>JALIRH010000017.1:0-670104 GCA_023055505.1 Callipepla californica brunnescens | reverse complement strand
GGTCACGGGACACACTCTTTCCTTCGGGATCGACTCAGCAGTGGGTGCTCGCTGCCGTATCACCTTCAGCGTTAGCGTAAGGCCTTCGATTTATCGGACACTCTCTCTTGCTCATTTTATTTGATTTATTAGCCTCAATTCCAATTATATTGTATTATATATATGCAGAGGTAAAGGCTGTCCAGCTGTCCTTAGATATTGCTGAATGAGAGAGGTGACCAGCATGTTATCTTTACACTGACTCATGGATGGTGGCAAATGCTTTATGGGGGTGGTTACAGCAGTGGGAACAAAACAACTGGCAACAAAAGGGTAAACCTATTTGGGCTGCTGAACTGTGGAAAAATATTGCTGCCCGAGTAAAGAATACGGTTGTAAAAGTGCGCCATGTAGATGCTCATGTTCCTAAAAGCCGGGCAACTGAAGAACAACAGAATAACCATCAGGTAGATCGAGCTGCCAGAGTCAAGATGGCTCAAGTAGACTTGGACTGGCAACACAAAAGTGAATTATTTTTAGCTCGATGGGCCCATGAGACCTCAGGCCATCAAGGAAGAGATGCAACATATAAGTGGGCTAGAGACCGAGGGGTGGACTTAACTATGGATGCTATTGCACAGGTTATCCATGACTGTTATACCTGTGCCACAATTAAGCAAGCCAAGAGGATGAAACTTCTTTGGGGAAGGGCGATGGCAAAAGTATGAATATGGGGAGGCATGGCAGGTTGATTATATCACCTTGCCACAAACTCGCAATGGCAAGCGTTACGTGCTTACCATGGTGGAAGCAACCACTGGGTGGCTTGAAACATATGCAGTACCCCATGCTACCGCCTGAAACACCATTCTAGGTCTCAAGAAACAAGTCCTATGGCGACATGGCACTCCAGAAAGAATTGAGTCAGATAATGGGACTCATTTCAAAAATTCTCTCGTAAGTAATTGGGCCAAAGATCATGGCATTGAATGGATTTATCATATCCCCTATCACGCACCAGCTTCTGGTAAGATTGAAAGATACAATGGGTTGTTAAAAACCATGTTGAAAGCAATGGGTGGCAGAACATTTAAGCACTGAGAGAAGCCTTTGGCAGAAGCCACTTGATTGGTCAACACTCGAGGATCCATCAATCGTGATGGTCCTGCCCAATCCAGCTCCCTACCTACTGTAGAGGGAGATAAGGTCCCTGGAGTACATGTTGGGCAAAGCGGTTTGGGTACTTCCAGTTTCTGGAAAGGGCAAACCTCTCCGTGGAACTGTTTTTGCTCAGGGACCTGGGTCCACTTGGTGGGTGAGGCAGAAGAATGTGCAATGTGTACCACAAGGGAATTTGATGTTGGGGGAGTACAGTCAATAATTCCATGTATATGCTTGTATATATGTTGCGTGTGTGTGTGTATCTCATGCATGTTAATCATTGTTCTTCTGTATGTATCAAGCATGATGTAACGATGTGGAATAAGGGGTGGAATGTCATGGTTTTATGATTTTTGGTACTGGTATTCCACATCATAACATCATGTAGTGCATTAAGAGTTGAAGAGCTAACACTCCAGCCCCACGGATCATGGATAATTCCAGGTATACCTGTGTAAGAGACTATTTTAATATGCATTGACTCAAAGTTTGCTGATAAACATGTCCAAGCAAGTCCTGGGCAAGGGTTGTGAAATCCTTTGTCTAAGAGACAAGCAGATGGGCATTTCCTGGCAAAAGGAAAGAAAGATAAGCTGCAGCTCAATGGCAGCTCAATGGCCGCTGAACACTCTTTTGTTTGGTACTCATCTCCGTGGGGAGATAGCCATCTTAGGAGATGCTTGCCTGGCACACTAGCATGGGGGCAGCGATGGCCAATGAACACTCTTTTGTTTGGTACTCATCTCTGGGGAGATAGCCATCTCAGGAGACGCCTGCAGCACGGGATTTGTCACGTAGACTGGAGGAATCTGGAAGATAAAATAGGGGTCCTGCAGCCATGAAGATGAGCGATTTTCTCTGCGAGGGATTTTCTCAAAGTTGGAGTTTGTCTTCGGAGGGACTACCCGCGCTGATCACTGCTGCCTGAAGAGGCCTTCTCTTAGGAGAGACCTCACGAGCTGATCACTGTTCGCTGCTGCCCCACTCAGGGTTGCCTCCCTCGCTGACTCTCCGGTGCGGACCCGGTGCCGACCGCTCGTTGCTTCTCCGGACGACTGCTTGCTGTTCAAGGCTGCCCGTTGCTGCTGCTGTTCTCCCCGCTTCTGCCAGCCCTGCTCTTCGGCCCCAGACCGTCGGAGCCACTTGCAACCGGACCGCTCCAAGGATCCTCGCCTGCATTGTACAAACCCTTGCTTCTTTCCTATCTTTCCTATCGCTCTCCTTCCCTTCCCCATCACCCTTAACAGTGTCCGCCTTCCCCTTCCCCATGTCCCTGGTCAATATTGGTAATAAACTGGTCGGACCAACATTTGAACCGCTGCTTCTTAATCTCACGCTGGGTATGCACATAATCTTAAAGAACCTCGTCTCCCTCCTTTATATTGGAGCGTGACAACCTGTCTCAGGAGAGAAGAACTACATTCCCCAGGGGAGTTTGCGATGCTTTGTATTTTTACGTGTTTTCTACTCAGAGGGAAAAGATAAAAACTCTCTGCGGTCACGGGACACTCTCTTTCCTTCGGGATCGACTCAGCAGTGGGTGCTCGCTGCCGTATCACCTTCAGCGTTAGCGTAAGGCCTTCGATTTATCGGACACTCTCTTTTGCTCATTTTATTTTATTTATTAGCCTCAATTCCAATTATATTGTATTATATTGTGTTATTTTCCTTTCTGATATCTTATTTAGTAAATTAGCTTTCCTCCTCAGATCGTTGCTGCTGTTTTGTTTCTAGGCCCATCTCCCTTTTCCCTTTTCCCTTACCCTTTCCTGGGGCTTGGGTCCGTGGGTCCCTCACACCAATCGTCACGGAACCGGGCCGATCCAGCCCAGTAAACCGTTGACAATTGTCATAACTTAGTGGTGTGTGACCAAGCTAATTGGGGAAAACCTAATCATGTCAACCTATACCACTACCCTGATGATCTCTTGTTAACATCTGACTCACTGGAAGCAGTAGGAGAGGTGGCAGATTCATTAACTGCCTACCTACATGAAAGAAGATGGGCTATAAATCCTCAATAGGTGTAAGGTCCAGGCCTATCTGTATAATTTCTGGGGGTAGTCTGGTCAGGAAAGACCAAAGTACTATGCAGTGCCATCACAGATAAGGTTCAGGCATTCCCAGACCTTACAACACCAAAACAGCTGCAGTAATTTCTAGGTATATTGGGATACTGGAGTTCCTTTATACCTCATTTAGTGCAGCTGCTAAGACCTTTGTATGGACTCACAAAAAGGGCCAATCATGGGACTGGGGGAGAGCAGAAGAGAATGCCTTCCAACAAGCAAAACTGGTGGTTAAATAAGCCCAGGCACTGGGTACATTCGATCCTACCCTCGCAGCTGAATTGGATGTTCATGTAACTCAAGATGGCTCTGGCTGGGGCCTGTGGCAACATCAGAGTTCTGTTTGGATCCCCATTGGTTTCTGGTCTCAGGTCTGCAAGGAGCAGAAGAGAGGTACATTATGATTGAAAAACAGCTATCGGCTGCCTATTCTGCATTATAAGCGGTAGAGCCAATAACCCAGACAGCCAAAGTCATAGTAAAGACAACTCTGCCAATTCAAGGGTGGGTAAGAGATCCCTAAAGATATGTGGTTAGACATTTGGAAAACAGTTAAATACAGGGCTGTATGTGTCCACCACATTTCTAGTCACCAACCCCTACAGTCACCAGTAATGATGAAGCCGACACGCTGGCCTGAGTTAGATGGGGTGAGAATTCACTGTCTGAGAAGGTGGCATGCTGGACAGAAGATAGTGTGGGCAGCTGCTAAAGCATGGGGTCTGCCTGTACAGCTATCTGACATCACTCAGGCTTGATGAGACTGCAACACTTACTCCAGGATAAGACTTAAGTCACTGCCTGAAACAACAGCTCACCTTGCTGGAGAACAGAATCCTCTACAGAGATGGCAGGTTGATTATACTGGGCCCCTCCCTCGATCTGAGGGGGTGAGATATACCCTAACCTGTGTCGACACTACAGGTGGGCTATTGCAGGCCTATCCAGTACCAAAAGCCAACCAGGCATATGCCATAAAAGCACTCACGAGATTGATGGCTGCCTACGGGACACCACAAGTCATTGAGAGTGACCAAGGGATTCACTTTATGGGTGCAATGATACAACACTGGGCAGAAGAGAAAAATATCGAGTGGCGATTCCACCTGTCATACAATCCAATGGGGGCGGGTCTTATTGAGCGTTATAATGGTATTCTCAAGGCTGCCCTGAAGACAGACTCCCAGTCTCAGCACGGTGAACAAAGAGACTCCATGAAACCCTGCGAGACCTGATTGAAATACCTGGAGACGGCATAGCCAGTGCCTTGAAAATGTTACAAACAACATAGGCCTCCCTGCTTAGTATCCAAATTATGGGCACCAATAACCAGGTAAGACCTCAGATTGGCAATGAGAATAATCTTCTACTCCCTGCCCCTGAGAACCTAGAACCAGGCGCCAACAGAATAAAATGACCATGGAAGGTGCAGGTAGGACCATGGTGGTGCGGCCTACTTGCACCTTGGGAGAGATTACTGGAGTTGGAGGATCAGCAGTCCCTCTGGTTATTGATACATGGCCTGCTGATATTGTGGTCAGCACTCCAGTCTTTATTGCTAAAGGGTCCCCTATCATGTCTCTATGGCAGATCGGGACACCCCCTTTGGTGCCTGATACAGTTGTGCAGCCACAGACATCTGGCCAAAAGGTTTGGTACAGGAGGCCAGGGCATGCCCCAGTACAAGCTGAAGTGTTGACCCAAGGTAGGAATATGGATTGTATCTTGCCCTGGAGGGCAGACCTTTCCCTCTTGGTACTCTTGAAACACCTATATTACTCCCTGTGTGTCTATGAGTCACCGGAAGGAACCAAATACTGCTGAAGTGTTCCAGAGTTGCTATAAGATCATGTGCAACAGTCAGTGATGGTCCACCTGGAACTGACAGAGTGTAGAACGGACCTGCACCACGTGACTGCATGCTTCCAGTAAACACCACCGAGCACATGTGGCCCAAGGAAGAACACGAGCCATTTGCCAATCATCACTCATTCCAGATTATATCATTAGGCATTGTGATGGGTAATTATATAAGTGTTATGATGTATTGGATCTCTGTATTAAGGAAGACTCACCCTGTAGTTAACTTGATAAGTGGTTCACTCTCCCAGACCGCATTTTAGGGCTGACCACCACTGGAGAAAGTCCTCTTGTTAGGGATACCTCCCCTGTGGGGATCTGGGTGAGCTTCAACTATCAGTGACAGGTGTGCTATTCCTAATTTACCTGCTGTCTTTTTACCATCTGGATAAGCCATGCAAAAATATACTGTCCACCTTCATTATTTTGTGTGGGTACTATTCTTTCAGGGTAATCACCATACAGATGTGCATGCAAAGGACTACCCAATCCTGCAAGAACTTAACTTGCACCTGACGTTTTCATGCTTAGTTATGTATGGCATTAAATATCTCTCATATACATTGTATAGCCCAGACATGTTTTGCTGGAATTATCAGATAAATTCTCAAGTCTGATCACATAAAAATGTGGGAGACAAAAATAAACTCAAGACATCTTAATCAGAAGCCCAGAGTGCCTTCACAGAAGACACACTGCACTGTTAAGAATAAATCTCTTATCTCTGTTCATGTTTAAAAATCTAAGAGTAAATTATTTGATAATGTTCATTCTTGCAGCATGTGTAAAAGTCTTATTTATTAGAGGTTTGGCTTTCATGATAAGTTAATAAGCACTGGCTGCTGGTCTCCAGGCTCAACAAAAGTCTGAGAGCCTACCACAGAGAATGAATTACTCTCTTGTTCTCTAAAGAGAAAAGGTCAAAAAGACATTTTTTGTCTTTTTGTCAAAAGACGTTGCTGAGCCCAGCTCAGGCCCTGAGTATCAGAATGCCTCTGTTGTCCCACCAACCATAAATTGGAAGGGTGCCATGGTCTCATCCACCACCATCTCATCTTCTGCCTGCTCTTCTCCAACATCTCTGCTCAGCAGATCTTGTGAGACTGGGGGTCCTCTGTACTTCTCCAGGGCCTCTGACAGCAGATCCCTACTCTCCCGCTTGTCCTCATGCAAGTGAGGTGCTCCAGCTGAAATCCCTGCCAGCACCCCAAGGAGAGCCTCCACCAGGCCAGCAAAGTTTACCCTAGCTGGAAGTTATGACAGACCAAAGGGCATGTGTGGCACAGCTTCTGTGTGCCACCAGCACCATGCCATAAGCATCAGCAGGTCAGGTGTTTTGCAGTCAACCTTTAACCCTCCACTTCCTTTCAGAAACATTTTATTCATGCTCCTCTTTGCTGCAAAACCTGCCCCTTGTGCAAGGTTTAGCAGGAGCTCTGTCAGGTTGCTTCTCTAAGGGAGACTGTCTCTTCAAATTTCTAGCCCAGAAGGCTTTAGATTTTATTGCTGGGAGTGGGATTTTTAATGCTATATACATTTCAGCTTGCACCAGAGGTCAAGTATCATGGGCAGAATTAAAGAAGGATTCAAAGGAGAGATTCATAGAAGTCATAGAATCTTAAAAAAAAAAAAAAAAAAAAAGAGCTATGATTAATCTCCTAAATGCAAAGAGCATTTTCTGTAAGGTTAATTTAATGAGTCAGTGCTGCTTTCACAGTACTACCAAGTCCTTCTACTTGCCCTACCTGTTGGAGTCCAGAGAACTTTGCTTTAATTCAATCTAAAAAGTGCAGAATTCCCGGGGTCAAGAAGAATAGCTGGACAAGATGATAAAAGGCCAACAGAACGGCATGCAAAGGAACCTAGCAACTCATTGCTCACAAGCCAGACTTGTGTTTTTGGTGCCTGGTCCCCACCCACCTGGAAAACTACCCAGCCTCCTCCAGGAGAACACTCCCTGCTAAGGGGCAGCACCCATTATCTCTGCTGTGCACATGGAGAGCTGAGTGAGCACTGCGTGACTGGCCATGAGACCTTCCACATGGCTGGCAGGGCACACAGCAGTAGCATGAGCATGGGTGTGGGGACATGGCAACAGCACAGAGGCTGCTTGCAGGAGCAGGTAGTGCTGGGTGCAGGCAGGCCCTCACCATGCTACAATGGCCAGGCAGTGACAGTCAGCCCATACACTTCCACCACCTCACAATGGAGCTGGCAGACAGCACTGGCAGTGTCAGGGAAGTGCAGCAGGCAGGCCCAAGGGAGCACTTGCTAGGGTGCCCAGTGGGCTCCTTGCACTGACATCACCAAACAGCCTTGTGGTTACAAATTTCAGCCAGGACTGACATGAAGTGAGAGCAGATGGACAGGGCTGGAAAGCAGATAGAGAGAACAAAATATGGGCATAATTTGAAGGCCCCAAGTGTCTTGTCGGAAAACACACATTATGGGCAGCTGTCTGAATGGCAGACAAGCCCACGGCCAAGTATAAATGCAAAGCTGGAACAAAAGGGATGCAAGAAAAAGGCAAAGCATAGCTACTGTTCATGGGCAAGTCATGACCCACTCACATCATTGGTGGCACACACAACCTCCAACCTGCTGGCATACAATGGTGGGGATAGAGATGGATGTTTTTCCAGCTTTTGAAGGTGTCCAGTCACATCACTGCAAGCAAATAATGCCAGGCCCAGTACTGGCCAGCTCTGTGGTGGGGCCACAGTTGTATATGTGGACAGGACAGGGAAGGACAAATTGATTTTCCATCACATGGGAAAGGCTGGGAAAACCTGTCCCCCTAAAACAGCCTGCCTTGGATTCATGTCACAGTGGAGAGTGTTTCCTGGTGGTCTTTCACCTTGTGTTCCCAGACAGAAACCCTTGTTCTGGTAGACAGCTGGCTAGTGTTTTGTATGTGTACTGCTTGCAGCATGGCAGCAAAATAATCTCACAGTGGTATACCCAGAGCAGGCTGGTGGTGTTTGGCCACAATGCCACAAGATTCTGTATGGCTCAACATGTCTCTTCATCTCCTCTATCACACACACTTTCCCTGAAACCCCTACACTGCCTCACTGCTGCCCAGGGCAGAGTGGCTTGCTCCTGCACTGTGGCTCTGCTGACAAATGCTCCAAGCTTCTGCGATTCCATGGCTCTCAGCCCTGAGATTGCCATGGCTCATGAAGCCTTCCTGCTACAAGTGGGCCCAGTGTCATTCGAAATGGGAGTGAGAGCTGCCAGCCGGAGAGAGCAAATGGGAAAATGGGGGAAATGAGAGCAAGTTTGCTGTCTGTATATTGGTTTCTGCACCCCTCTGCTGGGCAGTCAGTACCATTGCTAAATAATGCAGCAGTGAATCACAGTGGAGGGCAGTAATGAGGATTGGCAGGGAAAAAAAAAAAATCAAAATGACACTGAAATAAAAATAACTTCATCAAAATTTCAGAATGTGAAAGATATTGATAATCTCTACAGACAGACAGACTGAAGTCATTGATAACCTCCCCAGGCCCTATTCTGTCTGGAGGCAATAGGTTCAAAATACATTTTCATCAGGAAAATCACTGAAAGAAAAACAAGCGGGGAACCCTTGCTCTGCTCTTCCAGTCATTTCAGAATCACAGAATCATAGGGGTTGGAAGGGACTTCAAGAGATCATCGAGTCCAACCCCCCTGCCAAAGCAGGTTCCCTACACCAGGTCACACAGGGAGACATCCAGGCAGGTCTTGAATATCTTTAGAGAAGGAGATTCCACAACCCCCCTGAGCAGCTTGTGCCAGTGCTCTGTCACCCTCACCATAAAGATGTTTTGCACACTGTATGGGAACTGTTGAATCAGGGCCTGAACCACTGACTGATCACCTGAGGTGAGCACTGAGTCAGCTGCAGGGGCACAAGTGAAGGTAATGTACCTGTGTGATTGGAAGGGGTGGAGTCTGGCTCCACCTCTCCCAGACCCCATTTAAGGGCTGACCACCACCAGGGAAGGAACTCTTGCTGGAAATCCCTCCCTGGTGGAGTCATCAGTGAGCCTCAACCATCATAAAAGGTGAGCCACCCTTTACTTACTAGTAGTCTGGTTGCCATCTATATAAAGCCTTTCAGAAATATGCCATCCTCTGCAATATTTGATCTGAATTACATTCGCTTGAATTATCTGCCCTACACACACATTGATGTGGAACCTCCTGTGCTGCAGTTTGTGGCTGTTCCCCCTTGTCCTGTCTCCACACACTTCCGAAAAGAGTCTGGCGTCACTGCTTTGTCCCCTACACCTCAGATATTTTATACTGGGGAGCCCAAAACTGGACACAGTACTCCAGGTGAGGCCTCACTAGGGCAAAGTAGAGGGGGAGGATCACCTCCCTTGACCTGCTGGCCACATTCTTTTTAATGCATCCCAGAATGCCATTAGCTCTCTTGGCTGTGAGAGCACGCTGCTGGCTCATGGTCAACCTGTTGTCCACCAGGACACCCAGGTCCATCTCTGCAGAGCTTCTCTCCAGCAGGTCATCCCCCAGCCTGTACTGGTGCATGCAATTATTCCTCCCTAGGTGCAAGACTCTACACTTCCTTTTGTTAAATTGCATCCAGTTTCTGACTGCCCAGCTCTCCAGTCTGTCCAGGTCTTGCTGAATGGCAGCACAGCCTTCAGGCGTGCCAGCCAATCCTCCCAACTTTGTATCATCAGCAAACTTGCTGAGGGTGGCCACTATCCCCTCATCAAGGTCATTGATGAAGATGTTGAACAAGACTGGACCCAGCACGGACCCCTGGGGGACACCGCTGATCACAGGTCTCCAACCAGACTCTGCACCGCCAATGACAACCCTCTGCACTCTGCCAGTCAGCCAGTTCTCAACCCACTTGACTGTCCACTCGTCTATCTCACACTTCCTCAGATTTGTTATAAGGATGTCATGGGGGAAAGTATCAAATGCCTTGCTGAAATTGCCCTCCCCTCATCCTTCCAGCCAGTGACAACATCATAGAAGGCCACCAGGTTGATTGAGCATGACCTCCCCCTGGTGAACCCATGCTGACTACACCTGATAACCTCCTTTTCTTCCAATTGTCTGGAGATGGCATCCAGGACAAGCTGTTCCATCACCTTTCCAGGGACAGAGGTGAGGCTGACTGGCCTATAATTACTAGGATCTTCCTTCTTGCCCTTTTTGAAGACCGGAGTGACACTGGCTATCCTCCAGTCTTCAGGCACAACTGCCATTCCCCAAGACCTCTCAAAGATGATAGAGAGCGGTTCAGCAATCACCTCCGCCAGCTCCCTCAGCACCCGTGGATGCACCCCATCGGATCCCATGGATTTATGAACATTAGCGTTGCCTAGGCACTCACGGACCACCTCTTCCCTAACTAAAGGAAAGTCTCCCATTCTCCAGACTCTCTTACTAACCTCCAGGGTCTGGGATTCCTGAGGGAGAGCTTCTTCACTGAAGACAGAAGCAAAGAAGGCGTTCAGTATCTCCGCCTTCTCAGCATCCCCCGTTAGCAGAACACCCACCTCACCTAGGGCCCACATTCTCCCTAGTTGTCATGGTTTTATGATTTTTTGGTACTGGTATTCTACATCATAACATCATGTAGTGCATTAAGAGTCAAAGAGAACTACATTCCCCAGAGGACTTTGCAATGCTTTGTATTTTTTTTTTAACGTGTTTTCTGCTCAGAGGGAACAGATAAAAACTCTCTGCGGTCACGGGACGTTCTCTCTCTTTCCTCTAGGATCACTTAGGAGTGGGTGCTCGCTGCCGTCCGCCTTCAGCGTTAGCGTAAGGCCTTCGGTTTATTGGGCACGCTCTCTCTCTCTCTCTCACTCATTTTGTTTGATTCATTGGGCTTAATTCCAAATGGTATTGTATTATATTGTGTTATTTACTTCCTGGTGTCTTATTTAGTAAATTAGCTTTTCCCCCTCAGATCATTGCCGCTGTTTTGTTTCGGGGCTCATCTCCCTTTTTCCCTTTTCCCTTTCCCCCTTCCCCTTGTCCGGGGTGTGGGCCTGTGGGTCTCTTTCCTCAGCTGTCGCGGGGCCAGGCCGGACCAGCTCACAAACCACTGACACTAGTCTTCCTTTTACTGTTAACATTAAGCCTTTTTTATTATCCTTTACCACTTTTGCCAGATTCATTTCCAGGTGGGCTTCAGCCTTTCTCGTCACATCCCTGCAGGCCCTGATAGCCTTTCCATATTCTTCCCAAGTGGTCAGACCCTTTTTCCACGTTTCACAGACCTTCTTATTCCCTTTGAGTTTGCACATTAGCTCCTTGCTCATCCATGCAGGTTTCCTGCCACCCCTTCCTGATTTCTTGCTCACAGGGACACACTGATCCTGAGCTTGGAAGAAGAGCTGTTTAAATGCTGACCAGCTCTCACAGGCCCCCTTACCTTCTAACACCCTAGCCCACAGGACAGCTCCAAGTAGGTCCCGGAAGAGATCAAAGTTTAGGAGAGAAAACTCCAGGGTAGCAATCCTACTTTTTGCTTTGCTCCTTCCACTCAGGATCCTGAACTCCACCATCTCGTGATCACTTCAACCCAAGCTCCCCCGAACCTTTACTTCCTTAACAAGTGCCTTCCTTGTTAGTGAGAATAAGGTCCAGTAACACCCCTCACTGTGTCGGTTCCTCCACCACCTGCATCAGAAAGTTGTCTTCAACACATTGCAAGAACTGTCTGGACCGTGCGTGCTTGGCCAAGTTGCTCATCCAGCAAATATCTGGATAACTGAAGTCCCCCATAAGCACCAGCACCTGAGAACGTGACGCTACTTCTAATTGCTTATGGAAGGCCTCATCAACCTCCTCCTCCTCCTGATCAGGGGGCCTGTAGTATACACCCACAACAGTGTCACCCTTACCAGCCTGACCCTTGATTCTCACCCACAAGCTCTCCACTGCTACGTCACTCTCCCCCAAGTGGAGTTCAATACATTCTAACTGCACTCTCACATAAAGAGCAACTCCACCACCTCACCTTGCCTAAAAAGCACATAGTTCTCCATGGCAACATTCCAGTCATGAGAACTGTCCCACCATGTCTCTGTGATCGCAATGAGATCATGGCCTTGTGACCGCAAACAGATCTCCAACTCTTCCCGTTTATTTCCCATGCTGCGTGCATTAGTGTATAGACACTTAAGGGAAGCAGCATACCTCTGCCTCCCTCCATGCCTTTGAACTCTCTTCACCTAGCAAGCTCTGTTTTGAGCCTCGAACTACCCCCTCAGCCCCAGCGGCCCTCATTTTGTCCCCTTCCCCCTTCATACCTAGTTTGAAGTCCAGATACTGGACAGAAGGTGTTTGAAAATATTCACTTCTTCCTCACTGAGCACTAGCCTTTTATATTTTCACAAAATAGCAGGGGTTGGGGATCCAGGCTTGGAGAATCCCAAATCAAATATTTTTGGCCTAAGCACATACACTCTGTGACACTTTATTAAAACAGCCTGTTGGCAGGTGTATCTACACTTTTCACACAGATAGGTCCATCAGTCTTACACACAAATATAGGACAAACTGAAATGGCAGATGGTTAGATACACTTGCCAAACTGAATAATAACAATAACAATGACAATAATAATAATAATAATGGTCTCAGCTTGTACTTTGAACACAGAATAGATTGACATTGTGGTGACATTTCACTGGGACAGGCAGCATGTCTGTCTGGAGAGGGAATTTTTGCTGGAATCTATGACTACACAGGAGATGCAAACAGAACACATTGCATTCGCCAGTGCTACTGGAGAGAAGAACAAACACACCTACTGCCCAAGGATATCCATCTCTGCTCATATGTATAATTCCAAGCTGTATAAGGATACTTCCAGACCTATTCTGGCTGCCTCTGTTTAGGTAGTGGATACATGGGGAAATGAAACCCTCTTGCAGAAGAGAAAGCAAGAGACTGCAAGCTACAAAAGCCATTTGGCCACTGCCCTTAACTGGGCACTGATGATGCCCAGGGATTACCCACAAAACATGTAAGTACACTCACACAATAGAAAAAAGCATTAAAAAGTTCTTACCACTAATGCACAGAAACAGTTACTGTCAATTTCACAGATTTGCATGTATCATAGGAACATTATCATAACATGGCCTGAGCTGGAAAAGACCTTAAAGATCATGGAATTCCATGCTCCTGCTGTGGGCTGGCTGACCCCAACCAGATCAGGCTGCCCAGGGGCCCATTGAGTCTGGCCTTGAGCACCTCCAGGGATGGGGCAGCCTGTGCCAGGTGCTCATTGCCCTCTAAGTGGTTGTGCGCATGAATGTCAAGAGGTCCAGTTTTGGTCAAAAGCCCAGGCAGACACTCATAAGTCTGACCCAGCATGATGGCTCTGAAGAATCTGATAAGCCACAGCAAATAAATGAGTTGCTTGAAGAACAGCCCCTGGGAGCTGTTAATATCTCTTGCACCTCTGCTCACTTCAAAACTTTTTTTAGTTTGTGCCATGACTGGATGACTACAGCTTTTGCAGCTCTTACATTTTAACATTTTAACTGTGAATACAAACTTGCTGTTCTATATCAGTGACTACGACATTCACCTAAAGAAGCTAGGCAAAATGTGAGTTAAAACAAAACAAAACAAAACAAAACAAAACAAAACAGAACAACAACAACAACAAACAATAATGGCAGCCTGCACATTTTGCCTCTTGAGCAGAACTCTGAGTTCAGAACCAAGTTCTCTGACAGAGACGTGACAGGAAATCATTGATCTGAAAGGAAAGTGTAACAGAAGCATTGTCAGACACCTGACAGTAGTGTTTTGAGATGTCAGCCTTGCAACAAACAGCTGATGTGTAATAAATTCAGGATATGCCTATTTTATACTGTTTTCATGAGACACATTTCTCTATGCCTGATGCTGGCAAGATTGGAGAAAAATTATCAGTTTCACACTGAGGGCTCTTTTGACAACAGATTATAAGAAATAATCATTAGCCAAATGTTAGTACTCAGTAAGACAGAGAAATTACATGTGATGGTTTTTAACAACAACAACAAAAAAGACCATTAAAAAGTTACCAGAGGTCTGGTTTGAATCTCACAGATTACGATTAATTACAAACTTCAAGTCATTGTAACAAGAGAGCCTTTCATCTTCAGGAAGAAAAAGGATGAACTGTAATTTCTTCTTACAACACTTCCCACCTTCCACTGTGGAAGTTCCCACTTCACTGTGAAAGCTGAGTGAAAAGACTAAATCTGTTCTCTCTTTATCCTAAGCGCCCAAGAAAATGCATCAGAGGTTTGAACTAGAGAGCTGCAATTTAAAGTTCTGTGGAGCCAGTTGACTTGGTATGCCAGACCAGTCAACTAATGCATTGAGCCATCTATTCCCAGGGGTCAGGAACAAATGTCTCTTTGGAAAAACGTGTGTACTGACGTCAGGAATAAGAAAGGAATAAGATAGGACATAAAAATCGGACAAAACAGAGATAAGTAAGAGAAATGGCCAAGGACCACTGATCCAAAAGTACGGAGACAATTGGATCTTATCTGTGTCTCCTGTGAACAACATCTAGTAGCTGGTCTGGCCTGTGTAAGAGGTGAAGTTCATCTCTGGTCACTATCTACCCATTTTACAGCCGCTTCTTTCCTCTCAGGTTTACCAACAGACCGTAAGTGAAGGCTAAGATTATGACCCTAATCACAGCCAAGACTGGTCAGATGGGTCCTGAAATCTGCCTAAATAGATTTTTTGTTGTTCTCCTCCTAGGTATCAGCCTGAACTTAGCTCAGCCATCAAGCCCCCTGAAGTGGGAGAATATCATAGTAAAAAGAAGCAATGTGAAAAATAGGCAGCTGATTATGGGGGACAACTGGTGAAAAAAAGGGTAGGGGTGTGGGAATCAATGATTTCAAAATGGCTTGAACGTGCACCACAGGCAGACATTGGGCATAGCACCCAGTGAAGAGGCACCATGAAGACTTTTCATCCCTCAAGGATAGGAACGTAGTAACAAAACAAGGCTGCAAGATCCAAACATGACTGCAAGCACAAGGGATCCCTATCTCTCTCTGCAGCCATCAGACAAGAGCTTTGAGATAGCCATCCAAAGAGTACAATGGGAGCCCTAGGAGGCTTCAAAGGTGCATCACCCCATGCTGGCATATCAGTATTTCATATGAAATATGGAACTTCATATGGTCACATCCTTTGGTGCACATATTTGGTGCACATGCATGGGCAATTCACTGGAGAAATGGGCACTGTTGCATTGAAGATAACTGCAATATTCCTCTGTCATTGAATGGGCTTCAAAGATGTTCTAGCCCAGAACTGGAAAAGTCCAGGCAGCACTGCTCCACTCATCAGAAAGACATGCTGCTAGCAATGACCCATTCCAAACAGAGACAAAATCAGGCAACTGTCTGTCTTTTGCCATGCTAGACATTCCTTTAACCCAGTATATGCATTTTAGTGCTACTTTGATCCTATCTAGACCTTTCTCTCTTCTATACTTTGTTGCTTACTCATAAGGGTATTTTTTTCTAACTTGATGTGGCTCTTGGGAGATGAGTTTGTCCGATGGATTTTATTACAGAAAGATAAATTTTCACTTGTTTGCTTTTGTTTGCAAAACTTGACACTACTATGCTTTTGGTAGGTAGGTCCCAGTCCCAGTTTTTTGCTAGTATAAACACAAGCAAGAAAGTGCTGTGACTGCCTGTGCTCATTTATGCTCCATATGGCCCATGGCTGATCTGACAACTTCTTTCAATTTCTGAAGCATTGTTTGGGCATTCTCCCAGCAGAAAACAATGAAATAAACACCAACTGAAGTCCTGGATCTCGGCAGGTGCATAGACAACACTTATGTCATGAAGAATGCTTTTTTTGTTGTTGTTGTTGGAGGGGGAAAGAGACTTTTTATGCTGAGAGGCAAATGAGTGTTACAAGGAAGGCACTTTCATGGGCTGTTTGGAAATACAGAGCTGCAGTCTTCTGAAAAAGCAGTTAATTTAAGGCTCTGATCTTGAAGAGTATTCACTTGCAGGGAAGTCCTTAAGTTTTTTTTAGCTTTCCCCTTGATGCCGAGAAATCCGATGAAGTAACTTGACACACCAATGCAATATGTCAGGCAGGTATTCCCTTTATTACTGTGCTGGGTGCACGGGGGATCTCTCCACCAAACATGCACCCAAAGAGAGAAATGAACACATACTTAAAGGTATAGCACATGCATATTCATCACATTTCAAACTCTGGTTATTGAGGGGATTAAACCTAAGTGGGAGAGCTCCTCACCATTCCTGTGGGTGTTTTGTTTAAGAGAGACATCAGTTTGGTTATCTTGCTGGAACAAAAGGATGTCCATCCTGCTTTCTTATCGACAAGTTTATTAGTTTGATTTATGCCCATCCCCATTTCAAAGTTTTGTTCTCTGTTTGTATAACACATCTGGCCCAACAGATAAATCAGCAGGGAGTAGCACCTTTATTGCCATGTACAAGTATTACAAGTCCTGCACAGTGTACCCCAAAAAAGACTATTTCTGCTTATCTTTACAAACAAAAGCAGAGACATTGAGGTGCTGCAACAACCACCTAGATGATTTGAAGTTGTCTTTACTATAGAGAAGCTGTTCTCATGATTCATCCTTATTTTGAACATACGCACAGGCTTATACATTATTGCAAAGCAAGCACGGGACATTTTAACAAGAATTATTTAACTGGGCTGTTTTCACCGAATGTTAGCATCCAACTCTGCTATGCTTGAGGGGACAGCATGGACGCTTTCAGATGAATAATCACATCCAGAATTTTTTAACTCTGGGTCACTGAATCGTTATCCTGTTAAGAGCTCAAGTGTAAACCGACAGTCACGTCGGGGGACAGCCGGTGACGGGAGCTACCGCCGATTCAGTAGCATCAGAGTACAACCGCCAACCCGAGTAAGGGAGCCCCAAACGCACAAGAACAACACATCAGCCCGCCGCAGTCCACGCCCCGACGCACGTCACCGAGAGACACCACTGCACATGCGCGGAACAGCGCATGCGCACGGCAGCTTCCGGACCACGCACGCAAGGAAAGACGCACATGCGCGCAAACCCGCCGGCTGATCCATCTTCATCCCCCCCCGACGCCCGGCAGCGCGGTGATACCACGACCGCGGCCCCGCCCCCGGCCTGCTTTCGCCGTAGCGTTCGCTGCGGCTCCGCCCCCCCCCCGCTCCCCCCCCCCCCCCCCACCCCGCTATAAAAGGGGCCGCAAGTGGCAGGCGCCATTGTACTGCGGAGCAGGCCGCAGCGGCGCAGTTGGTGTGCTTTGCACGGCGCTCTTCTCTTGCCTTTTTTCTCTCTGTCTCTGTTCTTTTTCTTCTCCTCTCCTTCCCCTTTCCCCTTCCCTTCCCCTCCGTCTGCGGATATGCCGCGCGTATACATCGGCCGCCTGAGCTACCACGTCCGGGAGAAGGACATCCAGCGCTTCTTTAGCGGCTACGGCCGCCTGCTCGAGGTCGACCTCAAAAACGGGTGAGCGCCGGGAGTGGACTGCGAGCGCTTCGGCGTCTCCTTTCTTCCCCCCCCCCCCCACGGGGCCGCCCCTCCCCCATACTGGCGGCAGGGCCCGCGTCTCCTGCTGCCGCGTGGCGCCCGCCTCAAAATGGCGGCGGCGCGGGGGAAGCGGGTGCGCTGCGGTCCCGGGAGCTGCCGGCGGGCGGGGCCGGGAATGATGGGGGTTCCTTTTCACCCAGTTACGGCTTCGTGGAGTTCGAGGACTCCCGCGACGCCGACGATGCCGTTTACGAGTTGAACGGCAAGGATCTGTGCGGGGAGCGCGTGATCGTGGAGCACGCCCGCGGCCCCCGCCGCGACAGAGACGGGTACAGCTACAGCAGCCGCAGTGAGTACGGTCCGTTCTGTGCGCGGCTGCGGGGACGAGGGGCGGGCGGGGCCGTGGGTGGGTGCGGGGGTACCTGGTGCACCGCTGGGAGCGCTGTCTGCAATTTATCTCGGCGCCAGCGCTGTGCTCACGTACCCCCTAAGAAATATACGAGCACGAATAAGTGGAGCGTTTTTGGCTGCAAAATTGGGGCCTTCTTCTAGAAAGGGTATCTTGTAGCCTAGAAGTAATGTGTTCTGCTAACATGAAGGCTCCTCTCTTGTAGGAGCGCTTAAATAAAACAGTGATGTTCCATCGCTAATGTTAATGATGTAATATCATAGAAGCAGTCAGTGGTCGTGGGTGGGGGAGGATTTCAAGCAGGAATCTGGTGTACTCAGAGGGGGATGTTTTGAACTTTTCTATGTTCAGCTAACTCGTGTAGGTTCTTAAGGAGCTGAGCTATATGTAAATTAATGTGCCTGGTACTGTAACTGAAGTACCATGGCTTGCTTTTCAGTAATCTCTAGAATCTTGGTATTTTGGGGGGAGGTGGGAATCTGTCTGTTTAAAAGAATCGAATGTATGTTGTTTAAAATTGTTGCATGTTCAATTTCAAACTTTTTAACAAGTCCTTGATGTTTCAATTTAAAAGTGACCAGTGGGGCTGAGGCTGTGTCCACTGAGGCTAAGATGACTGCCTTTCCTGATTGGCCATGGCTTTTCCATACATTGTGTGACCCTTGCCCTATGACCCTTTGGCTGACCTTACCGGAAGCCATGACGACAGCAGCCTTTTGCCATTAGACGCAGGGTGATGGTGAGGATTCCAAGGGTTAGACAAAACTGGTTAAACTGAACTAGGTGACTGTTACCTTGCGTGTTTTGTGGCCAAGCCACCACCAAAAACCTCATACTGTGATGTAAGTACTTAGTGTAACTAGTAAACGTTTTTGTAAAATGTAGAAATGCATGTAATCAGTTAAGTTTTATATTTTACAATGTTCTGTAAAATAAAACTTAGCAAGGTGAATCTGATAAGGAGCAGTCACTCTCTAACAGATCTTAGGAAGACAGACTTATAGGATTTCAGTCTGTTTGATTTGCCACTAATATATATTATGGCAAAATTGCAAGCTTATTGGAGGTGTAGAGAAATAAAGTCCTACTCCAGTAAATATAACTGTTTAATTAATGTTTTCAGAACGTTTTAATTTTTTTTGTGCTAGGAGACAATCTAACTTTATTTATTTGTACAATAAAGGTGGGGGTGGTGGCGGATATAGCAGTCGGAGACAGTCTGGAAGAGATAAATATGGACCGCCTGTTCGTACAGAGCACAGACTGATTGTTGAAAACCTTTCCAGTCGCTGTAGTTGGCAGGATTTGAAAGTATGTATTGATGTTCTATTGTGGAATGTGTTGTGATCAGTAGTAGGCAGTGACTTTATGTAAATGTTTATTTTGATTCAGGTAGAAGTAATTGAGCAGCATTTTCACGAGCACTGGCACGCAGTTGATGCTTTTTACGTTTGCTCAGACTTGTGTTAAGCTAATGTAATCACAGAGTGCAAACATAAGAAATAGTTGTGTAATTTTCCATCTACTTCCAAAAGGATTTTATGAGGCAAGCTGGTGAAGTCACCTATGCAGATGCTCACAAAGAACGTACAAATGAAGGAGTAATTGAGTTCCGATCATACTCGGACATGAAACGTGCCTTGGACAAACTGGATGGCACAGAGATAAATGGAAGGAAGATCAGGCTAGTTGAAGACAAGCCACGGTCAAGCCATAGACGGTCTTACTCTTGCAGCAGGTCAAGGTAACTCATGGGATATGTCAGTCTCTGCATCAAAACAAGTTAAATTAAACTGTATATATGTATGTTAACCTCTGTTTACCTTCGGTTAGTGTTCTAGGAATGGGTTGATTACTGAGAATGTTATGTATCACAAAGATGAGTATTTTTACATGGTACTATTAACTGACAGCATATTGAGTTTAGGCGAATTAGTGGTGTCTTATGTGATTGCTTTGTTGAGAAGTTCTTCAACAGTTCTTATGCAAGTAATAGCGTGGCAGAGCACAGCAGACAATAAGGACCAGGTTATATTTTGAGTATGTTTCTAGGTCGCGATCTAGAAGACGATCTAGAAGCAGAAGTCGTAGAAGTAGGAGCAGCCGCAGCAGGTCCCATAGTGTCTCTAAAAGTCGTTCCAGGTAAGTAATCCATTGCTTTTTGCTAGTACAAGAATTGGCTGCTTATTAATTGGTAGTTAATTAAAACAGCTGTAATTATGTTGCAATTCATGCAGAATAAACTGTGTTTCTTTTTGGAAGATCTAAATCCAGGTCACGAAGCAAAGACCGCTCACGTTCCAGATCTAAAAGCAGGAAGTCTAGATCAAAGAGCAAATCGAAACCCAAGTCTGACAGGGGTTCACGCTCTCACAGCAGATCCAAGGAGAAGTCGGAGAAGTCTCGGTCCAGGTCCAGGTCTCGATCTCTCAAAGAAAATGGTAAAGGAGATACTAAATCTAAATCCAGGTCAAGGAGTAGATCTCATTCCAATTCTCCACAGCAGCAGCCATCTGCCAAGGCTCGTTCAGAGTCACCACCCAAAAGAGCTGCATCGAGGTCCCGTTCCAGATCTCGTTCAAAGTCTCGCTCACGATCAAGATCTAGTTCAAGAGATTAAGACTAATACTTTCCTCTTACCTTGCACACTATTACAGAACGTTTTTCCTACTTGTCAGGCCATTAGTGTTATGTCAGTTCTTCAGAAGTTTTTCTTCTTGCAGGAGTAAATGGTCTTAAGTAATGAGGCATAAAGCTTTAATTTGTATCCTAAATTTGAGAATATGAGATCAGATGGTGTGGTGCAAAGCAGGAAAAGCCTCCCCCCTGCCCCTCTTTTTTTTTTTTTTTTTTCTTTTAAGACATTTAGCTATGAATTTTTTATAGCATTTCTGCAGGAGTAACTTAACTACTCTAAAATGCGAAGTGGTTTTTATATTAAAAGTTGAATACAATTGAATACAAGAGGCTTAAATCTGGGCTTTTTTGAAAGCATGTTTTTCTTTTTTTTTTTTCCTCTGGTTTTAGAACTATGAGTATCATTGGCTTAGTATGTTTACAGCTTGCTACCAAAGGCAGGGTTTTCTTGCTGGGCAGGTCAGAATTCTCTGATTTATCTTCATTTGTGGAAGCAGGCTGCAATGCTGTAAGCAAGTAACTAGACAAGAAAGGCTTAGACCAGCAATAAACTCGAGTTAGAACATTTGTGTTGCATCTTAACATGCCAAAAGAACATTCCTCCCCAATACTGTGATTGTATTATTAAAGGTAATAAAGGTACTCTGTAACCTGTGTCATGCAGTATTGCTACAACTCATACTTTGAAACTTAAAAGACTGAAAGCTTTTTGGCATTTTTTTTTTTTTTTTTTTGCTCGACTATCAAGTGGCAGTTCTCAGACACTAACGTGTCTCTTGGATGTAGTTGAAGTCTACTAGTATGTTATATGGTTTGTCAGCCTATCTATTGGATATGAAAACTAGCTAAAATGTCTTTGCTCCCTTTAGATTCATTTATCTTAACATTCTGCTTCAGAACTAAGATTGTATTGTGTTTGAACCTGAACTTTACTGGAAGTGTAATCTCTTTAGAGTTCTAGTCCTAATGAAGGCTTTGCTAAACCACAGTTGCCAATTCACTTAAATTGTGGAATAGAACTCATCCTAAAAATTCCCCTTTATAGCTAAATTGATTTTTGTAACATGCAATGTTAGAACTGCCTTGTACTCTTTATACAATGTGTAGTTTGACTTGTATAAAATTAAATAGGTGACTTAAACTCTTGTGTTTATTGTCTTGTAATGGAATTCTTTTTCTGCCTTTATTGCTGGGGAAATCACAGTGTATCTTGCTCAATACTTTCATGCTAAACTTGGAAGTTTTCAAAATCAAGGTTGGTTTTATGCCTGAGATGAGCTGGTCAGCCAACTACAGTTTTTCGTTAGGAAATTCATTAGTTCTTCATTGTCTTTTCTACAGATGTGACAGAATGTAAGAGCATCTCTGACTTAGAAGGATTTTAGAAATCTGTTCAGATTAATTGGATCATTCACAAGAGTGTATGTGGTGCATGTTCAAATGTGATTTGATGCTAATTTGCCAGGAGTTCCTTTATATAAAGCACCACCACCTCCTAATCACAGATAGAAGGCCTGAGCTTTCTTTTTTTGCCTGTTGTGTACTGGTAGCTGTGCTAGGGATTGAAAGATAAGTAAAGTTGGCTGACCAGTAAGCACATACCCTAGTGAAACCTGAACTGTTTTCATTTTGTGCTTTATGGTGGCAAAAGATATGTTACTGTAGTTTGTTGTGTCTATCCCAAGTATGGGAGAGCTGGCAATTCTTTCTCTTCAACTGGGGGTCTTCACTGGGGACTTTAACAGAAGCTGGATGCTTCTAAGATACATGATGGAATATTTTAATCCCTTGAACTTACACAAAAACATTACATTTCCTTGTTTTGTGGGGGATATATATATTTATCTTTTTCAGGATGTAGGTCACATTTCCTGGAGAGCATTACTCTTTGATTATACTCCGGGAGCTTGGTAAGATACATGCTCCTCAAAACCATATTAGTGAGCTTAAAAAAAAAAAAAATAAAAAAAAATCTGGTGTTTGCAATTAAGTACATTTGAGATTTCTTAAACTTCATGAAAATACAGTTTGGATGAATGTCTTAAAGTTTAAGAGCATAGAAGGCTTGCATGCGTGCTGCATTTTGCAGTTGCAGCACATACTTTGCATTAGCCTGTGGTAGCAGGAATAGTTGACAGCAAAAGCACGTTATTCATCCTGATTTTTTTTTTTTTTTCTGGGTTTGGTATAATGCATCAAACTTTAGAACCACTGTCATCAGATGTGTGGGAGTGATTTCTAATGTTTCATCTTACAGTAAGTTTTGAAGGGGAAATGAGTGCTATACCATAAAAGATTTGTAAAAGTTCGAATCAGAGTGCCCTCTGTTGTATTTGAAGTCTGTTCCTAGGCTTTTCTTTGTTTGCTTTTGTTTCTTAAGTCATCTCTCCTTATGTTGGTGTTTTGACATGAGTCACGGAATTACCAAGGTTGGAAAATACCTTCAAGATCATCTTACCATACCCTCCATCTGCCACCAAGTTAGCCATTTTTGTGATGTTAACTATCTGCCTTAAAGCAAGATGGTGAAAATATCTTGTGGCTATAATGTGTGTGAAACTCTTGACAAACAGTAGGAAAGCTTGTACCTCATGTGGGTGAGTCGGAATGCTCTTCAGGAGTGATGTGCAGCTTTAGAAGTGAATACAGCAGCAGAATACAGTGAATACAGTGTACAGCAGCTTCTCTACAGTCAGTGGTCAGGAATGGCTTTAATTCTTCAAGTCAGGACTAGTTGAGATTTACGGATGTGCACAACTGCAAATAATTCACTGCTCAAGTAGGAGCTGTGGCAGTGTTTGCAACTACTCCTTCAGAGAGGAGTAACATTGGCCATCATACCTAAATGGGAATGTCTGGTAATACTGTCTGATTCTCAAGGGTTCTTGTTGACTTGAAATTTGTATTTGCCTTAACTTAATCTGCATTGTCTTACAGCATCAGTATGTTTTAAGAGAGGATTCCTTTTTTTTTTTCTCCAGCTCAGAAGGGTGTTTCTTGTGTGCTTTGGCTTCTAGCTCTGTGCTTTAATGGAGAAGACAACAAAACACTGATACAGCTGGTTTGATGAGGAAGAAAGTTGCAAGAACTGTGTAGGACAGGTCCTGAAGCTTGAAATTGAGGTAGTGATTGAAGATTGGAGCATATGGTGTGCATCGAACTTAAAAAGTTTGATTGTCCCCAAAGCTAGTGAATAGGGCAGGCATATAGATGCTTCTTCATCAGTGCCAGGACCCAGAAACAATCACCTTGGTCTTTGCAAGCAAACACTTGATTTTTCAGAAGCTGTAAAGTTCACTCGAGTTCTGCTTCAGCATGCCACCATAAAAAATGTCATGTTCTTGGCATGCTTTAATAGGCAGACATGCAGGAAGAAATCATTTCTTAAGAGCTGGAAATGAACTAAGAATGAGCTTGCTGGGTTTGTTACTTCATGCCTGGTATGAACTGAACTATTTCCAATTTGTAAACCTAATTCATATTGGCACTGTAATGGGAGCATCTTAAGTCACAGAGTGAAAGCTGGGGATGTGTTCAGATACCCAAGTGTAAGTTGTGAGGCTAATACAATGAATAATACCAAATGGTATTATAGCTAGTATGTTTTGTAGATTGTATAGTTACAGGTTGTGGTAGAAGAGATGATCGAAATAAAGGGAACAAATACTCACCCATGCCCTAGGTTTGTAATAGGAAACTCCAAAGGAGCAATCTCCAAAAAGAGATCCTTCCTCAGTGGTGGTCAGCCCTTAAATGGGGTTTAGGAGAAGTGGAGCCAGACTCCACCCCTCCTGGTTACACAGGTGAATTATCTTCTCCTGAGCTCCTGTGGCTGACTCAGTGCTCACCTCAAGTGATCAATCAGTGCTTCGGGCTGTGGTTCAACAGTTCTCATACACCAAGTCAAACAGAAGCTCAGGAACCTGGAAATGAAAAAAAAAAAAAATAAAGCCATCAATGATCTGAGCTGGTTAGGTAAATACAGGTGCAGGGCACATCGCAGCAATTGTTATGATACATACTGCTGTAAAAGTAGTAGCAGTAAGTGGATGTGTACAGCTAACACAAGTTTTACAGTGGTTCATAGCTTTGGATAGGATTGTGGGTGATATTTCTGACTCTAAAGTTTACATCATCTATTCCTTAGAAAGTTGCTTCTGTGGGACAGTCTCCTTGAATTTAGGTATCTCAAATGTACTCCATTTTTTAAAATGTATCTTTACTCATTTTATAAGCAAAATTCTTAAATTCTCCTCAAATGTTATGACTAGACAGGACCAGAGTTCAGTGATTTTATTTATTTATTTATTTATCTGTCTTGATGCAAAATACTGAAAATAATGGAGGGAAGAGCTTTCCATGCGAAGTTGGAGTTCAGAGTGACTGGAAGATGCCGCTTGTACTCTCATGGATGGAGATGTGGGTGGAATTTGTTAAATACTCTTCTGGTCTGTGCATCTGGAACAGGATTATATTGTGCATATGAATAGTAAATATTAGCATTAAGGTGTGAGAGTTCATGTCTCATCTGTTTGGTGTAATCATAATGTACAGTTGCACCTGATTGATCTGCTAGCAGGAAAAATATTGCACGTAGAAATAGGTAAAATGCAAAGCCTTTTTCTTATGTGGCATTTCTTCTGCTTAGCATCAGCCGCCGGCATTGTTGTTCAGGGTCAACGTGAGATGGAAATAGTCCCTTGGGATCATAGTGGTGGAATAGTTAACCGGAGGAGTGGCAGTGGTTAGCACAAAGATGGTGCAATGGCTGCTTGGGATGGCAACTCCTGTTCTGCTGAACTGTCCAGTAGGGCTGTGTCACTCACTGCAGTTAAAGAGACATTTAAGAGTAAATATAACTATTATGTTTGTTTAAATAAATAAAAGTAGTGTTACTATGCAGTAATGGCAGTTGAGGCACCGGAAGATGGAACAGATATGTACACCAGCCAGAGTGCTCACTGGAGAGCCAAGGGCCTTTCTGCCTTGTTGCAAAGCCTGTTCCACAGGCGTTCGATGTTCTTCAATTCGTAACTGTTTTAAAGAGCAAGCATAGCTGGGAACAGAGGACTGACAGTGTGCCCCTTCAGGGGGAGAGGGTGAATTCTGGATGCTTTTCCAGTGACTGATGTCACTCTGCTCTTCATTCGACTCTGTCTGAACCTCCTATTGCAGTATAAAAGCATTAGGGGATGACTGTTTTCCTTGCTATAGTGCTGAGGGTTTAATTAAAAATGGGAAAAAAGGCAGTAGCAGCAGAGGAGGAAACACCAGTGATTTCCTCGTTGCTTCATCTTTTTTTAACACGTTAAAAGTTCTGGCGTGCAAAAACTCCAGCTATGGTTAAAGGGGCAGGAACTAACGCTGGGAACCACTTGCTCCTATGCTGCTGTTTACCTGCCTGCCTCAGGTGATGCCGAGTGCAGTAGAACTTCCACTGACTGCCGGGCTGCGCCCCTAGCCCTCCCGAGCGGCTGCCCTCACCCCGCGGCCGTGGGGGAAGGGAGGGCTTGGGGTGGTGCCCGGGCGTTGCCTTCGGGCTGCTCCCCGGAATGCTGCAGCCGGACTGTAAACCGACAGCGCGGAGCTGAGGAATGCGCGGGTTGCCATGGCGACGGCTCTCATTAAGCGCACACATTCCCAACCTGCCCAATTACCGCCCCCTCCCCCCCGCACACTCTCACTCACGCACACGCCCGGCCCTCACGGTGCGGGGCTCCGCAGCTCCGGGCCGCGCGGACGCCGCGGAACACGGCCCAACCCGCATCTGCGCAACGCACTCCCGGCCGCGCGCGACCACCGCCCTGGCTGGGCCGCGGGGCTCCCCGTGCGTGTCAGCAGCGCCGTGCGGGTAAGCAGCAGCGCGGCGGAGGGTACCGCAAAGCCTGGGCCTGAGGCGGCGATTCCCCGCCCGGGCACTCGGGCTGGGTGCTGCGGCCCGCGCGGGTTTCGTCTTTTTTCCTTCCTTTTCTTCCTTCCTCCTTCCCGTTCTTTTCTTTCTTTCTACGCTAAAGCAGCTGCCGGTGGAGCTGCGTGACGTGAGGCGGCGAGTCGGGACGAAGGCGCGAGCCGGGGCCCGGCGGGCAGCGCCTTCCCGCGGCGCTCCGCTCCGCGCCGCCCCCTACAGACGGGGCGGCCCCGGCGACTCTGCGGGGCGGGGGAAACTCCGCCATTTTCGCGCTGCGAAAAAAAAGCTGCGCCACGGGGACGGTGTGAACGTGTGGGTGGCCGGGCGGGCGTCCGCCAGCGGGGGCCGTTCGCCACGGCCCGCAGAACAGCGCGGGCGAGGTTTTGCCCCGCATCGACGCGCGTCTGTGCTGTGGCAGCGCGACGCAGTTTTGCCTTTATGCAAACCGCTATTCCAAACAATGGGGGGCGTATCTTAACAGTAAATAAATAAATAAATGAATAAACGGTGAAGGGGTGCGGTTGCAGTTCTCTCCGGGAGGAGGTCTCGTGGTGCTGGGGCTGCCCCGAAGCTCCGGGGTTGCGTGCGTCGCCGTTCAGTACCGTTCAGACATCCTCAGGCAGCGTGTTCGTGTCAGCTGAAAACAGTCGAAGAGTACCAGAAAAATTGTGTCTTTTCGTCAGTGGTCGTGAAACTTATCCTCAAATTCCTTTATCAAGAGTGGAAAGCAGACTACATATTTTTTGCTGCTCACAGGACCGTGTTTAGCCAGGCTTTCAAAATGCAGTACATTATTTGCCTTTGCTTGAGCTTGCCATAATTTAACTTTTATTCTGAACGTTGCTGTGATTTGAAACAGCACAGATATGCTGCTTTTCACCTTTAGGATACAGATGCAACTAATTTAAATGAGTGGTTAAATCCACCAAAAATACTTCAACTTCTGGTGCAAGTTTTCCTTTTGATTCCACAAATGCTGTGATTTGATCTCACAGATCATAAAATCTTTGGAGTGTTTTACCCTCCCCCCACACCCCCTCCCCCAGCCACCTTCCTTCAGAAGAGAAAATAATGTTCCCACAAGCATCCATGCTTTTAAGGGACTCCTGGAACTGGTGATGATTCAGTCTCTTGGACTTAATGAAATTCAAAGCTGATGATGATTTATATGATGTTATTCATTTTTAAAGCTTTTTGGCATATGAATTTCCTTGACGCTTGGTGATAACCATCGGATGTGAGTTGCTGGCAGCACTGGTGTTGTCTTCTATTAATTTTAATAAGTCCCTCTTTTACCAGCCATCACTGGGCACCAGATATGTTGACACAGTTTAGAAAAAAACCTGTTCTCATCTTGTTTTTACTGCTTCATACAAATTGAAAGATTTAATTATCTCTCTCAAGGGCACCAAAGCAGCTGTTTCTTCAGTGACATATTCCTTATCAATACTGATAAGAAAAATGTCAAACTGAGCCATATTTGTACCATCAGCACTTTCAGCTGTTGCGAAAGAGTAAAACTTTCCCTGTTTCTTCAGTTTACTAAACACTGCTTAAAAAACGCACCATCAGTCAGTGGTTCTGACTTTTTTGTGGGATCATTAATGCTTCTGCATGACAGGCTTTTACAGCAGAGTCAGTCCGAGCATTAACTCAAACAAAAATCGAGGTGATGCTTTGGTAGGGCAAATAACCCCAAGGAAAGCACTTCAAGGAAATAGTGCGAAAGATGGTATATTTTTGGTAGGCTTTAAGTAGATGGTATACAAACAATAGCAAAAGAGAGTGGCTCACCTTGATGATGGTTGAGGCTCGCCAGTAACTCCACCGGGGAGAGATCTCCAACAAGAGCTCCTTCCCAGGTGGTGGTCAGCCCTTAAATGGGGTCTTGGGAGAGGTGGAGTCAAATTCCACCCCTTCCAATCACACTCAGTTGTGCCCCTACAGCTGACTCAGGGCTTGCCTCAGGTGATCAATCAGTGGTTCAGGCCGTGATTCAACAGTTCCCATACATGCTTTTTCTCAGTTCCACTCTTTTGTCTTAACAAAACGTTCCTTTATAGGCATCAAGTTTGGCAGCAGGTTTTTGCATATAACGTCTTTTCAAATTGTAACCTTTGGTAACAGGGGCGATTTCCTTGTAAATGAAGCATAGTGCCATATTAATTGTGTTGACAAGTGATTCATGTGTCAGTTTTTCTCAGAACACTCCTCTTTCATCCACATTTTTTCTCTTCTGGCTTGTTTCCTGTTGAGATGACGGTAGGTAGAGATATTTGCATTGGCAGTTGCTTGCATTCTGCTCACCAAGGGGCATCACCCATAGGTTTCCACGTGCCATGTGCATGGATGCAAGAGGTGGACAGTCACTGCTCCGTGCCTGACCCTCTGCTGTCACCTGTGCAGCCAGCGCTCAAGCTTTGCACAATCGACTTGTAGAAAATACCACTAAAAGCACATAGTAAGAGTTTATAATGGTTGTGAGGCTGTTTCTGTCTTTCCAGGGGCCCAGGATGGGCACACCAGCCTCTAGATGGTCAAGGGCAGGGTCTGAGGTTTTTTTGTTTAATTAGTTTGAAGATAAAAGTTGATATTTTGAAATGTTTGGGGACCATATTTCAGTTACCTTTGAATGCATCTCCCTGCTCAGAAGTGGTAGAAAATAGCAGGTTGGGCTGCTCGGAGCTGTTCTCAGAGCAGGCTGGCAGGATTGCTGCATCACAGGATGGCATGTGAGTTCACTGATAACTTTGTATTCTGCTAGTGTGAGTGGGCCTGTGAACCACAACTTCAGAGCCACAGGCCCAAGAGCTGATCTCAGTGGCAGTGATGCTTCTGGAGATGACAGGTAGAAGAGAAGTTCCAAGTGTTCCTGCTTTGTTAGCTGTGTCTGATCCAAAGCTTGCCATTCTCTCTTTCATTTCTGTATTAGAATCATAGAATTGTTTGAATTGGAAGAGACCTTTAAAGGTCACCTGGTCCAACTCCTCTGCAGTGAAAGGGACACCTACAGTTCAGTCAGGTGCCTAGGGCCTCATCCAACCTGACCTTGGGTGTCTCCATTTACCACCTCTCTAGGCAGCCTGTGCCAGTGCCTCACCACCCCTACTGAAGTAAACTTATTTCCTTATATTCAGTCTAAATCTTCTCTTTCAGTTTGAAATTATTTTTCCTTGTCCTGTCACAGCAGACCTTGCTGAAGAGTCCATCCCCTTCTTTCTTATAGGCCTCCTTTAGATACTGGCGGGCTGCTCTCAGCTCTTCCCAGTGCCTTCTCCATTCTGCACAGCTCCAGCTCTCAGCCTCTCCTTGTAGGAGAGCTGTTCCATCCCTGGGGTGATTTTTGTTGCCCTTCTCCAAACATGCTCCATGTGTCTCTGCTGTGCTGAGAACTCTACATCCAGATGCACTACTCCAGTCAAGGCCTCACAGCACAGAGAGTGGCAGAATCCTCTCCCTCACTCTGCTGGCCATACTTCTTTTAATGCAGCCTGGGATACAGTCAGCTTTTTGGGTTTTAAGGGCACATTACTGGCTTATGCTCAGCTACCACTCACCAGTACCCCAGGGTCCTTTTGTCAGGACAGTGCTTCTGACAAGGGTGTGCTGCTGACTGGTGGTCAACTTGGTGTCCACTAGGACCACGAGGTCCTTTCCTGTAAAACTCCTTTCCAGACAAGTGATCCCCAGCGCACCCTAGTGTAGAACTGAAGATGTTTTACTTTCTCAGAAGCCACAAAGCCACAAAGCATGTGGTATTGTTTTAGATACAGCTATTTTAAATCAATTATGTGATGAGAAGATAGACGGCCTGACTGCACTGTGCTTTGTGAAGTGCTGATTGTTGGGGCTATACAATGCTTCTGAGCTGAGAGCTGCTTTTCTCTGTGCTCCATGGTGGCCCATTCTACATAGTGTAACCCTCCTCTTTGCTAAGAGATTGTCCCTGTGGGTTTGCGAGAGTTACGGTGTGAAGTTGCAGCAGAGTTGGAGCCTCTTGTGCATAGCAGCAATAGTAATGGCAAATTTCTGAGTCCTGGTACTACTGGTCCAGGGCAGTAGTGTCCAAAGCCTGACATTTTTTGTTTTATGAGCTAGAAACTTCAGAATGGGCAGAAGCAGAGAATACTATTTGCCTTGTAATTTGTGTTTTGTGGCCAGTTTCTTTTGTGTATATGAGTATGTGTGCCATGGTCAGCTGTCTCCAGTAAATTCAGCTTATTCTCCATGCTGACACCTTCCCCTGTGAGGTGAGGGCAATACAAGGACCTTGTTCTCTATGTAATTCCTTGTCTTCCGGACACGAAGGTTTTACTACTAGAGACTGCTGTTATGGAGACCTCTATCTTGCTGTCAAAACTGATTGAAATACACTGTCAGGGTCTGTTTGCAGACAGATGTCTGCATATACATACACATACATTGAGAACATGATTGTAAAAAACTGCTGTACTGGAGGAAAGCAGGCCAAGAAGTAGAGTGTTTCTGGATGGAAGCTTCCTTGAGGGTTTGTGATAAATTATTCTTTCCAGCCAGCCTATTGTGGTGGTCCCTGTGGAGACCACTTATGTGTGGCTGGAGTGCCCTAGGATGGCATTTCTCCTTTCTATCTTTTTTGTTCGGCCCAGAACAGGAGCATGAGGTCCTTTTCTTTCCCTCAACAGAAGGTAAGAGAGAGGAATTAGTGTTTGCAGAAAGGGGTACACAGTACAGGTGAAGCACAGCACAATTGCTCACCACCAGCCCACCAATGCCCAGCAGTCCACCCATCCACTTGCCCCTTTTTTATTGTTCTGCATGATACAATATAGTATGGGATATCCCTGCGGCCAGTGTGGATCAGCTGTCCTAGTTGTATCCCCTGACACGTACTTGTGTGTCCTAGCATTCTCACTGGGCAAAAATAGCTCAACTGGCAGATCCCCAAGTGCTGGCTCACCAATTTGCTTTTGCTAAATGTACCCCAATGTTTGAACGTCCCAACACTCTTTTCTCTCAGTGTAGTGTTTAACAGTCCATTGTATCATTTGATTTTACTGGAAGCTGGTGATGATAGGGAATATGATATACCCACTCAATGCCATGCTGGTTGGCCAAGGCATTTAGGAGGATGTTGTGGCAATGTCTGGTTCAGTTCTTTCTTGGGTGCTATGTTGCCAGAAGACTTCCTTTTCCAGGCCCGGGGTAGTCTTTCAGGCATTGATATTAGGGCACGGAATAGATTTCCCACTATCCAGTGGTTGCTTCCACCATTGTAAGCACATTATACTTGCCTTGGTGGGTTTATGGTAGTGTGTCAGCCTCCATTCTCCAAGAGAATTCTCCATTCTCTCTTCCTCACAGGCCATATGGGACTGCTAAAGCTTAAGGAGTGACCGAGTCTTGTTGATTACTCCTTGGCTCTCCAGTCAGATAATGGATGATAATGGGGGAGTGTCAACTGGCATGATATTGTTCCAGTGCATTGTTGTGGCAGCATTAATTACCTGCTGTTTATCAACCATCAGCAACCCCAGAACAGACAGGTTATTTGAGAGGCTGGACAAAGTAGACAAATGTTTAATCTCCATCTCCAGGGCAGCTATACCAGAAGCCCACTGTTAGCCTGTCAGTTCTTTAAAGTATGCCAAGGATGCGTGGAACTCTGGGCCAGTCACAATGCAGTGCTTTTTCCACTCCTTCCCAGTTAGGCTTGCTTTGGTGTCCAGTACAATTAGCTCATGGGGTCCCTTGTTCAATCCAGAAATATGGATGGGTCCTGTCCTTCTATAGTTTGATGGCATTAGAGTACACTGTGTACCAGTGTCTACTCGAGCCTTACGTTCCTGTGTCTGATGTGCCAGACCACTGAAACCACATAGTTTAATAAATCCCTTTCTTCTGTGTGGCCAGAGGAAGGGTCCCTCAAGTTCCTCTTCATCAAATTTGAAAAACTGTGGCTGTCAGGTTATGTCCCTGCTAATTGCAAAAATGGAAACATTACTCTCATTTAAAAGAAAGGGAGTAAAAGCCAAAGAACTACAGGCTGGTGAGCCTTATATCTTTACCAGCAAAGATCATAAAGCACATCCTCCTGGAAGAGATGTTTAAGTACATGAGGGATGATGAGGTGATCCAAGACAGCCAGGACTGCTTCACCAAGTGCAGATTGTGACTGATCAATCTGGTGGCCTTCTATGATGGTGTGACAGCATAGGTGGACAAAGGAGCGGCAGCTGATGTTGTCTTACCTGGACTTGTGCAAGGCCTTTGGCATGGTCCTGCACCATGTCCTTATGTCTAATGAGGTTCAGCAAGGCCAAGTGCAGTGTTGCATTTGGATCGAGGCTACCCCAGATATGAGTAAAGACTTGGAGAAGAACTCATTGAGAGCAGCCCACTAGAGAACTTGGAGGTCCTGGTGTCAGTGTCCTGTTCCCTAGAGAGGGATCCCAGCTGCATGGCTAGTAGCTCTGTTATCCTCGCATCAGATTAACCAGAAGACAGTTGTCATGGTTTTATGATTTTTGGCATTGGTATTCCACATTATAACATCATGCAGTGCATTAAGAGTTAAAGAGTTAATGCTCCAGCTCCATGGATCATCAATAGTTATGGATATACCTGTCTCAGAAGAGAAGAACTACATTTCCCAGAGGACTGTGTGACGCTTTGCATTTTTACATGTTTCCGCTCAGAGGGAAAAGATAAAAACTCTCTGCGGTCACGGGATGCTCTCTTTCCTTTGGGATCAACTCAGCAGTGGGTGCTCGCTGCCGTATCGCCTTCAGCGTTAGCGTAAGGCCTTTGGTTTGTCGGACACTCTCTCTTGCTCATTTTATTTGATTTATTAGCTTCAATTCAAATTATATTGTATTATATTAGTTATTTTCCTTTCTGATATCTTATTTAGTAAATTAGCTTTCCTCCTCAGATCGTTGCCTCTATTTTGTTTCTAGGCCCATCTCCCTTTTCCCTTTTCCCCTTCCCCTTTTCTGGGGCGTGGGTCTGCAGGTCCCCCGCACCAGTTGTCACAGAACCAGGACAAACCGTCCAGGTAAACCGTTGACAACAATGTTCTTGCCTGGATGATGGCTGAAATCCTTTCATGTATCTCGTATCTCACGCAGGAATGGGTATTGGGTAGTTTCTGACTCGTAAGAGAGTTATGTGTCTTCCTCCTCGTGTTCTTGTGATGGCTTTTCTGCCAGTGTTTTAAAAGCTGTGAGCTGCAAACACCATCTCCAACTCTAATTCTCACTTCTTTGGAGGTGAGGAAGGAACTCTTTGGCCTGTCTGTTGTTTGGTCCACCAGTGAGGCTCCTGGGCCTTATGTGACAGTGAACCAGAGCAGTGCTCTGGGACTTCGTACAGGTAGTATTTCAGGAATACTGAATTAAAGTTCAACCATACTTAATGTGAGCAATGTTGGTGGTTAGTTGTTGTCTAACACTACAGAAGCCCGTGAGGAATGGTGTGAGAACTCTGTGAGCTGCTGGATTTCAGCTATGGCAATTTATAAATCCACGCTAACAGTGCTCTCATTAGACATTTGGCTTTGGAGTAGCTTTTGGCCTGGCCTGTGGTGTCTGGGAAGGAGAGCAAGTACTGAGCCATCATGTACAGGTCCAGCTGGCAATCATATCACCAGGCAAGGCCCATTCAGGAGATCCACCTGCAGGCTAGGTTCTGTGACTTCCAGGAAGGCCTGAGGTCAAGCCAGGCTCCAGACCAGCAGGGAATGATCCCCACCCACCTCACGCCTTGCCTGCTCCTTGCTCCTTGAAATTCATGGCTAGGTGGATGGAACATTACTGATACCGTGAGAAATTAGTTGTATGCAATGAATGTTCCTCCTGATTAAGTCTTGTTTGTGAAATTCTCTCTTATAGACAATTAGAAGAAAATCAAGAGTCACTTCACAGTTGGAGAACTGAAAGGTGAACCAAAGAGACTTCTTTCTTCTTTGGTGTAGGGTTCACCAAACCCCAATCATGGTCTGCATCTGGATGGTATAGACCTCAGAGCCAGGAGCAGCATTGCTTATAGTGAACCTGTTTTGGTCATCCCTTCTTATGGTTGTGCCAGGTAGGAAAAAAACCTTGATATTTGCAGCCTGGGGTTGTATAATGTGGGCTTAGTAGGTTATCTTGTGACTTTCATGCTCTTCTCTGTTGGGATAAATGGGCCTTTAATACATCTTGGGGAAATGCCTCTTGGCAGGTGATGGAAAGGGGGGGACTGTTTTCCATGGTTTCTTTCTCACTCCTTTGTTGTGTTTGTACTACCAACTTGATTTCTTTCTTTCTGGCTTCCGCTGTCTCACTGTGTGCCCACACAAGGTGATGGACAGCAGAGCAGAGATGGAGGTTGTGAGAACAACGAAGGGGAATGTTGCTGGGGAGGTCAGTGTCCATGTGGTCACCACCAAGAGCACTGTGCAGGGCACCCACTTGCCAACAACTGCCTTCATCTTACCAGGTATGCAGTCTGATTTTTGGGTGGTCCTTTGTGGAGCAAGGAGGTGGACACAGTGATCCTTTTCAGCTTGGGATATTCTGTGATTGTATGGTTGTCCTGTTTAACTGGGCTTCTCCAGCTTTCTCACCGCACATTGATACCTATCACACTTGTGTTTTTCTGTGATCCACCCAAACCTTGGGAGGTAAAGCTGTGCTGCTATTACTATCTTAGAAATTCTCTGTGGCCATCCCACATCACTTGGATAGTTTGTGGCTGATCAAAAGCTCTCAACTTTAGAATTGAAGCCCTGATCTGTAGGGCCCTGTTCCAGTGCAGTGCAGTTTGTCTTAGCGCCCGCTTTGCAGATTGTATCGGCTCCTGTGTTGCAGCTTTGGGGCTAATCTGGCCCAGCTGAGCAGCGTAGAAGCAAATGTCCGAATTGTTCTTCCTCTTGATCTCTTGGCTCCTGCTGTGGAAAAGCCATGGTCTGTAATAGTGCATTCATTAAGGAGGCCAGAAGCTTACTGGCACACTGCTACAATATGGCAGGCTGATCATGGGAGCTGGCTGAAGTTTGGCTGAAGTAAGACCCACTGAATGTTGGGGGGATGCAACAACATCTCTGACTGCAGATCCTGTTGGGCCACACTGCTTGCATGTTAGTGCTTTAGAACATGATACTGAGCTCTGGGCTGGAAGAATGTTTGTTACTTTGTGTGACCTGGGCTGCTATGGTTCCTTTAAGATGTGTTTGTACCGGCAAAACATTCTGTGGATGTCTCTGGTTGGTTGTTTCTTTTCTCCCCCTCTCAAGCAAATTCCACTACCATCAGCCTTCCTACAAGCACCTTAGAAATCCAGCCATTCCCCAGGGAGCCACAGAGAAACACAGGGGCTGAGAGACCAGAGAAGGGAGTAGGGAGTGAACCCATCACAGCCACTGTCATCCCACAGATCAGTGGGGTGCAGACCTGCAACACAGTCCGTGTTCTGGAGTGGAAAGATGGGGTAGCTACTTTGCCTGGGAGTAACTTGCGGGTAAGTGTAACCATGGGCCATATTTGCCTTCTTCCCACCCTTCTGCTACTCCCTGCAGCTGCTTGACCTTTTAAGTGGCAGCTGTCAAGCCTGTGCCAGCCTGGGGCCTCTGGAATATGATGCACGGTCCTGGCATTACCCATGGCCCAGCTGGAGAATCCTTCAGCTGTTCCTGCTCTGTGAGGCTGCTCAATTCCCATTGCTGTGACTGCCATGCACTATGTTGTGAGCTTAGCATGTACATGGTATGTTTGGGGCTGCAGCAGTCTGCCCTGCACAGGGAGACAGAGGGATGCTACTTCATATGCAGAGCATTTTTCCTTTCCAAACCAAGTTGTGGAGTTGGCTCTCAACAAAATCCTTCACTCACTGTAAAAGCAGCAGCCTTGCACTCATCAGACAGCTTTTAAGTGTACTGAGGCTACTGAGTAGTATGAAATAGCCTGCACAAAGGGCACTGATCTCTCAGATTTTGTTTCGCCCCAGGACATCACATCACACTGCCTGCTCAGTGCTACCAGCTGGTGCTGATCACACCCAAGTGCAGACAGACAGCAGATGAGGGCTGGGGTTAGAGCTTCTCATGCTCCTTCTCTCTTTTTGGACAATGCAGCTGTCAGGCTCAGCAGCCAGCAGGGATTACATGAAGGGGCAGCAGGCTGGGTGCCTTTTGTGCTCAATTCTATCATTGGAGGAGCCATCCTTTTTCTGGACACACTAATAACCAAACCATGCCTCTGTTACTCTCAGAACTCATATGCACCTGCTAGCTAAAAAGTTACATTTCTATCTTCATTGTTAACTTTTTCCTTCTGTTTTTTGATTCAATGGCATAGTTTCAAATAAATGAGTATGGGACGCTGAAGGTGGTGAGTGCTGAAAAGATGCCTCCAGCAGAAGCTATAAAGGAGGGTCGTGTGAAGAAAGATGGGGACTCAGATGTGGCACCCACTAACAGGGACAATACCATTATTGCTCAGGGTAAGAGCACCGTAGTAGTACTTCTGGGAGTGGGTAACATCCAGCATGTGCTGTCTGGCTTAGGACTTAAGCAAGGCAAGTACCTCCTGCTTCCTGCTTTTTTTTCTTTCTTTGCTGCTCTTTGCATCTCAGTATTCCTCTTCTCTCTGACTCAGATGTGCCAGAGCAACCCAAACTGCCTACAGGTGATGGCATGTACCACTGTGATACTTGTGGCCGGAGACATGTGCCAGATGGAGCCCGGGAAGGCAGGGGTTTCTGCAGTGAGCATTGTCACCAGCAGTTCAAAGAAAGGTAAGGAAGGGGAGTTTGCTCCATGCAGAGCCATATTTATCCATCTGTCTGTCCTCTTTCCCCTAGTCAGCATGCTTCCAGGAAGAGATGCGAGCTCAGCTCTGGTAGGTTCTGAGGACTGCACTTCTTTCTGTCTTCCCTGTAGGCAGGGTGCCCAGGGTGCAGTGTGGAAGAGATAAAGACTTTTTCTAAGGGGCAACAAAAGGTGCAGGAAGACAGATTTTCTCTTACCTGTTTGTGGCTTCATAAACATACATCTGTTGGGGCAGGACTGCTGTGGGAGTTTGCTACAGTGGGCACTTCCAGACTGAACAGCAGTGGGAAGTTTGGGTCACAAGGGCATTTCCAATCCTTCTGCTTATTGACCAGCACTGGTTTTCCAGCATCTCTGTGGATCTGTCCCTAAGTTCAGGTTTCTGAGGGTTCACATGTACGAGGGTGGTTCTTCTCTGTATTTTGGTTCTGTCCTCTTACCAACTTTGGTGCTAAGAGGAGTGTATGCATCAATGTACATATAGTCGGGAGGAAAGGGATGGTGTGCAAATAGGAAATGGGACAACAGCACTTCTCCAGGACTGACTCCCTTACCAACACCACAGATTTTGCTGCATATTGCACCACAGTGGTTCACTTTCCCTTACTCTGCGTAGGTCTGTCATTGTGGAAAACTCTGCCAGCAGCACCAATACCGCTGAAATCGTCAAGCCAGTGAAGAAACGAAAGAGGAAGGACTACCAGAGCCCTTCGGAAGATGACTATGAGTCTGAGCAAATGGTAGGAAGAAAGCCGGGTGAGCATGTGTGTGTCCATGCCAGTGATAAATGTGGGAGAGATCTGGGTGTAAAGCAAACAAAGGTGATGACGGAGCATTTTTTTGAGAAATAGATGCTATGGAACAAGATACCAAATATAGGGAAATTAACTCACCCCTCCCAGCAACTGTTTGGGTTCAGGAATGCAGGTGCCTCTTGTTTGAACTCTGGCTTGCCAGAAGGAAGAGAGCAAGATCGCATAGGCTCTGAGTGTATAGGTGCTCCCAGAAACACCACTGAGAGGGAGAGAAAGAGAGTATGGGTGGATCTGGGCTCTCCTACTCTGGTCGCTCAGTTATTGGTTCGGGCAGTGACCAGGCAGTTCCATTGCACTAGTCACCTGTGGCCACCTGTGTATGCGCTGCTAGTGTGTGTGTAGCTCTCATCAGTGTTTTTTTGTGCCACCTTAGCAGTATGTTGAGGGGGCAACCAGAAGTTGTTAATGCTAAAAAGACTTGAATGTAAGGAGTATCATGTCATTTAGACACTTGTGTGGCTGTTTGGCATACTGAGTGCGTGGGAATGTTCAGTGTTGGACATGTTCTGACTGGGCTGTTTTAGGTGCTGAATGCTCTCAACTGCTCTCCAGGCCACTCTACTGTAGAAGCGCTGAGGAGAGCACCTATCGGTGTGATGTGTTTCTGGGGGTTGGGACTGTTTTACAAGGTAAAGAAACTCTACCTCCCAGGCCTGGCTGTAGCAAATTCACACTAGATGTGATTGCTGCCACACAGTTCCAGAATTTCCCTGTCAGATTCCCATCATTAGATCAGTCCTGTTGGCTTCCCATTTCTGGTCTGAAAACCAGTTGAATCATGGATGTTGCTGGAGGATCATCTTGACCTTTGGCACTGATGTGAAGATGCAGCCTGCAGCATAAACCTCTACACAGGAATCCTGACTTCTAACACTTTTGTCTGCTCTTGTGTCAAGGAGGAAAAGCACGAAGAACTGAAAAACTCTGTGGGAGACTCTGCCATCAGCAATCCAGGGGCTGGCGCTTGGAGCCAGCAAGGTACTGAGGGGCCAGGTGGGTGGTATGGTGAGCAGTCCTCTACTACAGCAGTGTGGATGGGAACTGAGCTGCATGGGGAGGACTGAAGGGTCCCACTGCAATCCTGCGGGGCTGAGCCAGTGTTTTGGTGCTCCAGCAGAGTCAAGCACCAGTGACACACAATGGCTTTTGAAAGCTTGTGAACTCTGCTTGACTGATCCTGCTCTCTCTGTCTCTTTCCCTTTCTTTCCTTTCCTCTCTTTCTCCCTGTGGAATGGTTGGACCCTTATGGCTTACCCCTTATATAGCTGTCTTCTTCAGGAGCTGTGTCATACTGTACAGTGCTTTCTTGTCCCTCCCTTTGGGAGTCAACCATCCTTTGTGGATATTCCACTCTGAGAGGTGCTGTCTTGGGCAGTAACCTGACTGTGCCTTGTCTGGCTGTTCCTTCCTCTTTGGATGGTCTCACAGGGAACTTCCCTCTTGGGATCAGGAGCTCACAGATTTGGGTACTGCTCCTGTAGGCCTTGGTTTGTAGGAGACCAGTGATTTGGGATTGTCTCATTTCACGGATATCTATTCCTAGTCCCAATCAGAGCGAATCTCAGAGCTGTGGTAAAATCAGAGGAAAATTGGACAAGCTGAGGGATGCACTGTGTGTTTTTTTTTTTTTTTTTCACCTGGGAATATGATAGGGGGGTGAGGAGAGGAAAATTTGGAAAAATATTGGAAGTAAACAGTTATGGAAAATACATTTTCTTTGAAAAGAAAGGTCACACAAAGTTATTTTAAAATGAAACTATTCCAGCTTCATATTCACCTCCTTAGCAAAGTGCAGGGACTGTAACAGGCTCTAGATGGCTGTCAAACCCTGATTTTGAACAGGTCCAGAGGAGGGCCATGAGGATGCTCAGAGGGCTGGAGTACCTCTTCTACACAAACAGCATGGGCTTGTTCAGGCTGGAGAAGAGAAGGATGAGTGGAGACCTGACAGTGGCCTTCCAGTACTTCAAGGGAGCTTGCAAGCAGGAGAGAAATCAACATGGATGGATAGTTATAGAACAAAGGGAAGCAATTTTAAACTAAAAGGGAGATTTAGGTTTGAAGTTGGGGAAATTTTTGACTGAGAGGATAGTGAGGCCCTTGCTTTTCAGTACTGCCCTGAGCAGTACTGAAAAGGAAGGTTATGCATACTTGCCAGGTCCTTTTCTCTGTAGTCTGAGCCCTGAACATGTAATCTTTCCTGCTGCTTACAAGTAAGCAGTACAGCATTTTATTTTCTCATGTTTTAAAAGTTCATCAGTAGACAAAATATGCACCTGGATACTTTGGTGCAGCAGAGTAGGTACATATTCTGTCTCTAGGTGCATTTGTCACACTCCAGAAGCAAGAAGTTTGTACTCATGCATTCCCTGAACATGTTTTGCTGTTTTGGATATCATGTTCTTTAAAAATGAGTATTATAAAGGTAATGCATCTCTAGGGCATCAGAGTGGCTCTGGTGTGTGGGGAGGACTCAGGTGGATGTCCCAGAGAAGACAGCAGAACTTGTACCTTTGAAGTGATGGAGGAAGGTGATTTGACTGCTTGGGAGCCTCTTGCACCAGGGAGTGATTCCCAGATCTCTAGATGAATTGTGCTGGCTGTCCCAGATCTGTAAGTGCTGTGGCCGTTTTGGATGTACGGGCAGAGGGTTGCAGAGGTGTCCTGATGCTTTTGCACAAGATGGGTTGTTTCTCATGGTCATTAGGTGCCTTCTAGAGTGTTGTACAGCAGCAAAAGGGTTTGGGTTACAGGGACCTGTGTGAGAGGGGGATCCCTTGGTTCTGTCCCTCCTTGGACAGCTGGCCTGGTTTGCTGGAGAAGGGGCTCTGGTAGGACAGTGATGAGCTTTGCAGGTATGCAGGACTGTGTTTGAGAGTGGGATGTGGCCCCAGTGGTACCCATGCGCTCACCTGCCCCAAGGCAGGCAGGGACTGGGACTATAGCAGAACCTCAGCAGCGCCTCTTGTGTGTGCATTTGTGCTGCGCTCAGGTGCCAGCGAGGAGAAGAAAGAAGGCTGGTCTTGGGCGTCCTACCTGGAGGAGCAGAAAGCTGTCGCTGCCCCTTTAGATCTCTTCCAGGATGTGAGTTGGGATTTTCCTGTCTTTTTCTCTCTATCATCTTCTCTTTTCTGTACTTTTTCTTTCCCACTCCTCTTTCTCCTCTATTCCTTGCTTCCCTATTTATTGGGGTTCCCATCTTCACTTGGAAGTGACCAGTCAGCCTCCAGTTCTGATTGACCACAAGTTCTCCTCCCCAGCTAGATGCTGTCCCAGTCCCAAACACCCTGTGTCAGCCTATTGCTCTGGCAGGTTGGTGGAGCCCTTCCAGTCCTTCCTTGAGTCAGGGCTGGGCTCTCCTGGGACCATGCAGGGGATCTGCACCCCCACCTCCCATTGGTTGATTGCCAGTGTGCAAGAGGAACCCATACCCCATGTCCCACTCCCTGTCAACCCAGGGACACTATGCCCTGACAGCAGCAAGAGACACAAACTCCACAAGGATGAGGAGGAATTTTTTTTTTTTTTTCTGTGAAAAAGCATAACACTTTGGCCAAAAACATAACCTGTTGCCCACAATTTCCTGGGTCCAGCAACTCCCATAGGCTGATGGTTGTTCCTTGGGATGGTTCTAGACTCATTTACATCTATCATTTTTTTACACTTTATTTTAATTTTTGTTTCCAGTATCAGGTAGCTTCCCAGCACAAGAATGGGTTTAAAGTGGGAATGAAGCTGGAGGGAATTGATCCACAACACCCATCTATGTACTTTATCCTGACGGTGGCTGAGGTAAGGTGCTTTTACTTTCAGCATCCTTCTGCCCCTCCTTATGCTCCTCATTCCTGCCCAGTGGTAGGCTCTTCAGGAGGAGAGGTGCTGCTGGGAGTCTGGTGGAGAAGATGGATTCGGGGCCCTCACCCGCATTCTGCTGCCTGCACTGCACAAGATGAGCTTGCACTCCAGCACCTCTATCAAGCAAATGGTTTTTTCCTTCCTATTTGTAAAGTCAGGAGACAGTGTTGTGGAGCAGCTGCCATGTTCCTGTCTAGTTATCCTCTTTGCCATCCTGACACAGTGGAGCCATGAGGGAAGAAACTGTGATGGCAGCCAATTTTTTTTTTTTGAGTTGATGCCACTCAGACATGTCAGAGCCGTGGAGGTGTCCCATTGCTCTTTCTTGTGTCTGCAGAGGCCCTCTGGCTCTAGGATTCTCTACTCAGTCACTTGTCATGCCCCCAAATCAGACTTGCCTTGCATTTCTCTCTGGGCCCACAGGCATCCAGGAAAATCACCTACATGGTGACTATCAAGTAACATGGCATGTGGCTAAACATCTGTACAAACATCTCCCACAGGTGGAGAAGAGGGTGTATTTGCACTCACTGGATCCATCAGACAAAATGGATACAAAGATATTCTACTATGGCATCTTAAGCACCAGCCTGAAACCTTCAACTCAGAAGCTGGCTGGCAGTGGCCTTGTACTTACCTTGTTGCATATTGGATAGCTCTTGGGTCTGGCATCCTGATTTGTGCAGTGGCATATGATTTTGATTTCTTGAGTGCTTGGCTTCCTTAAGTGCTCAGCTGAAATGGTGTATGGGAGGGGCAGTGGGTACAACGTCCAGCCAGGGTCAGCAGGAGGTTTCCATGATCCTTTCCTTCTGCTGCACTCCCTCCGGGTAGGTATGTGGTTATCGGATACGACTCCACTTTGACGGCTACTCTGAGTGCCATGATTTCTGGCTGAATGCTGACTCTCCTGATATCCACCCTGCCGGCTGGTTTGAAGAGACAGGACACAAACTCCAGCCTCCAAAAGGTAAGAGTCTTGGTTGATAGGCCTTATTGAAGGAAGGGGATAAATAAGATGCCCCCAGTCCAAGAATAGGAGATGGGGGAAGGGTGGTTCCCCAGTGGTTCCAGGAAGGATGATAATTTGCTGGATGTTGCTGCAGGACACCACTTTAGGTACCCATCAGCATTAAACTTACCTGCTCTCCCATTCTACTGCCCTAGATGGACCATGCTTGGGCCCAGTGGCTATGCTACTCCAACCTGGGTACAGTGCACTCCAGGGCAGAGGACCCATCTCTTCAAGTGCTGAGCTGTTATTCCACTCCAATGCTAACATTTCTTAGCACCCCTATGAAGTCAGACACTGGCCCAAATCACAGGCTGTAGATGCTCAAAGGCTGTTCGAAACCCTGTCCACCCTCAACCAGAGGGCTGGCTGGATTAGGATGACTGGGCTCCTTACCTTTGAACTTGCTGCTCTCATTTCTCTTCCTGAGGGATTTTAGGTTATAAGGAAGAAGAATTCAGCTGGACCAACTACCTGAAGATAACAAAGGCTCAGGCAGCTCCTAAGCACCTCTTCGTGATCCGGAACACTGTGAGTAGCAGCTTCTTCTCCGTGTCAGAGCCTGCAGGTTTAGGGTGACTCCTCAGCAACTGAATATTGGGTTTTTCTCTGTGCACCCCACAATTATCAAAGCCACAGTGCATAGGGTCAGGAGAATGCACTGCTTGCATTGCTTAGCAAGATGTGGTGTGCTTAGCTGAGAAGATCTGTACCTCAGACACAGGCTTGCTGTGCCCAGAATTGGAGCTGGGCTGATTTGCTTTTTCATCTGGGTCTATCTTATGGACATCTGTCACAAAGGTATAAACTGGGGAGAAATAGGTATGACTCAAATATTCTGCCAAAGAAAACCAAACAAGTTAAGTATAATTCTTCTGTCTCTTTTTTGTGTCTTCTTGATCTGTTTCCGCCTTTGTTTTTCATATGTAGCTTGAGTAAGGGAGATGAGAATATAGTGGAATGCTGATGATTCCCTTAATGGATGGGTTCCCTGCTGTTGTGGGGATGTGATTAGTGCAACAATCCTTTTAGAACATGTGACACAGTGTTTTGCACTGATTTGGGATCCAGGAAGTGAAGGCAAGGTAGGATGCAGGGCACTGTCCCAGCTCTTCCTACCAAACTTAGGGCATTAGTAGCTGCCTGTTCTCGTGTACACAAGAGGACACTGTCCTTCTGGGACACTGAGTGGCCCTAGGCCTGCCTCCCTTTGAGGGTCTAATTTTAGACAGCTGCTCTCTTGCAGCAGGCAAGGGAAGTGGTGAGGAGGGAGCTGGAACTGAGACTGTGAGAGAAACCTGCCTCTTTCTCCTCCCAGTATGAAGCTCCTCCAGGCTTTGAGGTGGGCATGAAGCTTGAGGCTGTGGACCGTATGAATCCTTCGCTGATCTGCGTTGCCACAGTGACTGATGTGGTGGATGATCGCTTTTTGGTGCACTTTGACAACTGGGATGATACTTACGACTACTGGTAAGTGCACAGAGGCTTCTAGGGTCCCAGTACCAGTCCTCAGTAGCACCTTGCTGCTGTTTCAGGAAGAGGGATGAGGTGCTTTAGACAATACCACAAGCATGCTGCTGCAGACCCAGCAACAGTCTGACACTGTTATGCTCATAGACTGAACCAGTAACCATCTTGGAATCACATAGATTAGAAAAGACCTTCAGCATCATGAAGTCTAAGCATCATGTGACCTACCGAGTCCCATCACTAAACCACATCCAGAGGTGGAGACTCCACCAATTCCTTGGATAGGCTGTTACAATCCTTGATCATCCTCTCCATGAAAAAATTACTTCTGACATTCAATCTGAACTTCCCCTGGTGCAACTTGAGACCATTATGAGACTGAGGAAGAGGATCATCCACCTTTGCTGGGGTGCAAACCTTTACTTGTCTGTCCATTGTCACTTTCTGGTATGTCGCTGTGGCCTTTTAGTTATGGAGCTAAGACAGGTCTGATCACAAACCATAGGCTCACCCTGATACCCACTTGGGTGTCAGAGAGGGTTTTCTGCAATGCGGCTGATGCAGAGGCTGAATACCTACTCATAAAAAAAGTTTCTGGGCCTATAGATGAGGCTTTGTTTGCCTTTGTAGGTGTGAATGGGGAGGTGTCCCAGTTGAGGCTAATTTAAGCCAAGTAGCACAAATAGGGTTCTGCTTTGTGGCTAAAGCCCTCTGATACCCTCTTTCTTTTGCACCCCAAGGAGCTGTGGGGCTGCAGCTGTTTTTGTCTGTGGCTGTTCCTTGCTTGCTGGTGTTGGGTACACAAAATAAACACTTCATGTTCTGGTCCAAGGCAGACCTCAAGTGTTCTGTGACATACCAGGAGATGTGACCAGGGTGTGAGGCTCACCGTTGCCCAGATTTTACTCCTGTGAACTCTGAAGGCATGAATCCCCCCTTCTGCAGGGTTACTTTTCCCCGGGCTGCTTTGACACAGTATTTCCATCCAATGCATATTCATGTCCTGGTCTTGTAAAATGGAGTACTCTACTCTATCCCTTGTCCTGCTAGGGCCTGGAGTCCTTTGGGTCACTCAGGGCTGAAGGTGATGGAGAAAGCCTTGGTTTCTACAGGGGCTTTTGCTGGTGGTGTAGATCTGGACTGCGACACCTGCTGGCCTATCCCAGGCCCTGGAAGCCTTCACAGTCTAGCAGGGGTGAGTCAGGTGTCTCGATCCTGTATAACGGTTTAGATGTATTTTCTAGGTGTGAGCCCAGCAGTCCATATATTCACCCAGTCGGATGGTGTCAGGAGCATGGCAAACCCCTCACACCTCCTCAAGGTGAGTTGATAGCTGGGGAGCACAGCCTTTGGTGGCAAATTCCTCAGAGACAGACTTTCTGGGGTGGGACGGGATGCCTGGGGAATCAAACCCCATTGCCTGTGCTTGCCTGCAGGCCCAGGCAGTTTCTTTCAACAAGGTCATTGTCAAGGAGGTGGCATGTACAAGAGCCTCTTGTACATGTGTTCAGGTCCAGCATGATATTTGTGTTAGGCCAAGTGGAGAGGTCAGGAAGACCCAAGCTATGTTTGCAGGCCCAAATGTTTCTGCTTCCCTTCACCCTGGATTTCATGGTCCAGGACAAAATAATGTATCTCAATGCCTCTTAGGTTTCCAAATACCCAGCACAGGCATGGTTGGTCTATCAAGGTCTTCTGGGTTACTTGCCATCTTCCTGCTGGTGTATGTCCCACCTTCTGCATCTTTCCCTTTCAGATTATCCTGACCCTGATAATTTCATCTGGGAAAAGTACTTAAAAGAAACCAGAGCATCTGCTGTCCCAACTTGGGCCTTTAAAGTGGTAAGTGCCATATCATCTACTCCATTATACCTAGGAATTCAGGTTTTCTCTATTGTCAGGTCTTTACATTTATAAAGTGATGTTTAGTATCTTCTTACCACAGGCCTGGTTCAGAAGTGAAAGCTGTCCTGGGCAAATAGTTCAAGATGGGGAAAAATCAGAATTATGAGCATCACATCTGCTAGATAGAAGCTGTGTGATGGGAAATCATTTAAGTGTGCTTGATAGCTGTCTCCACTTGCTGCAACAACAGCTATGTCCAGCCAAGTGCAGCTGTGCTATAGAATCTTCAGATGACTCTGAGACCTTCTTCCGTTGAGCACAGCTTTTCCATCTTGTTAAAAACACAGCTTAGATCTAGGAGGTCTGCTCACACTCTCCTTGTAGCCAGTATGAGCAGCAATGGCTCTTACCTGGACAGGACAGGGGGTAGGAGCTGAGCTTTGGGAAACTTTCTGGGAAAGCTAAGTAGTCAGGGGGTTACAAGATCCTGGAGCATGGTCCTATTCCCTGCTGACAACACTTTTCCTTGTCCCAGCGCCCACCCCATGGCTTCCTGGTCAACATGAAGCTGGAGGCAGTGGACAGGAGGACTCCTTCCTTCATCCGAGTGGCCAGTGTGGAGGATGTGGAAGATCACAGGATAAAAGTGGGTTTTGAAGTCTCAGTGCTGAGCCTGGGTCCAGGGGCTGTGCTGGCTTGCTCTTGACCTTCCTAATTCACTGCCAGTTGCAATGGCAAAGTGTATAGAGGTCTGTGGAAGCACACAGTGCTTAAGATGGTACATGGCAAGTCCCAGTGCCTGGATCCAGGAGTGAAGCAGAATCTTGTGTTGCAGTTAATCCCTGCTATGTTGCATGAGGTCAGCTTGGAAGACTCCAGAGCTGCTCACAGAGGTACACTGAGGTTTAAAGGGTGACCTCTCTACTTATTTCCCCAGATCCATTTTGACGGCTGGAGCCACGTATATGATTTCTGGATTGATGCAGATCACCCAGACATACACCCTATTGGCTGGTGCTCAAAAACGGGTCATCCACTGCAGCCTCCTCTTAGTAAGTTCTAGGCCTGGGGCAATGCCTCATACCAGGGCCAAAGTGTGCTAGATACCCACAATCACCATCACCTGCCAGTGTGCAGCCATAGTGGTGGTCAAGGGTGGGCAGGGAGGAAGGGCTTCCACTGGGAAAATCCTCCTGTTTGTTGCAGGCTGGGGTGTGTGGGGCTGTGTCTATGACAGTCTGTCCCCTGTTCTTCTGGTCTAGGGCCAAAGGAACCATCCTCCTCTACTCACACAGGCTGCCCAACCCTGGGCTGCAAGAACATCCCTCATGCCAAGAGCTCCAAGTACAGCTTTCACCACAGGTGAGCTCCCCAGCTCAGCTCAGAGGAGTAGAGCTTCCCTGCCAGCCCTGTGCCAGGGCCTTCCTCTGTGCTTGTCAGCAACCAGCCCTTCCTTGCACCTACCCTGTGCCTGGCTCTGCCCCTGGAGCCTGCTGCCAGCGTAACTTCTGATGAGCTGGTGCTTTCCTTTCTGTACCTGCCCTGTACCAGGCATCCTGGGGACACTCTTCACGTTCATCTGCAAAGGGTCCTATAAGCCTTGTAGAGGATGGCCTTTACATACTTGTAGACGATGCTGACTTTGAGGATGATATTATTCGCACCTCTCACCTTTCACTGTGAGGATGTGAACTGGGAAGTAATGAGAGGGGACATCTCCCTCAGGGCCTTGTCAGTTGTTTGCATAACCTGGCATGACAGGCTCTGGGAGCAGAGAAGTGAGTATAGCTGAGAAGGAGGGAGGCAAGTCTGGTTCCCAGGGGTTTACCTGCTGAGCACAGTCATGGCACATGCTTTATCCATACTCTTAGGCTAATCTGGATGTTTGTGAGGAAGCATTCTTATGAACCCCACTGACCTGCTTGATCAGCATTCTGCTGACCTGCACAGGGTAGCTGTGATGCCAGTGGACAAGATAGGACAGGTGTTCATATGTGGAGGAACTGAACTTGCACTATATATGAGCCCATGCAGCTGGCACCATGGCCCCAGGAAATTTATACAGCAAGTCTTTACTATGCTTTGCTTGGTCAGGGCTCTGGCTTCCAGCAGTTGGGGTCACAGGGTGGCCCCAGGCCAGCTTCACCCACTCTTGCCTCATGCTTTGTTCAACTCTCAGCTGCCCTCTATTCTCTAGGAAGTGCCCCACGCCAGGCTGTGATGGATCAGGACATGTGACGGGGAGATTCACAGCACACTACTGCCTCTCAGGGTGCCCGCTGGCAGAGAAGAACCAGGGCAGGCTTAAGGCAGACTTTTCTGACACTGAGGCCTCAACTCGCAAGAGGAACCTGATTGGCTTCCCTCAGCGAAAGAAATCTCGGCACCATGGGAGGTAGGGGCAAGCCTGGCAAGCCCCGTGCACCAGTGTGGGGCCACTGGGCTACATGTGACATCTGTAGGATGGATGGCTGAGTTAGAGAGGCTCCTTGCCTGCATGGGAGCATGCCTGCTGACAGCTGGCATTTGTTACTGCAGCTCTATTGAGTGGCCTTGGACACATCTCCTGTTTTCTTTTTCTATTCACATTATGTTTCTTTGGTTGTCAACCCTTCTTGTCAGGATCTGAGAGGTAATCCTTGCTCCTACTGTCAAGGCATTGCTCTGTGCAGTGTGGAGAAGGGCCCTCAGACCAGTTCCAACACAGTTGGAAATCAGTTTTCCTTTATCTTTAGAGGGCGACCTCCAAAGTACCGGAAGATCCAGCAGGAAGACTTCCAGAGTAAGTGCATTCCTCTGCCATGGTGTCACACTACAGAGCAGGGGTAAGACTTGAGGAGCTGGGGTGGTGGCTAGCAGAGGTATGTCTCTCCTTGGCTTGCGCAGCCAGTCCTTGCACAGGTCAGCACCAGGCTGAGGACTTTGTAGACTTCATTGTGTCAAAACAAACCATCTGACAAGGGTTGTTGGTAACTCTTATCAGAGCTCTGCTAGTTCCCTCTTGATATGTATCTGAATCTTTGAGAACTTTAGGGCAGGGAATCAGGACCCGCTCTCTCTGTCTGTTCATTTTTCTAGGTACTTTGTCTGCTTCAGCTAGGGGTGCTGTGCCTTCATCCTTTCAGTGCTGTACCCCAAATCTTCAGTGTGAGGTGCCACATTACACCTACAGTACAGAACCTGTAGATGAACATTTTGTTTGGCATTTAGTTCTGATGATTGACTTGGGACATAAGTGGCTGTAAGATTGTGAGGCATTTTCTCCAGCCAGTATCGAACTTACCATAGGCTGGCTTGGTGTTTAGCACATCACTGAAGGTGAATGGAGATCTCTTCTTGGAAATCATCACTGGCTCATCGCAACAGAGACTAAAGCTTAAAGTTCTGTTAAACACCTAAAAGAAGTTGAATGACAAGGGATGGTATTCTGGAATTAAATTTGAATTTAAATTTATTTCACTATAAAGGAGTGTAGATAACAAGGCAAAGTCAGCCTGATCTCTAAACTTCCCCCTCTATCCTCAGTCCCACCATACTGAAGTCTTTGATACATTAATATATCCTGTTAATTCAGAAGACAGCTCTTGATAACATGACCCCATGAAACCGTATGCTCTCAGCCCCAGGTTCTTTCCTTAACAGAGTCTTCTCCAAGGCTTGTAGAATGGGAAAAGATGTTCTCATCCCCCTTCTTTGCATCACACCTTGCATTTTTATTGGCAGCTATTTCTTCAGACAACATACACCAGTCACTCTTCATGTCTGCCCTGTCTGCCCATCCTGACCGCTCTCTATCACTGTGTTGGGAGCAGCACTGCAAACTCCTACCAGGAGTGGCTGGCATCACAGCAACCACAGTAGCCAAGTGGACAGTTGATGAGGTAAGGGTTTTGGAGTGTGTGTGCTGGTTCCTAACCCACTGGCATGACTGGGAGAACTCCAGCTGGCTGTGCAGCATCATAGTACATGTCCCAAGCACAGAACAGTGGCCTTTTCCTCAAGCTAACCAGGTGTCCTGCTGGATGCACCTGAGGGGCACGGTGTGGACAATAATATCTTCATTTAGTTTTCCAAACTACAGTTTTCCAAATCACTTTTCTCTTTTCTAAATTAAAAACAAAACAAAAAACAAAAAAGCAAAAAAATTCTTGTAGACTCTGCAGATAGGGAATCACTTCCCTCTTTCTCCTGTGATGAAATATTTACCTCTGATTCATACTTTTCTCTTTCATTCACTTTCTTTGCTATCAGTAGTGGCCTCTCTTGAAGGTTGGGTATAGCTGGACCTCTGACATTGGACTGGCAGCCTCAGCAGCCAGTTCTGCCTGATGTCCCCATTTCTTCTGTGTGTACCACTTCAGTCCCAGTCAGTGGGAATCTTGTTGGGCTGGAGAATGCTTACTGGAGATGAAGCTACTGCAGCATTTGCTACTCTGGGACTGTAGAAGTCCAGCACCCATGCTGTTTGTTGAGCAGATTATGTCTCAGATGGGTGCCACTGAACAAGCTTTGAGTAAAAAATTGTTCCAGTTTCTTACACCCTGGTCCAGGAGTGGCAAAGGAGAATGCTGTAACTGCAGCACTTGGCCCTAACGGGCACATGTTAACTTAGAGAAGCCATAAAGCTTCAGAGGAAATGAGGGTACAGTCTTGTGTGGTGTCTCCAGACAGAAACACTGCTTCCATCTTGACATTTCTTTCTGTTTATTCCAAGGTCTTTAGCTTTGTTCAAACTCTGACGGGCTGCGAGGACCAAGCCAAGCTCTTCAAAGATGAGGTAAGAAAGGCTGGAGGATGAATGCAGGCAGCCAAAGACAGATGTTTGCGAACAGAGGAGGGAAGAAATGGCCATTGGCTTCAGTGGCTTTGCTGCTGAACACCACTTGGCAGTGATTCCCACCACGGGGGCAGCAGTTGCATGGCATTCCAGTGTGCAGGTGTCTGCCTGTGCAGGTAGTGGCAAGAGGGAGATTCTGGATTCTGTTTGTATCAGGTTGTGCTGCCCTCTTCCTCTGGGCTGAGTGAAGAAGGGTGCCCTGAGGAGACTGGGGAGCAGTGGTATGGTGCTGCAGCTTCAGTAGCGTCATTGTCTCCTGAGGGAAACTGCTTAATCCTCATCCGTCCGTCCTTTCCCTCCTGTATCCTCTTACCGACATGTCAGCTTAGTGACACTACTGTCCATCAAGGAGGTTCATCATTTTTAGACCCCACTGTAGACAGACATACATAGAAAATTATTTTCAGCATGTGCATTTCACCCCAGGCAGGCTGATCCTGGGCACCTCAGTACAGCATATGCCAGCCTAATCCTGGATGGCCACTGTGCTTTAAGGGTGCTCAGGCAAATACAGTCAGAGTGGGGGAAGCCTCCATGCATGCTGGGGCCTAGTAAAATCAGCCTGGTGTTTGCCCAGAGAGACTTGTTTGCTGGCTGTCCAGTGCCCGTTGCACTGTAGCACAGAAGCCTACCAGCTGCGGTGTGAGCTCCTGGACTGGGCTCTGGATGGGCTTGTCCCCATCCCTGTACTGACCCTGGTGCATGAGTTCTTAGATCTGAGTTAGCTGGGGCAGCACAGGAGTACTGTGGGTGGCTCTTGCCCTGCTCCCTATGAGCAGGGAGGAGGCTGTAACAGGCTGCCAGAAGTGAGTGTGGTTGTGCCTGCAGAGTGCCTGCATTGTCTGTAGGATGTCACGGCCTGGGTTGTCAGTGAATACATAAGTCCCTGCTCTCCTCTGCAGATGATTGATGGCGAAGCATTCCTCTTGCTGACTCAGGCTGACATCGTCAAGATTATGAGTGTTAAGCTGGGCCCGGCACTCAAGATCTACAATGCTATCCTCATGTTCAAGAATGCTGATGACACCTTAAAGTGACTTTTCTTGGCCCCACTGGGACCTTCTTTCAACACTGGTGCTGCCAAACTGTCTGGAGTGCCCGCAGCTTGTCGTGTCCTGCAGCATCTCCTGCAGTCTGTCTCCTGTCCTCTCCCTCAGTTTTTCTCTATGCCACCGCTCTGCTTCAGCACTGGGCACAGGTTGACCACAAACTGCAGACAGGGTGGATGTGGGACTGCCTTAGTGCAAAAGCTGTCCCAATACCCTGCTGTGACTCCACTCGTTCAAGGTGCGATCAGTGATGGTTTGTAACATCTGGAGGCTGACCCTGCAGCTTAAGCCACCAAGACAGGGGAAAGGACTGACTGATTGCATGTATGCTTGCAGGCAGGTCTTTGCTCAACAACCGGGAGAGATTTTTGTTCTTTTTTTCCTTGTAGTATGTTTCTCTTCAGGGGATTGGATGCTCTAAAGGAGCTTCTGCTCACTTTGTTTTTTTCTCTTTCAATTCTTGTGACTTAAGGCGAGATGGTAACTTTGCTTTGCCCCTTCACTATGCTGGGAGCCAGTGGCCCCATCTCTTGCCCAAACAGTGTGTCCTGGCTGCAGATTTTCCCATGATCCTCTGTGTTTCATTCTTTACAGAGAGACCTGGTGGGGCTAGGGCTGGGTGAGTGTAGAACAGGCTCCATTTCCTCTGTGCAAGCTGTCTTCATCAGCATGTCTCTGGGAGTAAAAGTGCTTGGTTAAATTATTCCCCTTTCAATAGTTAAAAAAAAAATCCTTTGCAAGCGAGAGTCAAGCTTGCTTTGGTCCATGTATCAGGAGCAAAGCCCTTTCTAGAGCTGGTGCAAAAGGCAAAAAGTATCCTCAGGCAGAATGAGGGCTTGGTTCCAGAAGCATCCTTGACCTGGCTTACTCAGTCCAGTCAAGCTGCCTTCTCCCCCATTTTGTCTTTCTGTGGTCCCTGGGCATTCATAGAATCATAAGGGTTTCCTTTATTAATAGCAGGATCCCTTGCTGTCCCTCGATTTCTTCCCTGCAGCTGTTTTGTTTTTTTTTTTATTCCCCCCACCCTCCCACCCCTCCTGTATTTTTAGTAAGTAACATATGTCTTTTCCGGCAAGGAAGCGCGCATTTTGGAAGTGCTTATGTAGCACTCTCCCCTGTAATTGAGGAGCGTTCTGGAAGAAGACCATCTCTTCAGATATTCCACGTGTTCCCTGCTCTGGGGTGAGGCCCTGCAGCACCCACATGGCACTCACTGTAGTCTGACATCCTTATGTGCACAGCTGCTTCAGATGTTGTTGCAGCAGAGTGGCAGTGCTGAACTGCAGGGCAGCCACACACCATAGTCTGTGGTGATGCGACCCAAGTCACAGAATTGTAGTGGTTGGGAAGGACCTCTAGAGATCATTGAGTCCAACCCCCCCTGACAAAGCAGCTCCCTAGATCAGGTTGCACAGGTAGGCATTCAGGTGGGTCTTGAACATCTCCAGAGAAGGAGATTCCACCACCTCTCTGTGCAGCCTGTACCAGTGCTCCGTCACTGCACCCACACACATTTCCCACAATGTGAGAGGGGAAATGCCTTGCTGAAATCAAGGTAGACTACATCCACTGCTTTCCCTCCGTCCACCCAGCCAGTGATGACATCATAGAAGGCCACCAGGTTGTTCGAGTATGCTCTCCCCCTGGTGAACCCGTGCTGACTACTCCTGATAACTCTCTTATCTCCCACGCTTACTTTCTTTCCCATTCCCAAGAAGGACATATCAGTAGCAAAATATTTTTTCCTCCTTTCCCAGTGCTCAAATACAGAGATGAGGTATCTTAGCAAGTGCACCAGCAATGTGTCTTGGAGCAAAACAGCCTTGGGAGACACTGCTACACCTGAGTCAACCAGTTCTGGGTTTCCCTTGTAAATGTAGTATTTTGACTCTTTGCTTCTGAGCATTTGAAGTCACATATGACCTGCTCTTGAAATGTCTTCTGCTTGCTCTTCATGTAGATAATCCTTGTATTTATTTTGTCAATGATTGGGTTTGATCCAGACAGCTCCATCATTTTTTCAAGCACAGCAACATGGCCTACTCTGGAGAGAGGGCAAGTGGGAGGGAAGAACTGTGTTCCACGGTGACTCCTAGAGTCACCCCTGATTTGCACTAAAGGTCCTGAAATTTGTCTCTTCAGCTAGTAGGGAGTTTTCCTAGTCTACCATGTGTTGGGAAAGAGGAATAGCAGTCCCAGGACCTTCAGCTATGAGACTCTTCATGCAAGCTACATTGAAACATCTTCAGGTGTGATCTGGGATGGGGTGGCTCCTGTTTGGCTCTCGTTACCATGTGCAGCATGTGGTTATTGAGATTATAAGGGAACAACTTAGGAAAGAGTCCTGTTCTCACCTATGAACTTAAGCTAAGTCATTCCTCCTCATGGGGAATTGACTGGGTAATAGGAGAGGAATGTCAGATCTGAAACCAGTGTGAATGATGGACAGCCTTGTTTAACACGTGAGGTGCTGGTGAGTTCAGAAGACACCTGCTGAAGGAGAACTGCTCTGCTGTTGGTTGTAATCAAGCTATATTCTGCCTGGGCAACAGCAAAACAGGCAGAGGTGTGTGCTCTGGATTGTGCCAGCCTTTGGCTTCAGCAGGAAGCTGTGCCCATGGGTTACCGTCTTTCCTTGTTTTTTTTGACCTCCCTGTAAAGTCTGGTGGCACAGCTTGATTCCAGGTCCTTGCTGGTCTGATACTCTGCCCAGGGAGCAGCTGTCAGGAAAAACAGTGCCATTGGAAAGGTGACGTATGTGACGTGATGGTCTCTGTCACACACTTGTCTACTGTCTTGAGCATCAGTCCATTGGCCTCTTAGGCTGACTTCTGTCAGCTCTCTTGAAGATACAAATCTTGTGCACTGGTTTAGGTGAGAGACTTGCAGGGTCTGTAGACTGTTTAGGGCTATTTGCTGTTAAAGCCTATAAGCTTATTTGATTCCTTAGAATTGGAAAACAAACCCAAAGCATTGTGTATGTGTAGATAGGTGTCTGTGGGTACCAGTGTGGAAAAATCACAGAACAATGTCCTACACTGTGTTGGTGTGACGCTGTTTAATTATGTGGTCTTAGGCCATGGAGGCGGCCCAGGGTCTCTGGCAATGCATTCTCTGTTAGCAGAAGCTGTCACTGGCCTCAAGAGGGAAGCCAGGAAAAAGGTTTGCCTGCACCCCTAAAATTGGCAAGTCCTCTTTCTCCACAGAGCATTGCATGGGAACCTCCTTTTAGGGAGCAGCATCAAGTCCAAGGCAGAAGGACCAAAGTTTCTTTTCCTTATTGCAAGACCAAACTCCTTGCAGGGATATTCATTACCATGTCTCTGAGAAGTTGGTGTGGGCAAGTCTCCCTCCCCCCCCAACCCAAGCCTGTGCTCCCATCATTCCTGTTTTCTGCTTCAGCCATGTAAGTTGTCCCACCATATACTTTGGTATCTTCTGGGGTGACTGGTCCACTGTGTACATGGGCACAGTTGGAGCTCCTTGAGAAGGTGCTTCTTGTGGAAACAGGCAGCACTGTAACTGGAGTGAGGCTGAGGTCTCTGAGAGCAGCCAACCCAAAGCTCAGTGAGGAGAGTGACTATGTCTGCCCTGTAGGCAAACAAATTCCCTAGGAGGGTTTATGGCTTAGGACATCTGCCTCCTGCAGAGGCAAATCTGAGGACTGGAATGCAATGAAAGGAGCTGGAGAAGAGGGAGCCATGAGGTAAATGTGACTTGAATACTATTCTTCTTTTCCTCACTCCTTAACCTCCTGGGGAAGGACTGCTTGATCCATAGGAGAGGAAAATAACTGAGGACTACAGCCTAGCTCCGTCCCTGCAACCCACCTCTTCCTTCTCAGGGGAAGAAAAAGAGGGAATGTGTGGAAGGAGTGTGGTATGATAACAAAGACTTTTTGCACTTTCATTCATTTTGCACTTGATTTTATTTTTCATTTTTTTATTATATATATATATTTTTTTTATATTTCCACATCCCCTTTGTGTTTTCATAACAAAAATATTTTTGTTGCAGCCAGTGAAACTTCTGAAATTTGTGTCCTGACTATACAGAAATTTAAAGGTTTTATATATATAAATTTATATCTACATAAAATAAATTTATATATATAGATCATGGTGTGATGTGTTCTGTCAGTGTTTTAAAGTAATAAATGAATGTGAGCAGTGGAAGTCAGCACAACTGGAGATTACTTATTCAGCCCCACTCCTCCCAGGCTCAGACCTGAACTGCTCATGGTAGGGGAATGGGGGGGGTCATCACTCCTCTGCACAGAGGGAAATGAAAGCAGAGAGCACTGCTGCAGGAGCCTGTACAGGAGCCCACCTCCTGCTATTGGGTCCCCAGGCCATAGAGAGCTCAAGGTCTACCCTGAACCTTGCCCAATCACAAACGTGACTACTGGTGGCAGCAGGAGAAGGAAGGGATGGTTTATTTATTTCATCATAAAGAACTTAAGGGGAAATATCCTGTTACTGGTCACACGTGAGAGGACACCAGTTACAGGGAACTCTGTGTGCTGGGCACATCATGAGTGACCCCTTCAATCTAGGTGGCCACGTGTTGTGGTTTTGATGCCTGTATTCCACATCATAACATCATGTTGGGAGTTAAAGAGTGTCACAGTGTTATCCGTGACAGAGACAGGAGGGAAAAAAAGGGAGAGAGGGAGGAAAAAAACGCACTGTCAGTGGCCACGTGGCAGCCCAAGCAGAGCGGTGCGCTTGAAGGGGGAAGGGTACGGAGACAACTGATGGGTCAAAAAAAAACAAAAAAAACCAAACAGTGGCAACAGCAACAATTTGAGGAGGAACATTAACTTTATTAAATCTAACAAAATCAAACAGCTGCGAGGGACAAAGGGAAAGCAGAAGTGCTATATCTCTGCAGCAGCTGAGAGAGCGAGAGTGTGCAGAGAGAGAGGGCCTGGCATTGGGTCTGGAGCTCCATCCTCCTTCTGTTCCCCAACACAGCATTAACTCTTTAACTCCCAGTATGGTGAACTCATGCTGACTACACCTGATAACACTCTTCTCTTCCAACTGCCTGGAGATGGCATCCAAAACGAACTGTTCCATCACCTTTCCAGGGACAGATGTGAGGCTAATTTGTCTGTAGTTACCCAAATCCTCCTTCTTGCTGTTTTTTGAAGACCTCTGCAAGTCTGGTGTTCTGATGTGCAATACCGGCATCAAAACCACAAAACCACAACATTCCACCACTTATTCCACATCATCACATCATATCTATATATAATCAAAACAGCAATTAACATGCATTACAATGCACATGACCCATACATGGAGTCACTGACTGCACTCCCCCAGCATCAAATTCCCTTGTGGTACACATTGAACCACCCCAATTTTCTCCCATCACCCACCAAGTGGACCCAGGTCCCTGTGAAAAAACGGTTCCATGGGGGGGTTTGCCCTTTCCAGAGGCTGGACCATCTTGGTTGACTGATCTCCTAGTGTTGACCAACCAGGTGGCTTCTGCCAGATTTTTCTCCCAATGCTTATATGTTCTGCCACCCATTGCTTTCAACATGGTTTTTAACAACCCACTGTAGCACTCAATCTTACCAGCAGCTGGTACATAGTAGGGGATATGATAAATCCACTCAGTACCATGTGCTTTGGCCCAAACATCCCCAAGTGAATTTTTGCAATGAGTTCCGTTACAGACTCAGTTCATCCTGGGGTTCTGTGTCGCCACTGAATTTGCTTCTCCAAGCCTAAGACGGTGTTTTGGGTGGTAGCATGGGATACTGCATATGTTTCAAGACATCCAGTGGTCGCCTCCACCAAGGTAAGCACATAGCGGTTACCATCACGAGTTCTTGGCAAGGTGATATAATCAATCTGCCACACTTCCCCATATTTATACTTTTGCCATCACTCTTCCCCCAAAAAGGTTTCATCCTCTTGGCTTGTTTAATTGTGGCGCATGTATCACAGTCATGGATAACCTGTGCAATAGCGTCCATAGTTAAGTCCACCCCTTGGTCTCTAGCCCACTTATATGTTGCATCTCTTCCTTGATGGCCTGAGGTCTCATGGGCCCACTGTGCTAAAAATAATTCACTCTTATGTTGCCAGTCCAAGTCTACTTGAGCCACCTTAACTTTGGCAGCTCAATCTACCTGATGGTTATTTTGTTGTTCTTCAGTTGCCCGGCTCTTAGGAACATAAGCATCTACAAGACATACTTTTACAACCATATTCTTTATTCGGGCAGCAATGTCTTTCCACAGTTCAGCAGCCCAAGTAGGTTTACCCTTTTGTTGCCAGTTGTTTTGTTCCCACTGCTGTAACCACCCCCATAAAGCATTTGCCACTATTCGTGAGTCAGTATAAAGATAAAACATTGCCCACCTCTCCCATTCAGCCACATCTAAGGCTAGCTGGACAGCTTTTACCTCTGCAAACTGACTTGATTATCCTTCTCCTTCGGTGGCCTCTGCAACTCGTCATGTGGGGCTCCACAGCAGCCTTCCATCTGTGGTGTTTTGCCACAATATGTCACAATCTGCCTGTGAACAGGGCATATCTCTTTTCATTTTCTGGTAGTTTGTTGTATGGTGGGGCCTCTTTAGCATGTGATAACTCTTCTGCTGGTGATGTTCCAAACTTTTTGCCTTCAGGCCAGTCCATGATCACCTCCAGGATTCCTGGACAGCTGAGGTTCTCCATCTGAGCTCACTGTGTAATCAGCACAATCCGCTTACTCCAGGTGGTATCAGTAGCATAATGGGTAGAGGGAACCTTTCCTTTAAATATCCAGTTCAGCACTGGCAGTTGAGGTGCCAGAAGGAGCTGCATTTCAGTGAAGATAACTTCAGAAGCAGCCCAAACCCCCTCATACATGGCTAAGATCTCCTTTTCAGTTGGAGTCTAGCACTTTTCCAAACCCCTGTACACTCTATTCCAGAATCCCAGGGGTCAGCCTCGGGTCTCCCTAGAGGCTGTCCACCACAGACTCCAAGTGGGACCTTTCTCTCCAGCAGCAGTGTAGAGGATGTTCTTTTACATCCCGTCCCATTCATACAACTCAGACAGCTGCTTAATGTTGTCTGTACCTACAGCAGCTATTCCAAAAGCCCATTAGTATCCCTTGGGATCCTTGAAATGCCCCCTTCTGAGATAATCTATACTGAGTATGCATGGAGCCCCCTGTCCAGTTACTATAGGATGCTTCTGCCAGTCTTTACCAGTGAGGCTTATTTCTGCCTCCAACACAGACAATTCCTGAGAGCCCTCAGTCACCCCTGAAATATAAATCTATTCTGTCCCTTTATAACTCAAGAGCACTAGGGTGCACTGGTCTCCATCAGTGCCTTATATTTTTGCGGCTCTGATGTGCCAGGCCATTGAATCCACACAATCCAATACATTCTATTGGTTAGCTGCAGTGACTGGAGCAATTGCATTGGTGGTTCAGTGGTAGAATTCTCGCCTGACATGTGGGAGGTCTGGGTTTTTTATGCCATTCTTTCATGTCTTCTCCATTTGCACTTAAGTAGCTCCACAGTTCTGCACTTGACAGAGAGTTTTTTGTCATCTGCTTGAGCAGGGAGGCATTTGCCTTTGATAGCTGAGACTTAAATCAGTTTGATCAGTTCCTTCAGCAGATTTTTTGGATCATTGTGGTCTTCATCTGGTATTTCTGATACTGCTATGGGTTCATCCATTTTAATCACTAGGGACAATTCCTTCAGTATGACTTCCTTCGTCTTCTCCACTTTATCTACCACCTTATCCATTTTATCTAGTTTTTCTGCTACCTTTGACATAGCTGAAATGTAAGCATGTGATGGCGGGAATTTTTGTTCAAAGTTTTGAAGTATAAGAATCAGTTCAAAAGCTGGTGGTCTTCTGTTTTGGTCCTTATATCTATTGACCGTTGTTACTAGTGTACTGGTGTACCTCTTTGGTGCAGTTCTTGAGAGCTTCTGCCATATATCAAGTGTAGTTCTCTCTCCACTGGGATCATAGTCCTGGTGTGGATCATTAGGAACAAATGTGGGATCATACAGCATTTCCACCACGGCTATTTCTCTCACATATTGGATGCCTTTCTCAACAGTATTCCATATCCTCATCACAGGCTACAGATCGTCTTTGTAGGGATGTCTTTCCTTCATAGCTACTAAAATTTTTTCCCAGAGGGTGGCAACTCCATTCAGACATCAGATCGGTAAATTCCTCTGTCGATAGCTGGGTCTCGGGCAATGTTTCGTTTCCTAGCTGACAAGCTTCACTACCATCAAGGGACATGCTGCTGGCACCAGTGTTCCAACACTGAAGCAGCCAGTTGACAACAGTTTCATCCAGGCACTGTACAAACTCCTTTATTAAGCCCTGTATATCAGTCATTTTCAGGGGTCAATGACTTCCTCATCATCACTCTCCTCTCCATGTCTCTCACTTTTCTTAGTCACCTTTCTCGGTGGTGGTGGTTTTAAGGAGGGCCCCTTGCCTGGATCTTCCTCTTTTTCCTCTGCTGCTTCTTCTTCCCGTTCTAGGCACGAGGACACTCTTTTCCATTTCTGGCCTTCTGCAGGGGGAACTGACATTGATACTGGTGCTTCCTGTGATTGGTTGGGTCTGGCTAGGGGGTTTCCCTTTTCCGTTCGGACCTCAGTTTGGAAACTGTGTCTCTCCAGAATAGTATCAGCTTGGTAAACACAAGCCAAGCCCCAAATAAGCCACTCCTCCTCAGATCTTTCAACGCTGAATAATCCCTTACCCAAATACTCGCTGAGTTTTCTCAGGATTCCACAGGTGTTTAAGAATAAAATCCCATGACACCGGGGGTTCCCATGCTTCTAATCTCATTTCTAAATCTCTCCACATTCCCTGACATTCAACATTCTCTGGTTTTGAGGAAAGCTTCCTCCACACGATGGAAAATCATACTACAAGGAGTACATTCAAAAAGACTGGTAACAGTCCCTAAGCTGGCATCCTAAACATGCATAAGAAACTGAAAAGAGAACCTGGAAACCCATGCAAACATGGTATTGTCTGTTACATTAGCCAGGGTGTCTAGGCACCAGGCAGATATCTCCCTCAGTGCCCTTAAGTGGTTACACATATATACAACTCCAGGACTGAATATAAGGAACTTAAAAAGAAGCCAACATGTTCTAAGATACATAATGGCCATTAGTATCTTGCACTAATTAGGATCTTTGCACTAATTTTATAGTTGACTAGAGATTCTTGGCTGCCGGCATCCTCCACTAGTAATTGTCAGGGTGTTACGCGTGACAGTTGTTATAGGTGTGAAGAACGATACACACTGATCGTTGCCAATAGTAAGGAATTTATTGAGTAAGCAATAAACGAGCGAACCAGCGCTGGGTGGCCGGGAGTCTCCGCTCCACCAGAGGCGCGCGCTGGGGGCCTCCTGACCCCTCTTTTTATCGTCTCTTATCTCTGCATTCATGTTTTACCTTTTTCTTCCTGGGCTGCGCCGGCTGTTATTTGGGAGTTGTTCTCTGCCTCCTGGCAGAGAAGAGATGAAGACTGTAGTCCTCTTCAGCTCCGATCATGTGCACTTAAGAGAAGATTTTCACTTATTTTTCTTTTGCAGTTTCTTAGATGGTCACTGCTATCTGTTGTTCATTGTCCAGGTGTTAGAACTAAGCGCTGTGGCTCCAATTTGCACAAAGTTTTTAGACAAAACATTTATATATCTATTTTGAGACTTCTACAAACTACATAATTCTCAGGAAAAAACACTGAAAAACACTGACACATCTGTCTTGAGTCGGTTTGATTAACAAGTATAGAACTCATTTTCTATCACAACAGTGACACAAGGGAAAAAAAGAAGGGAGAAAAGGACGAAAAAAACTGCACCGTCAGTGGTCACTCAGTTGCCCCAGCACAGCCGTGTGTTCCAGGGTGGTGGGGAGAGAGAGGGAAGGGGGGAAGGATACGGAGATAACAGATAGGTTATAAGAAAAACGAAAAAAAAAACCAACGGCAACGATTTGAGGAGGAACGGTAACTTTGCTAAATCTTATAAAATCCAACAGCTGGAAGAGACAAAAGTTTCTGAACGAAATCTGAGAGCCTATGTCAGTAAAACTGCAGGGGAAGCACACGCGCTGTACCTCCGTGTCACCCGAGGGAGCCTGTGCCTAGCGTCCTGTCAGGAGCTCCGCCCCTCTGCCGCTCCCCAACAGCATTAACTCCTTAACTTCCTGCATGATGTTCTGATGTGGAATACCAGCACCAAAAACACAAAACCACAACAAAGAGTTAATGCTCTTGTGGGAAGCAGAAGAGGCGTGGAGCTCCTCGGCCTGCTGGGGAGATGAAGCACATGTGCTTCCCCTGCCATTTTACTAGTAGGCGCTCGTACCTTGGTCACCTCACTCTTATCAGATTGTTCGATTTTGTTAAGATTTAGTAAAATTCAAATCTCAATACTCTTCAAATAGTTGCCATTGTTTTGTTTGTTTGTTTGTTTGTTTTGTCTATTTTTATTGTTGTTGCTTTTTGTTTATCTAGACCCATCTGTTATCTCCGTATGCATCCCCCTTCTCCCTTTCCTCCCCTCCCCTGGAGCACAGGGCTGTGCTCGAGCGGCTGCATTGCCACCGACATTTCAGGTTTTTTTCTTCCTTCCCTCTCCTTCCTTTTTCCTTGTGTCTCTGACACAGATAACAGCGTGATGCTGTGGCAGCACAACCTTCCATCTGCATGATCATGGTGATTTGCAGAATCAAACTCTATAACCCAGGGTTAGATTATAAAGCAGGTATGTGTATTTGGTGCATGCTCAAAGAGTCAGGTACAAGGGAGATCGCTCCCATTGCAGCAGGTATAGGCACCCCCATCTTCTTGGGCAACCTGCATGATGGTGAATGTTGCCATGCCTCAGACTGGCTGGGCTTTCTGCTGGATGCTGATGTTCCCAGACTTGTACGGCAACATGACTATCTGATGGCACTGACACTTGCCATGGACTGTGGCTGATGTCCCCAGAACAGCTCCTACCTGAGGTGTCACAGAGATGGAGGGGCCAGGGAGCAGAGACTCTGGGTGCAGGCACAGATAGCAACTGACAACTCTCAGTTCTGACAACTCTCAAAACTGGATGAGATCAGAGAGCCCCTCCACCTCAGCACTGAATCCCTACCCTGACATTCACCATGCAAATGGTGTGCCAGCAATCCTATGTCTACAGCAACTCAGAGGAGCTGTCAAGACTCAAACACATCCAAAGGAAGCTTTAATCTTCTTCATATGCTGCTGTTGCACCCACTTTGTTCCTGTACCTCCTTGTTTCTAGTTCCCAGGATGTGGCTAAGGGGGGATTATCTCACCTTTCCACCACCAGCTCCAGCATATTGCTGACTCCAGACCAGTTGTTCAAAGTTCCCATGTTATACCACTGGCAGTTGTAGTGGCCCCCCTTGCTGTGATCCACCCAAGAGAGAGAAAAATCTGTGTTTTCCACTGAAATATTGAAGACAGTAGCCTGGCCCTCCAGGTATAGGAAACAGACAGCTTTGGAGTGTTTGATGGTGCAATGGAGCATCATGTCAACTCCTGCAGACACCTCACGACCAGGCAGGACAGAGAGAACAGGCTTATGAAGATGGAATTCTGTGGGGAGAGGGCATGAGAAGTTTTGCAGGACTTTGACATAGTGCCAGGAACCACTGGGTTTCTGTAGCTCCAGCACCTGGCTCAGGCAGAGGTGATGATCATCCCCTCCACTCCAAGCTAGGAAAGAGGGGAAAAATCACCCAATCACATGGATGGGAAAGTGACTGTTTATGCCCCAGACTAACCATATGGTATCTGAAATCACTTGAAACGTCCTCTCAGAACAACAGCAAATCCCTCACTGTAGGGTAAATAACCCCTAAGAAATGGCACTCAAGGAAAAAAGTGCAGAAGATGGTATATTTTCAGTAGGCTTATGTAGATGGTACTCAGACAACTAGTAAGAAGAGAGTAGCACACCTTTTATGATGGTTGAGGCTCGTCAATGACTCCACTAGGAAGGGATCTCCAGCAAGAGATCCTACCCTGGTGGTGGTCAGCCCATAAATGGGGTCAGGGAGAGGTGGAGCCAGACTCCACCCCTTCCAATCACACAGGTACATTACCTTCACCTGTGCCCCTGTGGCTGACTCAGTGCTCACCTCAGGTGATCAATCAGTGGTTCAGGCCCTGATTCAACAGTTTCCATACACTCCACCCCTTCACGACATGAACCACTGATCAAGTAACTATAGGGTGAACCCTCCTTAATAAAGAGACCCAATACATCGTGACGCTTACATAATGACCAGTTGCAATGCATATCAATGTAATCTGGGATGAGTGATGATCAGCATATGGCTCGTGTTCTTCCTTGGGCCAGTGCTTGGTGGTGTCTACTGGAAGCATGAGGTCACGTGGTGTAGGTCCATCCTACGCTTCATCAGTCCCTGGTAGACCATCACCGGATGTTTCATGTGATCTTATAGCAACTCTGGAACACTTCAGCAGTATTTTGTTCCTTCTGGTGACTCATAGACTCACAGGGAGTAATATAGATGTTTCAAAGGTACCAAGAGGGGAAAGTCCACCCTCCAGGGCAAGATACAGGCCATATTCCTGTCTTGGGTCAACACTTCAGCTTGTACAGGGGCATGCCCTGTCCTCCTGTACCAAACCTTTTGGCCCGATGTTTGTGGCTGCACAACTATATCAGGCACGAAAGAAGGTGTCCTGATCTGCCACAGAGACATGATAGGGGCTCCTTTAGCAATAAAGACTGGAGTGTTGACCACAATATCAGCAGGCCATGTATCAATTACCAGAGGGACTACCAAACCCCCCACCTCCAATAACCTCCCCCAGGGTGCAAGTAGGCCACACCATCGTGGTCCTACCTGCACCATCCAAGGCCATCTTATTTTATTGGTGCCTGGTTTTAGATTCTCAGGGGCAGGGAGCAGAAAATTGTTCTCACAGATGGTCTGAGGTCTTACCTCATTATCGGTACCTGTAAATTGTATCCTAAGCGGAGAGGCCTATGTTGTTTGCAACATTTTCAAGGCACTGGCTATGCCATCTCTAGGTCTTTCATTCAGATCTTGCAGGGTTTCATGGAGTCTCTTTGTTTACCCTGCTGAGACTGAGAGCCTGTCTTCAGGGCAGCCTTGAGAATGCCATTATAACGCTCAATAAGACTTGCCCCCATTGGATTGTATGACAGGTGGAATCGCCACTCGATATTTTTCTCTTCTGCCCAGCATCGTATCATTGCCCCCACGAAATGAGTCCCTTGGTCACTCTCAATGACTTGTGGTGTCCCGTAGGCAGCCATCAATCTTGTGAGTGCTTTTATGGCATATGCCTGGTTGGCTTTTGGTACTGGATAGGCCTGCATTAGCCCACTTGCAGTGTTGACACAGGTTAGGGCATATCTCGCCCCCTCAGATCGAGGGAGGGGCCCAATATAATCAACCTGCCATCTCTGTAGAGGATTGTGTCCTCTAGCAAGATGGGCTGTTGTTTCAGGCAAAGACCTCAGTCTCATTTTGGAGCAGATGTCACAGTCTTGGCATGCTTGAGCAATGTCCGATAGTTGTACAGGCAGTCCTCGTGCTTTAGCAGCTGCCCACATTGTCTTCTGTCCAGCATGCCTCAGCTTTTGATGTAACCAGTAGGCGATGTTCTCAGATGGTGAGTTCTCGACCCATCTAACTTGGGCCGGTATGTCAGCTTCGTTATTTCCTGGTGACTGTAGGGGTTGGTGACCAGAAACGTGGTAGACACATACAGTTCTGTGTTTGACTGTATTCTGTATGTCTAACCACATATCTTTGCCCCAGATTGGTCGGGAGTGGATAGTCCAGACCTGGGTAGCCCACTGTGTGATCCAAAGAGTGAGCCCCCAGTACACAGCCCAACTATCTGTGCAGATATTCAGGATACTGTCACCAGGTTCTTTGGTTATAACCATCCACACGGCCCACAGCTCTGCCCACTGGCTGCTTTGACCATCCCCCTCTTCAAACCATATTGTATCTGTAGCAGGATGGTATGCTACTGCTCTCCACTTGCTTGGGTTGTCCTTGCTGAACCTATCCATGTACCAGGCATCTTCAGGAATGGGATATTTTCCTTCCTGGACGGGACTCTTCTCTGGTGGAGCAGCCAAGGTTTGTTTTGGTGCATCACTGTGATATGTCACTGGGCCTAGAATCTTTTGGAGTTCTTCTTTCAACAGTGAGGAAGACAGACTACACCTCTGACTGAGATAGGCTACCCATTGTGCCACCGTCTGTGCCTGGGCTACCCCTGTCTTAGGAAGGTGGGTCAGATCTCTTACCCACCCCTGAATTGGCAGAGTGGTCTTAACTATGACTTCAGCCATCTGGGTTATTGGCTCTGCCACTTGTAATGCAGAATAGGCAGCCAATAGCTGTTTTTCAATCATACTATATCTTTCTTCTGCTCCATGCCAGACCTGAGACCAAAATCCAATGGGGGTCCGAACAGAACTCTGATGTTGCCACAGACCCCAGCCAAAGCCATCCTGAGTAACATGAACATCCTGTGAGGGTAGGATCTAATGTACCCAATGCCTGGGTTTGTTTTACCACCTGTTTTGCTTGCTGGAAAGCATCCTGTTCTGTTCTCCCCCAATCCCATGATTGGCCCTTTTTTGTGAGTCTATATAAAGGCCTTAGCAGCTGTGCCAAATGAGGTATAAAGGAACGCCAGTATCCCAGTATACCTAGAAATTCCTGCAGCTGCTTTGGTGTTGTTGGGACTGGGAACGCTTGAACCTTCTCTACAATGGCATTGGGTGTCACTTTGGTCTTTCCTGACCAGACTACCCCCAGAAATTTCACAGACAGGCCTGGACCTTGCACCTTTTGAGGATTGATAGCCAATCCTCTCTCACTTAGGTAGGCAGTTAATGAATCTGCCGCCTCTCTTACTGCTTCCAGTGAGTCGGATGTTAACAGGAGATCATCAGTATAGTGGTATATATTTACGTTATTAGGTTTCCTCCAATTAGCTAGGTCACACACCACCAAATTATGACAGTATGTTGGTGAATGCACGTACCCCCGTGGCAGGACCTGAAAGGTCCACTGCCTGTCTCCCCATGTAAATGCAAATTGATCTTGTGATTCTTTACAGATTGGAATACTAAAAAACACATTGGCCAAATCCAGGACACAATGGTAGGTTTTGATTTCCCTACTGAGTGTGTCCATTAGGGAAATGATATTGGGTACAGCTGCATGGATGGGCAGCGTGACCTTATTTAATTCCCTGTAATCCACCATCATTCTCCATGCTCCATCCAACTTCCGCACTGGCCATATGGGGGAATTGTATGGACTATGTGCAGGACTTATAATACCTACTTTTTCTAGTTCCTGCACCATCTTTGATATTTCTTCCTGCCCCCCCAAGGAGTCTATACTGTAATAAAACATGGCTGGGTTGCCCATCGATTTTAGCAAAGGCAACCCCGGCCCGTATAAGATCATTGAACATGGTCTTCCGGGATACCTGTCTGGGGCCTGATCGGGGTATCCGTGGGGCAGGCTTCTTTGTTTTAATTGGGAAGGCCTCAGCTTCTTCCACCATGCGAACATTGTGCCTAGTTCTTATGTACTCCGTTTCCCCCAGGTCTGCCACCAACTGGGCTGCCTGTTGGATGATGGCCTCTGAAGCCACCAACGGGTTTAGTATGGAGACCAAAGTCCCATAAAGGTGAGAGGGGGCCTGCTGCAGTATTAGGTCTCACTTACCAGCTGCAAATTTTTCTGTATCAGGGCTTTCAAAGGTATCTGAATACATGGCCTCCCTCATACCTAGTTCCCGGATGTATGTTTGGAGGTCCTCCATAGAGGACCATAAACCAGTATTGAGTGGTATGTTAGACTCGTTAGGCCACGTTAGGTGGCATGCTGTCATCAACCAATCTATAATAGAATGATTTTCATTAGTATATTGGACGGCGGCATATAATCTTTGACTCAGGGCTGGGTATATAGTTATAGATGCTAATTTCGACATCTCTGTCCCATTGACTAATACACTTTCAGCTCCTGCATCCCATAACCTTAGGAGCCATGATGGTATGCTTTCTCTAGGTTTTTGATGGAATCGCTGTACTAGGTCCATCTACTCATTTGCTGTATATGGGCGAGCTGTCACATGCAAGCATGTTTCAGCAGGGGGCCATTGGTCAGGAGGCACCCTCACTGGTCTATCTTGCATTTTCTTCATTTTTTGAGTTACGATTGGTCGGATCTCAAATGGATCCATTATAAATGGAACTTCGAGATCCGATTTAGAAATCTTGTTTTCTGAAATATCCAGGTCTGCTACTTCAGGGACCTGGGTGTCCTCCACTGATACACTGCGTACTTGCCTTTTTGGGACATTTATTCCAGGTTTTTTGGTTATTAATGTGCCTAATTGTTGATCCAGCTTTTTCAACACAATCTCTTAACAAATACAAAAATAGAATCTGAAAATCAATTGTTATTTCCAATTTATGTAATGCCATTATTAGAGGCCAAGCCACAGCAGAAGCGGCTAGCCAATGTTCTTTTGTAATTAGTATGTCCTTATCTAGACCCTGAAAATAATCTGTCAAATGGGCTGGAGAGGGAGAGACACTCCCTGTAACCCGCAGGTGTCCTCATTTTTCGATAATGGCGGCTACACTATAATAGGGTGATCACACAAATCCTGGAATTTGACCAGGAATTGTTTTGTCTAGGGGAGTAACGTTCTCCCCCCTACCCCATTTGAAAATGTTCCAAATGAAGGACATGTTTAATTATTGCATATATGCATTTATTTATTTATTTATTTGTTTATTTATTAAGCCAGCCTGGCTCGCCCATTGTAGGGCAAATAACCCCCAAGAATGGCACTCAAGGAAAATAGTGTGGAGGATGGTATATTTCTGAAAGGCCTTTTATAGATGGTACACAGACTACTTTTAAGCAAAGGGTGGCTCAGGTTTTATGATGGTTGAGGCTCACCGATGACTCCACTAGGGAGGGATCTCCAACAAGAGATCCTTCCCTGGTGCTGATCAGCCCTTAAGTGGGGTCTGGGAGATGTGGAGCCAGACTCCACCCCTTCTGGTCACACAGCTGCATTGCCTTCACCTATGCTCCTGCAGCTGACTCAGTGCTCGCCTCAGGTGATCCATCACTGGTTCAGTGTGTGATTCTACAGTTCCCATACACTCACCTTCCACTCTGATCTCCATGGTGTCACTGTAAGTCAGCACAGTCCCATTGTCTTCATCCACATAATGGCAGTTGTACAGACCTCTGTCCATTTTGGTGGCATTAGAAGTGGAGAACTCAGCAGTGCAACCATGCATCTCCATGGTATGGAGCTGGTATCCATCCTTGTGCAGCATGGTGTTCCCAACATGGCACAGACACCTGCAGCAGATAGTGGTCGAGCCTCCTAGTGAGGTCACCCCAGGCAGCAGCAGGAAGATGGAGACCGTGAGGGTACCTGCAGGGACAGAGATGCTACTAGACAGAAAGGTTAAGTCTCCAGTTTCCCACTGCCATGTGATGAGCCTGAAGCCAGCTCCATGCCCAATCTCTATACAGGAGTTAGTTTTGTTCTGCGGGGCTAGGGAAGATCCCTGAAAGATGGATGAGGGCTCAGAGATGTGTCCAAATTCCCCACCCGCCAGCAGCTCATAATATTCACTTGTGACCTCACCCCATGCAGCTAACCATGCACCTGCAAGATATTGCGCTCACTGAAGGCTAGCACATGGGTCACAGGCAGCATCTTACTCTCTTGTTTCTTTCAACGGAAACAGGGTTTCTTCAGATGAAGACACTGGCAGGAGACACCGAGCCTGTTCTTTTGCAGATAGATTGCTTCATTTGGGTCCTAGCAAGAGTACCACATGCCACTTTCTGTGCCACATAAAATGTGTTTCTGAAGCCACAGTGCAGGGCAGGGATGGGCCTCTCACAGGACTGAACACCTGTGATAACCCGATTTGTTTCTCGGGCTCTTTGTTTCTTTGCTCTGTGCTGCTTGATAGGGAAATGTCTTCTCTCAACCCTTGCAAAACGAGGGAATGTTCTGCAAGTGATATGGGGAAGAAATGACTCATGGCTCCTCCTGATCCCAGTGAGAAAGCCCCAGAAAAAAATAGCGTAATAGTCTCCTTCAGTGATTGGGCACCTCGCTTTCCTGCATTATCAGTGGATGCTGAATGGATTTTCCTACAACAAGCATGTGACAGACAATAATTGTTCTCATGTCCTCAAAGCTTGCTTTCTGAGGCACTTTTTGTGATAAGACTCTGGCTTATCTAGGAGGCAAGAGGTAGGTGTCACACAGATGGTACACTCTGTGGACAGTTTTACATTTGAAAGTACTCTGCAGATGCTTGTTGGCAGAAGATCTGGCCTGTGACCAAATAGCTGGTATGGAGACTAGGGAATGATTCCATTGTATCCTGTGAAGGCAAAATACAATTTGGGGTCTCCCTGCTTCCTCTTATCTGCTGGCAAAGCCCGGAAGATGGAAACAAAGAAGTTCCTGCTGAGATGCAAAAGCCAGGAACTGACATTCCAAAAAAATCTGACTCGACCACTTTGGAATTATGGTTTGTACCTTTGTTAAAAATACAGACAAAGAAGTAGTCGTCATCAACAGAACAACACAACATCCAACAACCCATCGTTACTGGAAATTAGTGTCTGAACTACAACCTAGTCTGGAATCCCAGTGGTGATTCTCTTGCTTTCTACAAAGACTTCTTGCTTTTATTTCCTATCTCTATCACCCATCTTTCTTTCACCATTTCCCTAAGCTGCTAGAATTTGTAATAAACTGGTCAGGCTGATTTACAGAATCAAACTCCATAACACAAAGTTAGGTTATAAAGCAGGCATGTTTATTCGGTGTATGCACAAGCATCAAGTGCAAGGGGAATCGCTCCACCAAACTTGCACACCTACCAGCAGAAGTGTTATATATTTGTAAGTCAAGCTCATACATATTCAACAGATTTCTTGACATCTGTTTACAAAGTCATTGTTTTCACCCCTCCTTGATGCATACGCTTTGGCTTCCTTAGGTGATTGGTGGATGAAGGCTCAATGCCTTCCTCCCCATCTGGTGGTCGTTTTTGGATGAAGTAAGCAGTCTTCCTCACATGTCCTTTTGAACACTTGCAGCAATTCCTTTTTTTTTTTTTCCTCCTGTTTCTGCTGACTACGGTCCTACTCCTTCCCAATTATCCCTTATCTTACTACCTTCAGCCCTGCTCCTTCCTCCAGGTGGTCCTCATCCAGTTGACTACAGGGATTAGAGCCTGCTTTTCTTGTGGTGGTCTGCAAAAGCGCTTAAACAATGTGTCAAATTCACCCCCCTTCCATCAATCCCCCTTTTTTCTTCAGCCTAGCAAATTCTTTTGCTAAATCATTCCATCTCAAGAAAGTGGAGACTTAAAATAGCCCTCACTCTCTATTTTCTGCCTTAATTCATGCCTTTTCAATTCTTCATAATTATTCCCGGTAGTTTTACATATCCACAATACACACCTAGTTTCAATACACATTAAAATAAGCAAGATTAGTACAATAATACAAGCTATAAATAGTCGCTTAAGCCATGCAAAATTAGGTAAACACACAGTAAGTTCTTCCCCTAAGTTTTCCAGTCCTTCCATGACTGGACTGACACTAACTTGTATTTGCTGAATATTATCTTTCACTTTATCCAACTGCTTATGTATAGATTCTGAATGGTCCAAAAGATTAAAACAGCACATTCTGCTGAAATCTTTACAACCATATCGCTGAGCAAGCAGGAAAAACCTATAGCAGCCTGATTTTGGAGTACTACGTCGTACAATATCTATATTGTATACCAGGTCCGAAAATATTTATGAAGTTAGATTTCCCTACATGACCGGTGTGACTGGGCGTCACTCCAAAGGATGTTAATCGAGAGATCCCTTGCCCTATTGGCAAATAAAACGAAGGTAGCAGGGTCCCCCTACTGGTCTCACCGGTATACCTAGCCACGCTCGATCTCCACATAACAAAAATATTCCAGGTGCTACTTGTTTAGCCTGTGTATCATACATCACCATGGAATCCCCTCCCAGATACGCAGGTAAAAGTGGAGTCATTGTTCATAGATTTCCATAATTGTATATCAGTCTTGCTCAGGTACTCAGCCCTTAAGTCCTCCTCTGTTGCACTTCCGCCTCCAAAGCTGTTGAATCACAGCCTGAACCACTGATTGATCACCTGAGGTGAGCACTGAGTCAGCCACGGGGGCACAGATGAAGATAATGTACCTGCGTGACTGGAAGGGGTGGAGTCTTGCTCCACCTCTCCCAGACCCCATTTAAGGGCTGACCACCACTGGGGAAGGATCTCTTATTGAAAATCCCTCCCCAGTTGAGTCATCAGCAAGCCTCAACCATCATAAAAGTTGAGCCACTCTTTATTTACCAGCTGTCTGTGCACCATCTATATAAGCCTTCCAAAAATATACCATTCTTCATGCTATTCTTTCTGAGTACTGTTCTTTGGGGTTATTCACCCTACAAAAGTGAAAACAAGTTTCCTATCTCTATTCAATAAGTGGGGGTTTTCCTAGCAAATCTAATTCTTCTGGGTCAGGACAGCTAACATTCAGACTATCAATTATAACACCCAAACGTAAAGCGTCTTCTGCCACAGTGTTTGACAAGACAGAGTGGTTCCTGGGTGTATTCCCAACATCCTACATAGGGATGACAGCTAACCTAAAGTTCTACTTTGTTACCCACAGATCCTTGAAATATAGACCACTGAAAACCCCTTGGTACCCCAATAAGGCATGTCTGGAAAGGATTTGATGCTGACTGTATTGTAAGAAAAAAGAAGTCTTGTTTGGTTTCATTTGAGGTTCCTCACATGTTAGTTCTAACATCAATAGTGTGTTTTGCTTCTGAACCTTTCTCTACTAATAACCCCATTACCATCATTACTAATCCTTCAAAGTTCCTCTTTTGTTGCTTTCTCCAGAGCATCAGTCAGAGAGGCCCTTCTTCTTTTTGTGGTCCACTGTGGTCAGAAAGTTCTTTGCCATGGTAGTAGTCCTTCCACTTTAACAACAGTATATGCAGTTAGGATTACTTGTTAGGGTCTGTCCCTGAGAGGGATTTAACATATACATAATCATCAGGTAACATATAACGTGCAGGCCCATCCAGGCCCCATGCTCTGGTATTCAGTATGGTTTTCTCAATTTTTCTAATCTACTTTCCCAAACTAATCATATATTCACTCAATGTCTCATCCCCTACTTACATAGAAAGCCCCTTTTGTTCAGCATATAGAATAAAACTTTTGCCACTTCCTGCGCCTTATAAGTTCTACATGGGAATGCCTTGACCCACCTGAAAAAGGTGTCTGTTAGAACCAACATATAACAGAATCCCCTTTTTCTTGTCAATTCTGAATTTATTGTTACCCTGAAAGGTTTCCTTTCCCAATAGTATACTCTGTTTCTGGTATTATGTTCCCTTAGATTATTAATTTAGTCTTTCCTAGAATACTTCACAGGTTCTGACTCAGGTTCAGAGATTGGAAGCTTACCATTAGGAATTTAAGCTTGTTCCTCTAGCCGCATACCATGCCACCTGATCCGTTATTCTCAATTCCCTGTACAGAGTTACCTTTCTGAAGTGTTTTACAGTGTTCTATGAGAGCAATACTCACTTCTTCCAGATGGTACTATGAGCATGTACCACCCCAAATGCATGCTTAGAATCTGTCCATATATTGAAGCTTCTCGTCAAGGCAGTTATTTATGCTGCCTTACAATTTCCTTGTCTCACAAAACTGCTTCCACTGATCAATCCAGGAATCCTCAGCATAATCCAATGGTTCCTCCTTTAGGCCGACTGGCATAGACAGTCTCCAAGCAGTTGCACTGCTGGATCAGAGGGAGCTCCGCATCGCTGTTCTGGGCATTCAGCAAATTACTTCCTTCCATTCTGTTCCAAGTCCTCTTTGATCAGTTGTGCTTTCTGTTGAGAAACTTGATAACCATTTAATCCAAGAAAATTCAGCGGACTCACAGTCCATTGTACACAGTCCTCCTTTGTTACTGTGGCAACAGTGTACTGCTGTAAAGTTCCACATTGGGATGGAAGATCCCAAGTCTCGAGTTCACACATTGACTAGTTCTCAGACATCACTGGGCTGTTCTTATAACCCTTGGTAACACTGTCCAGGTTAACTGAGTCTTCTCTCCCCATAGTGGGGTTTTAACTTATGCCAAAACCCTTCAAATCCAGAGCAGGAAACTCCACCTACTCATTCTTTAACTTGGTTAATAAAGTGTATGGATTTGCTACCACTAGGTGTATATCTTGAACAAGTCTATTCATTGCCTTCGAATATTGTACCAAATGATAGCCCTTGCCATCCGAAATTAACCAGCAAGACTGGGGTGTCATATTTACATTCAATTATGAATCTGAATTCTGAAAAGTTACTTATTTCTTCTATCCTTCTACAGTCTTGTATCCTCAAAAGACACTGCTTTACTCTGACTGGGCTGGCTCTTGCTTCTAACTTAACTTCTATTGGGGTTACAATTTTGGCTCTGCCAGGCATCCCTGATGTCTGCACTCCTAGGTATACCTGATTTGAGACTTCTGTAACTTCTGGGTGTATGCAGGGCAAATAACCCCAAGGAAAGCACTCAATGGAAATAGTGCGAAAGATGGTATATTTTTGGTAGGCTTTAAGTAGATGGTATACAAATAAATAGCAAAAGAGATTGGCTCACCTTGATGATGGTTGGGGCTTGCCGATAACTCCACCAGGGAGGGATCTCCAACCAGAGATCCTTCCCTGGTGGTGGTCAGCCCTTGAATGGGGTCTTGGGAGAGGTGGAGTCAAACTCCACCCCTTCCAATCACACTCAGTTGTGCCCCTGCAGCTGACTCAGGGCTTGCCTCAGGTGATCAATCAGTGGTTCAGGCCATGATTCAACAGTTCCCATACAGTGTACAACATTGTTTTCCCACTTTATGTCTTATTGATCTCAGAAGTAAGATTTTCTTGTTGGCCAAGTAGCTTCTACCACTGTTACAAAATCAGCATCTATGGGTAATAACTCATGACGTAGCACAGAGTAAGCAGCACCTATATCCATCAGAAAATTAACCTCTGTACCCTGCTTCCCTAGCTGCAGTTAACCAGTGACTCTGCTAGGGTTAACTTCCCAGGCTTCCATCATTCATCTTTTGCCAACAGAGACAATTCTCTCCCCCTCAGCCTAGGACAGCTTCTCCACCAATGTCCCGGTTCCCTGCATTTTGCATGCTGCTCTCGCTCCAGTGGGGGCAGAACCCTCCCTGGGCCCTTCCAGTCTCTTCCCCCCACCCTCTCCCCCAACTTACCTCTTCCCGAGGGGATCTCTGGGCCTGCTCTAGTGCAGCAACAGTAGCAGCTGCTATTGTTCTTCCCAGTTTCCTTGCTATTTTTGTTCCTCAATTAATCTTTTCCAATCCCTCACATTTCTCGGTCCCTAAATCCCTGTTACACCTTGCTCTTCTTTGCCTTCCTCAGCCTGCGTCTTTCCCAAATTTTTTTCACTTTCCAGACTTTCATACAAAACCTACTAACATTACATTTCATTTTCACCTCCTCACCCCCCAGTGCTATCACTGGGATATTGGGTCTCCTAGGTCTCTGCAAATGATGAATATCCTCACTTCTAATGTCCCATCCCACCCCACTTGCAGTAGCATGCTGTTGCAGCAGCAGTCTCCTGCTCTCTCACTCAGAGAGGTCTGCTTACAGCCACGGTGGGGGGGGGGGGGGGCGGTGCAAGGGTTGTTCCAGTGCCAGCAGCATTTGCCTCAGCTGACGCAGATCACGAGCTCTAATATCTCAAATTCACTGTTTTCCTTAACCCTTTTTACCCACAATTCATACCCTCACATACCATACCATACTTTCACATACCATTAATAATTATACTTCTGTATGCTACCTCATCCCATTTTCCTTCTCGACTAAGAAACAACATTAGTTGTAAGATAGTATTATAGCTTAAAGTCCCATTTAGGGGCTACTTTTCCCCATCTTCCAGTTTATACAATATCCACCACTGGATAGTATTTAATTGACATCTTTTTACTTAAGCTGCCCCCAGATCCCCCTGCAACATCTTTCCAATGTGCCAAAATGTACCCAAGGGGGCATCTGACTAGGCATTTCTTTTCCTTGCAAACCCCCAATGCTATTATTTATTGATTTACTACTGCCTTAAGGTTCCCACAAGCAACTCTTATCACTTTAAAAATTTCCCCACACTAGTCTGTGGTGTTCCGTCCACGACTTGCAGTGGCACTCTGGACAACTATAACAACACCTACCTCAATACTCTTACTAGACAAAGTATAAGGTAAAAAGGACAACGTTCATTTGTTTGATGAAATGGACACCTTTCCTCTACTGGTCTGTCCTCCTCATTAAAAAGATAGAAACTCCCATCCTTTACACCTATAACATACATATAGACAAAATACAGTTGGTATACACACTTATACAAAGAGAAGGACAGTGACAGTTGTCACTTGCTCTGTCTGTCTCCTGCTGTTTCCCTCGCAGGAGGATGGAACTGCAGATTGGGTCTCCACACTTGCTTCGCGGCCATGCTGACTCTTGCATACCCAGCACACTCACTCACAACTCACACAATGCCAGCTTAATTCTGAGTATTCTGAGTTCAAGGCATTTAAAAGGATACCCCGAATGTATAAATAACAATAACTCAAATACATGGTACCAAACACTTACAACAGATGGTACTAATGATCATACAACCTATAACTCCCGCTACTATAGTGAAGAGAACTCATTTGATCCCGCGTACAATTTACAGATACTCTTTGTAGGTGTAGGAGCTCCCCCAAGGAGCCTTCCTTACCCCAGCTGGCAACGTAAACCCTGAGCTCACATCCTAGGGGCAGCCCAGATGGTTATACCTTGTGTAGGACATCTCCTTACAACTTATGGGTTTCCCTTATTCCCATTCACATACCTGGTCCGCCTGAAGATGGTCCTTGTCTGCCCCTGCAGTGATTGGGTGAGGAGGGGAGTCCTGAGAAGCCTGGGAGTGCACCCGAGGCGTCCCTCCCTTAGCCAGTCCTGCAGCCAAGCAGAGCAGTTCCCATCTGGGTTGCCAAACTGATTTACGGAATCAAAATCAAACATGCCCAGGCTGTGTGCATTTTTTGTAGAGGCTAATAGCTGAGCTATTGGCAATGTTATGTTCTCTGAGGTGTCTCCATGAGATCCTTTGGGACAATTCAGAGGTCATTCCTTGCTGCTTCTTGAAGAGTCCCCCAGCACTTCTCTGTCACATAGAACTCCATTCCATTCCCCTGTAAAATGTAGTTTAAAGCCCTGATCATCAGTCTAACCAACTTGCCTCTGAGCACTCTTTTGCCCCTGGCCCTCCTCAGTTGCATTTCATCTGATGCCCACATACCTGGTCTCTAAAAGGCCTACTCAAGATCATAAAACAGTCTACACAGTCAGTCATGTACCTGACCTGTTCTCCTTCCTTCCAGGTCCCAGCTGCCATTCAGAACACAGGAGAACACTACTTGTGCAGTCCATCAATGTCTTTCTAAGGCATGTGAAGTTTCTCAATATTCTGTGGTTTCCATGTTGCTTTCTGAGACTCAGCACACCTCAGTGCCCCTCAAAGAGGAGTCCCCATTTACTAAGATTCATTGCCCTTTTTTGTTGTTTCTGATGTGATTCTGTTCCTGGAAAAAGTCCAGTCCAAATTAAACTCCTAAAAACTAATGTGGTATCAAGAAGAAGGCATTCTTTATTGTGGTGCCAGATGCACTGAGGATCACTCCTTGTAATATGCATGCCTAGGAGCTAAAGCACACAGATTATATACATTCAACATGTGTGAATATTCATACAATTTCCACAAAGTGCCCACCTATTCTGAGAATAGCTATACATATTAAATAATACGCATGTGCAGTGTTGATTTGAGGCTCTTGCAAGAGGCCTTTTGTGGTCAGGGTGTTCCACTGACTACGTGTACAAAAGATCATGTGCTAAGTAGGTCATGTCCCATATTTGGTCAAAAAATTGTTTACAAAATAAAGATAACTAAGTTTCTAATTATCACACCTACCCTGTTTTATTGTCTGTATTAATCAGCACTAGCGGACTACAATGCACCTCCCCACGGCTTGTGGAATGTTGAGATTCTGCTTTTAGGCTCCATATTTCCCACTTTTCTCAGAAAAACAACCTTCCCTAGACAAAATGTCTGTTTGATTCTTAATTTCTGAAGCAATACAACTCTTGCACATGGAACAATCAAATAAAGCAAACATCGTAGAAGCTGTAAATTTTGCTTTGTATGATCAAAGTTATCAGTTCCTCAGCTGGTCCTGCTTAATATGCTTGTTATTTTCTGGGTTCTGACTGCTATCGATACCCTTTCCTTCTTCCAAGCCCCAGGGGTTTGGGGTAAAGGGGGTGGGGGGCAAAGACACCATCTGCTGCTCTGAGCAGACATCCCTCTTCACCCCACTTGTTATTGTGACTTTCTTCCTCAAGATGGGAAGCTAACTTCACTTCTTCCCTTTACAGAGAAGAAGCAGCTGGTCAGAATGTGTTAGTTCAGACTTCCTCCTACTCATAGCTCTCTCTGATTCCCAGATGCTTCTCATCATGTTAATTTCATCCCACAGCCTCACATCTGATTAAGAAGTTCATCCAGTAGAGCACACCAGCACCCATGACACCCTTCTCTTCCATCAGACCCTTGAGGGACTTCCAGAATTCACCATATCCAAAGGTGTGGACAGGTCTGTCACCATAAGTTAGGTCCACCAGGGTCCATGCATCAGCTCCGAAAGGCTGTGGACATTCTGTCTGGGTTGCTGCCACAGTCTGGGTTTAGCATTGGGTGGTAACGATGTTTGCTCCAGGGCCACACCCCAGTGTTCCCAGACAGGAAGAGAGTATTATTCTTCTGGCTCACCTGCATCCGTGCCTGCACGGTAGAATCACATCCTGAACCACTGATGGATCACCTGAGGCAAGCACTGAGTCAGCTGCAGGAGCACAGGTGAAGGCAATGCAGCTGTGTGACCAGAAGGAGTGGAGGCTGGCTCCACCTCTCCCAGACACCATTTAAGGGTTGACCACCACTGGGGAAGTCTCTCCAACAAGATATTTTTCCCTTGTGGAGTTGTTGGAGAGCCTTGACCATCTGCAAAAGGCAAGCCTTTCTTTATTTACTGGTTGTCTGTTTACCACCCAGATAAGCCAAGCAAAATATACCATCTGCTTCATTATTTTCAGTGAATACTATTCTTTTGGGTTATTCACCCTACAATTGGCTAGCCAGGCAGGCTTGAAAAAAAAAATCATCAACGGATATGTCTTTCATTTGGATTATCTTTAAATGGGGCAGGGAGAGAACAAATGTTCCCAGGTCAGATCCTCGGAATTATGGGGTCACCCTATTACAGCTTAGCCACCATTGTTGAAAAATGGGGATCTTTGTGGGTTACAGGGACTGTTTCTCCTCTGTTCCATTTGACGGATTATTTCCAGTGTTTAGGTAAGGGTGTACTTATTACAAAGGAGTGCCAGCTAGCTGCCTGTGCTGTGGCTTGGCCCCTGGTAATGGCACTACATCAACTGGAAGTAACAAATAACAATATAGAATCTGAGAACCAACTATTAAGAGACTGCATCGAGAAATTAGAACAGCAATTGGGCACGTTATCAACCAATGAAATGGGACTGAATGCCCAAATTAAGCAAATACACGGCATTTCAGTCAAGAACACTCAGGTCCCTGAGGTAATGGACCTGGGTACCTTAGAGGACAAGGTCTCTAAATCAGATCTCAAAGCTTTATCTATGATGAATCCCTTTGAGATCTGCACAATTAAAACTCAGAAAACAAAGCAAGTGCGAGATAGACCGACAGGGGTGCCTCCTGACCTGCATGTAGCAGTTCTCCTGCATATGGCAAATGAGTTGATGGACCTAGTACAACAGTTCCATCAAAAGCCTAGGGAAAGCATACCACCGTGGCTACTAAGACTATGGGATGCAGAAGCTGAATATGTATTAGTTAATGGGACAGAAATGTCCAAGCTAGCATCTATAACCATACACCCAGCCCTGAGGCAAAGATTATATGCTGCCATCCAATATAATGAAAACCACTCTATTATAGACTGGTTGATGGCAGCATGGCATCTAACATGGCCCAATAAAACAGATGTACCACCTCATACCAGTTTATGGTCCTCAATGGTGGACCTCCAAATGTACATTTGAGAATGGGGTGTGAGGGAGGCCATCTATTCTGACACATTTGAAAGTCCAGACACAGAAAAATTTACAGCAGGTTCGAGAGACCTGATATTACAACAAGCCTCTTCTCAGTTTTTATGGGACATTGGTCTCTATACTAAACCCGTTGGTGGCTTCAGAGGCCATTATCCAACAAGCAGCTCAGCTGGTAGCAGACCTGGGGGAAATGGAGCGCATAAGAACTGGGCACAATGTCCACATGGTGGAGGAAGCCGAGGCCATCCCAATTGGAATCCAGAAGAAAGCCTCACGGATCAGGCCCTATATGGGTGTCTTGGAAAACCATGTTCAATGATCTTATACAGGCCGGTGTTGTGTTTGCTAAAATTGATGGGCAGCTCAACCACATTTTGTTACAGTTACGGAAACAGCTAAGAAATGATCAAAAATTTCAGAGTACTCCAAGAAAATCAGAAGTATGAATAATACAAGAAGCACCTTCTATAGCCTGGAATTTAGCTGATTTTATAGTATCAAATAGGAGGAAAACACCTCGGGCTACAATGCCAGAGCCATCTGTGGTAAAAGATCTCAATCTGGCAAAGTTCATGGAGTGATGAGGGTCACTGGTTCCCTTAGGGCCTCCAGATGGGACCAGAGGCCTTATGAAGAACTGTCAGTATTTTGGTTAGAAACAGATATGCAAAGAGTAATGGATTTAGTAGACATCAATTTAGTAACTATTGATTATATATGGGGATCCATCAGAATTTAAGGGTAATAGAGTTATGATTGGTGGGTTTGGGGGACAGACCATTCTGGTCACCCAGACATGGTTGAAATTGGGGGTTGGGTTTCTCCCACCCTCAGGAGTATATAGTATATACTCCTAACCCAGGAGTATAAAGTGTCTGTTGCACCAATACCAGAATAACATCTTGGACATAGACATTTTATAGTGTCTGGCTCTCCATCTGTGGGAGAGATCAGACTTCAGGAAAGGTACATTAGTATTCCGGCAATACAGGCAATATTGAGAGGCCATGCAAAACATAAGCCTATTTGGTTGCCAAAACTGCTCCGGATTACTAATGTAATACAGCCCTGTGGGGACAAGATGAAATATCAAGCACAGTGCAGGAACTAGAAAAGGATGGCATTCTAAGACCTGCACACAGCCCAGTGCCATTGTACATAATGTTCAGGCATTCCCAGTCCCAGCAACACCAAAGCAGCTGCAAGAATTTCAAGGTATTCTGGGATATTGGTGTTCCTTTATACCTCATTTAGTGCAGCTGCTAAGATCTTTGTATAGAATCACAACAGAGGGCCAATCATGGGATTGGGGGAGAACAGAAGAGAATGCCTTCCAACAAGCAAAACTGGTGGTTAAACAAGCCCAGACATTGTGTATATTCTATCCTACCCTCCCAGCTGAATTGGATGTTCATGTTACTCAGGATGGCTTTGGCTGGGGCTTGTGGCACTGTCAGAGTTCTGTTTGGACCCCCATTGGTTTCTGATCTCAGGTCTAGCATGGAGCAAAAGAAAGATATAGTGTGATTGAAAAACAACTATTGGCTGCGTATTCTGCATTACAAGCAGTAGAGCAAATAACCTAGACGTTCGAAGTCATAGTTAAGACAACTCTGCCAATTCAGGGGTGGGTAAGAGATCTGACCCACCTTGCTAAGACAGGGGTGGCCCAGGCACAGAGAGTGGCACAATGGGTAGCCTATCTCAGTCAGAGGTGTAGTCTGTCTTCCTCACTGTTGAAAGAAGAACTCCAAAAGATTCTAGGCCCAGTGACATATCACAGTGATGCACCAAAACAAACCTTGGTTTCTCCACCACAGAAAATATTTCCCATTCCTGAAGATGCCTGGTACACAGATGGGTCCAGCAAGGGCAACCCAAGTAAGTGGAGAGAAGTAGCATACCATCCTGCCACAGACACAATATGGTTTGAAGAGGGGGATGGTCAGAGTAGCCAGTGGGCAGAGCTGCCGGCCTAGTGGATGGTTATAACCAAAGAACCTGGTGACAGTATCCTGAATATCTGCACAGATATTTGGGCTGTGTACTGGGGGCTCACTCTTTGGATCGCACAGTGGACTACCAGGACTAGACTATCCATCCCCGACCAATGTGGGGTAAAGGTATGTGGTTAGACATATGGAATATGCCCTAGCCTGTGTCAACACTGGAAGTGGGCTAATGCAGGCCTATCCAGTGCCAAAAGCAAACCAGGCATACACCATAAAAGCACTCTCTAGATCGATGGCTGCCTATGGGACACTACAAATCATTGAGAGTGACCAAGGGACTCATTTCACGGGTGCAATGATACAACGCTGGGCAGAAGATAACAACATTGAGTGGTGACTCCACCTGCCATACAATCCAACAGTGGCAGGCCTTATTGAGTGTTATAATGGCATTCTCAAGGCTGCCCTGAAGACAGGCTCTCAGTCTCTGCAGGGGTGGACAAAGAGACTCCATGAAACCGTGTGAGACCTCAATGAAATACTAGAGATGGTAGAGCCAGTGCCTTGAAAATGTTACAAACAATATGGGCCTCCCCGCTTAGGATCCAAATTACTGGCGCCAATAACCAGGTAAAACCTCAGATTGGGAATGAGAAGAGTCTTCTGCTCCCTGCACCTGAGAACCTGAAACCAGGCACCAACAGAATAAAATGACCTTGGAAGGTGCAGGTACGACCAAGGTGGTGTAGCCTACTTGTACCCTGGGGGAGATTACTGGAGGTGGGAGGTTCAGCACTTTACTGTGGGTAATGGCAAGAGTGCGAGCCAGACAGAGCTGTTGGCTGTGCAACAATTTGACCACAAGCCTTGGATGCAGGCTGTGTAAAGATAAGCTGACAAGGTCAAGATAACCGCATTTGAGGAATGAAAAGAAACAGGGCACTGTAACAGAAGGCAATAGGGAACTGCTAATTTAGGTGATCAGGAGTATGTATATTGTTATTTTTATGATGTCTAACCTTAAGGAATGTAACCTTTGCCTAATCAGATCTTAACACGTTGCCTTTATGTGTATATAAGCTTTGAGTTGTTGTGCTTAATAAATGAATATTAGCTTGCATCAAACTGGGTTCCCGTCCCTTCATTGCAGCAAATGGTGACCCCGACATTTGGGACTTTGCATAGACCGGCTGCAAGACCCCAAGAACTTAAGAATTAGCTGCTGAACGGAAGCAAGAAAAAGGATCCTTACAATCACCTCCTCACGACTTGAAGGTGAGCTTGGTGTGACTATGGGAAATCAAGTATCTTGTGAAGAGTGGGACATTTTTTATATTATGAGGGATTTAATCTCAAAGCTCGAACAGACTCTTTCTAGTGCTGACTTATAACACATCTTGCAGTGGATATGGGATAAAATCCCCAATACGGATTCTTCCACCATTTTTATTCTAGAATTATAGGATCGAACTGGGATTAAGTTGTGGGACACATCCACCCAAGGCAATTCTGATGCACAGAAACTTTTAACCCCTTGGAGAACTATCTTTGAGACTCTGAAATCTAAGGAATCTAAATTGTGTGCTCCTTCCCTTAGTATAGAGGGGGAATCCTCCTCTTATATGACTTCTTGATCCCCTGTTTCATCTGCTCTGTATCCCCACTTCCGCAAGCCACTCCGCTGCCTGAACCTCTGCCCCACCCACGTCACTTGCCGCTCCCAAGTGATCAGTTTGATCCCGGTCCAGTAAATCTGGTGGGCTTACAGCACCTTTTCCCTCCCAATGATGGTTTGAAGGGGAAGGGAGGCAGAAATGTTGCTGCTCCAACAGTGTGCTACAGTGCTTTAGAGAAGAAGAACCTGGTCATGTACAAAAGTACTGTAAAAAGCCTAGGCAAGCTTATGCTGTTCTGTCTCAATCCTGTCCCTGGTGTGGGAAGAGGCTACACAGGGCGATAGAATGCCGATCTCCATTCTCTGTTGCTGCACAGCCCTTTGATCCGTTGTAAAATGGGAGGAAAAACGTGAGCCCGCCCGAGCCGGCCCCTGTCTGGCCAGCTCACTGAGACCAGCTACCGTTGGCAGTGCAGGAGTGGATGTGGTCCCCGCCCAGTCAGTAATACTGACCGATACCAGCATGACTCTAATCCATGCTGCTATCATGGATCCCCTAGGGAACAGGCGGTGGAGCCCTCTTGTTAGGACGTTCTTCTGTTAAACGGATGGGTCATTTTATTTTACCAAATGGATGATATATGAACAGCAGCAGAACAAGAAGAGATGTTTGCAAAGCTAATACAGCGAGGTCAACATCGTTTGAAAATTTTACAAGCTTCTGATCCAGATTACAGGAGAAATCTCCACTCATCAACCCAAACATCAGTTACTACATAATTTGAACAATCCATCCCTTACTAGAAATGTTTTACTTTCACATGTTAAAATACCTAATGCTGTTACTGTATTTACAGATGGCTCTGGCAGGACACACCAAGCAGTGGTTGTCTGGCATGCCACTGCTACACAATTGCAGTTGGATGTGCATCGAGTCTTTCAAATTTTTCCAGAGCAAAAGACTAATATAATTGATTCTTTGTATGTTGCAGGTATCATTCAGCAAATTGATAGGATCCTAAGGAATTTAACAACCCTATTTTCTTTACACAGCTCACACAAGTTTTGCACTAAACAGATGTCACTCGTTCATGAATTAGGCTGTCTCAAATATGTGCATGATAATCATAGAATCGTGGAATCATAGGGGTTGGAAGGGACCTCAAGAGATCATCGAGTCCAACCGCCTTGCCGAAGCACAATCCCTACACCAGGTCACACAGGTAGGCATCCAGATGGGACTTGAATAACTCCAGAGAAGGAGATTCCACCACCCCCCTGGGCAGCCTGTTCCAGTGCTCCATCACCCTCACCATAAAGAAGTTCTTGCAAACATTCGTGCAGAACCTCCTGTGCTGCAGTTTGTAGCCATTCCCCCTTGTCCTGTCTCCACACACTTCTGAAAAGAGTCTGACCTAGCCACTTTGTCCCCCACACCTCATATATTTATAAACCTGGATCAAGTCCCCTCTCAGTCTTCTTTTCTCAAGGCTAAACAGACCCAGTTCACTTAGCCTTTCTTCATATGGGAGGTCCTTCAGGCCCTTCACCATCTTTGTGGCCCTGCTCTGGACTCTTTCCAAGAGATCCCTGTCTTTTTTATACCGGGGAGCCCAGAACTGGACACAGTACTCCAGGTGAGGCCTCACAAGGGCAGAGAACAGGGGGAAGATCACCTCCCTTGACCTGCTGGCTACACTCTTTTTAATGCATCCCAGAATGCCATTGGCCCTCTTGGCCTCGAGAGCACACTGCTGGCTCATGGTCAACCTGTTGTCCACCAGGACACCCAGGTCCATCTCTGCAGAGCTTCTCTCCAGCATGTCATCCCCCAGCCTGTACTGGTGCATGCAATTATTCCTCCCTAGGTGCAAGACTCTACACTTGTTTTGTTAAATAATGGAGCTGCATATACATAAAAAAAAAAAAAAAAAGAGGGGGAATACAGGAGACACACCGCAAGAAAGGTTATGTAAGACTTTGATTGTGCTTAATTTTTTGAATCCTGATCACACAGACGTACCTTGAGTAGACTGTCATTTTGGGGCCTCCCCAATGCTCAAGGAATGGCTGATGATTAACACTCAGAATATGGCCACAGGTATTGGGAAAGTCCCTTACCACTCATAACTTAGGGTCGGGGATATGCTTGTGTTTACACAGGGACTAGCCCTGTATGGGTTCCAGCATTATATGTTTGGCCTCATCTCAAGGCTTAAAATAGCATCCAGCCTTCAACATAACTGGGATTGTGTGTTTCTTAATGTTTTGTAAATTGTTGTATTGTAAATAACTTATGCATGCTGTATTGAGTGATGAATAACATCTGGATTATCCACTGGATGGTATATTAGTAACAACACTTGTCATGGTATGACAAAAATGTGTGATTTTCCTGTGTTACCAATGTGGACTTAAGAATTAGAATTATTAGGTATTATTTAGGTTGTTATTAGCTATTATTTAGGTTGTTGTGTGCTGCTTTTTCTATTTTTAGTGGTAGATTAAATATAAAAATGAACACGATTTGATGTTTCCACTGCTAAAATCCATGGAAATAACTTTTTTCGTGTAGTCTTACCTTTTCATTATCGGTCATGATGTTATTAGCCTTTCAATTAGCTTTTACTTAGTTTGTCAAGACAAAACCTTGAAAGAAATCCCAGACCAAGGGATGACCCTGTACCATAGAATGATACACTCTCTTTCATCCACTAATCAGAATTTTAAAAATATGGCTATGCATCACTTGAGACAAAAGCACAAACTATCTTACTTCAATTCAACATATGACTCTAACAGAGAATGCTTAATATTGCCCAATAGATATTTTAGTTCACTGATTCTTTCAATTGGAACTTATATCCGGGACCTAAAGGCCCCTGACGAAGAATGATCTTGGGAATGAACAAAGTATTCTGATAGTTTTAAGGATATTTGTGGCTAAAAGCATTTTTTAGAGAGAACTGACCTTAGTAGTTTATTCTGTTTAGCAAGCAGGTGTTCCACTTGGGCTCCATATCACGTACTGGCCACATAGATATGGTGTACAAATGGAAAAAACTGCAGACCCTGAGAAGACTAAAAGCAGGAGAGAATCTGTGACGGAGAGGAAAAGTGCACCTTGAAGCAGGGGACACCCTGCTGGCACAGCCTATCGCATCCACTACCGGCATGTTTCTTTTCTCTCTCCTTTCTGGTGGTTTGCTATTTCTCAAGGGTCAACAGCTAATAATGTGCTTACTTAGAAAGTTTCTGATTCTCACTTACACTTATCTAAAATGGATATTCCTAAGAATACATTGAATATTCTGGGAAATCAGGAAAGATTTTACTTGTCTGTCCAGCTGATTCTCAGGTGCATTTAAGTCATGAACCATTCTTATAAGTCCTGTTGGAGAGAAGATATTCAACTGGATTCACATAGGCCTTGTGGTACTAAAGGCAGAGCATTTGAATCAAGTGACGGTTAAATAACGAATGATGCTGAGTCCTCAGTAATGACCAAATTAGAATCATTTTCTTTCCTCAGAACAAAAGGAGTAACCACTGTTTTTTTGTTTTATAGAAAATAATGAGTTATATAATAATGTTCAGAAGCAGCCTGGTTCTAATCCCTACATTATAGAAACACTTCTAGAGACATTATTGATTGAAAGCATATGCTGCAAGAAATGCTGAGCTGAGGCAAGATCTGTAAGTCTCAGTACCTTGATAAAGTGTTATCTAACTTTAATGGCTAAGGCGTCAATTCTAGCAAATTAACGGGTGATTGGTGAAGGTGTGAGAACAGGAGGTCGTGACTATCGATACTATTAATAAAAGAAGCTCTGGTATCTTGTCAGTATATAGCTCATTGTTTTATAGTTCATATTTGGACTTCAGTTTTTTGATTGAGAGTAGGAGAAAGGATTCTAGTCTAGCGAAACTTCCAAAGTGTCTCAACTACTTCTATACAATGAGGATGTGGAGCTGCAATTCAGCAGAATCCCTATCCTACGCAGACTTCAAAGTACATATGTTGACACTTTCAGTTTCATTGAAGTTGCTCACAAACTTAAAATAAGTAATACATTTGAGCCCCTTTAACCATGGTCCTTCCTACAGTCTGTGTGTACCATAAGAAGTAGATGAAAAACTTGTGATTACAAATACTGATGAAAACTCTAAGAGAAGAATCAGAAGAAGATGAAGCATATTCAAATCGAGTATCAACATGACTGTCCTATAATGTTCCTGTAGAAATCAATGTGAAATCTCTTACTGGTTCTGATAGTAGCATGATAAATCCCAATTAACTCTGTATGTATATGCCTCACAAAGGCTAGTGTCCATGGTTTACTTTCTGTCCCAGAGGACAAGTGACACGGCAGGCCTCTAGTTTCATATGACTGAATGCTGTGCCACCTCAGTAATAACCAAAGCGCATACTGACACTTCCCTCTTAAACACATCTGGATTTTATCTGTGTGAAGTCAGCACAGGCCAAAACTGTGAACAGGATGTGCTAACAATTAAATTGTATGGTTTACTGCATACCACTGTTGAAAATTGTGTCCTTCCCTTAGTTTATCTACTTAGATATAACTACAGAAGTTCACAGAATTATTTTTTTCTTATTTTTTGTAATTTTTATATGAAATGTAAATCAAGTGCTGCAAATATAGAACTATTTATTTTCTGTAGTACAAATATTCATACAAATATGTATGAATTTGTTCAGCAAATTGGTCAACTGAACTATTAAAGTTGAAGAGATGTTAATAAAGATACTTTGAAAAAAGTGAGGATATATCTGAGAATATAGTCAAATCCCCATTCTTAAACAACCTTAGGATCCAACCATTTTTATGTTGTCATCCTCTAAAAAAGAATGTGGATTCCCAAAACTGTTTTATTGGATTAAGTTATGACTACTGTAGCAGCGCATATATCATTTAGAGGAAATGTCTAAAGTAAGGATACTTTTATTTTTCCCTTTGTACTAATGAAGAGTGACAGGAATAATTGATAAAAAAGAAATACCCAAAAAGAAAGGTATAGTACGCATTTAGAACAAGGAGTATCTTTCACATTTAAATATAACTACAGTGCAGTTATTTATTTCTGATTCTTTGGTTCTAAAATCAATCTCTACTCTCATATGTTTGGGTTTCTGTTTGCATATGGGAGATCTGTAGATTGACCGAGCAAAGCTGATAGTCTTGCTTTTAGAAACAAATTAACATTGCACATATCTAGAAAAAACTACAGTCTCTAACAAGTTCTGAATTGCCTGTTCTCTTCTGCAAATTTTATTATTCTGTACTTTTAAGGTTGAAAAACTGGTTGACCATGTACAAACATACAGAATGTGTTAGGAACAATCTTAGCATGCAGTTGATGTCTCCTGAGCTATGGTCTAAATTAAATTGGGTACAGACCATGCATTGTTTGGGAGGTGATTCCTTAGGACAAGCCAAAACAGTTTCAGGCTGCCTGCTAACCATGCATAAATATGGTCTTGTTTCCCAGACCTATTTTGCTAATTGTAGCAAATGAATCATAGTCTTGATTTACATACAACCTGGGGAGATTCTACAGTATTGTTGCTGAAATGTTGCCAGAATAATGTCTGGTTCAAACATTTGTGGTGTTTTCGACAAATACTTTTTTTCTTTCTGACTTAGTCTTACATTCTTAAATTACTTCTTTTTTTCTCCTTAGTTATAATCTTCTGACTTAATGCAGATCAGCTGCTGTCTGATAAATTAGTTGTAAAACTTGAAAATCTAAAGGTGGAACTATATGCTGTATCTTCTTGCTTATTTTCATTAATGAGTTCTCATTGATTTCAGTATAAATTAGGGTCCTTATCACACAAATTCAGAAATGCTCAAGGAAATCAATTGGCAGATGATTAAATATAACATCTTGTGAGTTTAATGCATCAATTTTTAAATCTTGTTCCTTTGAAACAAGATTTTGATGTAACTAGAATATCCAGCTTATGCCAGCACTGGAAGTTGCAAGTGTATGGAAAAGTCAACTGATAAGGTGAATTCAACCTTATTCTGATATCAATTGTATATTTGCAACTGTGTATTTTAAGCTCTTTTACCTCATCAGGCAGTTACATCCATGTCAGTGGTTTACTGGCTGATTCAGCCCAGTTCTGTGAATAACAGTGCGGGGGACCAATGGACACATACCCATGAAAGAGAATATTTATGGCAGCTACACACTTCACACATCAATTTTTCCGTGAAACCTTCTCCCTTGGGCAAATTGTCCTTGTTTGATTATATGTTCAAAGCCTCCTTTCAATCCTGGCTTTCACATCTAAGGCTTACCTTCATCTTATCTCATTTTAGGTATTGAAAAGTCAGGCATCTAAACTAACCTCAAAACTGAGGTTCCTTGTTGTGTCAAAAGGGATAGGAATCATATGCATGAGGGCAATTCATTCTCCTTGTTTTTAGCAGTGATCTTTGTACCTTTGTATCTTTCGTCTCTCCAGACAACCCTGGAGAGAAGAACACTCCCCAGCTGCTTGATTTTCATGCAACACCTCCTCCAAGCACAAAAATTTTTCATCCCCACGTTAAGTCTACAAATGGTGGCAAGAGATCTGTGAATAATGAGCTGCTGGAAAGCCTTACGCACAAGAAGGAAGAATACCATATAGAGAAATAAAAGGAAAGGGGGAGAAGTGCAAAGTCATTTCTGCATTGGAACTGTGAAGCATATAATTTTATGGTCTCTGCTGCCATCTATTGATCATTTATCATTACTAACAGTTTATTTCGGGTTTCCTTCAACGGGTACGGGAGGGAGGGGTTGTGGTGGGTGTGTATGGTAGTCCTAATCACTTGTCCTTTAGATGATCTTTCCACATTAATGCATGCTCAGTAGACAGAGAACAGAAACGAATCCCCTCACAAACATGGGGGACGCCTCCCCCTTTTTCAACAGCTCCAGGAACGGATCGTCTTCCGCTGGTAAACCGTGCGATGTGGAATCGGTCTTCAGACGACTGCGGAGAGCAGCCGCTCTTCGGTGGACAGCAGCCGGCTGATGCTCCGCTTTCTCTGGCAGCCAAAACACAAAAAGCCGCAGCTCTTGTGATTCTAGCGGAACCCGCGAAGAGAGATTCCCTTAAACCCTTGGTTTACCGGATGTAATATAACTTCACATTTGTTGTGAGGGATTTATGAGATTATATACGATTAATTGTCGTTTGTATTATCCGCTATGAAACATAAAACTTGTGTTACACCAATCCTAGATTTTCTCACATGACAATGAAGTCTGAAAAACTATTTAAAGGCCATGGTTTCTATAGAACTCTGATTTACCTTTTTGCCTAAAAGACAGGAGATATTCTCCTGTATCACAGTGTCCTTACTTATTAATAGCAATTCTCAACGAAAATATTATTGGTCACCCTAAATTATGTTTGCAATGCTTGAATTTTCCTAAAATCTTTCTCCCTGACTTTCTGAGTGACTTGACTATCTTTAGATCTCATAAATTAATATTGTACATTTCATAGGATTGCTGTTCCCTGGACTCTGTAGCACTATATTACTTCTGTTTTCAGTACATTAAGTGATTGCTGGAACACTTTAAAACAGTGTTTACTAGGGGAAAAAAACTTTATGGCATTGCACTGTGGCTTTTGTTTAACCATGAAGACCAAATTCAAATTGATGGTAGGTAAATTCACTGAAAGTGTGATAACAAGTTCATGTTTCACTAAGATAATGGTTTAGTTACAGAGCTGATCTCAGGAGAACTGAATGATAATGCTGTACAACAACAGAAATATTCTGCAGTGTGCTTAAAAATATGTTACTAATGATATGTTGCTAATGTCAGAGTTAATACATCTTCCTTTAATAAATGTATACTTGCTTATACATATGATGTAGAACACTGTGCTGTAATTTATGTTCTGCCAATAGTCATCAGTGAAGACAAAAATAAATAAGAAAATACAATCTTTTCTCCCGTTTAGTTCTTGGTGATTAGGCATTGTATCTATTTCAGATTTGCTGCTTACAGAATGATTACTGTTAAATATATTCTCCCAAATAAAATTATCAAAGCAGAAACTGCAGAAAAAACACAAGGATAATACACAGTATACCTTTTTCTATCATCAACATTTGTAAGCATGTGGGAAAGAATGAGAACAATCTACTTGTTCAAAATTTGACTCTAAATTTTACTGCAACAAGTAACAGTATATCTTTCAATCACATCTCAATAATAATTAATAATAATAATAATAATTAATAATAATAATTTAGGAAATAAAAATAAAAGCTACATTCTTTTTGATGAAAGGAATATGCCACTTCCTTTGCACTATGGATAAATTCCAGGAATGCTGAGGTGAGTTCAAAAATCACATTATTATAAGTACATTAATTAAAATAGGTAGCAGCCAGAAAACTGATCTTCTGTGCTGGAATACTACTAGCAGATACTCAGCACTGTTTCTATATTATGATACTTCATTATTTATTGAAAGTGAGTATGAAGTAAAGGGGTAACTGAATTCTTTCGCATGAAAAAAAATCCTGCATCTGTTGACATTCATCAACCTTTATAGAGAACAAACATTGGGAGTGAGCATAGTGAGGTAGTGTGCTTCAGCTGTGGAGACTGTGGCAGTGGGTCACCTCAGCTGGTGCAGGAGTTTAGAAGCACAGTATGCCCTTGTTAATCACTGGTGAAAATGGATAGCTAACGATGGTGACTAGGTTGAAAAATATCATTCTGTAGCTGAGAAATTGTTCTATAAAATAGTGTTAATGTACCCTTTGTATTGGCTGAAGTTTCCAGGGAAATTAATGAGGCATCACTTTTGGAGCAACCTGTGTCTATGTGGATGCATATTAAATATTTAACATTTTTTGTATTCAGGATTTTCAGGAAGAGAATCAGCTCATCCTTAGAAGTTACCACACATCATGACTGTTGAAGCTTGAAGCCTTCATTATTAGTAACAATACTAAGAATTAATCTGATTGTGCTTTCTCCATGAATCTATCTAGCTGATTGACACAGGTCCCCTAGAAGTATTTAAAAATTCTTCTGTTGCCACTTCCACATGAAGGAAACTGAAGTAGAAGTTAGGCAGCAACGTTTCTTAAGAACATAGAGCTTGCCATGTCTGAGAGCTATGAGCAGGACTGATGAATCTTTGATTTACCAAGCCTGTAAACACTGCACTTGACTGTTACTTTAGATCTAGTTTTGAGGAGGCAGAGAAGAGTAGGGAAGAGTGGGAATTGTGGTATCAATCTATTTGCCAAGTCCAGGTGATCTTTATTCTGATCTTATCTGTACATGAAAGTACAGATTGTAGAAACAGACCAAAAGAATACATAAGCTGAATTAATATATTAAGCTGTAAAAATCACTTTTTTAATGAAAAACAGAATTGCAAATAACCTCACTGGAGAAAAAGTATCTATCTGAATTGATTCCATCAATGTTCTTGAGGTGATTTATTTTCTGTTAAATGGGACCAAACCCAGTGACCAACTTTTTCTGAACCAGAAGGGAGAAAGAGAATAAAATAAAAATGTAGATGCACAAAACTGTCCAATAAAATGGACAGGCCTCAATGGAAATTTACTTTGCTACTGGGTAATTCTAGCTTTCACATGTATTTCACTTCAGCAGACATACATGGTTGACATACATGGTGAGTAAAGATCAACAGGAATGTAGATTGGATTAACTGTAGCTACTATAATGAAGAGCAATTTGTAGATTCAACAACAGAGAAAAAGTAGGGAATTACAATGTAAAAAAAAAAAAAAAAAGAGGGAGTCTACGTTCCTCTCGAAGAAGAGACACGCTACTTGGGGAGATTACAAGGAAGTTGCAAACGTATCCAACTTGAACTCAGATTGGCCACGGCAGTAAAAGAAAATGTGAAATCCTTTTATAAATATGTCAGTGGTAAGAGAAGACCCAAGAAGAATTTCCATCATTTACTTGATACAGCAGGGAATGTGACCACGAAGGATGAGGAGAAGGCTGAGGTCTTCAATGCCTTCTTTACATCTGCCTTTAATAGTCAGACAGGTTACCCTCAGGGCACTTTATGCCCTGATCCATAAGTCTGGGATGCTGTGCAGAATACACCCCCAGTGATTCAGGTGGAGACGGTTAGAGAGCTCCTCTTCCATCTGGACTGTCACAAGTCTGTGGGACCGGATGGGCTTCATCCCAGGGTACTGAGGGAGCTGGTGGGGGTGATTGCTGAGCCGCTCTCAGCCATCTATCCACACTCCTGGTTATCTGGAGAGGTCCCAGAGGATTGGAGGCTTGCTGATGTGACTTCCATCTACAAGAAGGGATGTAGGGAGGATCTGGGGAATTACAGGCCTGTCAGCCTGACCTTGGTAGCAGGGAAAGTCATGGAGCAAATTATCTTGGGTGAGATGACAGCACATGTGTGGTGTCCAGGGGATCAGGCCCAGTCAGCATGGGTTCATGAAAGGCAGCTCGTGCTTGACCAACCTCATCTCCTTCTATGAATGGGTGACCAGACTGGTAGATGAAGGAAAGGCTGTTGATGTAGTCTATATAGACTTCAGCAAAGCCTTTGACAGTCTCTCACAGTACTCTTCTGGGGAAACTGGCTGCCGATGGCCTGGACAGGTATACTCTTAATTGAGTAAGGAACTGGCTTGAGGGTTGTGCCCAGCAGGTGTTAAGTTCAGCTGGCAACCCTGAAATTGTGGTGTCCCCCAGGGGTCGGTAGTGGGGCCCATCTTGTTCAATATCTTTATTGATGACCTAGATGAAGGCACTAAGTAAGTTTGCAGATGACACCAAGTTAGGAGGTAGTGTCGATCTGCCTGAGGGTAGGGAAGCTCTTCAGAGGGACCTAGATAAGCTGGATTGCTGGGCTGAGGTGAATGGGATGAGATTCAATAAGGCCAAGTGCCAGGTCCTGCACTTCGGCCACAATAACCCCATGCAGCGCTATAGGCTTGGGGATGAGTGGCTGGATGACTGTACAGAGGAAAGGGACCTGAGGGTGTTGGGTGATGCTTGGCTGAACATGAACCGACAGTGTGCCCAGGTGGCCAAGAAGGCATCCTGGCCAGCAGGAGCAGGGAGGTAATCATCACCCTGTACTTAGCACTGGTGAGGCCACATCTCAAGTTCTGTATTCAGTTTTGGGCCCCTCACTACAAGAAAGACATTGAAGCCCTGGAACATGTCCAAAGAAGGACAGCGAAAATGGTGAGGAGTCTGGAGCACAAGACTTCCGAGGAGTAACTGAACAAGCTGGGATTGTTTAGCCTGGAGAAGAGGAGGCTCGGAGGAGACCTCGTTACACTCTATAACTTCATGAAGGGAGGTTGTGATGAGGAGAGGTTTGGTCTCTTCTCCCAGGCAACAAATAGGACCGGAGGAAATTGCCACAAGTTGTACCAGAGCAGATTTAGGTTAGATATAAGGAAAAACTCCCAGTGAGTGGTCAGGCACTGGAATAGCCTGCCCAGGGTGGTGGTCACCATCCCTAGCAGTGTTCAAGAGGAGCCTGGATGAAGAGCTATGAGATATGGTTTAGTGTTTGTGGAAGCAATGGTAATGAGAGGACGACTGGACTGGATGATCATGTAGGTCCTTGTTATTCTATGATTCTGATTCTATGCCTTTCTGCGTTGGAACTGTGAAGCATATAATTTTATGGTCTCTGCTGCCATCTATTGACCATTATTAGAATTAACAGTTTTTTTCGGTTTACTTCATGAGAGTCTGCGGGCCGGGGGCTTGGGGGGTATGGTAGCTCTAATCACTTGTCCTTTTGGTGTTCTTTTCACATTAATGCATTCTCAATAGATAGCAAAGTAATTATAGTAATAAGAAATAAAGGACGTGGGGTGATTTATAGGTACAAAGAATGCAGGTACAAAGAAATACCAGTGCTGTCACCCAGTGCTATATAGTCACTCCCAAACTCTTGTTTGAGTTTGTCAAGAGCCCTTGACAAGTCAAGGAATGAAACCCAAAGGCAAGGCAAAAAGGCTTAGCTCGTGCAGTGACTTGATTTATTCAAGTGACATTCTGCTTTCTAGTTTTGCCACAGAGAGAGGGAAGGTTTAAAAAAAATATCACATTCCTCAGCCACCTCTATGAGTAGAAGTAGATACATTCTAAGGTTTTACCATTCTCTGCAGGTTCAAGACTGGTCATTCCCCAGGGCCAATGACTATTTCTGAATGAGCAGAGCTGTCTGTTGAAGCTGATTGCTTTAGAACATCTGTCTTTGAAGCCTCTGGTCCAGGATCAGCTTCTTGATCAGCTTTACCACATGAAGCATATCTTTGTGACAAATTCTGCTGATTGTTGTGCCAACTCTGTGCTTAGTGACAAATGCATTCAAAGACTTACCTCTGGAATGTGTGTTGCACAGAGCTTGAACAGCTCTCAAGGACTGCGAGGTCACAACAGTAGGGTTAGAGTGTGAGGACACTAAAAGCTGTGGGACAGTATCTGCATCTGAGGCTCTTGTGGACAAGTAGAGGTTTTTTACTGAGGGAAGAAGAGTAGGGCATTTGTAAAGGAGCTTCTTAGCAGTACAGAGCACTAATATGAAACTGTAAGCTTGTCTTCTGGTGGTCTTTGGATCAAGAACAATTAACCCTGGAAATATTATGTAACAAATGTGCTACAGTCTACTCACCAAAAGCATGAGGTGGACAAAGTTTACTGCAAGTAACAAGCAGAAAAATCTTAACTGCAGCTTATCATTTTCAAAGGGAATTTTAACAGCCATACATTGTCTAGGAGATCAGCATGGTACTGCGCAAACAGTTTTGATAGCCCTAGCCCAGCCCTAGCCTTAGCCCCTCTAGCTCTAGCCCAGCCCTAGCCCTAATCCTAGCCCATCATACTCTAGCCCATCCCTAGCTTAGTCCCTCTAGCCCTAGCCCAGCCCTAGCCCTAATCCTAGCTCGTCATACTCTAGCCCAGCCCTAGCTTAGTCCCTCTAGCCCTAGCCCAGCCCTAGCCCTAATCCTAGCCCATCATACTCTAGCCCAGCCCTAGCTTAGTCCCTCTAGCCCTAGCTCAGCCCAAGCCTGGCCCTAGCCATCGCCCATCTAGCCCTAGCCCAGCCCTAGCCTTAACCATAGCCCTAGCTCAGCCCTAGCCTTAGCCCTAGTCCCTTTAGCCCTAGCCCCTCTTGCTCTTGCCCCTCTTGCACCACCCCTCGAGCCCTAGCCCAGTTCTAGACCTAGACCCATTTAGCCCTAGCCCTTCTAGCCCTAGCCCAGCCCTAGACCAAGCCCTGCCTTAGCCCTTGCCCTAGCCCCTCTAGCCTTAGCCTGACTAGCCTCTCTAGGCATATGCCCTATAGCCCTAGCCAATCTAGCACTAACCCAGCCCAAGCCCTAGCCTCTCTAGCCCTACCCAACCAAGCCCTAGCCCTAGCCCTGCTAGCCCTAGCCCTAGCCCTAACACCTGTAGCCCTTGCCCCTTTAGCCACAGTCCTGCACCATTAGCCCTAGCCTAGCCCTAGCCCTAGTCCAGCTCTAACCCTAGCCCAGCCCTAGCCCCTTTAGCTTAGCACTTGCCCCTGTAGCCATAGGCCCTCTAGCCCAAGCCTCTCTAGCCCTAGCCCTAGACCCACTCTAAGCCCATGCCCAGCCCTACACCTAGCCTCCCTAGTCCTTGCCCCTCTAACTGTAGCCCAGCCCTAGCCCTAGCAAAGCCCTAGCACTAGCCCAGCCCTAGCCCTAGCAAAGCCCTAGCACTAGCTGAGCCCTAGCCTTAGCTGAGCCCTAGCCCCTCTAGCCCCAGCCCTAGCCCCTCTAAGTCCAAGCCCAGCCCTAGCCGTAGCCCCGCCCTAGCCCCTCTAGCCCTAGCCCTAGCCCCTCTAGCCCTAGTCACTCTAGCCCTTGCCAAGCCCTAGCAGTACCCACAGTTGCCCTAGCCCTAACCCTAACCTTAGCCCCTCTACCCCAAGCCACTCAAGTCGTAGGCCCTCTAGCCCTATCCCTAGCCCCTCTAGTCATAGACCAGCCCTAACCCTAGCCTCTCGAGCCGTAGCCCCTCTAGCCCTAGCCCTAGCCCCTCTAGTCCTAAACCAGCCCTAGCTCTAGCTTCTCTAGCCCTAGCATCTCTAGTCCTAGCCCCTCTAGCCCAATCCAAGCCCTAGCCCCTCTAGCCTTTGTCCTGCCGTAGTCCTACCCAGCCCTAGCCCAAACTCATCTAGCCCTAGCCCCTCTAGCACTAGACCAACCTGGTTCTTCGTTGGCTGAGTACTTCAGGTTCACCATCTTCCCAATACTGAATAGAACACGCACTTACTGACCCAACATCAATATTTGCTGGCTAAACGTGTATCGCTCCTTAGTTGCTTCTTATGTTTTCTTCACACTGATCCTGTCTGTCCACTGCCAACATCTAGTGGTTTCCCCTGGTGAGGACTTTTAATTGCTAACAGCTTTATCACTGCTTGGGAATGGGTATCTGGCTCATTCTGGGTGGCAGCATAAACAAGGGCTGCATTCTTTGTACCTATAAATTGCTCCATCTCCTTTATTTCTTATCACTATAATTACTTCTCTATCTACTGAGCGTGTGTCAGTATGGAACGTTCATCTAAGTGATGAAGACTATCAGAGGACCCCCACCCCCAATGAAGTCAAAACACCGACAAATACTGTCAGTACCGACAAAGACCACTAGATGGCAGCAGAGACCATGAAATAAAATGCCTCTTTTCCAATGCAGAAACGACGTCGCATTTCTACAATTCCCCCCTTTTCTTTTTGTTCTCCGCTGCTGGTTTCTGCCGTTTCTTTTTTAAGTATGGTTATATCATCATTTTTCTCTTCTTCACTTTCTTCATTCCCTCTCTCCTTTTATATCATATTTCCCAAATATGATGGTGGATCCACTGGTGTTTACTTCAATAGTGCCGTCTCCATTAATTGCTGTACCAGAGCCCTCACACAGGGGATAATAAAGCATCCAACGGACTCCAGGACTCCCGGTCCTGAAATCAAGGAAGTAAATACAGATACTATCATCCCTTTCCATTTACCAAACCAGGTCTCCAACCATCCAGTGACCTCTCCCTTAGGGTCTCAACCCCCCCCATCTCACCCTGCACCTGTATGAGCAGTGGGGTGGGTGTCTATGGGGATACTGTGGGGATACTGTGGAGAGGTATCTACTCCTGAAGTTTCTGCCAACTCATCAGCAAGGGTAGTGAGCCCTTGTTGTGCCTCAGTTACTGTGCCATGGGATATTTCCCTTCCTGAACGCAACTTTTTTCTGGTGGAGCAACCATCGTCTCTTTTGGCATGTCACTACGACATGTCACTGAGCCAAGGATCTTCTCAAGTTCTTCCGTCAACAGTGATGAAGATAGACTGCTCCTTTGGCTGAAGAAGGCTACCCAAATTGCCACAGTCTGAGCTTGGGCCACCCCTGTCTTAGGAAGGTGGGTCAGATCTTTAACCCACCCCTGAACTGGCAAGGTTGTTTGTACTGTTATCTTGGCTGTTTGAGTTATTGACTCTACTGCCTGCAATGCACAATAGGTAGGCAAGAGCTGGTTCTCAACCATACTGTATCTCTCTTCTGCTCCGTGCCAGACATGCGATCAAAACCCAATCTGGGCTCAAACAGAACTCCAGCACTGTCACAGCCCCACCCGAAAGCCGTCCGGAGCCCAGTTCGGCTGGGAGGGTAGGATCAAATCCAGCCAACGCCTGGGCTTGTTTAACAGCCAGCTTTGTCTGTTGGACAGCCTGGTGCTTCATTCTTCCCTGGTCCCATAGTTGCCCCTTTTTTGTGACTCTATATATAGGCCTCTGCAGCTGCACTATATGAGGTCTAAAGGAACATCAACATCCCAACATATCAATGATAGCACTGGGTAGTACTTTGGTCTTTCCTGACCAAACTACCCCCAGGAATTTCAGAGCTAAGCCCGGATCCTACAACTTCTGAGGGTTTATAGCCCATTCTTTTCCCTGCAGGTAGGCAGTCAGTGAATTCACTGCCTGTCCTAATGCCTCCAGTGAGTCAGACATACACATGAGATCATCAAGAGAATGGTATCAGTTAACGCTGCAAGGTTTTTCCCAATTTTCCAGGTTTCTCGCCCCCAGGTTATGACAATAAGCTGGTGAAAGCATGTAACCCCTATAGCAGGACCTGCGTGGCCCACTGCCTGCCTCCCCATGTAAATTCAAATTGGTCCTGTGAATCTTCAACAATGGGAATACCGAAGAATGCATTTGCAAAGTCTAGGACACCATGGGAGGATTTTATTTCAGATCACTCCCTTTAATTTTGCTAAATAACTAATAAAAACAGAACAAAACTCAGGTGCATCTGGAGGTGTCCATTTTGGGGCAGTTAGTGGGGATGAGAGTAGATAGACTGGGATGAGGGAAGTACAGGTGGGATATGACTTTTAACTACTGCTGGTTCCAAATCCAAAATAAAAGGGCCATGCACCTTAAGGAAATGTAAGTACATCTTGAATGATTAAATACGACATAATCAAGTCTAAATCACCCCATCCCAAGACAACTGTTGAATAGCAGAAGGTCTCAGACTCACTGCCTCTCAGTTAGCTTACACTTGCAGGTATGACTGGTACTCTAAATCGTTTAGAGCCCCCTTCTTTTTTAAAACAGTAATAAAGATGCTTTGGCCTAATTCTTCCCGCAGGTTTGGAGGTGAATATACTAATATCCCCCAGTCTTTTCTTTTAGTCATGACTAAAAATATTATATGAAAACATGGACATTTCTTTCTACACAATGAGTACCTACTTTGAAAAGTATCTGCACCACTTGCATGCACAGAAGATGCACAGAAAATAATTGTGACACAGAAACACGTTGTGACTGCTGGTATGTCACTGTAAAAAAAAATAATACTAATAAAAAAAAAAGACTGAAGAATGTAGTTTTCCCCTGGGCTTCATAGAAAAAAACCTACAAATCCAGAATGAGAATACTCTCTAAATTATTCGATCAAACTTATTTTTATCATTTGAAATCTGAAACCTTCACAGAGCTAAGTATGCAATGCTGGTATGGAAGTGTTGATGTTCTTGTGACTGAGAAAGTTGTTTTCTTTGGTATCTAAAAATGTGAGTTTGCACATTTTCAAATTGTACTTAATCGTACAATTTCCTCACTTTATCTTACTGAACTCTAATGTACAGGAATGGAATGTTGGGTCTTTCTTGGGACAGTTGGGGACATTGGGTCTCTATGGGGATATTGAAGGACACTGGGGGACATGGGGACATTGGGGTCTCTATGGGGACATTGAGGTACATTGTGGGGATCATTGTGAGGTACACAGTGGGATCATTGAGATCTCTATGGGGACACTGAATAACACTGAAGGACAATGGGGAACATTGGGGGATGCTGAGGACATTGGAGTCTCTATGGGGACAGTGGGGGGCATTGGGGACATGGGGGTCACTCGGGACACTGGGGTCTCTACTGGAACACTGGGGGGGCAGTGAGGGAGCACATGGTGATAGTAACCCCACAGAGGTCCTCTTGTGTCCCCACAGATGTCCTCATTGGGGATGGAACTCCCCCTCAATGGCAATGGGGAGAATGAAAAGGGACCTCTGACACCCCCCCAATATTCCGGGACAACCCCCACCCCCAATAAGGCTCTGCCACCCCCCCCAGTGACCCTACATGTTTGGGGATCTGCCAAGACCAATGTGTGGTCCTCCTGGCAGCATTTGAGATTGAGCGTCAGAGTAGGGTTAGGGTTAGGGTTAGGGTTAGGGTTAGGGTTAGGGTTAGGGTTAGGGTTAGAGTTAGGGTTAGGGTTAGGGTTAGGGTTAGGGTTAGGGTTAGGTTAGGGTTGTGGTAATCAGATGCTTTGGATTAGGTTTAGGGTTAGGCATAAACTTGGGGTTGGTGATAGGGTCAGATTTAGGGTTAGAGTAGATTTAGAGTTGTAGGATTAGAGTAATGCTTATAGTTATGTTTAGGGAAAGGATTATCGTTAGATTTCAGGTTAGTGTTAGGGTTAGGGTTAGGGCAAGAGTTCAGATAGGTTTTGGGTTAGGGTTAGGGGTAAGACTGTATTTGGGGTTAGAGTTAGGGTTAAGGTAAGATTTAGTTTTACAGTAAGTGTTAGGGTTAGTTTTAGGTTATGGGATATTGTTATGTGTAAGGTTAGGTTAAGTCCTAGGGTTAGGTTTAGATTTTGGGTTAGGGTAAGGGTATGGTTTAGTGATAGGAAAGGGTTTTGGATGTTTTAGGTTTAGGATTAGGGTTAGGAAAAAGTTTTTCTCAGTTTTATAATTATATTTAGGGATAGGATTAGTTTGTGTGTTCGTGTTAGCAATAGGGTTCGGTTTAAGTTTAGAATTTGATTTGTGCTTAGGGTTAGGGGTAGGGTTAGTCTGAGTGTAAGGGCCTTTGGTTAAAGTTAAGGTTAGGAATAGGATTAGGTTTAAAATTAGGTTTCAGTTTAGTGTTAGGGTTAGGCCTGGGATTGGTGCTAGGGTTAGGGTTAGGTATGGGAAAAGGGTTATTGGGATAGAGATAGTGTATAGGTAAGGGTTAGTATTTGATTTAGGATTAGGTTTAGGGATGTTTTAGTTGTAAGGTTAGATACAGCATTAGAACTAGGTTCATTGTTAGTGTTAGGATTAGGGTTTGGGTTACTGCCAAGGATAGGAGTAGGGACAGGTTTAGGGTTATGCTTAGGGTTTGGGCTAAGTACAGGGTTAGGGTTAGGCTTCGGTTTAACATATGTGTTAGGCTTAGGGTAAGGATTAGGTATATTGTTTAGTTTACGTTTAGCATTTGACTTGTGTTTAGAATTAGGGAAGGGTGTGTTTGAGTGTAAGTGTCAAGTTAGGGTTGTGGCAATCTGATGCTTTGGATTAGAGTTAGGGTTGGGCTTAAACATGAATTTGGTGTTAGGGTAAGATTTAGGGCTAACACTAATAGTATTAGTGTTAGGGTAGTGTGAGGTTAAGGTTTAGGGTAAGGATTAGGTTTTGGTCTTGGATTAGGAATGGGGTTAGGTGTTAGATAAGATTTGTTATAAAGTTAGGGTTAGAGTAAGGGTTACGGTTAGAGGTGGGGTAAGGGTTACGGTTAGGTTTTGGTGTAGTTAAGGTATAGTGTAAGGGGTAGGGTTATCTTTAGTTTTAGGAATAGAGGAGGGTTACACCTTGGGTAAGAGATAGGTAAGGGTGGGGGTTAGGATTTGATTTAGTGTTACGTTCAGGTCTAGGTTAGTTTGAGTGTTTCGCTGAGAGAAGGGGTAGGCCTGGGGTTTGGTTTTGTCTTAGTGTTAGGTTGAGGAATAGGAATAGTTTTGGTGTTTGGATTGGGTTTGTGGTTAGTACTAGGGATAGGATTGGGATTAGTGTTAGGTGAGATCTGCGGTAATCTGATGCATTGTTTTAGGCTTGTGGTTGAGCTTAAACATGGTGTTGGTGTTAGGGTAGGATTTAAGGCTAGGTTTGGTTTAGGGTAGCATTATGTTTAGGTTTAGGGTAAGGGTTTTGGGTAGGGTACAGGTCAGAATCCTGGTTTGGGTTAGGAATAGGATTATGGGTAAGGTGGTAAGGTTTAGTGCTAGCTTTTCAGCTAGGGTAAGGTTAAGTGTTGGTGTTAGGATAAGAGCTAGGTTTAGGTTTAGGGTTAGGTTTTTTTTGTAGATTTAGGTTTTGGGTAAGGTATAGATTTTAGAAAATATTAGATTTCTGGTCAGAGTAGGGTTAGGCCTTTGAATATGGCTAAGGTAAGGTTTAGAGTTAGGATTAAATTTAGGGTATATGTTAGTTTGAGTGTTAGGCTGAGAGAAGGGGCAAGCCTTGGGTTTGGTTTTGGGTTATGATAAGGTTTAGGAATAGGAGTAGGCTTGGTGTTTGGGTTGGGTTTGGGGTTATTATTAGGACTAGGTTTTGGGTTCACATTAGGTGAGGGTTGTGGTCATCTGATGCTTTGTTTTAAGGTTTAGGGTTGGTCTTAAACTTGTGGTTGGGTTTTAGGGTAGTATTTAGGGCTAGTGTTAGGGTTAGAATAGGGTTAGGCTTAGGTTTAGGGTAAAGGTTGCAGTATGGGTAATTGTTAGGGTTCAGGTTAGGGTTAGGAATAGGGTTAGGTGTTAGGTACGGTTTAGTACTAGGGAAGGATTAGGTTAAGGATTAGTGTTAGGGTTAGGATAAGTTTAGGTTTAGGGTTAGGGTTAGTTTTTGGTGTAGATTTGGGTTAAGGTTAAGGGGTAGGGTTAACTTGAGTTTTAGGTTCAGAGCAGGGTTAAACCTTGGGTTAGTGCTAGTTTAAGGGTTATGGTTAGAATTGGATTTAGGTTTAGGTTTAGGTTTAGGTTTTGTTTAACTGTTAGGGTGTGAGAATGTGTAGGCCATGAGTTCGGTTTTGGGGTAGTGTTAGGTTTTGGAATTGGAATAGCGTTTGTGTTTGGATGAGGATTAGGGTTAGTATTAGGGATAGGGTTGGGGTTAGAGTTAGGTTAGGGTTGTGGTAATCTGATGCTTTGTGTAAAGGTTTAGGGTTGGGCTTAAACTGGGTTTGGGTGTTAGGGTAAGATTTGGGCTAGGTATGGTTATGATAGGTTTAGGTTTAGGGTGAGTGCTGGTGATGGGGTAAGGATTAGGTTTTGGATTTGGGTTAGGAATAGGGTTATGTGTTAGGTAAGGTTTAGTACTAGGGTTAGCGTTATGGTTTTGGTTAGGGTTAGGGAAACTGTTAGGGCTATGGTAAGGATAAGAGTAAGGGTTAGGGTTTGGGTTAGGTTTTGGTTTAGATTTGGGTTTAGTTTAAGGGATTGGGCTAATTTGAGTTTTAGGGTCATATAGGAGAATTACACCTTGGGTTTGCAATAGGGTAAGGTTTAGTGTTAGGATTAGGTTTAGGGTTAGGTTCAGGTGACGGGTTAATTTGATTGTTAGGGTGAGAGAAGGGGTAGGCCTTGGGTTTGGTTTTGGGTTGAGTTTTAGGAATAGTTATAGGGCTAGTTTTGGATTGGGAGTTGGTTTAGTATTAGGAATAGGTTTTGCGATAGATTTTGGTGAGGGCTGTGTTAATCTGATGCTCTGGGTTTGGTTTAGGGTTGGACTTAAACGGGTTTTGTGGAAGGGTCAGAGTTTGGGATAGGGATAGGGTAGAGTTAGAATTAGGATTGGGGTAATGATTAGAGATAAGTTCAGGGAAAGGATTTAGGGTTTGGGTTAGGGTTATGGTAAGGATTAGATTTATGGCTAGGTTTAAGGTTGGTTTTAATGCTAAGGATCTGGATTAGAATTAGCGATACAGTTTTTTTTTTTAGTTTTAGTTTAGATTTGTGTGAGGATTAGGTTTAGTGTTCTTGTTAAGTTTAGGTTTAGGGATAGGTTTAGGTTTAGATTTAGGTTTAGGGTAAGGAGTTAATTTGACTTTTAGGGTCAGAATAGGGTTAGGTCATGTGTTAGGGTTAAGGTTAAGAATAGGATTAAGATTCAAATTAGGTTTTGGGTTACTATTAGGGATAGGCCTCAAATTTGTGTTAAGGTTAGGGTTACAATTAGGGTTAGGTTAGGAAAAGGGTTGAGGTTAGTGTTAGGTATAGGTAAAGGATTAGTGTTAACGCCAGGCAAGCATGGTTTCATATCGTACTTGGTTTAGGGTTTGGTATAGTAATAACATTAGTGTTAGGTTGTCAGTATTACAGTAAGAGTAACGGTATGGGTTAGGGTTAGGGTAGTTTTAGGGTTAGGGTTAGGGTTAGGGTTTTGGTAATATGATGCTAGGTGTTAGGGTTAGGGTTGGGCTTAAACGTGGGTTTGGTTTTAGGGTCAGAGTTAGGGTTAGGGTAGAGTTAGAGTTAGAATTAGGGTAATAGTAAGGATTAGGTTTAGGATTAGGATAAAGTTTAGGTTAGGATTAGTGTTGAGTTTAGGGTTATGTTTGGGAGAAGGGTTAGTGTTAGGGATAGACTTAGGGTAAGAGTAAGTGTTAGGAATAGGGATAGGTTTTGGGAAAGTTTCAGAGTTTGGACTGGATTTATGATTAGGGTTAGGGACAAAGATTTTTTTAGATTTATGATTAGATTTGGGGAGAAAAGTAGGCCGACTTTTGGTGTTAGCAGTAGGTTTAGGGTTAGGTTTAGGTTTAGGATTCCATTTGTATTTATTGATCGACATAGGGTTATTTTGAGTGCAAGGTCACAGTAGGGTTAGGCCTTGGGATAGGGTTAAGGTTCGGAATAGGATTAGGATTCAGATGATGTTACGGGTTAGTGTTAGGGTTAGGCCTGGGATTGGTGTTAGGGTTAGGGATATGATTAGGATTTGAGTTAGGTTTAGGTGTAGGTTTGGTTTGAGAGTCAGGGATAGAGAAGGTGAAGGCCTTGGGTTTGGTTTTTGGTTCAGGAAAGGGTTAATAGTAGGGATAGGGATAGAGTTTGGATTAGTATTTGGTTTAGTATTAGGAATAGGTTTTGGCATAGATTGAGGAGAGGGTTGTGATAATGTGATGCTTTTGGTGATTAGGTTTAGGGTTGGGCTTAAACTTGGGTTTTGTGGTAGGGTCTGAGTTTGGGTTAGGTGTAAGGTTAGGGTTTAGTAATAGGGTTAGTTTTAGACTGAGGATTAGGGATTATGTCTTTCTAGGTTTTATGATTATATTTAAGGATAGGATTAGGTTGAGTGTTCACGTTAGCATTAGATTTAGGTTTAGGGTTAGGTTTAGATTTTAAAATTCGATCTGTGTTTAGAGTAAGGGGTAGGGTTAGCTGCACTGTAAGGGTCACAGTAGGGTGAGGATTAGGTTTCGCATGTTTGCTTTAGGGTAAGATTAAGTTTAGTGATTGGTTTAGGCTGAGGTTTCGATTCGATTTCAGGGTAAGAGGTAGGGTTTGATTGAGGGAAATTTCAGAGTAGGATTAGGATTTGTATTACAGTTAGGATTAGGGCAATGTTGAGACTTAGGTTTCAGGTTAGTTGTAGGGATAGAATTGGGCTTAGGGTTGAGGTAGAGTTACAATTTTATTTAGGACTAGGGTAAGGTTCATGTTCAGGGTTAGTGTTAGGTTGAAGTATCGGGTTAGGATTAGAAATATATATGGTGTTTAGTTTAGGGGTGGGGTTAGTTAGAGTGTTAGGCTGAGAGAAGGGGAGGGCCTTGGGTTTGGTTTTGGGTTAAGATAAGGTTTAGGAATAGGAGTAGGTTTGGTGTTTGGATTGGGTTTGGGGTTAGTCTTAGGGCTAGTTTTAGGGTTCGAGTTAGGTGAGGGTTGTGGTAATCTGATGCTTTGTTCAGGGTTTAGGGTTGGGCTTAAATTTGGGTTTTGGATTAGGATCAGAGTTAGGGACAGCTTGAAGGTAGAGTTAGGATTCGGGTAATAGCTACAGTGATGCTTATGGAGATAATTTGGGTAAAGGGTAAGTTTTAGGCTTAGCTTTAGATTTAGTTAGGTTTAGGTTTAGGATTAGAGTTCTGGTTTTGGTTGGGAGTTGGGTTAGTGCTAGGTTTGAGGTTAGGGTTAGGGTTAGGTTTAGCATTTCAAGTAAGGCTTAGGGTTATGGTTAGGTTGAGGTTGAGGGTTAGGTTGTGAGTTAGAGCAAAGATTGTGGATAGGGGAAACGTTGGAGCTTGGATTAGGTTTCGGGTTAGCAATAGTATTAGGTGTCATTTCTCCTCTAGACAAATCTGTAAAAATTCTACAATTCAAAAATGTGGAAATTCTAAAACACTTACTAGCTAGATGTTTTTGAAATAGGTTGTAGAATCTATCAAAACACTTCAGAGAAGCAGAGCCGAATCGAGAACGAACCGCTCTTCAACAGGAATTCCACCTGGAGGCTTCTGCTGCTTTTGCCGCTGAAGAAAGAAGAGCGTCAACCAGGTGCCGTGCACTGACTAGCGGCTTCTCTAATCAGCCGGCAGCAGTTTCCCCGTTTTCGAGACTCTGTTCATGGCATTGCCAGAGAAGATGTGGTGGATCCCGATGTTAGTGAGGAGGAAAGTTTCTGTTCTCTTTCTGCTCTGCTACTGAACGCTAAGTATGTCTGCATCATTCATTCATCTGCGTGCACGTTTTCATTGTTTTTCTCTGATCCTTTGGGATGTCCTATTTTCATTCCTCCATGAAACACCGTCTATCGTCGGTTCCTTTTCTTACACCCCAACATTTCTGATTCCTTACCCAAAGTTGTAAGTTCTTCTTTTCTTAGCAATGTAGAGAAATGTGAGAAATGTTAAACTCTCTCCTCTTCTTCAGGTTCCTATGTCCTTCCACCCGTTCGCCCATAAAGCATTTAACAGGAGCTCCGCAGAAGCGCCCTTGGCGAACGTCTGACTCGAACGTTTCCGCACCGCGCATTCAGCTCGAATGGCATCAATCGCGGCTTCCGCTGCTTTTACCGCAGAAGAGAGAAGCGAGTCAGCCGGCTGCCATGCACTGAATAGTGGCTTCAATAATCAGCCGGCAGCAGTCCTATTCCAACTACACACGATTAACTCGTAGGAGAGACTCCGTTCCTGGTGATGTCAGAGAAGATGTGGTGGACCCCGATGTTAGTGAGGGGGAAAGTTTCTGTTCCCTTTCCGCACTGCTAGCAATGCAAAGTACGTCTGCATCAGTCATTCATCTGCGAGCACCTTTTCATACTTTTCTCTTACCAGTGTGGTTATCCTTTTTAGTTCCTCTAGGTAACACCATCACTCCTCATTTTCTTTTCATACACACGGCTCTTTCTGATTCTTCCACAGATCGAAATGTTATTCAGAGCTAAGTAAGCAATGTAGAGGCGTTAAGTACGGAAAGATGCTTCCTCTACCAAATGCATGTGTGATTCCACCGCTTCTAAATGTTCCTTAAAATCCTTTTCATCGGAGCATTGCAAATGCTCACTTTAACAATCAGAGCACACCAGCAGCGGGCATATGTTCGAATCGCGCTTAACCGCGAATTCCGATTCAATCACATCAACCGTGGCTACTGCTGCTTTTGCTGCTGAAGAAAGACGTGAGTCAGCCGGCTACTGTGCACTGAATAGCGGCTTCTCTAATCAGCCGGCAGCGGTCCTTTTCCAACAGTACGTGGTTTACAAGTGAAAGTGACTCCGTTTTTGCAGTTGTAGGAGAATGTATGCTGAATCCCAGTGTTAGTGAGGAGGAAAGTTTTTATTGTCATTCTGCTCTACTACTGAATGCCAAGTATGTCTGCATCATTCCTTCATCTGCGAACACGTTTTCATTCTTTTCTCTGACCAGTGTTATTATCCTTTTTAGTTCTTCTAGGTAATACCGTCACACAAGTTTTTCTTTCCAAACACAAGGATCTTACTGATTTTCCCCTTGAAAGGTACGGTATTCAGAGCTAAGTAAGCCTTGAATTGGCGTTTAGTACAGGAAGTTCTTTCCTCTACCAAACGCATGTGTGATTCCACCGCTTCTAAATGTTCCACAATTAACCTTTGCACCGGAGCATCGAAAATGCTCACTTTAACAAGCAGAGCACACCAGTAGCGAGCTTATGCTTGAAAAGCTGCTATCCGCGGATTCCGATTCAATCGCATCAATCACAGCTAGTGCTGCTTCTTCCTCTGAAGATAGATGCCAGTCAGTCGTCCTCCGTGCACTGAATGGTGGCTTTTAGCATCCGCCAGCAGCGGTCCTATTCCAACAATTCGCGGTTTACACGTGGAAGTGACTCCTTTTCAGGTGATGTAAGAGAATGTATGCTGGATCCCAATGTTAGTGGGAGGAACGTTTCTATTCTGTTTCTGCTCTGCTACTGAATTCCAAGTATGTCTGCATCATTCATTCATCTGCGAGTACTTTTTCATACTTTTCTCTGACCTTTGTCATTGTCCTTATTGGTTCCACTGTCACACAACCTTTCTTTTCCAAACACAAGGATCTTTCCTATTCTCCCTTGGTACGGTATGGTATTCAGAGCTAAGAAAACAGTGTATTAGTGTTAAGTATGGGAAGCTGTTTCCTCTACCAAATGCATGTGTGATTCAACCGCTTCTTAATATTCCACAAGAATCCTTTTCACCGGAGCATCGAAAAGCTCACTTTAACAACCAGCGCAAGCCAGCAGCGAGCTTATGCTCGAAACGAGCTTAACCGCGGATTCTGATTCTATCGCATCAATCGTGGCTACTGCTGTTTTTAACGATGTTGATAGACGCTAGTCAGCCGGCGGCCCTGCACTGAATAGCGGCTTCTGTAATCAACCGGCAGCATTCCAACAATTCGCGGTTTACACGTGAAAGTACTCTGTTTCTGGAGTTGTAAGAGAATGTATGCTGGATCCCACTGTTAGTGGGAGGGAAAGTTTTAATTCTCATTCTGCTCTGCTCCTGAATGCAACGTATGTCTGCATCATTCCTTCATCTGAGAGCCCGTTTTCATACTTTTCTCTGACCTTTGTTATTATCCTTTTTACTTTCTAAATCTAACACATTCCCTCCAATTTTAATAACAATACACACGGATCGTTCTGAATCACCTCAGAATGGCATGTTATTCAGAATTATGTAAACAAAGTAGAGGCGTTAAGAACGGAAACTGTTTCCACTAACAAACGCATGTGTGATTCCACCGCTTCTAAATGTTCCCCAATAACCTTGTCAACGGAGCACTGCAACAGCACACCTTTAACAAGCAGAGCAAAACAGCAGCGAGCTTATGCTCTAACTGCTGTTAACAGCGGATTCCGATTCAATTGTATCATACGCGGCTACTGTTCCTTTTGCCGCTGAAGATAGACGCGAGTCAGAAGGCTGCCGTTTATTGTAGCGCGGCTTTTCTAATCAGCCGGCAGTAGTCCTATTTAAACAATTCGCGGTTTACACGTGAAAGAGACTATGCTTCAGGAGTTGTAAGTGAATGTATGCTGTAATCCAATGTAAGTTGGATGGAAAATTTTTATTCTCATTCTGTTCTGCTACTGTATGCAGCATATGTCTGCATCACTCACTCCTATATATGCGAGCACAGTTTCATACTTTTCTCTGACCAGTGTGGTTATCCTTTTTAGTTCCTCTAGTTAACACCGTCAAACAACTTTTTCTTGTCGTACACAAGGATCTTACCAATTCTGTATCGGAACTGTATGGTATTCAGAGCTAAGGAAGCATAATTGAAATGTTAAGTACGGAAAGCTGTTACCTTTACCAAATGCATGTGTGATTCCACCGCTTCTAAATGTTCCCCAAAAACACTGTCAACGGAGCATCGTAATAGATCCCTTTAACAAGCAGAGCAAACCGGCAGAGAGTTTTATGTTCGAACCACGCTTAACCGCGGATTCCGCTGAATTGCATCAATCGCGGCTACTGTTCCTTTTGCCACTGAAGAAAGACGCCAGTCAGCCGAATGACGTGCACTGAATAGCGGCTTCAATAATCGGCCGGCAGCGGTCCAAATCCAACAATTCGCGTTTTACACGTGAAAGTGACTCCGTTTCAGGAGTTGTAAGTGAATGTATGCTGGAATCCACTCTTAGTGGGAGGGAAAGTTTTTATTCTCATTCTGCTCTGCTACCGTATGCAACGTATGTCTGCATCATTCATTCATCTGCGAGCACGTTTTCATACGTTTCTCTGACCAGTGTTGTTATCCTTAGCCTATGGTAAGGGTTAGGATAGGGATATAGTTAGATTAGGGTAAGGGTTAGGGTTAGGGTTAGGGTTATGGTTAGGGTTAGGGTTATGGTAAGAGTTAGGATAGGGATTGTGATACGGTTAAGGTAAGGGTTAGGAATAGGAATAGGGTTAGATTAGGGTAAGAATGAGGGTTTGGATTAGGGGTAGGGTTAGGAATAAAGTTAGAGTTAGGGTTAGGGTTTGGGTTATGTTTATGGTTAGGGTTAGGGTAGAGTTAGGGTAAGGGTTAGGGATAGGGTAGGATTAGGATTAGGGTTAGGTATAGGGTTAGGGTTGAGGTTAGGGTAAGGTAGGGTTAGGGTTAGGGTTAGTAATAAAGTTAGAGTTAGTGTTTGTGTTCTGGTTAGGATTAGGTTTTGGGTAGGGTTAGGGTTAGGGTAAGGGTTAGGGATGGGTTAGGGTAAGGTTTAGGTCTAGGGTAAGGGTTAGGGTTATGGTTAGGTTTAGGGTTAGGGTTAGGGTAAGGTAGGGTTAGGGTTAGTAATAAAGTTAGAGTTAGTGTTTGTGTTCTGGTTAGGATTAGGTTTTGGGTAGGGTTAGGGTTAGGGTAAGGGTTAGGGATAGGGTTAGGGTAAGGTTTAGGTGTAGGGTAAGGGTTAGGGTTATGGTTAGGGTTAGGGTTAGGGTAGGGTAGGGTTAGGATTAGGGTTAGGGTTAGGGTTAGTAATAAAGTTAGAGTTAGTGTTAGGGTTAGGGTTATGGTTAGGGTTAGGGTAGGGTTAGGGTTAGGGTTAGGGTAGGAGTTAGGGATTGGGATACTGTTAGGTTTAGGGTTAAGAATAGGGTTAGGGTTAGGGTTGGGGTTATGGTTAGGAATAAATTTGGAGGAATGAAAAGGTTTAGGAATTGGTTCATGCTTAGGGTTAGGGTTAGGGTTAGGATTAGGGTTTGGTTAGGGTAATCAACCAGCAGCAGTCCTATTCAAACAATTCGCGGTTAACACGTGAAAGTGACTCCGATTTTCGAATAGTAAGAGAATGTTTGCTGGATCCCAATGTTAGTGGGAGGGAAAGTTTTTATTCTCATTCTGCTCTGCTACTTGATGCCAAGTATGTCTGCATCATTTATTCATCTGTGAGCATGTTTTCATTCTTTACTCTGACAAGTGTTGTTATCCTTTTTAGTATCTCTAGTTAAAACTGTCAAACAACTTTTTCTTTTCAAACACACGGATCTTTCAGATTCTGTTTTGGAACGGTATGATATTCAGAGCTAATATGCAAAATAAAGGCGTGAAGTACGGAAAGCTGTTTCCTCTACCAAATGCATGTGTGATTCCACCGCTTCTAAATGATCCCCAAAAAGCCTTGTCACCGGATCATTAGAATAGCCCCCTTTAACAAGCAGAGCAAACCGGCAGATAATTTAATGCTCGAACTGCGCTTAACTGCGGATTCCGATTCAATCGCATCAATCGCGTCTACTGTTCCTTTTGCCGCTGAAGAAAGACGCCAGTCAGCCGGCTGCTGTGCACTCAATAGCGGCTTCTCTAATCAGCCAGCAGCGATCCTACTCCAACTAGGCACGGTTTAACACGTGAAAGTCACACCGTTCCTGATGATTTCAGAGAAGATGTGCTGGATCCCGATGTTATTGGTGGGGAACCTTCTGTTCTCCTACCCTAACCCTAACCCGAGCACAAAGCCTTACCTTGCTCCTCATTCTATTCTGAACCCTAACCGGAAACCTAACACTTACCCTAATACCAACCCTTTCCCTAAACAGAAACCTATCCCTAGCAGAAGTGGAACCCTATCAAAAACTCCTACTTTAACACCAACCCCAAGTTGATGCCCAAGCCTAAACCTGACACATAGCATCAGATTACCACAACCCTCACCTAAACTCGAACCCCAACCCTAACACTAAGACTTACCCTAGCTATGTGATGGTCCTCCTACCCTATTCCAATTCCTAAACCCAACGCAAACACCACACCAAAAGCAATGCCTACCATTTTCTAAACCTGAAACTTAAAGTAAACCTAAACCTTACTCTAACCGTATATCAAACCCTGACCATTAGCCTAATTGTGACTCTAAGTCTGCCTTGAATTGAAATCTGACCCTAAAACCAACCCCAACTCAAAGCCCAACCCTAAACCTAAAGCTAAGCATCAGATTACCGCAGACCTCACCTAACCTATCCCTAGTGCTAACCCCAAACCCAATCCAAACACCAAACCTATTCCTAAACCTAACACTAAGCCAGAACCCAACCCAAGGCCTACCCCTTCTCTCAGCCTAACACTCAAACTAACCTAGACCCAAAACCAACCCTAAATGAAATCCTAACCCTCACCCTTACTCTATCCTGTACCCAAGCAAGGCGTAACCCTTCTCTGATCCTAAAACTAAAGAGAGCTCTACTCCATACTCTAAACCTTCATCTACACCAAAACCTAACCCTATCCCTAATCCAAAACCTAACCTTAAACCTAACCCTAACTCTAATCCTAAACGTAACTGTAACATTAATCCTAAGCCTAAACCTTACCCTAAACCTAACCCTAATCCTAACCTTAACCCTAAGCCTTCTCTGAACCTAAAACTAAAGAGAACCCTAGCCCTTGCACTAAACCTTCGGCTACACAAAAAACTAACCCTAACCTAAATCTAAAACAAACCCTAAACCTAACCCAAAGCATCAGATTACCACAACCCTAACCTGACACTTACACTCAAACGCATCCTTCCCCTTATTCGAAACAAAGTGAAATCCTAAATGGAATTCATAGGAAGAGTGAGTTCACCAATCTTCTTCGTATACAATGCACAATACATATACAATATACATACAAAGCATACAATGAAATGACTGAGTTTTCTTGTCTGTTAAAAAAAAAAATAATAAAAAATAAATAAATAAAAAACGTTTTACATTTTTCTTAGAGTGGTTTGTAGATTGTCCGAAGTCTTGGACACCTCCCACTGGGGTCCTGTGTCACGGATTGGTCCTTTCACACGGCTCGCATGGATCCATCTGCGCTCAGCTGTCCGGATCGCTGTTTCTGTTGTTAATAAAACAAGAAAAGGTCCTTCCCAGCGGGGAGTTAGAGATGACTCTTTCCACATTTTAATTAAAACCTTGTCTCCTGGACTGATTCGATGTATTGCCATATCTAGCGGAGGCCGTTGGACCACCAGTCCTTCCATTCTTCATTCATTCCTTCTCTTATTAATTTCAATTCAATATTCCTCTAGTCAATTTTCTTCTACCTTGGGATGTTCCGATGGGAGTTCTAAATCATATGGCATTCCATATCCCATTTCAAAAGGTGATATTCCAGTCTCTCTTCTTGGTTCTGTTCTTCAATTAAGTAGTGCCAGGGGCAAACACTTAATCCAAGACATCTTGGTTTCAAACATTCATTTAGTAAGCCGCTTTTTAAGTTCCCCATTCAGCCTTTCTACTTTTCCAGAGCTCTGTGGGTGCCATGGGGGGTGATATTCCCATTTGGTATTTGATATTCCCTTCCTCCCTGTATTTTTTCCCTCAGTTGTTTATTTCCTTTCCTACAAATCATACAATTATCTACAATTCCTTTGGTTATGCTATAAATTCCTATACACATCTATTTAATTGTGAATTGGTCCATCAAGGCCTGAACCCCGCAATGAGTCTGCTTATGAAATTCTCCTCATGTTCTCCAAGCTTTAGGGATTACCTCTCTTCCATCAGGTAATAACCATTTTCCCTCCTTTTCCTCAACCTCCATTTGTCGGAGCCATTCTTTCTTGTCTAGGAAAGCTTTTGGCCTCATTTGTTTCTTTTCGGGGACTCTCAGCCTGTATTCCTTTAGGATCAACAAGGCCGCTCTTTTCGCTTCTCATCATCAAAATTAGTTCCCCTTATTTGAGCAGACATCGCCCTCTGGTGCCTTTATGTGTACTACTGCGCTTTTCTCTGGTTCTCTTCTTGCCCTCAGAGGTTGTCTTATTAAGGACTCGTGAATTAACCCTTTCCCGGGTGAGTTTACCAATCCTCTTTCCTCCCATCTTTTTCCCAAGGTATGGACTACCCCATACTCATACCTAGAATCTGTAGAGATAGTCCCAATGCTTCCTTTCAACATTTGAAGGGCTGTAAGGATTGCATGTAATTTCACAGCCTGAGCTGACCACGTTCTGTCTAATGGTCCCGATTCAATTACTGGAAATGTTTTCCCGTTTATTAGAGCATACCCTGATTTTCCTTTTCCTTCTACCACCCGGGAGGAGCCATCTATAAATAATTTGCCCCCTTCTAATAACTTCTCCTCTTCTAAGTCCTCCCGTATTTTAGCCTGATACTCTATACACTGAATGCAATCATGGCTTAAGTCTTCATCTGGTTCCCCATAGAAAAATTGAGCAGGATTTTGCAAACTTGTAGTTTCTATTTCTAATTGAGGAGAATGTATTAGGATTCCTTCCTATTTCAATAGTCTAGCGTCTGTAATCCACTTCTCTGCTTTTTCTTGTAGTACTCCCTTTATTGTCATGTGGGGTATACACTTGTAATTCACCCCCGAAAGTCATCTTCCCTGCTTCTTCTACTAACAGAGCTACAGCAACTATTGATCGTAGACAGGTAGGCCACCCACGGCTAACGGGATCCAAGAGTTTTGAAAAGTATCCTGCTGGCTTCTTCTTCCCGGCCCATTCCTGGCTCACTACTCCAAAAGCGATCCCTTCGTCTGTATTTACAAAAAGGTAAAATGGGCTTTTTAGATCAGGTAAGCTTAACGCTGGTGCTTGAACAAGATCTACCTTGAAGTCTTCTAATCTTTGCTCATCCTCCTGGCTCCACTTTACTCTGCCATCTTGTACTAGTTTCTGCTATAAAAGCTTTACCTTACTGCTATCATTCTCAATCCATTGTCGACAGCATCCTAGCAGCCCTAACATCTGCCTCACCTGCCTCTTGCCTCTTGGGGCTTTTCAAGATCAAATCCCATTTGCCCGTTCTGGATCTAATGTCTTATTTCCCTTGCTTAACCAATGTCCCAAATATTTCACTTCCTCTTCTGTAAATTGGCATTTTGCCTTTGAAACTTGGAACCCCTTTGAACCAAAGAAATTCAATAGTTTAATGCTCTCCTGTCTAACTGTCTCCTCGCCTGCTCCAGCTAATAGTAAGTCATCTACATATTGCACTAAAAGGTTACCTGTGGGTTTGGTTCCTCAGTTTTTAGTACTTGCTCAAGGGCTCACCCAAACAAGTTAGGGGATTCTGTGAATCCCTGTGGGAGCACTGTCCCTCTGAGTTGTTGTTTTCTATGGGTGTTTGGATCTTCCCACTTGAAGACAAAGTAGTCTCTGCATTCTGCCGTCAGGGGGCAGGTCCAAAAAGCATCCTTGAAATCAATTACACTATACTACTGAGATTCTGGCTTCAATTGACCGAGCAGGGTGTAGGGGTTTGCCACTACTGGGAAGCGGGGAATTGTTCTCTCCTTAATTTCCCTTGAGTCGTGGACCAATCTGTATGTGCCATAAGGTTTTTTTTTACAGGGAGTATGGGAGTATTCTAGGGAGACATACAGGGCTCTAATAGTTCTTTAGATATTAATCTCTCCATTTCAGGTTGTAGCCCTGATTTACCTTCCTGTGAAATGGGATATTGTTTCATCCTAATTGGAATGCCTGGGTCCTTTAGAATCACTTCAAAGGGTTCTATGTCTAACTTCCCTACTGATTCTGGACTGCACCAAACTTCTGGGTTAATTCTAGCCTCATCTTCTATCGTTAGAGTACGTTGCTGAACAGTTAATTCTCTATCTTTTACTTCCAAATTTATTCCTACCTCCACAATTAAATCTCTCCCTAGCAAATTCTATTCTGCTTCAGGTACCAATAAAAAAGACTCAGTTCCATAGGTGCTAGGTGATTCTATTTCTACCTGCTTTACAACAGGTACCATAAAAGGTTCCCCTTTTGCTCCAATTACTTGTAGCTCTTCCGAGGATAAAGAACATCCTCGAGGTAAATATTGAACAGTCGATCTTTCTGCCCCAGACTCTACCAAAAATTCCATTTCCTGACGCTGAGAACCCAATTTCAATTTTATCAAGGGCTCGTTTCTTTCCCGGCTCCCCAGCACGCAGAGTCCCTGAACCCCTCAGTCCTCCTGAAACATTTTCTTGTCCCACATTCTCTTTCTACACTCTTTCTTCATGTGTCCCTTTTTCTGACAGTAGAAGCATTCTACTGTCTTCATATCTCTGGGTCTGTTCTGCTTGGGTTGAAGCGCATTGTCTGCCCGAGGAATATTCCCTCTTCTCCTTGCCTGGAACGCCCCCTTCTGTCCTTCTCTTACCGCGGCTATCAGACTTCCAGCTTGCCTCTTCTGAGTCTCCTCCTCTCTCCTTACGTATACTTTCTGAGCCTCTCTCAGCAATTCATCTAATCCTCTCTCCTGCCAGTCCTCCAGCTTCTCTAGTTTCCTTCCAATATCTGTCCAGGACCTAGCTTCAAACTGCGTTTTCAGGAGAGCTCACCCCACGGGGTAGCAGGATCTAATCCTGAATAGAACTGTACAGTTCTGCATAGTCTCTCTAACCACTCAGTAGGAGTTTCATCTTTTTTCCGTTGCTTGCTAAAAGCCTTATTGATATTCTGTCCCCGAGGGACAGATTCTCTAATCCCTTGAATAATAAGAACTCGCAAATCTGCCATGTGAGTACCATGTTCCTGGCTCTGATTATCCCAATTGGGCTGCTGTAAGGGCCACTTTAGATCTGCTCCTGGGCCAGACGGGTGTTGCTGATCCCAGAGTCACGTACCTGCCCTCCTGATCATATCCCTTTCTTCTGCTCTAAATAGTATGCCCAAAATTGCCTGTGTTTCATCCCAGGTTTAATGGCTGGGACCTGAAGATTGATCTAGCCTCTCGGAGACCCCTCAAGGATCCTCCAGCAAATTCCCCATCTCCTTCTGAAATTCCCTTATGTATCTCCTGAGTTGAAGGGAACTGAAACATAGCCAGCTCCTGGCTTTGATCCTCCGGTAGCTACGGGTATTTCTCTGAAAGGGAGAACGTTTCCTCCTTGACCCCTCTCCTGCCTAGCTTGCCTTCTAGTGATCCTTCTCCTAGGGAAGTCTAGGGGTTCACATTCAGGTTCGTCTCCCAAGTCAGATTCAGCTTGCTCTGGCGGAGCCGCTGGATTCTGTTCGGGGGGAGCGTAAGGCAGGGGGATAGTGTATAATGTCCTCCTCTGTTGTATTCCTTTTTTTAATTAGGGGGAACAGAAAGGTTCCAATATCAGATTCTACCCATCATTTGCATACTCACCATCTTCCAGATTAAAAGGCTGTTTTTCATTTGCATAAGCGTTTAGAGCCTGGCAGATCCGGTCCTCAAAGGACCCAAATACTGGCCAGAACAGCTGATCTACCCTTCTCTGCTTTCCTCCCCATACCTCCATACAATCATGTACCATCTTCACCTCACTCTTTCCTCGTCTAGAGGGAGAATCACCCCAATGTTTTAACATTAAACCTAGGGGGCTTTCTAGTGGTATGTCCGGTAGCTTTACCTGCGAGCTGTACTTAGAGTTCGGAGCTACAGGTCTCTGCACAGAAGTTACCCAGCCCAGGGGCTGTCCGAAGACGGGGTGCTCCCCTGGAGTGGGAATTCCACAGCAGAGTCGCCTGGATCCGAGTCACGGCACCAAATTGTTAGAGGTGTGAAGAGAACGATATGCACCAACTGTTGCCAACAGTAAGGAATTTATTGAGCAAGCAAGAAATGAGCGGAACAGCGCTGGGCGGCTGGGAGTCTCCTCTGCACCAGAGGTGCTCCACAGGGCCCCCCAACCCCTCTTTTCATTGTCCCTTATCTCTGCATTCATGTCTTATCTTTCTCTTCCTGGGCTGCGCTGGCTGTTATCTGGGGGTCGTTCTCTGCCCCCTGGTGATCGAGATGATGAAGGCCATAGTTTTCCTCAGCTCCGATCACGCGCGCTCAAGAGGAGATTTTCACTTCTTTTTCTTTTGCAGTTTCTCCAAAGGTCACTGCTATCTGTTGTTCATTGTCCAGGTGTTAGAACTAAGCGCTGTGGCTCCAACTTGCACAAACTACAAAGTTTTTAGACAAAACATCGATATATCTCTTTTGAGACTTCTACAAACTACATAGTTCTCAGAAAAAAAACACTCTGAAAAACACTGACACATCTGTCTCGAGTCGGTTTGATTAACAAGTAGAGAACTCATTTTTACCACAATCCTTACCCTAAGCCTAACACTCACCTTAAACCTAACCCTAACCCTGTACCTAGCCTGAACCCTAAGCATAACCCTAAACCTATCCCTATTCCTATCCTCAACAGCAACCCAAACCCTAATCCTAACACTGACACTCAACCTAGTTCTAATGCTGTATCTAACCTTAGAACTAAAACAAACCCTATCCCTAAGCCTAATCCTAAAGCTAATTCTAACCCTTACCTATACACTATCCCTATCCCCAAAACCCTTTTCCTATACCTAACCCTAACCACAAGACTTACCTTAACCTATCCCTAACAGCAATCCCAGGTCTAACCCTAACACTAACCTGAAACCTAATCCTATTCCTAACCTTAACCCTAACCAGAGGCCTAACCCTAATGTCACCCTTACACTCAAACTGACCCTGCCCCTAACCCTAAACACAGATTGCATCCTAAACCTAAACCTAAAACTTCCCCTAATGCTAACATGAACACTCAACCTAATCCTAGCTCTAAACACAATCATAAAACTGAGAAAAACTTTTTCCCTAACCCTAATCCTAAACCTAATCCGAAACCGAAAACAATCCCAAACCCTTTCCCTATCTCTAACCCTAACCCAGAATCTAAACCTAACCCTATTACTAAACCCAATCTTACACCTAACCCTATTCCATAACCTAAACTTACCCTAACACTGTAAAACTAAATCTTTCCCTAATCGTAACCCTAACCCTAAACATAACCTTACCCTAGTACTAAAATAAACTTACCCGTAACCCTAACCCAAAACCTAACAGAACCCTAGCCCTAACCATAATCCTAACCCTAACTCAAACCCTAAATCTAACACTAATCCTTACCCTAAACAGAACTCTAAGCATTTCCCAAATCCTAATTCTAACTCTACCCTAACCCTAACCCAAACTCAGACCCTACCACAAAACCCAAGTGGAAGCCCAACCCTAAACCTAACCAAAAGCATTAGATCACCACAACCCTCACCTAAATCTATCCCAAAACATGTTCCTAATATTAAACCAAATCCTAATCCAAACACTAACCCTACAACTATTCCTAAACCTTTACTTAACACAAAGCCAAACCCGAGGCCTACCCCTTACCTCACCCTGACACTCAAACTAACCCTACCCCTAACCCTACATACAAATCCAATCCTAAGTCTAACCCTAAACTTAACCCTAATGCTACTCCTAACATGAACAGTTCACCTACTTCTGTCCCTGATGCTAACACTCAAATTATCCCTAACCCTTACCCTAAACAGAAATCTACACCAAAACCTAACCCTTACCCTAACCCTGACCCTGAAGCTGACCCTAACCCTAGCCTAAACCCTAACCCTAACCAGTCGCAAAAAAAGCCTGAATCCATACAGCCTTTTCACGGTGAAAATTTGGGAGAGAAAATTCGGCTTATCATGGAGATCTCAGCTTTAAGGAAATCTAAAAACAAAACAAAGCATGCAGTTCCCAGATTCCCAGCAAAATTTTTCCCCATACTTTCACCACCATAGATTGAGAAGACCATTTGCTGGACTTACACAGTGTCAGCAGGGTGAACCACATTTGGTCAGTGCACAATATTAATTACCACTTGCTCCACAGGCACAGGACAGACGGCCTCAGCGGTTAAGCACCCAGCCACTACAGGGATACACTTTCTGATTCACAATGCTGCAAAACGGCACCCATCTATTGTGCAAGTACCTGCTGTAAACCATAACACAGAAACTCTAGCAGCTACGGAAATCAGGAAAGAAATACTTCAAGAACTAATCAATACTTCTACTCAAAGGACGTATGAATATACTTCAAGTATACTTCAGCTTCCAGGACCACGACATCCCAAGGTCCTGGAACAGAAAAACAACTCTGAATTTAATTCCAGAACTGTATCAAGAAATTAAGTCAGTGAGATCAAGACATTCACCCAGACAGCCACAGCTCATGAACCTCACCCTTCATTTCCACCCAACAGAATAATGCTATGTAAACTACATAGCATAACACGCCCTGCCCCCTTTCTTGCAATATCCTGAATATAAAATCCCTTTTCTTTTTTTTTTCCGTTATCCAAAATTTACATAGAAATACCTTCTTGGTCATATTTAACGTGCACTCAAAAACAGCATCAAAGATCAGAGGTATTTCAGCAGCGATGTGCCCACCCAGCTTGTTTACAGCCACAGCCACAGCACCCAGTACTGCAGGCTCTCTAGCAGCTGGAACATTTCTCTGGTAGTCAATGAGAGCGGCACCCAACAAGGGAGGAACAAAGTTTTCAGCAACCTAAATCAAGAGCAAGACATGGTTAGAGCAGTGCAGTTACCCAACAAAGCCTCACACAGCAGTTGGGAAAGAAGCTAAAAATGAACTTACACGTCCACATGCTTCCCACACACTGTGTTCATCCAGCAGTGCTTGCCTGAGGGCTCTCTTACACTTTCCTGCTTCCCCTTAGGACTGCTCTCAGCTGACACTACCTGAAGCACTCAAAACACAGCTCAGGCCTACCCCTGTATGATCACAGCTTATCATCCTTCCTGCAGATATTGCAGTTCTGAAGCCAGTTCTTGTGAACAGAACAGTGTTAACTGCACTGCAGCAAAAGAGCAGAGTTCCTCCTGAATGTGTCGTATCAACTCTTTGTATGCCATATTTACTTACCATCTGAGGATCGTTGGACCTGCTCACCCAGCCAGAAATCAGTTCTAAAGTTTCCCTTTTTACAGTCCTCATCCTTCTAACCAAGGGCTGCTTGGTTTCCACTTCGCCTGAAAGGTAGCAAAGCTGCACTGAATCTGGGTTAAGATGCGTCAACAAACAGATTCCCCTCAACTCGTTCCAGAAGATTGAGAATGTTTCATTTTTATACCCAAATGACAAAGAAGGAAGATCTCTCCTTCATATTATGCAGATTAAAACCATTTTCCCATTACTTCAGCTCCATGGATCCAAGTTGCAATTTAGTATTCCAGTGCTACTGCTGACAGCACACTCTACCAGCACAACTCAGAAACAATGCTGCAGCTTCTTTTTCAAGGAAGGGAATGTTCCTTCAGCTCTCAGGATCATGCTTACCTCTGGCTCTCACTGCGTGATGAGAAGAACCAACCTATACAGTGTTCTAAAGCACGCTCCTGATTTTGTCACAAACATAATTGTTCCAACTTGTCTTTACTACAAGGAGCCCAATTCTTACTTCATTTTCTCACGTCCAAGTCCATGTAAGTCTCGTCAGTAGAACTTGCCCTAACTGAGTGCACAGCCACACACTCATAACAGTACATCCAAGGAAAACCTCACCAGTCTGCAGCCAGGGAAACAAAGGCAGAACTGCTCCTGCTGCCATCAGAGATAACAACTGTGAGAACACACTCTGAGCCGAGTGCCATCTCAATAGCTGTTGCTCGAGTAAAATGTCACCACTACAAGTCCTAGCAACTGCTTCCTATTTCTCTCGTTGTGTTTTATTTTTGTTTTAAGCACCTTCTGGCCATTAGAGCTGCAGAATCAAAAGAATGCATTAAGTTCTGAGAAGCTACGTCAAGGTGTATTAATTGCATGGGTAAGAAAGTCTGTCAGAACACAGCTCCAATAACCGAGTCACTTCGTTCCTCAAGGGATGCTCCAGCAGCACATTCTACTTCGATATCACAGACCCAATTTTTTCCAGGTAACAGTGGTTAGGTAACTCGAGTAGCTCCTAATTCCTCCTCAGTGATTACCAGTCTAGTTTGTGACAAATCTGAGGCGCCTTCACTGAAGTTACACTTCTGTAAGAAAGCTGTTTCAGTAGTAGAATATCACCAAACCAAAACTCTGCCAACGTCCTAGGGTCTTTTCTTATCTAAAACGATTCAGTCAGAACTTACAACTGTGTCTCCACAAGACTGCTATTAGTCAGCAGTCTCCGGTACCCTTCCTAAACTCACACTTGAAGAGCTTTCCTCCTTCTGGAATCAGAGTTTCTTTGAACAAAACATCTGGCTAACAAAAACAAGAACCTAAGCAAGCACATTTTCAGGCATTCTCTTGCCCAAACGCACACACAAAGAAGCAACAAAACCCACCACCACCAACAGACACGCAATGAGATAAGCCCAGCAAATTCACAACCTGATCACGTGCACTGCCCATCCCACTGTTAGGAAGGACGTGGAATTTCTTACCGTCAGCCTCAAGAGCTGCAGACATGTTTTCACTTGGGCACTTGGACACATTCAGCATATCTAAATCAATTCTTCCCAGCTGAATCACAAAGGGGCGGCCAGCTGCTTTCCATGCCCTTACGCTGCTTTTCAGAATGCTACCAAGCTGCGTAACGGCTTCAGGATCCTTCAGAACATCAACATTCTGTGGAAAAGAACTGAGCTAACTCCATTCAGTCAGTGAAAATGTCATTTATCTTCTAATACAAAAACGGTCACTTTCACGTGTTTAAAGCATGTTCTGTCAAGTTCTTCAACTGGATTTAAACCAGTCTCAATTGTTTAGGTCTCCTTCAACACTTCTACTGCCAGATCAACCATTGCTTTATAAAAGTTCAGCACAGCCAAGTTCACTTCATTCCACAGGGAAAAAAAAATGGAATAACAACAAACATTCAGCACTTTTACTTTAGTTGAATACACAAAATGTACGGTCTGACTTTTGTTGCCTGCCGAATTCTGCAGTCCCATACTGGATTAGGGAGCAGCATGTGTTTTTCTATCAGATGCTCCTGTACAGTCCGGTCTGTCTGCGCCCCAACCACGTATCCTACTGCTCCACAGAACGGATGCACCTGATTGAAAAACAAGAAGTCCAACAGAAAGTTAAGGAAGACTAACCAAAAATGTACAGCGTTCAGGTAGTAAAAGTTCAAAATGGCTTTCCAATGCCTAAATACCCACTTCCCACCTCAGTTCACAAGATTCTTCTCCATCCTTTCCTTACTTACTCCACATTTAAAGCAAGCCTCTACTTCCCTCCAATACAGGCAGGAAATTAGAAATGCAAAAGCCCAGCTCCAACTTAGACTGGCTACTGCAGTAAAGCAGAGCAAAAAATCCTTTTACAAATATATTAACAGTAAAAGAACTAAGGAGAATTTCTCTCCTTTACTTGATGTGGCAGGGAATGTAACCACAGAGGATAAGGAAAAGGCTGAGGTTCTCAATGCCTTCTTCACGTCTGTCTTCAATAGACAGATCAGTTAACTCAGGATACTTTTCGCCCTGACCTGGAAGTCTGGGACGAAGCGCATCATACACCCCCTGTGATCCTAGCAGAGACAGTCAGAGACCTGCTCCTCCATCTGAACTGCCGCGAGTCCATGGGACCAGATGGGATCCACCCAAGGGTGCTGAGGGAGCTGGCAGAGGTGATTGCCAAGCCGCTTTCTGTCATCTATCAGCATTCCTGGTCATCTGGAGAGGTCCCACAAGATTGGAGGCTTGCCGATGTGACTCCCATCTACAAGAAAGACCGTAAGGAAGTGTCATGGTTTTATGATTTTTTGGTACTGGTATTCCACATCATGGCATCATGTGGTGCATTGGGAGTCAGGGAGAAAACTACATTCCCCAGAGGACTTGGCAATGCTTTGTATTTTTTCATGTGTTTTCCGCTCAGAGGGAACAGATAAAAACTCTCTGCGGTCACGGGGCAGAGAGTTTCTGCCCTTTCTCTCTTTTCCTAGGAGTTTCTCTCTTTCCTCTAGGATCACTTAGGAGTGGGTGCTCGCTGCCATCCGCCTTCAGCATTAGCGTAAGGCCTTCGGTTTATCGGGCACTCTCTCTCTCTCTCTCTCTCTCTCTCTCTCTCTCTCTCTCTCTCTCCCCCTCTCTCTCTCTTACTCTTTTTGTTTGATTCATTGGGCTTAATTCCAAATTGTATTGCATTATATTGTGTTATTTACTTCCTGATGTCTTATTTAGTAAATTAGCTTTTGCCCCTCAGATCATTGCCGCTGTTTTGTTTTGGGGCTTATCTCCCTTTTTCCCTTTCCCCCTTCCCCTTGTCCGGGGTGTGGGCCTGTGGGTCTCCTTCCTCGGTTGTTGCGGGGCCAGGCCAAACCGGCTCACAAACCCCTGACATTTTTGGCGCCCAACGTGGGGCACGACCAGCTGCCTTAGCCAGGCAGAGACAAACTTTCAGAGTACATCTCTGTCTGTTGTTAACAAGCTTATCTGTACTGCAAGTGCTGTACAGCAAAACACGACCTTAAAGTCCGGGCGTACTGCCAGTTGTTTTGGGATATCTGTAAACTTCTTTTGGGTACTGCCAGATTGTTTTAGTACAAGAAAAAAAAAATAATAAAAAGATGTATTTTCTGTTTCTGTTAAAACTGCCCTTACAGGGATTGTACTTCACCGCTTTTTCCCTCTTAATGCTCAAAACGTACTGGAACTTGGTTAAGTTTGCCATTCTGTTCCATTGGGTCTGGTCCCTATATGATAAATTAAAAGCAATGATAGAGGCACCTGCCAGATCCCAGGGCACCCCAGCTAATGGAACAAACGATAACATGTTAACGAACCATGTGATGTTTGAATGGGTATCCAGGTTCCCCTCTCAGTTTTTTATGAATTTTCAAGATCACAGCTTAGGGATGGTGTTAAATGAAGAAAAAGAAATGGCCATGGGGTTTGCTTCAACTTCAGTAGTCAAAAGAGGTCAAGAAAGTTCCTTTTAACTCTACCAAAAAAGAGTCTTGCTGGTTCCTGTGTTGCAGCAGTGAGCTAGTCCGGTGCTTGCTAAAGCTTTAGTATCAGCCCTCAAGCAAAACCATGTCGTTATTTTTTCCTTGATCTTTACCTACGTGATCATGAATGTACAAGCCTACATACTCTAACTGCAGTATGACATTGCATGCTATGTAATGTAAATTATGGCGCAAGATATTTGAAAGCACAGAAATTATGACTTAGTTTTAATGGATGGTAAAAAGAAAATAGAGTTGGTTTTTATTAGCTTAGTCTATCATTTCAGTATTCTGTAGTAAGAATTTAAGTATTACTGTACATAAAAGCACTGTTGCTGCTACTGATGGGTTCTCTCAATGTGTGAACAGTTCTTTCAGACATATATCTTCACACAAAATCACCAGTCTTACATAGAATTGAGGCATTTGTGACTGTCTCAACTTCAAAGTTTTGGCACTCCATAAAATCAGTCTGAAGAAAATGTTGAATTTTCATAGAACTTTCTGTGTTAGATGTTCTAAGTTTGCTAAAACTCTGTGTCATATGTAATTTAAATAAAACGTCAAATTCAAAGGACATACCTCAAATAATAAAACATTCTGAGGTGCTCAGAATTTGCTTTTCAACTATATGGAACTCCTAAAATATTAACACTGTAAAAAGCACTCTTTTCTCATCTACAGTTTTGTTTTATGCATTTATTAAGGTTCAAACTAAGTTAATTGTCTATGTATTCCTTCCTCTGATGATTATTAGTTGTATTAGAAAGAAAAAAAAATAGAAAAACTACGTTCTATATCAAAAATAAATTCATTCACAGAAATAGCCAATAAACCACACTTACATGTTTCCAGTGCCATTTCTGAAAAAGACCTTCTTGAAAACAGAGGTCATAAACTCAGTGGACTGTTGACTGCTTTGCTTGCTCATTCTGTGTTGTATTGCCTTTCTCATATTAAATCAAATAATTTAATGCTGAGTAAGAGGATAACTGGTTTTGTAAATCTAAGACACTTAATAGGAAATATGTAATGTAACAGATTGTGAAATCATAATATTTCTAGCAGTCAAAGCAGCTGAGCTTTTAGGAAAGACAAGCCTGTGTGAGTACAAACGAGGTAATAGATCAGTGTGGAAAAACATAAAATGTAAAAACCTAATGTAAAAGCAGTTTGGTTATTTGTAAGTTTTTCCCCTCGGGAAAGGATTTGAAAGATTCAGACTACTCTGAGTGAATGAATAAGATGAAGTAGGTAAAGCACTGATGTGTTATAAGCTTGCTTAAGCTTTTCAAGAATTAGCTTTTAACACCGAGGCACAGAATCGATATTGAACTGTTCACACGGAAATTAAAAGTTTCAGTGTAGACCTCTACTTTTTGGAATTGTGGGTTTCTGTAAAGAACTTGTATGACTTCTTTATGCGGTGTTTACAAAACATCAAAACAGTTTCCATATTCCTTGCTATACTTGAACAAAACACCAATAACTAAGAACTGATTTTTTGTTTTAGATGTTGTCATTTTATGAAATAGAGATGTCAAAAGCAGGATCTGAAAGTAGAAGTCACCATTAGGTTCAGTTACACAAACAATGTTATATGGTGTTAATTAAAAGCCCTTGTCATTTTTCCCTTCAAATACTTCTTTGGAAATCACTAGTTCTTCATGGGGGTTTTCAGATTACATCTCTGACATTCAAGTATCTGTTAATATAAAGGTGTGTGAACAGCTTTTCAAAGATGTTCCAGTAACCGTGGCAATTTAGTCGCATACTTACATAGGCTATCTTTCATCGTGGAAGTATAAATGAAGTAGAATCAATGGATCTATAGCAGAGGTATGTGTTATGTTTGTTGCAGATTAATTTTTCCTGTTCACTGAACTGGAAGGAAAAAAGAAGAAGAAGAAAAAAAAAAAGACTTAATTTAAAATAATATTTGCACTAACAAACAGACAGCAGAAATCTTTAGAAAGGCCAGCCAGGGGTGGGAAAATCAATTTATCCAAATGTGTTGGCATATTTGTGAGATGAAAATGTGAAACCCAATATAAGCAGAGAGATTTCCTGAGAACAATTGGGCTACTGCTCACTACCTCTAAACAGAAGTAACCAGAAGGCACTATGATGTAAATACCGTGTGATATGCATCAAGTGACTTGGAAGAACCATTTCAAATGAAGTCCTAAGCAGTGATAACCTTCTGAACAGAGTAAATGGGAGATAGTTTGTGCAGTAGCTTTTGGGCCAGTGTCAGCGCAAGAAAATGTTAAGAATGTGGTCTCAGCGGTATTCTTAAAAAATTGTTTAACCTTAAACAAATCTCGAAACCTACTCAGGAGACATAGCAAGAGGAACATGCTGGTTTGAACATATCAAGGATATTCACCATTCTGAAGAGCTATTGTAACTAGCTTGGAGGAGAAGAGGAAGATGAAGGAATAAGAGAAGGTGAATCAAAGCCATTTGCAGAAGAGAAAACCATCCTGCTGGCATTACATTCTGCTGAACAAGAAAAGTGGCCAGTGTCTTCACTCTGTACTATTGGATGGTGGTAAATGCACTGTGGGGACGGTTACAGTCATGGAAGCTTTCCTGCTGCACTTCACCTTTTCATCCTTAGGCCATTTGGTAACCTGAATAAAATATTATGGTCTAAACTTCTCAAAATTATTCTTCTCTACTTCTTCACGTTATTTCAGATTTGGTTAAAATCAGAAGTTTTGCTTTCATTGGATTTGCTAAGCTTTGGTTCTGGAATAGTATACAGGGGGATGTGCTACCCTTGCCTCCTCCGCGGCATGACTGGGAGAACCTTCCCTTCCTCCAGAGAGATGCTTGCTTCTGGATAACAGCCCCGGACTCCTTCGGGGTAGGTAGCCTAGAAATCGCATCTCTCGTGGAGGCAGCAGCATGCCCAGTAGCTACCCTTTCCACCTCCCAGGCATGGATGGTCAGCGTTTGGCCTCGTCTGGTTCCTGCTGTCATCGTGGATAGCAGGCCTGGACTCCTCCACAGTCCTCCTGGACTGTCTGAACACAATAGGACAGTCCTTAACCATAGCCCAAAATGGGAGCCCTTTACTGTAATCCAGAATGGGAACCAGTAGTGCTTGTCTTTATCACAAAAGGCAAGTCCTTCATCCTAACGTAATATGGTAACTCTTTACCCTAAATGCTATTCCAAAACAGTAACCTTTATCTTAATCCCAAGGAATAATCCTTCAACCTTTACAGTAACACAAATTGGTAACAGTTAATCCAAAACAGTAACCTGAAACTCTTACCACCAAAGGGTCTGCAGTGAACAAACACTGAATGGTCACATGAACCTTCATCCAGAGCGGGATGAGGCTGAGCTTGTCTGCTCCCGGGGCTGTCCTCAGGCACTGGACATGGTGAGCGGCTGCAGGCAGCACAGCTCACAGGTGAGCTGCCTGGAACGAGCTGCCAGCTGTCCTTGGGGGGGGGGGCCGTCATCGTCATGGAGATGCATTGTGACAGCAATGTCCAGGAGTTCCAGGAGCCCGGGTGATGTCATCTGTGCAACATCCTCTGGCTGGCCTGGAGCCACAGCCTCCAAGCTTTTTTGGCCCTGAACCCTAACCAGCAAAAGTCTGATGTCCTGCACTTGGTCCCTGTGAGCAACATCTCTTTGGCTGTAGGACAATATTATCAGCTGTGTGGATTCTGTCACAGCAGTCAGAAAACATTATTTATAGAATTCTGCCAAAGAACAGATTTTCTGTTAATAGTGCAACTTCATAGTATCCTCCTTTCCCCGGGATTTGTTTAAAACCTCTTTGTATAACACTGGTGACAGATTAAAATGGTGTTGCTGGCCAGAAAATCAGCATTCCATGGAACTGGAGCATTAACTCTTCAACTCCCGGTGCTCTGCATGATGTTGTGTTGTGGAATACTGATAACAAAAAAAATGATAAAACCACAACATTTAACCCTTTATTCCACATCTCTACATCATGCTTTATTTTTATATATATATATATACATACATATATATATACACATACAAACAAACAATAATTAACATGCAGTGCTGCCTCACTCCAATTGATTGGACTCAGTGATCTCTAGAGGTCCCTCCCAGCCCCTACAATTCTTTGATTCTGTGTGATTGCGTATATCTCATAAAGTGGATAGCTATGCATGGGATGGAACATATGCTTACATAACTGTTTTCATTAATTATTATGGAAGGTTCCCTGGTTTGGTCCAGACCTCTAATTATTATCTGCTTTTGTTATATGAAGTTGGCAGCAATGAAGGAACACTGAGGACTGTCAGAGGGGACATAAGGGCATCAGGGCAGTTAGTTCAAGGAGCAGGGAGCTCAGGTGGTGTTCTCCTTGATCCCTTCAGTAGCAGGGAAAACTGTATACAAGGGGATGTGTTCAGCTTTCATCTGAGGCCGAAGATTTAAATAAGACAGACTTTGCACCTACCATTACCATTTTTAAAAGCCACGTATTCTTATCCAAGTGTTAATCGAGTCAGATGAATCTGACCTCAAACACATCAGTGAGGATTTTCTTGAGCAACAGGTAGCAATTACTGAATGCCTGCTGTCCAATGACTTCAACAAAATCTCATTCATTCTGCCCTTCTGAGCTTCTCTTTCATAGACAGAGAATACATCCAAGTTACGAAATATTATTCTGTCATTTCAAGCCACTTAAAAGCACTACCAGAAGACAAAGAAGAAAACAAAACCACAAAAATGCACCACCTAGCCAAATGGTAGCACGTCATTACAGAACAGCAACAGTAATTTTGTCACTTCCCTGCCACCCTCCAAGAGCTAACTTTCATCAGCAATATCAAATATCAAATAATCTTTTATTCTCTCACTTGTGCGTGGATTTTATTATTGTTCATGATATTTCAGGGCTAATAAACCAAATTCCATTTTCACAGTGCAAAGCTGCACAAGTTGTTCACTGTAAACCAAGTCTAGGGGAGATTAACAGGAAGAGAAGTGAGAAATGGACGTGCATTCCACCTGATTTCTCAACTGCTCAAAGGTCAGAAGTCGAGTCACTTCACAGAGAAACTAAAATGCTACTCTTGCAAAAGATGCCAGTCTTATTCTTGGTGATGTTCATTTCTGGGCTTTGGAGATAAAGTTCTTAATTCATTTAAAAGATATCTTGTGAAAGAATCTGAATTAGATTAAATCATCATTTCAGGAAGGAATGTGCCAAATTACACACAGCTAATTAGGGTAGTCAGGAAACTGGCCTATCCACCAGTTTACAGGCAATGTCTTTTATCTGTAACTATCTCTTTGCAGCAGGAAGAGCATTTTATTGGAATTTATCAAAGGCTTGGGAATAATCTCGTTAAGAAAGACTATGTCAAAAGCAAAAACAAATATTCCCCATAGCATAGTTAGAATTGCTTAGAAAGAAAAAAAAAAGAGAAAAGAGAAATTATCCAAGGGGTGAAATGCTTCTCCTGTGAGGACAGGATGAAAGAGCTGGAGCTGTTCAGCCTGGAGAAAAGAAGGCTCTGAGGTGTCCTGAGAGCAATGTTTCAGTATCCAGAAGAGAGTTACAGGAAAGAAGGAGACGGATGCTTCAGCAGGGTCTGTGGTGACAGAACAAGGGGAAATTGCTTCAGGCTCGAAGAGGGTAGATTTAGGTTGGATATAAGTAAAACATTTTACATTGAGGGTGGTGAGGCACTGGAACAGGTTGTCCAGAGATGTGATTGATGCCCCACCCCTGGAGACCTCCAAGATGAGGCTGGATCAGGCCCTGAGCAACCTGACCTAGCTGTGGTGTCCCTGTTCATTGCAAGAGGGTCAGGCTAGATTGCCTTTCAAGGTCTCTTCCAACTCTAAGGATTCTGTGAGTCTATCCTTTTAGCCCCCAGTGAAACTGCAAATGGAGAAGTGGAACAAATTGTGACAGACTGAAGAACTCAGGGGCCAAAGGTGGAAAACATATCAGTTTAGGTGCCGTTCTCCTGAATTTTACAGGTGACGGTTTGTTCTTCGTGTGAACAGCTGGATGCATAACCAATGCTGTAACTAGTGCTTTGACTTTCAGGACTATCATCACCTCTTTCAGACATGTACTGTTGGAGCAATAGATAGTATTTCTAGAGAAGGAAATCCTCCATCATAGACATTTTTCTAGGCAAATTTCTAGGCAAATTCCAGCTCAAAACTCCAGGCCCCAGAACAGTTTGACTTTTGTAGTACTTACCATAATGTCCTGTAACACATAGAAAGCCTGGCTTTAAATAATTACTGCTCTACCTCATATACCCAGTAAAATTGCCTCCAAGCATAGTGTCTGGTTCCATAAGTTTATTTGTTATCGATGCAAAGTATAGCAACTTAAACAGGAAAAGTCAATTACTGCCCACACCTAGGACATGAAATAACAAGACTCTCAGGAGCTCGATTATTGGTACCAATATTTAGACATAAAAGATTTAGACATCAAAAATTAAAAATCCTGGACAATTGGAATTCCTTTTTTCCCTATGAATATGTCCCCCCTTTTTTTCTACTCCATCTTCTTTATTTTCCCAAATTAAAAAGGTCTCCAAAAGATTTTGATCTGCAAATACAGATCATAAGAATCTTGAACATTTAAAAAGCTACATATCAGAAAAGGGTGTCTGCTTTTTTTTATCTCTGTATTCTTTACATTGCTTGATACGACTGAAAAAGAACATGCATTGATTTGTATTTTAAAATGCAGAAATAGTAGTGTAGAAGTGAATTATGAAGGGACAGAAAGCTTTAGCAAATGACAAACGCTGATCTAGCTAATTAGATACCAAGACTAAAATACTTTCTGCAAAGCACGGGTGAAAGTACAGATAGGGAATGGCTACATTTCAGTTCCTACCCACATGGCTATAAAATCTGTGCAATCAGTACCATGAAATTGGAAAATAAGCTTCTGTTCTAAATCAAAGAAATAGGCGTGGTCTAAACTCCACTATTTAGAAGACATGGTATCACAAACAGTGTTAACGTTCTTTGACAGCGTTCACAACCACTAGAAAATTGAAGTCATCACGAAACTGCAGCTAACTTACAATCTTCTGGCCCTAGGACATACATTGTTGATGTGTGTTATTTTGGAAGCCCCATCTGTTAGGAGCCAGGCTTTATATACTCAAGAATTACTAAATTCCTCAGAGACCAGGTGGTAGGGCAAATTAATTTGGAAAGAAATAGAAAAGTCGGGGGGGGAGGGAACAGAAAAATTGTAGGATAAAGTGAATTCAGCATGTTCAGAATGTACTGAATGAGGAGCGGGATAAAGAAAGGAAGAATATACATGGCAAAATGCAGAGAAGGGGAAGGCAGAAATGGAAAGGAGCGTGTTACATCCAGAAAAAATGACTGGGATATTTTTTGGGTTACAAGGAGCAGAAATGTATGGGAGAATCAAAAAATCTGAAGATATTCTCATGAAAATGTCCCTGAGAATCTCGATGCTCTCAATAACTACACAATCATATCTTTGTCAAATCCATCGACAATGCCATCTGTAAACCAAAAGAGATTGAATCTCACTTCTGATGAGTGTTTGAAAGCCGTTGTAATGTAAAATGGGGAAGAGACGAGAATAAAGGAAGAATACCAGAGATTTACTGACTTATTTTTTTAAACTTCTCAGTCCAAGCGGCTAATTCCTAGTTTTTCACACAGGAAGTGCTCAGAGAAAACTAACAAGATAGATAGATAGAAATACCACAATTGATTCTTATCAATGCAGCAGCAAGACATTTCTGGCAAGAACACAGGGAACTACACAGTTGCATTAGGGTTTCTTTAAAGAGCATCTGGTGTAACATGTTTCTGCAGTCCTCGTCCTTGCATGTTTCCAGTGCCAGGAACAGATGAGACAGAGCAGTAAGGTTCAACTGATCTAATTTCAATATTCATTCATGTAGTAGTCTATTGGCTATACATCTATAATAATCAGGCATATTGCTTCAATTGAAAAGTACATCTGTAATATATGATTATTATACATTATTATAAATCATACACCTATACACAATCATTAATAACAGTATTATATCAATAGAATACATGCATTACTCAGAATTAATTCCTATTAGCTGGCCTCGAACCCCAATACAGGCATGCATAAACTGTGAAACCAACAGCAGTACAGATGAGTTTGGAAACGTTGTGATGTTACAGAGAAATCCAGTATATCCTAAGGTTATGTCAGACTCTTTTCAGTGGTGCATGGTGATAGGACGAGGAGAAATGGCCACAAACTGAAGCATAGGAAGTTCTGCGCAAACGTGTGGGAACTTCTTCACAGTGCAGTGATGGAGCACTGGCACAGGCTGCACAGAGAGGTGGTGGAGTCTCCTTCTCTGGAGATGTTCAAGACCCACCTGGATGCCTACCTGTGCAACCTGGGCTGGGAGCTGCTTTGGCAGGGGGCTGGACTCAGTGATCTCTAGAGGTCCCTTCCAGCCCCTACCCAGAATTCTGTGATTCTGTGACAATATTTTACCTATGTGAGTAGCGTGGCCACCAAAAGGACAAATCCCTAGCGCTGTTCAAGAAGCGTTTAGATGAGGTGCTAAGGGATTGGATGGAGTAGCTTGGTGGGTAGGGATGGTGGTGTGAGGATGGTTGGACTAGATGATCTTGGAGGTCCTTTCCAACCTCATGAATCTATGAATCTATGGATCTATAAATGAAGTGGTGCACAGGAGATGCTCAAGTAACATAGATTCATAGATTCATAGATGAGGCTGGACAAGCACGAGCTGCCCTTTGTGAACCCGTGCTGGCTGGGTCTGATCCCCTGGTTGCCATGCACGTGCCGTGTGATCTCCCTCAAGATCAACTGCCCCATAACTTTCCCTGATACCGAGGTCAGGCTGACAGGCCTGCAGTTCCCCGGATCTTCCTTACGGTCTTTCTTGTAGATGGGAGTCACATCGGCAAGCCTCCAATCTTGCGGGACCTCTCCAGATGACCAGGAATTCTGATAGATGGCAGAAAGCGGCTTGGCAATCACCTCTGCCAGTTCCCTCAGCACCCTTGGGTGGATCCCATCTGAAACAGAACAGAAAGATAGCAGGCCAAAAGCTACAGCACTGAGATAAGCAGGACATGCTGCTGTGTGCAGGCAAAACACTCTCAAGTCCTTATCTCTGTGAGCCCATTGAATAAGCCCATCAAGAATTACAGCTTTCAGTACTAACTGTTTGTCACCAGCTCTGTGAAAATGTATAATGACAGCTAATTAAGGACAATTCAGTCATAGTAATAACCTCCTTGTTGGAAAATGTGGATAGGTATCCAGATTTAGATCAATTGTTTCAAGTCTCTTTTTTTTTTTTTTTTTTTTGAGTTCAAAATATGGGAATTTGTCAGCTCACATCATTCCTAGAATACATGAGCTGCCAACAAAGCCAGACACCTGTTAGAGAAAATGACAAAAAACGAGAAAGAACAATGGGAGCCGAAACATACAGTAACTCAGTTTTCCATTACACTGATGTCTTAAGTTTGATAGTCTAAAAGAGCAAAAAGAATACTGGAAGTGAAAAAATAAAAATAAAAATCAGAACGTACCTGAATACAACCCCAAAACTGCATTTTTTTTCCCCACATGAATCCTGCTTTTTTTATTTTGCGAGGTATTCATATATTTTCCTCTATTGCATTCCAAAAACACACACACACACACACACACACACACACTCAAAATACTGGTAGGACACACTCTGTGCTCCTTTCACAATATCAGAACATGTTGGACATGAGTAAAAAATAGAGGAAGATGAAGAAGTTTTCTCTGCCATCCATCTGTCAATACATATCCTATGCAGTTCTCACTGCACGTTCCTCTGAGTCAGCAATTGACCTCAAGGGATAAAGACATGGAGCATCCAGAATGGATCAAACAGAACTGGCATGCTGCCCTGCAGTGCACTGTGATTTTAGCACTCTTCCTTCATCATGAACTTATTTTCTTCATCTCTGCAATTATTTTTCTCCTCTACTAACGGCCTATGTATTTGAGGGGCAACTCTCCTTAGTTTCTCAGAAGTTTCTCTTTAGTTTTCTCAACTACCCCCCTCTTTTTTTTTTTTTTTTTTGTAAGATTTCCCCTCGTCAAAATTAGCCAGATTCTCTAGTTAGCCTAACTTTAAAATGAATACTTTAAAATGAATATTCCTTATGGAAGATTAAGTGGGTAAAAACGAAACTAAAAGGCAAAAGTATCTTGAATAGGTGAATTCACGTCATTCTTCGATTCAGTCTGCAGCCTGCACACAGTGACTTCCAGCTGACAGGACTTTTTTGTTGCCATCTCAGTGCCTTTCAGCTTTTAATGATTCCATAATAACTGAGACTTTGTGCAGAACAGCAGCAGATGAAATGATTTCTGCTTTTTCTGACGTTAGCATTCAAACCAATCAAGAGCTGGTAAATTTTGGCTTATTCTGTATTTGTTGACATCAGACTCCTCACGGGTTAAAAAGATGGAGGGAACACCACTGTGTTCCATATCACTACAAATGAGCCATGTGTATCAATTCTGGGCAGCATCACCAGATGAGAATTTTCACAACTCCTGTCATACTTTACACAACACGTTCTCCGTTAAGCCCCCCCCCGCCTGTTTCTTTCAGTCGAAAACAAAGATGAAAACTACTGGATATCTTTGCCATTATTTAAGGCTTTCACTGATTTCACATAATATATGAATCTATCCTTTATCTATTCAAGGCTCAGTGAGTTCAATTGCAAGAGGCTTGTTCTCACCTTACGTCTTAGAAAAAGATACATTCAGATAAAGAAACTGCTGTAAGCTATGCAGTAAGTATCTGATATAACTATTAGTGTCATGAAATAACTCCTGGGGGGAAGTAACTCCTTGCAGTAAATGCAAAGGAACCAGTATGTACATGACAAGACTCATTTGGCCAAGTATAAGCAGCTACAGCTGGCCAGGTGAGGAACTTCTCTCTATCTAGACAAGGAAAAGAATTCCTGCAACATAGAGCTGTTCATTGGAATCGAACTACCACAAGCCTACCCTGAAAAACAGATGCTCTGCAATTCTATCGCATTCTCTTCTGGCTAATTTTGTCTTGTTTCTGCTGTTAAAGCTGAACATTTTTAATTATCAAGTCTGGCTTCTGTTAAGTATTTGTCTTTTTGTTTGTTTCAAATGCCAGTTAATTATATATATTTTGGAGTTATTTTTTTTTTTCCTGAGAAACACTAACCAAATTAAACAGCTAAATAAACTTAAGAGGCTCAAAAATTGTTTTGGGTTTGCACAAAAAATACATTTCTTCCAGAATACAGAAGGACTTTGAAGACAACACATTCAAACCAAAGAGGAGAACATCTCCTGTCACTGATAAATGCTAAAAGAGGCAGCTTAGGGAACGCTTACTGACCCTTATTCCTGTGGCAGTTTAAGCAATGAGCTACTTCTCTCAATTAATACTACAGAAATTTCCCACTCGAGTTCCTTCAGAAATCATACTGCCAACTTTTTTCACCAATTGCTACTTTCAATTTTATCGATTTACTCAGAAACGAGTTCTTCTGACACTTTAAGACTGTTCTTCCTATGTTTCCAGAGAAAATAAATGCTCTACAGTGGGAAACTCACAAGTGATTCTTTGCGGTGAAGGCTTCCTCAGTAATCTCTCCGCTGTGAGCCCTGCATATTCTCCAGCACGCTTCTGCTTCTGTCAAGCTCAAAAAAAAAAAAAAAGCCTTATGGTTACTCTTGCAGCTCGCTGTGTGGTCCTTCCAACAGACATCCAGATGGTTGATGTTCCCCATCAGGATGAGATCCTGTGCGCACAATGCCTCCCACATCTGAAGCAGGAAAGCCTCATGAACAGTCTCCCCTCCATCAGGTGGCCTGGAGGATACCCCTATCACCATCTGGCCTCTGTTAGTCCCATCCTTAATTCTAGCCCACAGAGTAAGGAACAGAGTAAGGAACACCTTTCTCAGCCAGAGCTCCTCACAGTCTATCCAGTCTTTGACATAGAGGGCAACTCCCCCACCCTTCCTACCTCACCTATCCCATCTAAAGAGCCAGTACCCCTCAGTGGAGGTATACCACTTATGGGAGTCACCCCCCATGTTTCCATGACAGCAACAAGGTCACAACTTCCCAAGTGCATCACGCTTTCCATTTCACCCTGCTGATTTCCCAGGCTGCGTGCATTGCTCTAAAGGCACTTCAGCTGGGCTTTGCATCTCACCACCTTTACAGAAGAGCTAGGAACCCCTAGACGGCAGCATCCCCCTGCCCTAGTCCATCCCTTTGTACTCCACCATCTTCGCCCACAAGTTTCCATCGGAGCCCTCCAACGACACACTTGTCAACGGTTTACCGGGCTGGATCGGCCCGGTTCCGTGACGATTGGTGCGGGGGACCCACGGACCCACGCCCCAGGAAAGGGGAAGGGAAAAAGGGAAAAGGGAAACGGGAGATGGGCCTAGAAACAAAACAGCGGCAACGATCTGAGGAGGAAAGCTAATTTACTAAATAAGATATCAGAAAGCAAAATAACAGAATATAATACAATATAATTGGAATTGAGGCTAATGAATCTAATAAAATGAGCAAGAGAGAGTGTCCGATATACCGAAGGCCTTACGCTAACGCTGAAGGCGATACGGTAGCGAGCACCCACTGCTGAGTCGATCCCGAAGGAAAGAGAGTGTCCCGTGACCGCTGAGGGTTTTTATCTGTTCCCTCTGAGCGGAAAACACGTAAAAATACAAAGCATCGCAAAGTCCTCTGGGGAATGTAGTTCTTCTTCTCTTCTGAGGCAGGTATACCTGGAATTCTCAATGATCTATGGAGCTGGAGTATTAGCTCTTTAACTCTTAATGCAATACATGATGTTATGATGTGGAATACCAGTACCAAAAATCATAAAACCATGACATTCCACCCCTTATTCCACATTGTTACATCATGCTTGATACATACAGAAGAACAATGATTAACATGCATTAGATATACACACACACAACATATATGTACAAGTATATACATGGAATTACTGACTGCACTCCCCCAACATCAAGTTCCCTTGTGGTACACACTGAACATCCCCATTCTTCTGCATCACCCACCAAGTGGACCCAGGTCCCTGAGCAAAGACAGTTCCACGGAGAGGTTTGCCCTTCCCAGAAGCTGGAAGTACCCAAACTGCCTTGCCCAACATGTTCTTTACATGTACTACAGGGACCTTATCTCCCTCTACTGTAGGTAGAGAGCTGGATTGGGCAGGACCATCACGATTGATGGATCCTCGAGTGTTGACCAACCAGGTGGCTTCTGCCAAATGCTTCTCCCAATACTTAAATGTTCCGCCACCCATTGCTTTCAACATGGTTTTCAGCAACCCATTGTATCTTTCAATCTTACCAGAAGCTGGTGCGTGATAGGGGATATGATAAATCCATTCAATGCCATGATCTTTGGCCCAATTACTTACGAGAGAATTTTTGAAATGAGTCCCATTATCTGACTCAATTCTTTCTGGAGTGCCATGTCGCCATAGGACTTGCTTCTCGAGACCTAGAATGGTGTTTCGGGCGGTAGCATGGGGTACTGCATATGTTTCAAGCCACCCAGTGGTTGCTTCCACCATGGTGAGCACATAACGCTTACCATTGCGAGATCGTGGCAAGGTGATATAATCTACCTGCCACGCCTCCCCATATTTATACTTTTGCCATCATCCTTCCCCCCAAAGAGGTTTCATCCTCTTGGCTTGTTTAATTGTGGCGCAAGTATCACAGTCATGGATAACCTGTGCGATAGCGTCCATAGTTAAGTCCACCCCTCGGTCTCTAGCCCACTTATATGTTGCATCTCTTCCTTGATGGCCCGAGGTCTCATGGGCCCATCGAGCTAAAAATAATTCACTCTTGTGTTGCCAGTCCAGGTCTACTTGAGCCATCTTAACTTTGGCAGCTCGATCTACCTGATGGTTATTCTGTTGTTCTTCAGTTGCTCGGCTTTTAGGAACATGAGCATCTACATGGCACACCTTTACAACCATATTCTTTACTCGGGCAGCAATATTTTTCCACAGTTCAGCAGCCCAAATAGGTTTACCCCTCCGTTGCCAGCCATTTCGTTCCCATTGCTGTAACCACCCCCATAAGGCATTTGCCACCATCCATGAGTCAGTGTAAAGATAAAGCACTGGCCACCTCTCTCGTTCAGCAATATCTAAGGCCAGTTGGACAGCCTTTACCTCTGCAAATTGGCTTGATTCTCCTTTTCCTTCAGTGGCCTCTGCAACTTGTTGTGTGGGGCTCCACACAGCAGATTTCCATCTGCGGTGCTTTCCCACAATACTACATGATCCATCTGTGAACAGGGCGTATCTCTTTTCATTGTCTGGTAGTTCATTGTATGGTGGGGCCTCTTTAGCACGTGATGTCTCCTCTGCGGGTGTTGTTCCAAACTTTTTACCTTCAGGCCAGTCCATGATCACTTCTAGGATTCCTGGATGACTGAGGTTCCCCATCCGAGCTCGCTGTGTAATCAGCGCAATCCACTTACTCCAAGTGGCATCAGTAGCATGATGGGTAGAGGGAACCTTTCCTTTGAACATCCAGTTCAGCACTGGCAGTCGAGGTGCCAGAAGGAGCTGCGCTTCAGTACCGATTACTTCGGAAGCAGCTCGAACCCCCTCGTATGCGGCTAAGATTTCCTTCTCAGTTGGAGTGTAGCGCTCCTCAGACCCCCTGTATGCTCGACTCCAGAAACCAAGGGGTCGGCCTCGGGTCTCTCCAGAAGCTCTTTGCCACAAACTCCAAGTGGGACCTTCCTTTCCAGCAGCAGTGTAGAGGATGTTCTTTACATCCTGTCCCATCCGCACTGGCCCCAGGGCCACGGCACGGGCTATCTCCTGCTTAATTTGCTCAAAAGCCTGCTGCTGCTCAGGGCCCCACACAAAATCATTCTTCTTCCGCGTCACCCGAAAGAGAGGGCTCACAATGAGGCTGTAGTTTGGAACATGCATTCTCTAAAAGCCCACTACACCCAGAAAAGCTTGGGTCTCTGTCTTACTAGTGGGTGGAGACATAGCAATAATTTTGTCAATCACATCTGTTGGGATGTGACGACGTCCATCTTGCCACTTTATTCCTAGGAATTGAATTTCCTGTGCAGGCCCTTTTACTTTGCTTCGTTTAATAGCGAAGCCAGCTCGCAGGAGGATCTGGATTGTTCTCTCTCCTTTCTCGAAAACTTCCCCTGCTGTATTGCCCCACACAATGATGTCATCAATGTATTGTAAGTGCTCAGGAGCACCGCCCTGTTCCAATGCAGTTTGGATCAACCCATGGCAAATGGTTGGGCTGTGCTTCCACCCCTGGGGCAAACGGTTCCAGGTGTACTGAACGCCTCTCCAGGCGAAGGCAAACTGTGGCCTGCATTCTGTGGCCAAGGGAATTGAAAAGAAGGCGTTAGCAATGTCAGTCGTGGCATACCACTTGACTGCTTTTGACTCCAGTTCATACTGGAGTTGAAGCATGTCCGGCACAGCAGCACTCAGTGGAGGTGTGACTTCATTCAGGCCACGGTAATCTACCGTCAACCTCCATTCTCCGTTGGCTATACGCACTGGCCATATGAGGCTTTTAAACGGGGAGTGAGTTTTGCTGAACACTCCCCGGCTCTCTAGCTGACGGATCAGGTTATGAATGGGGAGCAAGGAATCCCTGTTGGTGCGGTACTGCCGTCTGTGCACCGTTTTTGTAGCAATTGGTACCTGTTGCTCCTCCACTTGTAGTAACCCTACAACAGACGGATCTTCTGACAGGCCAGGCAAAGCAGACAGCTGCTTAATATTATCTGCATCCACAGCAGCTATTCCGAAAGCCCATCGATACCCTTTGGGATCCTTAAAATATCCCCTTTTGAGGTAATCAATACCAAGTATGCATGGGGCCCCCTGTCCAATCACTATAAGATGCTTCTGCCAGTCTTTACCCGTGAGGCTTATTTCTGCCTCCAGCACAGACAATTCCTGAAAGCCCCCTGTCACTCCAGAGATATGAATCAATTCTGCCCCTTTATAACTTGAAGGCATTAGAGTACATTGGGCACCAGTATCCACCAGTGCCTCATATTTCTGTGGGTTTGATGTGCCAGGCCACCGAATCCACACAGTCCAATACACTCTATTATCCCTCTCCCTCCTCTGGCTGAGGGCAGGGCCCCTCTATTCATTACCTGTAGTGACAGGAACAACTTCGCTGGTAGTTGCTCTGTGTTGTAATTCTCTCACCCGTGCTCGCAGTGCAGGGGTGGGTTTTTGATGCCATTCCTTCATATCTTCTCCATTTGCACGTAAGTAACTCCACAAAGCCGCGCGCAACATGAAGTTAGTGCTGTCATTTGCTCGAGCAGGATGGCGTCTGCTACTGATAGCTACAATTGATTCAACCCTATCAATCAGTTGGGATAATTTTCCCAGTATATCTTCCATTTGTCCTTCGAACTTTGATATGGCTGAAATGGACGCGTATGGCGGTGGAAATTTTTGTTCGAAGTTTTGAAGTGTAAGAATTAGTTCAAAAACTGGGGGTTTTCTGTCTTGGTCCTCATATCTGTTGAACGTTGTCACTAGTGTACCGGCGTACCTTTCTGGTGCTGACTTTGAAAGCTTCTGACATATTTCGGGTGTACTCCTTACTTTCTCCGGATCATGGTCCCGATCGTCAGGATCAAAGGTGGGATCATACAGCATTTCCGCCACAGCTTTTTCTCTCAAATACTGGATGCCTTCCTCAATAGTTTTCCACCTTTTCACTTTAGGTGCCAGGTCACTCTTGTAGGGATATCTTTCCCTCACAGCTACTAGCATTCGTTGCCAGAGGCTGGCGATTCCATCCATATACCTGCTGATTCCTCTGTCGACAGCCGGATCTCGGGCAATGTTTCCTAGTTGGCGAGCTTCGTTACTATCAAGGGACACACTGTTGGCCCCGTTGTCCCAACACCGAAGCAACCAAGTGACAATACTCTCATCCGGACGTCGAACAAACTCCTTTCTTGAGCCTTGGATCTCAGACATTTTCATGGGCCGACGAAACGTCGTAACTTTAACTTTCTCTTCACCTTCATCATCACTTTCTTCTCCATGTCTCTCACTTTTCTTTGTTGCCTTTCTCGATGGTGGGGGGGTTGTGGCCACCCCCTCACCTATATCTTCCTCTTCTTTCGGCACCTCTTCTTTGCGTTCTAGGCGCGAGGACACACGTTTCCATTTCTTGCCTTCCACAGGGGCAACTGACTTTGATACTGGTGCTTCCTTTGGCTGGTCAGGTGTGACCGGGAGATTTCCCTCTTTGGTTTGGGCCTCAGTTTGGACACTCTCTCCCTTCACAATAGTATATAAACCTCGGGTAGCATAAGCCAAGCCCCAAATAAGCTGTTCCACCTCAGATCTTTCTGAGCCGCAACACCCTTTACTCAGATACAGGCCTAGCTCCTCAGGATCCTGCAATTGTTTGGGAGAAAAATCCCATGACACCGGGTGTCCCCATGCTTCTAATTTCTTTGCTAAAACTCTCCATTCTCCCTGCCATTCAACATTCTCTGTTTCTGGGAGAAGCTTCCTGCACATGATGTAAAGTGCTACTACATGAAAGAGGACTAATATCCCAATTATTAACACCATCCCTAAGTTGTGATCTTGAAAATTCATAAAAAACTGATAGGGGAACCCGGATACCCATTCAAACATCACATGGTTCGTTAATATGCTATCGTTTGTTCCATTAGCTGGGGTGCCCTGGTATCTGGCAGGTGCCTCTATCATTGCCTTTAATTTATCATATAGGGACCAGAACCAATGGAACAGAATGGCAAACCTAACCAAGTTCCAGTACGTTTTGAGCATTAAGAGGGAAAAAGCAATGAAATGCAGCCCCTTTAAGAGCTGATCAAAATGAGAGAACATTTTTTTTTTTTCTTTACTATAACAAGTTAGCAGCACCCATTAAAGTTTACAAATATCCCAGAACAACAGGCAGTACGCCCAGACTTCAAGGTCGTGTTATGCCGTACAGTACCTGCAGTACAGATAAGCTTGCTAGCGAGAGACAGAGATTCACTCTAAAAGTATGTCTCTGCCCGGCTAAGGCGGTTCGGGTCCCACATTGGGCGCCAAAAAAAATGTCAACGGTTCACTGGGCTGGATCGGCCCGGATCCGCGACGACAGGTGCGGGGGACTCACGGACCCACGCCCCAGGAAAGGGGAAAGGAAAAGGGAAAAAGGGAAAAGGGAGATGGGCCTAGAAACAAAACAGCGGAAAAGATCTGAGGAGGAAAGCTAATTTACTAAATAAGATATCAGAAAGTAAAATAACAGAATATAATACAATATAATTGGAATTGAGGCTAATGAATCAAATAAAACGAGCAAGAGAGAGTGTCCGATAAACCGAAGGCCTTACGCTAACGCTGAAGGCGATACGGCAGCGAGCACCCACTGCTGCGTCAATCCCGAAGGAAAGAGAGTGTCCCGTGACCGCTGAGGGTTTTTATCTGTTCCCTCTGAGCGGAAAACACGTAAAAATACAAAGCATCGCAAAGTCCTCTGGGGAATGTAGTGCTTCTTCTCTTCTGAGGCAGGTATACCTGGAATTATCAATGATCTATGGAGCTGGAGTATTAGCTCTTTAACTCTTAATGCAATACATGATGTTATGATGTGGAATACCAGTACCAAAAATCATAAAACAATGACAGAATCAATGGGACCATAGGGATCAATGGGGCCATAGGGATCCATGGGGACATAGAACTCAATGGGGCCATAGGGATCAATGGGACCAAAGGAATAAGTAGGGCCATAGGAATCAGTGGGGCCATAGAACTCAATGGGGCCATAGGGATCAATGGGACCATAGGAATCAATGGGGCCATAAGAATCAGTGGGTCCATAGGAATCAGTGGGGCCATAGGGATCAATGGGGCCACAGGAATCAATGGGGCCATAGGAATCAATAAGGTCATAGGAATCAATGGAGCCATAGGGACCAATGGGGCCATAGGAATCAATGGAGCCATAGGGATCGATGAGGCCATGGGAATCAATGGTGTTATAGGAATGAATGGAGCTATAGAAATCAATGGGGTCATAGGGATCAATGGGACCATAGAACTCAATGGGACAATTGAACTCAATGGGACCATAGGAATCAATGGGGCCATAGGAATCAATGGGGCCATAAGGATCAATGGGGCCATAGGGATAAATAGGGATCAATGAAACCATAGGAATCAATGGTGCCATAGGGATCAATGGGACCATAGGAATCAATGCATCCGTAGAACTCAATGGAGCCATAGGGATCAAAGGGGCCATAGCGATCAATGGAGCCATAGGAATCAATGGGGCCATAGGGATCTATGGGGCCATAGGGATTAATGGGGCCATAGGGATCAATAGGCCAGAGTGATCAATGGGAACATAGGAATCAATGGGGCCATAGGGATGAATGGTGCCATAGAACTCAATGTGGCCATAGGAATCAATGTGGCCATAGAACTCAATGAAGCCATAGGGATCAATGCGGCCATAGAACTCAATGGGGCCATAAGAATCAATGGGACCTTAGAACTCAATGGGGTCTTAGGGATCAATGGGGCCATAAGAATCAATGGGGCCATAGGGATCAATGGGGCCATAGGGATCTATGTGGCCATAAGGATGAGTGGGGCCATAGGAATCAATGGGGCCATAGGGATCAATGGGGCCATAGAACACAATGGGGCCATAGAACTCAATAAGGCTATAGAGATCAATGGGGCCATAGGGATCAATGGGGCCATAGGAATCAATGGGGCCATAGGAATCAATGGGGCCATAGAAATCAATTGGGACATTGGGATCAATGGAGCCATATGAATCAATGGGGCCATAGGAATCAAAGGGGCCATAGGGATCAATGGGGCCATAGGAATCAATGGGGCCATAGGGATCAATGGGGCCCTTGGAATCAATGGGGTAATAGGAATCAGTGGGGCACAGCGATCAATGGAGCCAGAGGGACCAATGGGGCCATAGGAATCAATGGGGCTACAGGAATCAATGGAACCATAGGGATCAATGGGGCCATAGAATACAAAGTAGCCATAGGGATCAAAGGAGCCATAGGGATCAATGGGGCCATAGAAAACAATGGGGCCATAGGAATCAGTGGGGCCATAGAACTCAATGGGGCCATTGGAATCAATGTGGCCATGGAACTCAAGGGGGCCATAAAAATCAATGGGGTCATAGGAATCAATGGGGCCATAAAACTCAATGGGGCCATAGAAATCAATGGAGCCATAGGAATCAATGGAGCCATAGAACTCAATGGAACCATAGGGACCAATGGGGGTATAGGGATCAATGGGGACATAGGGATCAATTGGGCCATAGAACTGAATGGGGCCATAGAAATCAAAGGGGCCATCGGAATCAATGGGGCCATAGAACACAATGAGGCCATAGGAATCAATGGAGCCGTAGAACACAATGGGGCCATAGAACTCAATGGGGCCATAGGGATCAATGGGACCTTTGGAATCAATGGGGCCATAGGAATCAATGGGATCATAGAGATCAATGGGGCAATAGGGATTAATGGGAACATAGGAATCAATGGGGCCATAGGGATCAATGGGACCATAGGAATCAATGCGGCCATAGAACCCAATGGGGCCATAGGGATCGATGGGGCCATAGGGGTCAATGGGGCCATAGGGATCATTGGGGCCATAGAACTCAATGGGGCCATAGGGATCAATGAGGTTATAGGGATCAATGGGGCCAGAGGGATCACTGGGGCATAGGGATCAATGGGGTCATAGGAATCGATGGGGCCATAGGAATCAATGGGGCCATAGGGATAGATGGGACCATAGGAATCGATGGGGCCATAGGAATCAAAGGGACCATAGGGATCAGTGGGGCCATAGGAATCAATGGGGCCATAGTCACCAAGGGGGCCATTGGAATCAATGGGGCCATAGGACTGAATGGAGCCATAGAACTCAAAGGGGCCATAGAACTCAATAGGGACATATGGATCAACGGGGCCATAGGAATCGATGGGGCCATAGGAATCGATGGGGCCATAGGAATCGATGGGGCCATAGGGATCAATGGGGCCATAGGGAACAATGTGGCCGTAGGAATCAATGGAGCCTTAGAACTCATTGGCGCCATAGGGATCGATGGGGCCATAGGGATCAAGGCGGCCATAGAACTCAATGGGGCCATAGGGATCAATGGGGCCATAGGGATCAATGGGGCCATAGGGATCAATGGGGACATAGGGATCAATGGGACCATAGGAATCAGTGGGGCCATAGGAATCAGTGGGGCCTGAGGAATCAATGGGGCCATAGGAATCAATGGGGCCATAGAACTCAATTGGGCCATAGGGATGAGTGGGGCATAGGGATCAATGGGGCCATAGGGATCGATGGGGCCATAGGAATCAATGGGGCCATAGGAATCAATGGGGCCACAGCGATCAATGGGTCCACAGCGATCAATGGGGCCATAGGAATCAATGGGGCCACAGGAATTCATGGAGCCATAGGAATGAATGGGGCCATAGTCATCAAAGGGGCCATAGGGACCAATGGGACCATAGGGACTAATGGGGCCATAGTCATCAATGGGTCCATAGGGATTAATGCGGCCACAGGGATCAATGGGGCCACAGCGATCAATGGGGCCATAGGAATCGAAGGGGCCATAGGAATCAATGGGGCCATAGAACTCAATGGGGCCTTAGGGATCAATGGGAACTTAGGAATCAATGGGGCCATAGGAATCAAAGAAGCCATAGGAATCAATGGGGCCATAGAACTCAATGGGGCCGTAGGGATCAATGGGACGATAAGAATCATTGGGGCCATAGGAATCAATGGGGCCATAGTGATCAATGGGTCCATAGGGATCAATGGGGCCATAGAACTCAGTGGGGCCATAGTACTAAATGGGGCCTTAGTAATCAATGGGGCCATAGAGATCAATGGGGACATAGAACTCAATGGGGCCATAGGGATCAATGAGGCCATAGGGATCAATGGGGCCATAGAACTCAGTGGGGCCATAGAACTAAATGGGGCCTTAGTAATCAATGGGGCCATAGAGATCAATGGGGACATAGAACTGAATGGGGCCATAGGGATCAATGAGGCCATAGGGATCAATTGGGCCATAGAACTCAAAGGGGCCATAGGGATCAATGTGGCCATAGAACTCAAAGGGGCCATTATAATCAAAGGAGCAATAGAACTCAATGGGGCCATAGGTATCAATGGGGCCATAGGGATCAATAGGGCCATAGAACTCAATGGGGCCATAGGAATCAATGTGGCCATAGAACTCAAAGGGGCCATTATAATCAATGGAGCCATAGAACTCAATGGGGCCATAGGGATCAATGGGACCTTAGGAATCAAAGGGGCCATGGGGATCAATGGGGCCATAGGGATCGATGGGGCCACAGGGATCGATGGGTCCATAGGAATCAATGGGGCCATAGTCATCAATGGGGACATTGGATTCAATAAGGCCATAGGACTCAATGGAGCCATAGAACTCAAAGGGGCCATAGAACTCAATAGGGCCATAGGGATCAATGGGGCCATAGGAATCAGTAGGGCCATAGGGATCAGTGGAACCATAGGAATCGATGGGGCATAGGAATCGATGCGGCCATAGCGATCAGAGGGGCCATAGGGATCAATGGGGCCATAGGGATCAATGGGGCCATAGGGATCAATTGGGCCATAGAACTCAATGGGGCCATTGGAATCAATGTGGCCATAGAACTCAATGGGGCCATAAAAATCAATGGGGTCATAGGAATCAATGGGGCCATAGAACTCAATGGGGCCGTAGGAATCAATGGAGACATAGGAATCAATGCAGCCATAGATCTCAAAGGAACCATAGGGACCAATGGGGGTATAGGGATCAATGGGGACATAGGGATCAATTGGGCCATAGAACTCAATGGGGCCATAGAAATCAAAGGGACCATACGAATCAATGGGGCCTTAGGCATCAATGCGGCCATAGAACTAAATGGGGCCATAGGGATCAATGAAGCCATAGTAATCCATGGGGCCATAGGGATCAATGGGGCCACAGCGATCAATGGAGCAATACGGATCAATGGGGCCACAGGAATCAATGGGGCCATAGGAAGCAATGGGGCCATAGTCATCAATGAAGCCATAGGGATCAAAGGGACCATAGGAATCAAAGGGGCCATATTCATCAATGGGGCCATGGGGATTAATGCGGCCACAGGGATCAATAAGGGCACAGCGATCAATGGGGCCATAGGAATCAATGGAGCCATAGAACTCAAACGTGTCATAGGGATCAATGGGGCCATAGGAATCAATGGGATCTTAGAGATCAATGGGACCATAGGGATCAATGTGACCATAGGAATCAATGGGACCATAGGGATCAAGGGGCCATAGGGATCAATGGGGCCATAGGAACCAATGGGGCCATAGGGATCAATTGGAACATAGGGATCAATGGGACTACAGGGATCAATGGGACCACAGGAATAAATGGAGCCGTAGGAATCAATGGGGCCATAGGAATCCGTGAGGCCATAGAACTCAGTGGGGCCATAGGGATCAATGTGGCCAAGGAATCAATGGGGCCATGGGAATCAATGGGACCATAGGGATCAATGGGGACATAGGAATCATTGGGACCATAGGAATCAATGGGACCATAGGGATCAGTGGGGCCATAGAACTGAAAGTGTCCATAGGAATTAATGTGGCCATAGAACTGAAGGGACCATAAAAATCAATGGGGCCATTGAAATCAATGGGGCCATAGGGATCAATGGGGCCACAGCGATCAATGGGACCGTAGGAATCAATGGGGCCATAGAACTCAATGGGGCCATAGGAATCAATGGGGCCTTAGGAATCAATGGGGCCATAGAACTCAGTGGAGCCTTAGAACTCAATGGGGCCATAGAACTCAATGGGGTCGTAGAGATCAATTGGACCATAGGAATAAATGGGGCCATATAACTCAATGTGGCCATAGGAATCAATGGAGCCATAGTACTCAATGGGGCCATGGAACTCAATGGGGCCATAGGGATCAATGGGGCCATAGTGATCAATGGGGCCATAGGAACCAATGGGGCCATAGGGATCAATGGGACCATAGGGATCAATGGGGACTTAGGGATCAATGGAGCCATAGAACTCAATGGAGCCATAGAAATCAATGGGGCCATAGGGATCAATGGGGCCATAGGGATCAATTGGGCCATAGAACTCAATGGGGCCATTGGAATCAATGTGGCCATAGAACTCAATGGGGCCATAAAAATCAATGGGGTCATAGGAATCAATGGGGCCATAGAACTCAATGGGGCCGTAGGAATCAATGGAGACATAGGAATCAATGCAGCCATAGATCTCAAAGGAACCATAGGGACCAATGGGGGTATAGGGATCAATGGGGACATAGGGATCAATTGGGCCATAGAACTCAATGGGGCCATAGAAATCAAAGGGGCCATAGGAATCAATGGGGCCATAGAACTCAATGAGGCCATAGGAATCAATGGAGCCGTAGAACTCAATGGGGCCATAGAACTCAATGGGGCCATAGGGATCAATGGGACCTATGGAATCAATGGGGCCATAGGAATCAATGGGATCATAGAGATCAATGGGGCAATAGGGATCAATGGGACCATAGGAATCAGTGGAGCCATAGGGATCAATGGGACCATAGGAATCAACGCGGCCATAGAACTCAATGGGGCGATAGGGATTGATGGGGCCATAGGGGTCAATGGGGCCCTAGGGATCATTGGGACCATAGGGATCAATGGGGCCATAGGAATCGATGGAGCCATAGGAATCGATGGGGCCATAGGGATCGATGGGACCATAGGAATCGATGGGGATATAGGAATCGATGGGGCCATAGGAATCAATGGGACCATAGGGATCAGTGGGGCCATAGGAATCAATGGGGCCATAGGACTCAAAGGAGCCATAGAACTCAAAGGGGCCATAGAACTCAAAAGTGCCATAGGGATCAATGGGGCCATAGGAATCAGTGGGGCCATATGGATCAACAAGGCCATAGGAATCGATGGTGCCATAGGAATCGATGGGGCCATAGGGATCAATGGGACCGTAGAACTCAATGGGGCCATAGGGATCAGTGGGAACATAGGGATCTATGGGGCCTTAGGAATCAATGGGGCCATAGGAATCAATGGTGCTTTAGGGATCAATGGGACCAAAGGAATCAATGGGGCCTTAGGAATCCGTGGGGCCATAGAACTCAGTGGGGCCATAGGGATAAATGGGGCCACAGGAATCAATGGGACCATAGGAATCAATGGGACCATAGGGATCAATGGGGCCATAGGAATCAATGGGGTAATAGGAATCAATGGGGCCATAGGGATCAATGCGGCCATAGGGATCAATGGGGTTATAGGGATCAATGGGGCCATAGAACTCAATGGGGCCATAGGAATCAATGGGGCCTTAGGAATCAATGGGGCCATAGGGATCGATGGGGTCATAGGAATCGATGGGGCCATAGGGATCGATGGGGCCGTAGGGATCAATGCGGCCATAGAACTCAATGGTGCCATAGGAATCAGTGGGGCCACAGGAATCAGTGGGGCCATAGGAATCAGTGGGGCCATAGAACTCAGTGCGGCCATAGGGATCAATGGGACCATAGGAATCAATGGGGCCATTGGGATCAATAAGGCCATAGGAATCAATGGGGCCACAGGAATCAAAGGGGCCATAGGAATCAATGGGACCTTAGGAATCAATGGGGCCATAGGAATCAATGGGGCCATAGGAATCAATGGGACAATAGGGATCATTGGGGCCATAGGAATCAATGGGGCCATAGGAATCCGTGGGGCCATAGAACTCAGTGGGGCCATAGGGATAAATGGGGCCACAGGAATCAATGGGACCAGAGGAATCAATGGGACCATAGGGATCAATGGGGCCTTAGGAATCAATGGGGTCATAGGAATCAATGGGGCCATAGGGATCAATGCGGCCATAGGGATCAATGTGGCTATAGGGATCAATGGGGCCATAGAACTCAATGGGGCCATAGGAATCAATGGGGTCATAGGAATCAATGGGGCCATAGGGATCGATGGGGCCATAGGAATCAATGGGGCCCTAGGAATCAATGGGGCCATAGGGATCAATGGGGCCACAGGAATCAATGGGACCATAAGAATCAATGGGGCCATAGGAATCAATGGGGCTATAGGGATCAATGGGGCCACAGAAATAAATGGGACCGTAGGAACAGGTTAACAGGTTAACAGCTTAACAGCTTAACAGGTTGAAGATCTGCTTAGCATGGTGATAGAACTGAAAGAGGAGGTTGAGAGACTGAGGGCCATCAGGGACTGCGAGAGGGAGATTGACTGGTGGAGTAGCTCCCTCAAGTGCCAGAGAGAAAGGCACCCAGGAGATCCCCCGAATTTGGTGGTGGACTCCCTGACCTGCCCCCGTCAGGTTGAGGGGGGGTATCTGAGGGATGGGGAGGGCTGGCAGAGAGTCCCAGCTCGGTACTGTAGGCGATTTCCCCCTCTGCCTACATCGTCTCCTCAAGTCCCTCTAAACAATAGGTTTGCAGTGTTGGATGTTGAAGGAGAAATAAGGGGGGAGGAGCGGGAAGATTCTCCCAAGAAGTCACCAATGGCAAGGCAGTCGACTCCATGCATTGAGACTGCAGCTGCCAAGAAGGAAAGAAAGGTGATCGTGGTGGGTGGCTCCCTTCTCAGGGGTACTGAGGGCCCCATTTGCAGACCAGACCCGTGCCGTAGAGAAGTGTGCTGTCTCCCTGGGGCCCGGGTTAGAGACATAACTAGAAGACTCCCAGATCTGATTCACCCCAATGACTACTATCCGTTGCTCATAGTTCAAGCAGATAGCAGTGAAATAACTCAAAGAAGCCTAAGAACTATGAAAAGAGATTTCAGGGGTCTAGGACGATTAGTTCAAGGTGTGGGAGCACAAGTGGTATTTGCTTCCATACCTTCTGGGGCAGCAAAGGACACGGAATGGGCTAGGAAAACACAAGTGATGAATAATTGGCTGAGAGGCTGGTGTAGAGACAGACACTTTGGGTTTTTTGACCACGGGGCAGTTTACTCAGCTCCTGGCCTGTTATCCGCTGATGGAATACACCTGTCCCAAAGGGGGAAACGAATTCTAGCCCGGGAGCTAGCTGGATTAATTGAGAGAGCTTTAAACTAGCTGTGATGGGGGTAGGGGATATAACAGGGCTCCCCAGGGAAGAGCCCAGGGGGGCTGTGCTGGAACAAAGGGTGAGGCAAGTGTCTCAGCTGAAGTGCATATACACCAACGCACGCAGCATGGGCAATAAACAAGAAGAGCTTGAAACCATTGTAAGGCAGGCAAACTATGACCTTGTTGCTATTACGGAAACATGGTGGGACCCCTCCCATGACTGGAGGACTGGGATGGATGGCTACAAGCTCTTCAGAAGGGATAGGCGGGGAAGAAAGGGTGGTGGCATAGCTCTCTATATCAAAGAGTGTCTTGATGTTGAAGGGCTTGAGGTTGGAAACGACCAAGTGGAGTGTCTGTGGGTAAGGATCAGGGGGATGGTCTGTAGGAGTGACATCGTGGTGGGGCTCTGTTATAGACCGCCTAGCCAAGATGAAGAGATAGATGAGGTGTTCTACAAGCAACTAGTAGATGTTGCACGATGGCCAGCACTAGTTCTCATGGGGGACTTCAACTTCCCTGATATATGCTGGAAATATAATACCGCGCAGAGGAAGCAGTCCTTGAGATTTCTGGAGTGTGTGGAAGATAGCTTCCTGACACAGCTGGTGCAGGAACCTACCAGGGGAAGTGCCCTGCTAGACCTGCTCTTCACTAACAGAGATGGACTAGTAGGAGATGTGAAGGTTGGGGATCGTCTTGGCCAGAGTGACCATGAAATGGTAGAGTTTGCTATTCTTGGTGACATCAAGAGGGTGACTAGCAAAACTGCTGCCTTGGACTTCCGGAGGGCAGACTTTGACCTGTTCAGGACGCTTGTTGCAAGGGTCCCTTGGGACTCGCTCCTGTGGGGTAAAGGGGTCCAGGAAGCCTGGGCCCTCCTCAAGACGGAAATCTTAAAGGCACAGGAGCAGGCTGTCCCTGAGTACCGTAAGTCAAGCCAGAGGGGAAAAAGACCAGTGTGGATGAACCGAGATCTTTTGTTGAGACTCCGGGAGAAAAAGAGAGTCTATGTCCTCTGGAAGATGGGACAGGCTACTTGGGGAGACTACAGGGAACTTGCCAAGATTTGCAGGCAGGAAGTTAGAAATGCAAAAGCCCAGCTTGAACTTAGACTGGCTACTGCAGTAAAGGAGAACAAAAAATTCTTTTATAAATATATTAACAGTAAAAGAAGAACTAAGGAGAATTTCCCTCCTTTACTTGATGCGGCAGGGAATGTAACCACAGAGGATAAGGAAAAGGCTCAGGTTCTCAATGCCTTCTTCACGTCTGTCTTTAATAGATAGACCAGTTATCCTCAGGATACTCCTCGCCCTGACCTGGAAGTCTGGGACGAAGAGCATCATACACCCCCTGTGATCCCAGCAGAGACAGTCAGAGACCTGCTCCTCCATCTGAACTGCCACAAGTCCATGGGGCCAGATGGGATCCACCCAAGGGTGCTGAGGGAGCTGGCAGAGGTGATTGCCAAGCCCCTTTCTGCCATCTATCAGCATTCCTGGTCATCTGGAGAGGTCCCGCAAGATTGGAGGCTTGCCGATGTGACTCCCATCTACAAGAGAGGCCGTAAGGAAGATCCGGGGAACTACAGGCCTGTCAGCCTGACCTCGGTATCAGGGAAAGTTATGGAGCAATTGATCTTGAGGGAGATCACACGGCACGTGCATGGCAATCAGGGGATCAGACCCAGCCAGCACGGGTTCACAAAGGGCAGGTCGTGCTTGTCCAACCTCATCTCCTTCTAAGACTGGGTGACCAGACTGGTAGATGAGGGAAAGGCTGTTGATGTAGTCTACCTGGACTTCAGCAAAGCCTTTGACACGGTCTCCCACAGTATTCTCCTGCAGAAGCTGGCAGCCCATGGTGTGGACAGGTTCACTCTTCTCTGGGTTGAGAATTGGCTAGAGGGCCGTGCCCAGCGGGTAGTGGTTAATGGAGTCAAGTCCAGCTGGCGTCCTGTCACGAGTGGTGTCCCCCAAGGGTCGGTATTGGGGCCCATCTTGTTTAATATCTTTATTGATGACCTGGATGAGGGGATTGAGTGTACCCTCAGTAAGTTTGCGGATGACACCAAGTTGGGAGGATGTGTTGATCTGTCTGAGGGTAGGGAGGCCCTTCAGCGGGATCTGGATAGGCTAGACAGTTGGGCTGAGGTCAATGGGATGAGGTTCAATAAGGCCAAGTGCCGGGTCCTGCACTTTGGCCACAATAACCCCATGCAATGCTATAGGCTTGGGGCAGAATGGCTTGAGGAGTGTATAGAGGAAAAGGACCTGGGGGTGTTGGTTGATGCTCGGCTCAATATGAGCCGGCAGTGTGCCCAGGTGGCCAAGAAGGCCAATGGCATCCTGGCCTGTATTAGGAATAGTGTGGCCAGCAGGAGCAGGGAGGTGATCATCCCCCTGTACTCAGCTCTGGTGCGGCCGCACCTCGAGTACTGTGTTCAGTTTTGGGCCCCTCACTACAAGAGAGACATCGAGGCCCTGGAGCGTGTTCAGAGAAGGGCAACAAAACTGGTGAGGGGTCTGGAGCACAGGTCTTACGAGGAGCGGCTGAGGGAGCTGGGATTGTTTAGTTTGGGGAAAAGGAGGCTCAGAGGAGACCTCATTGCACTCTACCACTTTCTGAAGGGAGGCTGTGGTAAGGAGGGGGTCAGCCTCTTCTCCCAGGTAACTAATGACAGGACGAGAGGGAATGGCCACAAGTTGTGCCGGGGAAGATTTAGATTAGACTTGAGGAAAAATTTTTTCTCTGAAAGAGTGGTCCGGCACTGGAATGGCCTGCCTAGGGAGGTGGTTGAGGCACCGTCCCTAGCGCTGTTCAAGAAGCGTTTAGATGAGGTGCTGAGGGATTTGATTTAGTAGCTTGGTGGGTAGGGATGGTGGTGTGAGGATGGTTGGACTAGATGATCTTGTAGGTCCTATCCAACCTAATGTATCTATGAATCTATGAATCTATGAATCAATGGGGCCATAGGGATCAATGGGGCCATAGGGATCAATGGGGCCATAGGGATCGATGGGGCCATAGGGATCGATGGGGCCCTAGGAATCAATGGGGCCCTAGGAATCAATGGGGCCATAGGGATCAATGGGGACATAAAGATCAATGGGGCCATAGGGATCGATGGGGTCATAGAAATCAATGGGGTCATAGGAATCAATGGGGCCATAGAACTCAATGGGGCCATAGGGATCAATGGGGCCGTAGGAATCAATGGTGCCATAGGAATCAATGGTGCCATAGGAATCAATGGAGCCATATAACTCAATGGGGCCATAAGGATCAATGGAACCATAGGAATCAATGGGGCCATAGAACTCAAAGGGGCCATAGTAATCAATGAAGCCATAGGAATCAATGGGGCCATAGGAATCAATGAGGCCATAGAACTCAAAGGGGCCATAGGGATTAATGGGACCATAGGAATCAACGTGGCCATAGGAATCAATGGGGCCTTAGGGATCAATGGGGCCATTGGGATCAATGGGGCCTTAGAACTCAATGGGGCCATAGGGATCAATGGGGCCATAGGGATCAATGGGGCCATAGGGATCAATGGGGCCATAGGAATCAATGTGCCTATAGAACTCAAAGGGGCCTTAGGAATCAATGGGGCAATAGAACTCAATGGGGCCATAGGAAAAATGGAGCCGTAGAACTCAATGGGGCCATAGAACTCAATGGGGCCATAGGGATCAATGGGGCCATAGGGATCAATGGGGCCGTAGGGATCAATGGGGCCATAGGGATCAATGGGACCATCGAACTCAATGGGGCCATAGGGATAAATGTGACTGTAGGAAACAATGGGGCCATAGGGATCATTAAGGCCATAGGGATCAATGGGGCCATAGGAATCAATGGGGCCATAGAACTCCGTGGGGCCATAGGAATCAATGGGGCTTAGGAATCAATGGGGCCATAGGAATCAATGGGGACTTAGGGATCAATGGGGCCATAGGAATCAATGCGGCCATAGGGATCGATGGGGCCATAGGGTTCGATGGGGCTATAGAACTCCAAGGGTCCATAGGGATAAATGGGACCATAGGAATCAATGGGGTCATAGGAATCAATGGGGCCTTAGGGATCAATGTGACCATAGGAATCAATGGGGCCATTGAACTCAGTGGGGCCATAGGGATCAATGGGGCCATAGGAATCAATGGGGCCATAGGGATCAATGGAGCCATAGGGATCAATGGGGCCATAAGGGATCAATGGGCCCACAGCGATCAATGGGGCCACAGAAATCAATGGGGCCATAGGAGTCAATGGGGCCTTAGGAATCAATGGGGCCATAGGGATCAATGGGACCATAGGAATCAATGGGGCCATAGGAATCAGTGGGGCCATAGGAATCAATGGGGCGTATAACTCAATGGGGCCATAGAACTCATTGGGGCCTGTCACGGTGTTATCCGTGATAGTAACCCAGGAGGGAACCGAGAAGGGTAAAAGAAAGGGAGAGGTAAAAAAGACTGCCGCGCGGCCGCCTAAGCAGTGCCTCTCGCTCCAGGGGGAGGGGAAAACAGAGGGGATTAAGGGTTTGTAAAGATAAATACAACGGCACGATCTGAGAAGGCACGGTAACTTTACTAAATCTAATAAAATTGAACAATTGAGAGAGAGAGACAAAATTTCCAAACCAGAAAACTGGGAGCTTACGTTACACGTGCTGAACTCCTCACAGCCGCCCGGAGAGCGCGCCACCAAAAAGCGCGGGCCTGGTGTCTGGTGCGGAGCTCCGCCCCTCCCCTGCTCCCACAGCATTAACTCCTTAACGGCCTGCATGATGTTCTGATGTGGAATACCGGCATCAAAACCACAAAACCACAACATTCCACCCCTTATTCCACATCATCACATCATGCTTAACACATATCTATATAGAACCAAAAACAGTAATAACACAGATTACATACAAACATATCTATACATATACATATACACAGGGAATCACAGACTGGACTCCCCCAGCATCAGATTCCCTTGTGGTACACACTGGACATCCCCATTTTTATCCATTACCCACCAGGTGCACCCAGGTCCCTGTGCGAAAACTGTTCCACGGAGGGGTTTGCCCTTTCCAGAGGCTGGAAGGACCCACACTGCTTTTCCCAACATGCTCTTCACATGTACTACAGGGACCTTATGTCCCCCTGTAGGGAGCTGGATTGTGTAGGACCATCTCGGTTCACTGATCCCCTAGTGTTGACCAACCAGGTGGCTTCTGACAGATTTTTCTCCCAATGCTTACATGTCCCGCCACCCAGTGGTCGCCTCCACCATGGTGAGCACATAACGCTTACCATTGCGAGATCGCGGCAAGGTGATATAATCAACCTGCCACGCCTCCCCATATTTATACTTCTGCCATCTCCCTTCCTGCCAGAGAGGTTTCATCCTCCTGGCCTGTTTAATTATGGCGCATGTATCACAGTCATGGGTAACCTGTGCGATGACATCCATAGTTAAGTCCACCCCTCGGTCTCTAGCCCACTTATAGGTCGCATCCCTTCCTTGATGGCCCGAGGTCTCATGGGCCCACCGAGCTAAAAATAACTCTCCTTTGTTCTGCCAGTTCAAGTCTATTTGAGACACTTCCAATTTCAGTAGCTTGATCTCTGCTGTAATTCTCTCACACGTTCTCATAGTGCAGGGGTGGGTTTTTTATGCCACTTCTTCATGTCCTCTCCATTTTCTCGTAAGAAGCTCCACATGGACACACGCAACATGAAGTTACTGCTGTCATCTGCTCGAGCAGAGAGGCGGTTGCCTTTGATGGCTGAGACTTTTATCAGTTTGATCAGTTTCTCCATCAGGTTCTTTGGATCATCCCCGTCTTCATCCGGTGTTTCAGACACTGACACAGGTCCCTCCCGGTTCATCAGTAAGGACAATTCCTCCAGTATCATTTTCAGTATCTTCTTTATGTCACTGACTTCTCCTGCTACTGATGATACAGCTGCAATGGAAACGTGTGATGGTGGAAGTTGTTGCTCAAAGTTTTGAAGTGTAGTAACCACTTCGTGAAATGGGAGTCTTCTGTTTCGGCCCTCGAGTATATTGAATGTTGCTACCAGTGTACTTGCGTACCTTTCTGGTGCTGTTTTTGAGAGCTTCCGATATACATCAGCTTTACACCATGCTTTCTCAGGATCGCGGTCCTGGTGTGGATTGTTAGGGACAAAAGTAGGATCGTACAGCATCTCTACTACAGCCATTTCTCTCAAAAATTGGATGCCCTTCTCCACAGTATTCCATCTTTCCACCTTAGACTCCAGATTGTCTTTGTAAGGAAATATCTCCTTTACAGCTACTAGTACTCATTCCCAGAGGGTAGCAACTCCACTCAAACATCTACTAATCCCTCTGTCGATAGCTGGGTCTCGAGCAATGCTTCCCAGTTGGCGGGCTTCGTTGCCATCTAGGGACACGCTGCTGGTACCATTGTCCCAACACCGCAGCAACCAGGTGACAATAGGTTCATCTGAGCGCCGTACAAACTCCTTTCTTGAACCCTGGATTTCAGTCATCTTTAGGGGCCGACGAATAGTAGTAATGGTGATTTCTTCATTATCACTGTCCTCTCCATGTCTCACACTTTTCTTAGTGGCCTTTCTAGGTGGTGGTGGTGGTGGTGGTGCTGAGGAGGGCCCCTCACCTGGATCTTCCTCTTCTTTCTCATCTCTGTCGTCTCCACGTTTCTCACCTTCCTTAGTGGCCTTTTTAGGTGGTGGTGGTGGTGTTGGTGCTGAAGAGGGCCCCTCACCTGGATCTTCCTTTTTTTTCTCTGCTTCTTCTTCTTTCCGTTCTAGCCGAGAGGACACAAGTTTCCATTTCTGGCCTTCCACAGGGGCAACCGACACGGATGCTGGTGCTTCCTGTGACTGGTCAGGTTTAACCTCAAGGTTTTCATTTTTGTTCTGAACCTCGGTTTGGAAACCATTTCTCTCAAGAATATCAATTATAGCTCGATAAGCACAAGCCAAGCCCCAAACAATCCGTTCCTTCTCAGATCTGTCTGAGTCACATGACTCCTGACCTAAACACTCACTGAATTTCTCAGGATCCCACAGGTGCTCAAGAACAAAATCACATTGCACCGGGGGTCCCCACGCTTCTAATTTCTTTCCTAACTTTTCCCACCTTCCCTGCCATTCAACACCCTCTGGTTCTGAGGAAGGCTTCCTCCACTGGATGTAAAATACCATTGCACAGAGTACATTCAGGAAAACAGATAACACAGTTGCCAGGCTGACACCTGGAAGATAGGTAAAAACCTGAAAAGAGTACCTGGAAACCAATCCAAATGCCGTATAATCTGTCATATTAGCCAGGCTGTTTAGGCAGGAGGGGGGTAACCCCATCAGCACACTAAAGCAGCTGTATGCAGATATGACTCCCATGCTGAACATGAGGGGCTTAAAAAGACGCCAACATGCTCTAAGGTACATGAAAACCCTTAGTCCACTCAGCACCAGTTTTACAGTGGAGTACAAAAACTGCATTGCCCGCATTCTCCACCAATAATGTGTCACGGTGTTATCCGTGACAGTAACCCAAGGGGGAACCGAGAAGGGAAAAAGAAAGGGAGAGGAAAAAAAAAAAAACAACAACTGCTGCACGGCCGCCTCAGCAGAGCTTCGCGCTCCAGGGGGAGGGGAAAACAGAGGGGATTAAGGGTCTGTAAAGATAAATACAACGGCACGATCTGAGAAGGCACGGTAACTTTACTAAATCTAATAAAATTGAACAATTGAGAGAGAGAGACAAAATTTCCAAAGCAGAAAACTGGGAGCTTACGTTACACGTGCTGAACTCCTCACAGCCGCCCGGAGAGCGCGCCACCAAAAAGCGCGGGCCTGGTGTCTGGTGCGGAGCTCCGCCCCTCCCATGCTCCCACAGCATTAACTCCTTAACGGCCTGCATGATGTTCTGATGTGGAATACCAGCATCAAAACCACAAAACCACAACAGTGTCCTGCTGCCGTCTGTGGCCATTGGACCTGGGAAGCAGCAGCCCGTTTTCAAACACAGATGAGAGGACAGGCCCACGGGGCAGTGAGGGGCAGCCCCCCGTGAACACTGAGGCTGCTGCTCCGTGGTGCAGCTGGGCTCTTGGCCCCTGAACTGCTCCTGCATACGTGAGTTGCTCTCCCCGTTTCAGTGAAGATGGGAAAACAAAGGAATGGAGACAAATGAATTGCTGCTGGCTTCTTTATTGTATTTATCAACAGAGAGCCTTGATCTATAGGTACATGAGTTGAGTGTGCCAAAACATGAACGATATGCAGCAGGCCAAGAAGAAAACTTCTTATTAAATCAAAGTCGTGGCAGTGGAAACAATAATGGAGGCAAATATAAACAAGGGATTTACCAAGTGAATTACCATGGAGATCCTGTTAGGCTGATGCGCATTTTTTGGGCGCAGAAGTACGTATTGCTCACTGCAACCTTGAGCTCCTGGTTCCTCAGGCTGTAGATGAGAGGATTCACTGCTGGAGGCACCACTGAGTACAGAAATGACACCAGGAGGTCCAGGAATGGAGAAGAGATAGAAGGATGCTTCAGGTAGGCAAACGTGGCAGTGTAGACAAAGAGGGGGACCACGGCCAGGTGAGGGAGGCACGTGGAGAAGGCTTTGTGCCGGCCGAGCACAGAGGGCATCCTCAGCACTGCCCTGAAGATCTGCACGTAGGACAGCACAATGAAAACAAAGCACCCAAGATACAAAGAGACACTAACCACAATAAGCCAAACTTTCCTGAGGTATGGCTGCGAGCAGGAGAGCTTTAACATTTGGGGGATTTCACCGAAGAACTGATTCAAAACATTGCCTTGGCAGAGTGGCAGTGAAAATGTATTGGCAGCGTGCAGCAGGGAATAGAATAACCCAGTGCCCCAGGCAGCTGCTGCCACGGTGACACAAGCTCTGCTGCCCAGGAGGGTCCCGTAGTGCAGGGGATTGCAGATGGCAACAAAGCGGTCATAGGACTTGACTGCGAGAAGGGAATACTCTGCTGAGACGAAGAAAGAAGTAGAAAGAAAGAAAGAAGAAGACCTGTGCAGCACACCCCAAGTAGGAGATGGCCCTGGTGTCCCAGAGGACATTGGCCGCGGCTTTGGAGAGAGTGGTGGAGATGCAGCCCAGGTCGAGGAGGGCGAGGTTGAGGACAAAGAGGTACACGGGGGTGTGCAGGCCGTGGTTGCAGGCTGCGGCTGTGCTGCTGAGGCCGTTGCCCAGGAGGGCAGCCAGGGAGATGCCCAGGAAGAGCCAGAAGTGCAGGAGCTGCAGCTGCCGCGTGTCTGCCAACGCCAGCAGGAGGAACTCGCTGATGGAGCTGCTGTTGGGCATTTGGTACTGCTGGGTATCAGCACCTGTGGGCATGAGGACCTGGTCAAGGAGTACAAAAGTCAGTGACAGGTCTTGCAATGGGGAAAATGCTTCTTGAGGTCAGTGATGTAAGCTACACTTCATGAGGTTGTGTCTGCCACGAAGGCCTCTGCCTTCCTTCTCGGAAGGAAACAGCCATGTCCCTGTGAGGAACGTGTTGGTGCTGTGGTCACAGGTTTTCTTTTCAGAGTTGGTCAGATGAGATCACTTCTACAGCAGAAGTACTTGTAGGCGTCTGTACAACTGACACAAGAAAGACGTGCGTTGCAAATCAAAGTTGTAGGGATGCTTTTTCTCCTCCGTGGTCTCATCCTACTCATGATGCCCAAAGGGTGCTCGGTGAAGTCAGAAATCCTGAGCACTTCTGCTGCACTCAGTGTGAATGGCTGTGACTGAGACCTGAGAGGCAAAGGGATTCACTGCTGCTTCATGCAGGATAAGGGGAGCTCTCTGGGCTTCTTTCCAGTTGCTGTGAAACAGCAAAGTTTGGAGATGGAAGGAGAATACACTCCCGTGTTACCTTTCAAAGAAGCCAGACCCTGCTGAGAGAAGAGGAAACGACTGCGCATCACACAACGCCCACCCTTTCTCAAGGGACGTGAGCAAGATCTCATCACTGCCCTTCTTACAAAGGACACCTAACATTCATTTCACCAACCCCACAGCATTTCCATGCACACAGCTCTCTCTGCTTCTTCCCTGGACTTTGTTCTTCAGGCTATGGGAAAGATTTGCATCCTGAAGGTCAGCTCACAGCTCTGAAGGACCTCAGGGAGATATTTCCTAACAATGGCATCTCACTGAGGGAAAGACAACTCCTTCCCAGCCTCACAGGCTGCATTGCACACAGCTCCAGGCATTCACTCTCAGCCACTGTGCTTTGCAGAGTGCGATGGACACGTGCCTGGGGAGATGCTCCTCTGCTCTGCAGGAGTTTGGCACGGGAATCATTCCTACAAGCTGTAGTTAAGTAGGATAAGACCTCCTCGACCAGTTACCAAGTGCAAGGAGCCACGCCAGAGTTTTACGAAGTCTTGGACAGTTTGGAAAGCGTGAGAGGTTTTAAGAGTTGCTTCTCAGCTTAAATGAGCAAGGCCCAACCAGAGTAAGGCTCAGCTCTGTACTTTTTAAGTGACCAAGGACGAGGTCAGGCGTCTGTCTGGTCTGTGATGACACGCTACTGATGGAGAACACAAGTGATAGCCTGTAGGACTAAGGGACTAACACTCACCCTAAGTCTGTGCCTAAATTAAGCAGGAGTTTTCTAACAATATTTTCAACATGTTGAATGCGGACTGCAGTCCAGTGGAGGATTTTCTTTTCCTCTGTCCCAGATTCTGCAATCCACCACAAGTAGTACAATACGCGCTTGTGTCGGACTCAAAAGCTCAACTAGAACAGCCCCTCCCTCTTCCCCAGAGGTAAAGAGGGTCCGAGTTACAGAGCAAAGTGATGCCAGCCAGCCAGCTTGTCTGCTTGTATTCCAAGATCAGCAGTTAAACCACTTTCACCCAAAGGAACATTAATGGCAAGCATTAATGGCAACATCTCACTCCTGCAAAACTGCTGGTGGTGTCCAATCTCCAAATAATCTGATACTGACAGCAGCTCCTTGTGTTGTCCTCTGCTGCACAAAAATTCCTTGAAGAAGGACCTGTTTCCCAGATAAAGCAGCTGAAGGCTCATCACTACTAGGAAATTCATCTACTCTCTCAGAAGCATTTTCTTCTAACACACAAAAAAAAACACCTCTTGATGTACTTCCACTTCAAGCAGCGAAATGATAGCTGAAAAATATTAAAATTTGAGTGCAAGTGCTGCCTTGATAGTCCTAGGACAGTGTTTCTTCCCAGCCCTTAATCTTTTCTGTGGGCTGGTCACCCTCCCCCAGGGTATCCCCTGCAGTATCACACTGGGGTAGCTGTAGCTGTTGCAGCAATGTCCTGAGAAAGTCTGGTTAAAATGCCAACGAGGTGGAGTTGAACCTCATGTTCTGAAGCTGAGAAAACAAAAACAACGCATTGGAAGAGCTACAGAATTGTATTTGTCCTTACAAGTTTCTTTGATCAGAAACCCAGAGGCCTGTCAAGTCACAACAGAAAAACAAATGCTGTGAACAGCGGCAGCAGGAAGAACTCGGGCAGAAGAAATGCTAGGCTCCGGATATCTAATGCTTTGATCATTCCACTTCACCTTTCAGAAGTGGAAAGGAATTCTACATCCTAATATATTTGTTACAGTAAAAATAAATTGCTGTTTGACCCCCTGCCATCCCTAGGTCAGCTTACTTTGTAGTAAAGGCTGCTGTAGGCCAGAAGACTGGCTCTAACCCTTGTGTGATTACACGAGGCCTCAAGGAAGCAAATCAAGAGAAAAATAAATAAATAAAAGCAGTATAATGTTTTCTACCACTCACTCTCTTTCTAATCCTCAGCATCTCCGGAGAAAGCTTAGCCTTGTGTTCAAAGCCAGGCATCACTGTCCCTTCCCTCAGGTGCTTCTGTTTCTCCTCGATTTGCACTCGTCCATCTCACCAAGCATCCAAGTCCTCCATCAGAGAAATGCTGCCGTGTCCCGGAATGGCTCTTTGTGAATTCCTTCCCCTCAAGTCATCTGGGGAAACACGGAGCACGTCTGTTACAAAGCCCCTCCAGTCAGAGGGCCTGCCACTCCTCCTTCTGCTGCGGAGCAGTCTGCCCAAGGCTCTTCTCCAGTAACATTCCTACTCGGAGAACGGAAAATTTCAGGCACGCATTTTCACGAAGTTTGAGTGAAATAAAAGCAGAGGAAACAAACAGCGCCTGATGCACTATTTCCGAATCCCTCGTCCCCAGTATAACTTCTTGCTAGAACACTCAGTGCAAAGATTGATTTCCAAGCAAGTCAACACTGCTCCGAACAGTTTTCTGACACAGCTCAGACTAACCTGAGAACGTCAGCTGTTCTGCTTCTCCAAGAAGGCACAAAAGTGCCTCCGGGCTTTTGTTGATCGCATTACAGAAACAAAAGCACTTCCAGAGCTATTTTTTTTCCCCTGTATTTGCCTTTAAGCCCAGAATTCAGTGATTATAATCCATTTGTTCTAAAAGAATCAGCACTGGAGGAGCATATCACTCAGCCAGTCGTCGATCCTCCCCTGCCTCCCTGCTGTGCTGTAGGGAAACTCGGTCTTCCCTCCTGAGCCTGTTGTAAATTATTCTGACCAAAAACACGTCACACGGTCTGGCTTCAGGAGTAATGGAAAAATCTGAAGGCAGCATTGAGACAAAGTGCATTTCTTCCTCTCAGTAGAACAATTCATATTAATCAGAACGACTAAAACTTTAGATTAGTATGAAGCCTTAGCATCTCTTTATCAGTACCAAAAAGTAAACCACATACTTCAGGATTACTCTGAAAACAATCACATTCACGGTGCTTCCTCTAACATTTAATTACTTGTAGGGCAAAAAACCCCCAAGAATAGCACCCAAAAGAAATAGTGCCGAAGACGGTATATTTTAGATGGGCTTAAGTAGATGACATACAGATAACTAGTAAGGAAAGAGAGGCTCACCATGAAGATGATTGAGGCTTGCTGATTACTCCACTACAGAGGGATCCCCAACCAGAGATCCTTCTGTGGTGGTGGTCAGCCCTTCAATGGGGTCTGGGAGAGGTGGAGCCAGACCCCACCCCTTCCGATCGCACAGGTACGTTACCTTCACCTGTGCCCCTGCGGCTGACTCAGTGCTCGCCTCAGGTGATCCATCAGTGGTTCAGGCCGTGATCCAGCAGTTCCCACACAGTACCGAATGCCAGTCTCATGCCCTTGGGTTGGAGGGTAAACTATTCCACTTTGTTGATTAACTTCTGGTTATTAATCAGTCCGAGGCAACTTTTCTAGCAGTGAAACCCTTAATCATGTACTAGAAATAGAGGACATTTTGTCTCCAGGGTGTGACAGCGTCGTTAAACCTTACAGGTCCTCCGCAGCTCCTGGACAAGCACCGTTATTTGCCTTTTTGCGTCCAAGCTGCTGGCTCCCCTTTTTATCTCCCCAAAGAAACTGCAATCCAAACTCGTCAATGTACCTACTTTCAAAACCCTTGGCTTGGAGATACTCACCCTGCCGTGGTTGTTTGCCCGCTTTTATACTGAACCTTTTTGGATCACAGCCCCTGGGAGCTGACAGATGTGAGAAATCCAAATTTGACCACGCAGACGTAGAGGGACTGCTGCAAGGCTGGGAAATGCTGATCCTCAAAGCAGCTCTCCCAGAACCCCATGGCGTGTTACTGCTGGTTTCTTCCTCAACCTCCGTGCCCTGAAGCTGTTTCCCATGCGGTGCCTGGCTCCCAGCCTCTGTGCTCCCATCCCCTGCTCTGCTGGACTTCACTTAGCAATGTCGTGTCTGTGTGTCTTCCCCAGAACTGGCTGCTGCTTGCGAACTGGAGAAAACACAATTAAAGGAAAGCTTTGAACAGATGCGGCTGTGCCTCCAGGTTAGCAGTTCCGTTATTTCCCACCCCACAGCGGTGCTGGCAGAGCACACTGGGTCCTCGCTTCCTCCCAGCTGTAGTTTGTGGTGCCCATTGTGAGGCCACGGCTCCCGTGGGTCCCCACACATCCCTCCAGCACAGCCAGCCAGCCAGCCAGGCTCAGCTTCTCTGAAGGCCTCTTCTGCTCCATCCAAAGGTGAGCAGCCACGCTGCCCCTTGGGCTCTTCTCCCTGCTTTGCCTGATTCAAATTATACAGCGTCTGGAAGGGAAGAGCAGGCAGACCTAGAGGGAGAAAAGTGCAGCTGGGGTCCGTGTTAACTTTGGAAACCTTGTGTGAGCACAAAGTGCCAGCTCTGTTTGACTGCCTGGTCAGAGATCATTACGATTGAGAAAAACCCCAACTGGTGCGTACTGTTACTCGTCACTGTGCTCCTCGTGCAGCATTGGCAGCTCCAGGTGTGTCAGCCTATCCTGCAGCGCACACTGATGCAGCGTTACAGCTGAGAAATGACAAACACAAAACACAGAACGTGGCCTCGCAGCGACCGCAGCTTTTGCAGGTGTATGGAAGGCGCAGGGATGCCTTTCATGGGAACAGAAATGAGACTGCTTAAAATAGCACATTGTTCCCACCGATAGCTCCGAGATGCCATTCAAAGCCCACTCCGTTAACTCACGGCTGCTCATTATCCTCTCAGGAGCCCCCGAGCAGGATGGAATGTTGCCTACAAAGGTAGAGGAAGCACGATGAGAATCTGTTCAGACCGCAGGAACTGTTCAGCAGATCTCTTTCACGCCCGCGCCATAAACGCCCGCTGTCTGGAGGAGGTGTGGTTGTTCTTATTCGTGCCGAGGTGACGGGGTGATTTAGCACTGAAGACACGTCACGGAGCAGTGGCAGCCGCTGCCAGCTAGCTGCAGGCATTGCAGGGATCTCGGGCTCCCCCGAGGCACTTCGTTACGATAAGGTTTCTGAGCCGTGGTCATCTCCCCTGGTGGTGGCACAGCTCAGACTGGGCTGTGTGAATGTGATAGGGGTGATCGATAACACAGCAGTGTGCTCATTTCTCCCCTCGTCCAGGACCAGGTAGGCACCCTCCCCTTCCAGAGCCAGTCCCTGAAGGCCAAAGCAAACCCGTCTGAGGAGGCTTTGAACAAAAACAGTGAGGAGCAGGTGAAGGTAGTTGGCAACTATTGTTACGTAGCCATCGAGATCTGTGCTTCTGCGTATGGCACACAGCAGTGTTAGCAATGGGGTCCCACCCCGAGGCCTGGGGCTCACACCTCAGTCATGACCCCAGATCTTGAATCCTGTGGGAACATCGGCGCCGATGGCTTTGTCCTGAACACACCTCAGCGCAGGGCTGCTGTCAGTGGTCTTCCCTCTATCCTCTGTTCTCTCACCCAACCTGTGTAGCTCCGTTTCCAAAACATTCCCTGTGCTCTATCTCACGCGTTCATCTTCTTCCTCTCTTTCTCTTTACTTCTCGTCTTTTCACACTCGTCCTGTTCACATTCTGAGCAAACTTCTCTGATGTTCTCTGCACTGCCTCATTTTTTTCCTCGGCTTCTGTGGACGGACCTGTCTGGCCATTAAATATTTGTTCAGCTGCTGTCTACTGGGGCCAGGTTATTAATTTACAGTGTGCAAGCGAACACTTTCTGCAATTATTTATCTGAAATGAAAGAAACCTAAAATGGGTTTTCTTTAATTTGGGTCATTTCAGCGTGGTCACAGCACAGCCACGTAAGCAAGATGGTGGGGGATGGGGAATGGACATAGTAGGGTGGGTGAGGGGCTCTGGAGGCTTTTAGGGGGGAAAACTCCTTAGGAAAGGAGCACAAGTGTCTGAAAACGGCTTGGCCATGGAGACAGGTAGCGTCAGCGCCTTCCATGCCTGCTGCAGTACTTAGTTTATATAAAGACAGGACAGATTTTGCTGTGTCACCGTGATGTCAACGCCCGCTACTCCAAGGCAGCTCACTAGTGTGGGTCACAGTCCAAGACGTCCAGAAAGCCATGGATCAGCAGCATCGAACCACGAGGCAGGCCATGAGGAAGGTTCCAGCGGCTGCCCACAGAAAGGGGTGTGCCACAGGAGAATGTCAGGGTTCAGATCGGCTGAGGGAGGCCGCCTCCATCTGTCCTTCATTGCACCATCAGTCCTAAACCGCTGGGTAGACTTTTGGGAATCTTCACCTCACGGCTGAAGATGCATTTATGGCCGACACAGACAAATTGCTGGCACGTTTCCTAGATGGCAAAAGCTCCGTATCTGCCCTTAGAAGAAAATCTGAGGAGCTTCAGACACGTTCTGGAATTGAAGAACGATCAGATCCATGAACAGGACAGGAAGATCGTGGCGCGAGAGAAACAAGTGAGTTGTCATTTTTTGTTGTTGTTTTGGAGGAGAGGTAGAAAAGTAAAAGTTTGGTTACAGCAGGCGAAGTTAAAAGGGGTGAAATGCCGGAGGGACATCGTTCAGTTGGTTCCTGAGTGGCTGTGCTCTTCCACTGCCAAGCACACAGCTTCTTCCACCACAACATCTCAGTTTGTCACTTAGAAATTGGGATCTTTTCCCAGCCCTTCACCTCCCCATGACAACTGGACTTCTCCCACACATCTCTTGGCCCGGATCTTCCTGAGGCTCTCTCCCTGCTCTGTATTTCAGCTGAGGTCGGCATAGACTGGAAGGGACTCAGCGGCGGCACGGGGCACGGTGGGGACGGCCAGGTTTGGTGGGCTGGGAGGCACTGCCGAAGCTGGGAGGGGAGCTGGGACATGCAGCAAACGAGGGCACTCTTGATTCCTTGCCTGCTGGAAATGAGGGTGTCAGGAGAAGGGCGCTGGAGGATGAAGGCTGCACTCAGGAGGGAAGGAGATGCAGCTCTCCTACGCTTTGTGTTGGCACAAAGTAGTTTGAGGCCCGGACAGATCAGTAGAGAGACGCAGCAAACGTTTCCACGGCAGACATCTACAAGGACAAAAAATGAATGTCAGAACAATAGCCAGAATTAGGGTTCTCAAGGCAAAGACAGCAACGTGGATTCAGATCAGTATCGAGGTGTGATCCTTTGTTGATTATACCAGAGATGAAGTCCACGCCGTCCGCTGCTCCGGTCCACGGGGGTTGGGATCAGCATGCGCAGCAGGATGAGGGCTTCCCACCTCCCCCCTGTCCTGATGCACATGCATCATCGGGGCCCAGAAAATTCCATGAAACCAAAACATGTTATAAAGTAGTTTGGGGTTGAGGGGAATAACAAAATGTTATGGTCGGGGTTCAGGGGGAACAACAAGATTGGGGGAGACAACAGGAACAGCAGGAGGACGCAATCAACGTTTGCAGAAGGGAAGGGGAAGGGAAGGAAAAAGGGGGGAAAGGAAGGAAGGAAAAAGGGGGGAAAGGAAGGAAAAAAAAAAGGGGAAAGGAAGGAAAAAAAGGGGAAAGGAAACTTAGCTGTTATATCGGTTATTGGCAGAGACTGATTTTGCTGAGGTGCTCAGATGTCATCGACATCTCAGTAATGTGGTATGTATATGTGCAAAGCTGCACATATGGAATTGACTGCTGACTGTATAAACCAATATAAACCAATTTTTCAGACAGATCTCAATACCTGCAAAGCACATGAACAACCCCGCACATTATTTTATTGTGTCCTCTCGGTGAGATAATGTCAGGGCCTGAGGACTCAAACCGCTCTGTCTGACCCACTTGGGTATCCTGGAGCTGATCAGGCCCCTCCTCATACCAGGACCATCAGCTCCTGCTTTAGTGAGGCTGCAGCCAGGCTGGGCTCCAGCTCCACATAGTCCTGCCTGGCTATGGGGCCACTGAGCTCACCCAGTGGACCAATTTCATAGATTCATGAGGTTGGAAAGGACCTACAAGATCATCTAGTCCAACCGTCCTCCTACCACCATCCCTACCCACCAAACTACTCAATCAAATCCCTTAGCACCTCATCTGAATGCTTCTTGAACAGCGCTAGGGATGGGCCCCTGTGGCTGCTCCGGTGCCCCTGGCTGCCCCGGTGCTGGCTAGGGTGATGGACCCCGGCCCTCCCCTTGTCCCCTAGAGAGCACCCATTGCTCCCAGCTCCTCTTCCCACAGGCCTTACAGCCGTACCTCAGCTTGTCTGCAAAGGCGTGCCGGTCTTCAAAAGCACTCAGACGCAACTCCAGGAGAATCCGCCTGAGGTGCAGACCAAGGGATGACAAACAGTTCAGCTTGCCATTGTGAGCGTTCACTGCTGGCATGCATTTGTTTTTGTTTTTTTCTTTTTTCTGTGCAGTAAACACTTGTGAAAAAGCTGGTGTTTCTTGTGTGGCGTTACGTATTTTATATCACTGTGTGTACGTAGGAGAGCGCAGTGATAAAGCACTGTTGGTCAGCAGCAGAGAGCACTGAGCTGTTGCGACACAGCAGCTGTGTATTCTGGGATGTCCTGCATATGCATGCAGACAACGTATACATCCTATACAGGATAACATGAAAAAAAATATGTGCAATTGTGAAATATTAGCCAAACCACATGCCTTGAAAATAGGCACCTGGCAGCTCAACGGAGCAGCAGTTCCAACAAACAAGATGTTGGGGCCATTGCGTGGTTATCCTTCCTTCACTGTTTTACCACGGAACTGTTCTCTTTGTAATGCGTTCCTGGCACGTCACATTTACCGTCGTCTCATAACTCAGCGTCTTGCCTTCGTTTGGCAGAGGTAACGGTGCATCAAACACGAAGAAGTCAGAAATCGTGCAGGTTTTGGGATTTCTGATCCGGGTGTGCCAAACCTGGCATTCCCGCTGAGCATTTTCCTGTCGTCAATTTCTGCCTAAGTAATAAATGGGTAATTCCTAAGAAGCGCCGAGTCGATCAGTGTGGCCTAAAAACAAAATCCCAAACATCCTAAAGCTGACTTTCCTTCTTCACAAGCCACGGTCGGTGAAGAAGGGAATGCTTTTAAGGACTGAGAAACGGCATTTCAAAGTGTGAAAGAAAAGCGTGCCCTTAACGACAAGAACTGTTTCTCGCTTACCTAAAACCATAAGGCTCAGCTGCCCTCATGCATCACAGGATGACAAAGTGGGAGATGCAATGCTGCAAAGGACTGATTACAACTTAATTAGGCATCAAAAGGAGGGCTCAAAGTATTCAAGGAGGTGAAGGAGCTCTTCCGCACGTGTGAGATGGAAAGGATTCTTAATATGGCGACAGTAATCCCATAAAGAGAATGACTTCTTCTTTTTCTCTAAGTGATGCAGAAAGATGAGGAGCGGTCCACGCAAAGTTTGAAAGATTGGAGGGTTTTTTTTTTTAAAGGATCGGGGCACCGAGGCCTGTCCGATTAATTGCTGGAGCAGGAAAACAAACCACCTCTGTAGGTCAAATAACCCCGAGGAAAGCACTCAAGGAAATGGTGCGAAAGGTGGTATATTTTCGGTAGGCTTTAAGTAGATGGTATACAAACAAATAGCAGAAGAGATTGGCTCACCTTGGTGATGGTTGAGGCTTGCCGATAACTCCACCAGGGAGGGATCTCCAACCAGAGATCCTTCCCTGGTGGTGGTCAGCCCTTGAATGGGGTCTTGGGAGAGGTGGAGTCAAACTGCACCCCTTCCAATCACACTCAGTTGTGCCCCTGCAGCTGACTCAGTGCCTCAGGTGATCCATCAGTGGTTCAGGCCATGATTCAGCAGTTCCCATACATCCCTCCACCTTGGGCCTGAGAGATCTGAAGTTCAAAGTTCCATTGTGATTGAGTGCTTGTTCAGACTGGGCCCTTCTCACATCCAAATCCTATGATGAGACACATTGCCAACATGGGTCTTGGGCCTCGCAATATCTTGCACCCCACGCAGAGTGCTGCTGTTCCCTTGTCTCTCATTTGACATCACACAAACCTCCATCTCAATGCCCCAGGAAGGGCCCTGTGCCAGCATGAGGGACAGGATCTCCCCTCCATGGCTCCGGGGATCAGGGCATGGCCTTTCTGCTTCGTGAGACAAAGAAGGGATTTCTCAGCATCACAGCCACCATTACAGTTCTTTGTCAACTTGTAACCGTGGCTTCCAATGATCAGCTCCAGCAAGTCCCTGGCGCTAACGAAGCACGGAGCTGGGCCGGCCTTGCGACGGCAGCTAGCTGTGGGAGAACAGAAATCTCACGGCCAGTGGTTCGTAATGCTTTCATAATTGACCTGGGTGCGGGACCTGAAGGCACGCTGTCAACGGTTTACCGGGCTGAGTCAGCACGGTTCCGCGACCATTGGTGTGGGGGACCCACGGCCCAGGAAAGGGGAAAGGGAAAAGGGAGATGGGCCTAGGAACAAAGCAGCGGCAACGATCTGAGGAGGAAGGCTAATTCACTAAATAAGATCTCAGGCAGCAAAATGACACAATCTAATACGATCTAATTGGAATTGAGGCTAATGAATCAAATAAAATGAGCAAGATAATGTCTGATAAACCGAAGGCCTTACGCTAACGCTGAAAGCGAACAGCAGCGAGCACCCACTGCCGAGTGATCCCGAAGGAAAGAGAGCGTCCCGTGACACACGAACAGTTGATATTTTTTCCTCTGAGCAGAAAATACGTAAAAATACAAAGCATCGCACAGTGCTCTGGGGAATGGAGTTCTTCTCTTCTGGGACAGGTACACCCATAACTACTGATGATCCACGAAGCTGGAGCCCTGACTCTTTGACTCTTCATGCACTCCATGATGTTACAATGTGGAATACTAATGCCCCAAAATCATAAAACCGTGGCACACACTGAGCAGGTTTGCGGATCGCACGGATTTGGGGTGAGCTCCTGACTCCCTTAGGACGTCCTGCTGAGAGATCTCGCCAAACTGGAGGGCTGGGCAATTGGCAGCAGCGTTCGGAGAACCCAACCTACGAGGTCACGCCGTCCCCAGCAGTTCTACTGAACCGTGGCCCTCAGCGCGAGGGCGAAACGCTCCTTCACAGCCCCGGGGTCGGCGTCTGCAACACCTCCCCGGGCCGCACGTTCTGGAGCCTGACAGCTCTTTTGAGAAGTATACTTTTATATATTTACATCAAAAGATAAATTTATGTATTCATATAGAAAGATAAATTTATATATTTATATAAAGAAAATCTAAATTTGTATATTTGTGTAAAGATATATATGTTTATACTGTCGTGGTGGCGAACGGTGTTAAGTCCAGCTGGCGTCCTGTCACGAGTGGTGTCCCCCAAGGGTCGGTATTGGGGCCCATACTGTTTAATCTCTTTATTGATGACCTGGATGTGGGGATTGAGTGCACCCTCAGTAAGTTTGCGGATGACACCGAGTTGGGAGGATGTGTGGATGTGCCTGAGGGTAGGGAGGCCCTTCAGCGGGATCTGGATAGGCTGGACAGTTGGGCTGAGCTCAATGGGATGAGGTTCAATAAGGCCAAGTGCCGGGTGCTGTATTTGGCCCCAATAACCCCATGCAATGCTATAGGCTTGGGGCAGAACGGCTTGAGGAGTGTACAGAGGAAAAAGGACCTGGGGGTGTTGGTTGATGCCCAACGTGAGCCGGCTGTGTGCCCAGGTGGCCAAGAAGGCCAATGGCATCCTAGCCTGGATTAGGAACAGCGTGGCCAGCAGGAGCAGGGAGGGGATCATCCCCTGTACCTCGAGTACTGTGTTCAGTGTTGGGCCCCTCACTACAAGAGAGACATCGAGGCCCTGGAGCGTGTTCAGAGAAGGGCGACAAAGCTGTAAGTGGTCTGGAGCACAAGTCTTACGAGGAGTGGCTGAGGGAGCTGGGATTGTTTAGCCTGGAGAAGAGGCTTAGAGGAGACCTCACTGCACTCTACCACTTCCTGAAGGGAGGCTGTGGTGAGGAGGGGGTCAGCCTCTTCTCCCAGGTAACTAATGACAGGACGAGAGGGAATGGCCACAAGTTGTGACGCGGAAGATTTAGATTAGACTTGAGGAAAAATTTTTTCTCTGAGAGAGTGGTCCGGCACAGGAATGGCCTGCCTAGGGAGGGGGATGAGGAACCGTACCTAGCGCTGTTCAAGAAGCATTTAGATGAGGTGCTGAGGGATTTGATTTAGTAGCTTGGTGGGTAGGGATGGTGGTGTGAGGATGGTTGGAGTAGATGATAATGTAAATCATTTCCAACCTCATGAATCTATGAATCTATGGATCAATGTCGCCACAGGGATCAATGCGGCCACAGGGATCAGCTAGGCCATAGAACTCAATGGGGCCATATAAATCAGTGGGGCCATAGGAATCAATGGGGCCATAGGAATCAATGGGGACATAGGGATCAATGGGGTCATAGGAATCAATGGCAACATAGGAATCAATGGGGCCATAGGGAGAAATAGGGTCATAGGGATCAATGTGGCCACAGGAATCAATGGGGACATAGGGATCAATGGGGTCATAGGAATCAATGGGGCCATAGAACTCAATGGGGCCATAGGGATTACTGGGACCATAGGAATCAATGGGGCCATAGGAATCAATGGGGCCATAGGGAGAAATAGGGTCATAGGGATCAATGGGGCCATAGAACTCAATGGGGCCATAGGGATTACTGGGACCATAGGAATCAATGGGGCCATAGGAATCAATGGGGCCATAGGGAGAAATAGGGTCATAGGGATCAATGTGGCCACAGGAATCAATGGGGACATAGGGATCAATGGGGTCATAGGAATCAATGGGGCCATAGAACTCAATGGGGCCATAGGGATTACTGGGACCATAGGAATCAATGGGGCCATAGGAATCAATGGGGCCATAGGGAGAAATAGGGTTATAGGGATCAATGTGGCCACAGGAATCAATGGGGCCATAGGGATCACTGAGGCCACAGGGATCATGTTGGCCACAGGAATCAATGGGGCCATAGGGATCACTAGGGCCACAGGAATCAAGGGGGCCATAGGGATCAATGGGGCCATAGGAATCAGTGGGGCCATAGAACTCAGAGGGGCCACAGGGATAAATGGGGCCACAGGAATCCATGGGGCCAAAGGAATCAAAGGGACCATAGGGATCATGGGATAGGAATCAATGGGGCCATAGGGATCAATGGGGCCATAGGGATCAATAAGGCCATAGGAATCAATGGGGCCATAGGAATCAATGGAGCCATAGAACTTCATGTGGCCATAGGGATCAATTTGACCATAAAAATGAATGGGGCCATAGGAATCAATGGGGTCATAGGAATCAATGGCAACATAGGAATCAATGGGGCATAGGAATCAATAAGGCCATAGAACTCAATGGGGCCGTAGGGATCAATCCGTCCATAGAACTCAATGGAGCCATAGGGATCAATGGGGCCATTGAACTCATTGTGGCCATAGGTGTCAATAAGGCCATAGGGATCAAAGTGGAAATAGAACTCAATGGGGCCATAGAACTCAATGGGGCCATACGGAACAATGGGGCCATAGGGATCAATTGGACCATAGGAATCAATGCAGCCAAAGAACTCAATGGGGCCATTGGGATCAGTGGGACCATCGGAATCAATGCAGCCATAGGGATCAATGGGGCCATAGGGATCAATGGGGCCATAGGAATTAATGGGGACTTAGCGATCAATGGGGCCTTTGGAATCAATGGGGACATTGGGATCAATGGGGCCATAGGGATCGATAAGGCCATAGTGATTAATGGGGCCATAGGAAACAATGGGTCCGTAGCGATCAATGTGGCCATAAGATTCAATGGGGACATAGGGATCAATGGGGTCATAGGAATCAATGGGGCCATAGAACTCAATGGGGCCATAGGGATTACTGGGACCATAGGAATCAATGGGGCCATAGGAATCAATGGGGCCATAGGGATAAATAGGGTCATAGGGATCAATGTGGCCACAGGAATCAATGGGGCCATAGGGATCACTGGGGCCACAGGGATCAAGGTGGCCACAGGAATCAATGGGGCCATAGGAATCAGTGGGGCCATATAACTCAGTGGGGCCACAGGGATAAATGGGGCCGCAGGAATCAATGGGGCCAAAGGAATCAATGGGACCATAAGGATCATGGGCCATAGGAATCAATGCGGCCTTTGAACTCAATGGGGCCATAGGGATCAATGGGGCCATAGGAATTAATGGGGCCATTGGGATCAATGGGGCCAGAGGAATCAATGTGGCCATAGGGATCAGTGGGGCCATAGAACTCACTGGGGCCATAGGGATAAATGTGGCCACAGGAATCAATGGGGCCAAAGGAATCAATGGGACCGTAGGGATCAATGCGGCCATAGGAATCAATGCGGCCATAGGAATCAAAACGGCCAAAGTGATCAATGGGGTCATAGGAATTAATAGGGTCATAGGGATCAATGGAGCCTTCGGGATCAATGGGGCCATAGGGATCAATGGGGCCATAGGAGTAAAAGGGGCCATAGGGATCAATGGAGCCATAGATCTCAATGGGGCCTTAGGGATCAATGGGGCCATAGAACTCAATGGGGCCATAAGGATCAGGGGGACCATAGGGATCTATGGGGCCTTAGGGATAAATGGGGCCATAGGAATCAATGGAGCAATGGGAATCAAAGGGGCCATAGGGATCAATGGGGCCATAGGAATCAATTGGGCCATAGGAATCAGTGGGGCCATAGGTATCAATGGGGCCATAGGGATCAATGGGGCCATAGGGATCAATGGGGCCATATAGATCGATGGGGCCATAGGAATCAATGGGGCCATAGAACTTATTGGGGCCATAGTGATCACTGGGTCAAAAGGAATCAATGGGGCCATAGGAATCAATGAGGCCATAGGGATCAATGGGGCCTTAGGGATCAATGGGTCCACAGGAATCAATGGGGCCATAGGAATCAATGCGGCCAGAGGAATCAATGGGGCCATAGGGATCGGAGGGGCCATAGTGATCATTGCGGCCATAGGAATCAATGCGGCCATAGAACTCATTACGGACAAAGGGATCAATGGGGCCATAGGAATCAATGGGGCCAAAGGGATCAGTGGGGCCATAGGAATCAATGAGGCCATAGGAATCAGAGGGGCCATAGAACTCACTGGGGCCATAGGGATAAATGCGGCCACAGGAATCAATGGGGCCATAGAGATCAATGGGACCATAGGGATCAATGGGGCCATAGGAATGAATGGGGCATAGGAATAAAAGGGGCCATAGGGATCAATGGTGCCATAGGAATCAATGGGGCCATAGATCTCACTGGGGCAATAGGGATCAATGGGGCCATAGATCTCAAAGGGGCCATAGGGATCAACGGGGCCATAGGAATCAATGGGGCCATAGGGATAAATGGGGCCATAGGAATCAATGAAGCCATAGGGATCAATGGGGCCATAGGAATCTATGGGGCCTTAGGAATCAATGGTGTCATAGGAATCAATGCGCCTATAGAATTAAATGGGGCCATAGGGAGCAATGGGGATATAGGAATAAATGGGGCCATAGGGATCAATGGTGCCATAGGAATCAATGGGGCCATAGATCTCAACGTGGCCGTAGGGATCAATGGGGCCATAGATCTCAATGGGGCCATAGGGATCAAAGGGGCCATAGGAATCAATGTGGCCATAGGGATCAATGGGGCCATAGGAATCAAAGGGGCCATAGGGATCAATGGGGCCATAGGAATGAATGGGGCCTTAGGAATCAATGCGGCCATAGGAATCAATGCGCCCATAGAATTCAATGGGGCCATAGGGAGCAATGGGACCATAGGAATCAATGTGGCCATAGGAAACAATGGGGCCATAGGAGTCAATTGGGCCATAGGAATCAATGGGGCCATAGAACTCAAAGGGGACATAGGGATCAACGGGACCCTAGAAATCATTGAGGCCATAGGAATCAATGGGGCCATAGTGATCAATGGGCGCATAGGAAACAATGGGGCCAGAGATCTCAATGGGGCCATAGGGATCAATTGGACCTTAGGAATCAATGTGGCCATAGAACACAATGGGGTCATAGGAATCACTGCGGCCATAGAACTCAAAGGGGCCTTGGGAATCAATGGTGCCATAGGGATCAATGGGGCCATGGAAGTGAATGGGGCAATAGGGATCAATGGGGCCATAGGAATCAATGGGGACATAGGGATCAATGGTGCCATAGGAATCAAAGGGGACATAGGAATCAACGGTGCCATAGAACTCAATGTGGCCATAGGGTTCAATGGGACCATAGGAATCAATGGGGCCATAGGGATCAATGGGACCATAGGGATCAATGGGGCCTTAGGAATCAATGGGGCCATAGGAATAAATGGTGACATAGGGATCAATGGTGCATAGGAATCAATGGGGCCATAGATCTCAATGGGGCCATAGGGATCAATGGGGCCATAGATCTCAAAGGGGCCATAGGGGTCAATGGGGTCATAGGAATCAATGGGGCCATAGAGATCAATGGGGCCATAGGAATCAATGGGGCCATAGGGATCAATGGGGCCATAGGAATCAATGGGGCCTTAGGAAACAATGGGGCCATAGGAATCAATGCGCCCATGGAATTCAATGGGGCCATAGGGAGCAATGTGGCCATAGGAATAAATGGGGCCATAGGGATCAATGGTGCCATAGGAATCAATGGGGCCATAGATCTCAATGGGGCCATAGGGATCAAAGGGGCCATAGATCTCAATGGGGCCATAGGGATCAATGAAGCCATAGGAATCAATGGAGCCATAGATATCAATGGGGCCATAGGAATCAGTGGGGCCATAGGGATCAATGGGGACTTAGGAATCAATGGGGACTTAGGAATCAATGCTGCCATAGGAATAAATGCGCCCATAGAATTCAATGGGGCCATAGGGAGCCATGGGACCAAAGGAATCAATGTGGCCAGAGGAATCAATGGGGCCATAGGAATCAATGGGGCCATAGGAATCAATGGGGCCATAGAACTCAAACTGGCCATAGTGATCAATGGAGCCATAAGAATCAATGGGGCCATAGGAATCAATGTGGCCATAGAACTCAAACTGGCCATAGTAATCAATGGGGCCATAAGAATCAGTGGGGCCGTAGGAATCAACGGGGCCATAGAACTCAAAGGGGCCATAGGGGTCAATGGGGTCATAGGAATCAATGGGGCCATAGAGATCAATGGAGCCATAGGAATCAATGGGGCCATAGGGATCAATGGGGCCATAGGAATCAATGGGGCCTTAGGAATCAATGGGGCCATAGGAATCAATGCGCCCATAGAATTCAATGGGGCCATAGGGAGCAATGTGGCCATAGGAATAAATGGGGCCATAGGGATCAATGGTGCCATAGGAATCAATGGGGCCATAGATCTCAATGGGGCCATAGGGATCAAAGGGGCCATAGATCTCAATGGGGCCATAGGGATCAATGGGGCCATAGGAATCAATGGAGCCATAGATATCAATGGGGCCATAGGAATCAGTGGGGCCATAGGGATCAATGGGGACTTAGGAATCAATGGGGACTTAGGTATCAATGCTGCCATAGGAATAAATGCGCCCATAGAATTCAATGGGGCCATAGGGAGCCATGGGACCAAAGGAATCAATGTGGCCAGAGGAATCAATGGGGCCATAGGAATCAATGGGGCCATAGGAATCAATGGGGCCATAGAACTCAAACTGGCCATAGTGATCAATGGAGCCATAAGAATCAATGGGGCCATAGGAATCAATGTGGCCATAGAACTCAAACTGGCCATAGTAATTAATGGGGCCATAAGAATCAATGGGGCCGTAGGAATCAACGGGGTCATAGAACTCAAAGGGGCCATAGGCATCAACGGGACCCTAGGAATCAATGGGGCCATAGGAATCAATGGGGCCATAGGGATCAATGGGGCTATAGTGATCAAAGCGGCCATAGGAATCATTGAGGCCATAGAATTCAATAGGGCCAAAGGGATCAATGAGGCCATAGGAATCAATGGGGCCATAGGGATCAATGGGGCCATAGTGATCAATGGGCCCATAGGAAACAATGGGGCCATAGATCTCAATGGGGCCATAGGGATCAAAGGGACCATAGAAATCAATGTGGCCATAGAACACAATGGGGCCACGGAAGTCAATGGGGCAATAGGGATCAATGGGGCCATAGGAATCAATGGGGACATAGGGATCAATGGGGCCAAAGGAATCAATGGGAATATAAGGATCAATGGGGCCATAGAACTAAGAGGGGCCGTAGGAATCAGTGGGGCCATAGAACTCAGTGCGGCCATATGGATCAATGGGAACATAGGAATCAATGGGGCCATAGGAATCAATGGGGCCATAGGGATCAATGGGGCCATAGGAATCAATGGGGACATAGGGATCAATGGCGCCATAGGGATCGATGTGGCCATAGGGTTCGATGGAGCCATAGGGATCAGTGGGGCCATAGGGATCAATGGGGCCACAGCGATCAATGGGGCCATAGAAATCAATGTGGCCATAGTAATCAGTGGGGCCATAGAACTCAATGGGGCCATAGGGATGAATGGGACAATAGGAATCAATGGGGCCTTAGGGATCAATGGGGCCATAGGAATCAATGGGGACATAGGGATCAATGGGGCCATAGAACTAAGAGGGACCATAGGAATCAGTGGGGCCATAGAACTCAGTGCGGCCATATGGATCAATGCGACCATAGGAATCAATGGGGCCATAGGAATCAGTGGGGCCATAGGGATCAATGGGGTCATAGAAATCAATGGGGCCATAGAACTCATTAGTGCCATAGGGATCACTGGGAGCATAGGAATCAATGGGGCCTTAAGGATCAATGGGTCAACAGGAATCAATGGGGCCATAGGGATCAATGCGGCCACAGGAATCAATGCGGCCATAGAACTCAATGGGGCCATAGGGATGAATGGGACAATAGGAATCAATGGGGCCTTAGGGATCAATGGGGCCATAGGAATCAATGGGGACATAGGGATCAATGGGGCCATAGAACTAAGAGGGGCCATAGGAATCAGTGGGGCCATAGGGATCAGTGGGACCATAGGGATCTATGTGGCATTAGGGATAAATGGGGCCATAGGAATCAATGGGGCAATGGGAATCAAAGGGGCTATAGGGATCAATGGGGCCGTAGGAATCAATTGGGCCATAGGAATCAGTGGGGCCATAGGTATCAATGGGGCCATAGGGATCAATGTGGCCATATAGATCGATGGGGCCATAGGAATCAATGGGGCCTTAGAACTCATTGGGGCCAGAGTGATCACTGGGTCCATAGGAATCAATGGGGCAATGGGAATCAAAGGGGCTATAGGGATCAATGGGGCCGTAGGAATCAATTGGTCCATAGGAATCAGTGGGGCCATAGGTATCAATGGGGCCATAGGGATCAATGTGTCCATATAGATCGATGGGGCCATAGGAATCAATGGGGCCTTAGAACTCATTGGGGCCAGAGTGATCACTGGGTCCATAGGAATCAATGGGGCCATAGGAATCAATGGGGCCATAGGGATCAATGGGGCCATAGGGATCAATGGGTCCACAGGAATCAATGCGGCCATAGGGATCAATGGCGCCAGAGGAATCAATGGGGCGATAGGGATCAGAGGGGCCATAGTGATCATTGCGGCCATAGGAATCAATGCGGCCATTGAACTCATTACGGACAAAGGGATAAATGGTGCCATAGGAATCAATGGGGCCAAAGAGATCAGTGGGGCCATAGGAATCAATGAGGCCATAGGAATCAGTGGGTCCATAGGGATCATAGGGCCATAGGAATCAACGGGGCCATCGGGATCAATGTGGCCATAGAACTCAATGGAGCCATAGGGTTCAATGGGACCATTGGATTAAATGGGGCCATAGGGATCAATGGACCATAGGGATCAATGTGGCCATAGGAATCAATGGGGCCATAGGAATAAAAGGGGCCATAGGGATCAATGGACCATAGGGATCAATGTGGCCATAGGAATCAATGGGGCCATAGGAATAAAAGGGGCCATAGGGATCAATGTTGCCATAGGAATCAATGGGGCCATAAATCTCAATGGGGCAATAGGGATCAATGGGGCCATAGATCTCAAAGGGGCCATAGGGATCAATGGGGCCATAGGAATCAATGGGGCCATAGGGATCATTGGGCCATAGGAATCAATGAAGGCATAGGGATCAATGGGGCCATAGGAACCTATGGGGCCTTAGTAATCAATGGGGTCATAGGAATCAATGCGCCCATAGAATTCAATGGGGCCATAGGGAGCAATGGGGCCATAGGAATAAATGGGGACATAGGGATCAATGGTGCCATAGGAATCAATGGGGCCATAGATCTCAACGTGGCCATAGGAATCAATGGGGCCATAGAACTCAAAGGGGCCATAGGCATCAACGGGACCCTAGGAATCAATGGGGCCATAGGAATCAATGGGGCCATAGGGATCAATGGGGCTATAGTGATCAAAGCGGCCATAGGAATCATTGAGGCCATAGAATTCAATAGGGCCAAAGGGATCAATGAGGCCTTAGGGATCAATGGGGCCATAGTGATCAATGGGCGCATAGGAAACAATGGGGCCATAGATCTCAATGGGGCCATAGGGATCAAAGGGACCATAGGAATCAATGTGGCCATAGAACACAATGGGGTCATAGGAATCACTGCGGCCATAGAACTCAAAGGGGCCTTAGGAATCAATGGTGCCTTAGGGATCAATGGGGCCATGGAAGTCAATGGGGCCATAGGGATGAATGGGACAATAGGAATCAATGGGGCCTTAGGGATCAATGGGGCCATAGGAATCAAAGGGGACATAGGGATCAATGGGGCCATAGAACTAAGAGAGGCCATAGGAATCAGTGGGGCCATAGAACTCAGTGCGGCCATATGGATCAATGCGACCATAGGAATCAATGGGGCCATAGGAATCAGTGGGGCCATAGGGATCAATGGGGTCATAGGAATCAAAGGGGCCATAGAACTCATTAGTGCCATAGGAATCACTGGGACCATAGGAATCAATGGGGCCATAGGAATCAATGGGGCCATAAGGATCAATGGGTCCACAGGAATCAATGGGTCCATAGGGATCAATGTAGCCACAGGAATCAATGGGGCCATAGGGATCAGAGGGGCCATAGGAATAAATGGGGCCATAGGGATCATTGCGGCCATAGGAATCACTGCGGCCATAGAACTCAATACGGCCAAAGTTATCAATGGGGCCATAGGGATCAATGGGGCCATAGGAATAAATGGGGACATAGATCTCAAAGGGGCCATAGGGATCAATGGGGCCATAGAACTCAAAGGGCCATAGGGATCAATGGGACCATAGGAATCTATGGGGCATAAGGGATAAATGGGGCCATAGGTATCAATGGGGTTATGGGAATCAATGGGGCCATAGGGATGAACGGGGCCATAAGAATCAATTGGGCCATAGGAATCAGTGGGGCCATAGGTATCAATGGGACCATAGGGATCAATGGGGCCATATAGATCGATGGGGCCAAAGGAATCAATGGGGCCACATAAATCAATGGATCCATAGGGAAAAATGGTGCCACAGCAATTAATTGGGCCATAGGGATTAATGGGGCCTTAGGGATCAATGGGGCCACTGCGATCAATGGAGCCATAGGGACCAAGGCGGCCACAGGAATCAATGGGGCCAAAGGAGTCTATGGGGCCACAGAAATAAATGGGGGCATAGAACTCAATGGGGCCATAGGGATCGATGGGGCCATAGGGATCAATGGGGTCATAGAACTCAATGGGGCCATAGGAATCAAGGGGCCATAGGAATCAATGGGGCCATAGGGATCAATGGGGCCACAGAAATCAATGTGGCCATAGGAATCAATGGGGCCATAGGGATCAATGGGGCCATAGGGATGAATGGGACCATAGGAATCAAAGGGGCCATAGAACTCAAAGTGGCCGTAGAACTCAAAGTGGCCATAGGGATCAATGGGAACATAGGAATCAATGGGGCCATAGGGATCAATGGCGCCATAGGGATCGAAGGGGCCATAGTGATCAATGGGCGCATAGGAAACAATGGGGCCATAGATCTCAATGGGGCCGTAGGGATCAAAGGGACCATAGGAATCAATGTGGCCATAGAACACAATGGGGTCATAGGAATCACTGAGGCCATAGAACTCAAAGGAGCCTTAGGAATCAAAGTTGCCATAGGGATCAATGGGGCCATGGAAGTCAATGGGGCAATAGTGATCAATGGGGCCATAGGAATCAATGGGGACATAGGGATCAATGGGGCCATAGGAATCAATGGGGACATAGGGATCAATGGGGCGATAGAACTAAAAGGGGCCATAGGAATCAGTGGGGCCATAGAACTCAGTGCGGCCATATGGATCAATGGGAACATAGGAATCAATGGGGCCATGGGAATCAATGGGGCCACAGGGATCAATGGGGCCATAGGAATCAATGGGGCCATAGGGATCAATGGCGCCATAGGGATCGATGGGACCATAGGGTTCGATGGAGCCATAGGGATCAGTGGGGCCATAAGGATCAATGGGGCCATAGGAATCAATGGGGCCATAGGAATCAATGGGGCGATAAGGATCAATGGGTCCACAGGAATCAATGGGGACATAGGGAACAATGGGGCCACAGGAATCAATGGGGCCATAAGGATCAGATGGGCATTAGGAATAAATGGGGCCATAGGGATCAATGCGGCCATAGGAATCAAAGCGGCCATAGAACTCAATACGGCCAAAGGGATCAATGGGGCCATAGGAATTAATGGGGCCATACGGATCAATGGGGCCATCAGGATCAATGGGGCCATAGGGATCAATGGGGCGATAGGAATAAATGGGGCCATAGATCTCAATGGGGCCTTAGGGATCAATGGGGCCATAGAACTCAATGGGGCCATAGGGATCAATGGTACCATAGGAATCTATGGGGCCTTAGGGATAAATGGGGCCATAGGAATCAATTAGGCAATGGGAATCAATGGGGCCATAGGGATCAATGGGGCCATAGGAATCAATTGGGCCATAGGAATCAGTGGGACCATAGGTATCAATGGGGCCATAGGGATCAATGGGGCCATATAGATCGATGGGGCCTTAGGAATCAATGGGGCCATAGAACTCATTGTGGCCATAGTGATCACTGGGTCCATAGGAATCAATGGGGCCATAGGAATCAATGGGGCCATAGGGATCAATGGGGCCATAGGGATCAATGGGTCCACAGGAATCAATGGGGTCTTAGGGATCAATGGGGCCACAGGAATCAATGGGGCCATAGGGATCAGAGGGGCCATAGTGATCATTGCGGCCATAGGAATCAATGTGGCCGTAGAACTCATTACGGACAAAGGGATCAATGGTGCCATAGGAATCAATGGGGCCATAGGGATCAGTGAGGCCATAGGAATCAATGAGGCCATAGGAATCAGTGGGGCCATAGAACTCATTGGGGCCATAGGGATAAATGTGGCCACAGGAATCAATGGGGCCAAGGGAATCAAAGGGACCATAGGGATCAGTGGGGCCATAGATCTCAATGGGGCCATAGGGATCAATGGGGCCATAGGAATCAATGGGGCCATAGGAATCAATGGGGCCATAGGGATCAATGTGGCCAAAGAAATCAATGGGGCCATAGAAATCAATGGTGCCATAGAACTCAAAGGGGCCATAGGCATCAACGGGACCCTATAAATCAATGGGGCCATAGGAATTCATTGGGCCATAGGAATCAATGGGGCCATAGGGATCAATGGGGCTATAGTGATCAAAGCGGGCATAGGAATCAAAGAGGCCATAGAATTCAATAGGGCCAAAGGGATCAATGAAGCCATAGGAATCAATGGGGCCATAGGGATCAATGGGGCTATAGTGATCAATGGGCGCATAGGAAACAAAGGGACCATAGATCTCAATGGGGCCATAGGGATCAATAGGACCATAGGAATCAATGTGGCCATAGAACACAATGGGGTCTTAGGAATCACTGCGGACATAGAACTCAAAGGGGCCTTAGAAATCAATGGTGCCATAGAGATCAATGGGGCCATGGAAGTTAATGGGGTAATAGGGATCAATGGGGCCATAGGAATCAATGGGGCAATAGGGATCAATGGGGCCATAGGAATCAATGGGGACATAGGGATCAATGGGGTCATAGGAATCAATGGGGACATAGGGATCAATGGGGCCATAGAACTAAGAGGGGCAATAGGAATCAGTGGGGCCATAGAACTCAGTGCAGCCATATGGATCAATGGGAATATAGGAATCAATGTGGCCATAGGAATCAGTGGGGCCATAGGGATCTATGGGGCAATGGGTATCAATGGGGACATAGAAGTCATTGGGGCCATGGGGTTCACTGGGACCATAGGAATCAATGGGGCCATAGGAATCAATGGGGACTTAGGGATCAATGAGGCCATAGACATCAGTGGGTCCACAGAAATCAATGGGGCCTTAGGGATCAATGGGGCCACAGGAATCAATGGGGCCACATAAATCAATGGATCCATTGGGATCAATGGTGCCACAGCCATCAATGGGGCCATAGGGATTAATGGGGCCTAAGGGATCAATGGGGCCACTGCGATCAATGGAGCCATAGGGACCAATGCGGCCACAGGAATCAATGGGGCCAAAGGAGTCATTGGGGCCACAGGGATCAATGGGGCCATAGGAATCAATGGGGCCATAGGGATCAATGGCGCCATAGGGATCGATGGGACCATAGGGTTCGATGGAGCCATAGGGATCAGTGGGGCCATAAGGATCAATGGGGCCATAGGAATCAATGGGGCCATAGGAATCAATGGGGCGATAAGGATCAATGGGTCCACAGGAATCAATGTGGCCATAGGGAACAATGGGGCCACAGGAATCAATGGGGCCATAAGGATCAGATGGGCCATAGGAATAAATGGGGCCATAGGGATCAATGCGGCCATAGGAATCAAAGCGGCCATAGAACTCAATACGGCCAAAGGGATCAATGGGGCCATAGGAATTAATGGGGCCATAGGGATCAATGGGGCCATCGGGATCAATGGGGCCATAGGGATCAATGGGGCGATAGGAATAAATGGGGCCATAGATCTCAATGGGGCCTTAGGGATCATTGGGGCCATAGAACTCAATGGGGCCATAGGGATCAATGGTACCATAGGAATCTATGGGGCCTTAGGGATAAATGGGGCCATAGGAATCAATTAGGCAATGGGAATCAATGGGGCCATAGGGATCAATGGGGCCATAGGAATCAATTGGGCCATAGGAATCAGTGGGACCATAGGTATCAATGGGGCCATAGGGATCAATGGGGCCATATAGATCGATGGGGCCTTAGGAATCAATGGGGCCATAGAACTCATTGGGGCCATAGTGATCACTGGGTCCATAGGAATCAATGGGGCCATAGGAATCAATGGGGCCATAGGGATCAATGGGGCCATAGGGATCAATGGGTCCACAGGAATCAATGGGGCCTTAGGGATCAATGGGGCCACAGGAATCAATGGGGCCATAGGGATCAGAGGGGCCATAGTGATCATTGCGGCCATAGGAATCAATGTGGCCGTAGAACTCATTACGGACAAAGGGATCAATGGTGCCATAGGAATCAATGGGGCCATAGGGATCAGTGGGGCCATAGGAATCAATGAGGCCATAGGAATCAGTGGGGCCATAGAACTCATTGGGGCCATAGGGATAAATGTGGCCACAGGAATCAATGGGGCCAAGGGAATCAAAGGGACCATAAGGATCAGTGGGGCCATAGATCTCAATGGGGCCGTAGGGATCAATGGGGCCATAGGAATCAATGGGGCCATAGGAATCAATGGGGCCATAGGGATCAATGTGGCCAAAGGAATCAATGGGGCCATAGAAATCAATGGTGCCATAGAACTCAAAGGGGCCATAGGCATCAACGGGACCCTATAAATCAATGGGGCCATAGGAATTCATTGGGCCATAGGAATCAATGGGGCCATAGGGATCAATGGGGCTATAGTGATCAAAGCGGGCATAGGAATCAAAGAGGCCATAGAATTCAATAGGGCCAAAGGGATCAATGAAGCCATAGGAATCAATGGGGCCATAGGGATCAATGGGGCTATAGTGATCAATGGGCGCATAGGAAACAAAGGGACCATAGATCTCAATGGGGCCATAGGGATCAATAGGACCATAGGAATCAATGTGGCCATAGAACACAATGGGGTCTTAGGAATCACTGCGGACATAGAACTCAAAGGGGCCTTAGAAATCAATGGTGCCATAGAGATCAATGGGGCCATGGAAGTCAATGGGGCAATAGGGATCAATGGGGCCATAGGAATCAATGGGGCAATAGGGATCAATGGGGCCATAGGAATCAATGGGGACATAGGGATCAATGGGGTCATAGGAATCAATGGGGACATAGGGATCAATGGGGCCATAGAACTAAGAGGGGCAATAGGAATCAGTGGGGCCATAGAACTCAGTGCAGCCATATGGATCAATGGGAACATAGGAATCAATGTGGCCATAGGAATCAGTGGGGCCATAGGGATCTATGGGGCAATGGGTATCAATGGGGACATAGAAGTCATTGGGGCAATAGGGTTCACTGGGACCATAGGAATCAATGGGGCCATAGGAATCAATGGGGACTTAGGGATCAATGAGGCCATAGACATCAGTGGGTCCACAGAAATCAATGGGGCCTTAGGGATCAATGGGGCCACAGGAATCAATGGGGCCACATAAATCAATGGATCCATTGGGATCAATGGTGCCACAGCAATCAATGGGGCCATAGGGATTAATGGGGCCTAAGGGATCAATGGGGCCACTGCGATCAATGGAGCCATAGGGACCAATGCGGCCACAGGAATCAATGGGGCCAAAGGAGTCATTGGGGCCACAGGAATAAATGGGGGCATAGAACTCAATGGGGCCATAGGGATCGATGGGGTTATAGGGATCAATGTGGTCATAGAACTCAATGGGGCCATAGGAATCAAGGGGCCATAGGAATCAATGGGGCCACAGAAATCAATGTGGCCATAGGAATCAATGGGGCCATAGGGATCAATGGGGCCATAGGGATGAATGGGACCATAGGAATCAAAGGGGCCATAGAACTCAAGGGGGCCATAGAACTCAAAGTGGCCATAGGGATCAATGGGAACATAGGAATCAATGGGGCCATAGGGATCAATGGCGCCATAGGGATCGATGGGGCCATAGGGTTCGATGGAGCAATAGGGATCAGTGGGGCCATAGGGATCAATGGGGCCATAGGAATCAATGGGGCCATAGAACTCAATGGGGCCATAGGGATAAATGGGACCATAGGAATCATTGGGGCCTTAGGGATCAATGGGGCCATAGGAATCAATGGGGACATAGACATCAATGGGGCCACAGGAATCAATGGGGCCATAGGGATCAATGGGGCCACAGGAATCAATGGGGCCACATAAATCAACGGATCCATAGGGATCAATGGTGCCACAGAAATCAAAGGGGCCATAGGGATCATTGGGGCCTTAGGGATCAATGGTGCCACTGCAATCAATGGAGCCATAGGGACCAATGCGGCCACAGGAATCAATGGGGCCAAAGGAGTCAATGGGGCCACAGGAATAAATGGGGCCATAGGGATCAATGGAACCATAGGAATCAATGGGGCCATAGGAATCAATGGGGCCATAGGGATCAATAGGGCCATAGGGATCAATGGGGCCATAGGAATTAATGGGGACTTAGCGATCAATGGGGCCTTTAAAATCAATGGGGCCATTGGGATCAATGGGGCCATAGGGATGAATAAGGCCATAGGGATCAATGGGGCCATAGGAAACAAAGGGGCCATAGGGATCAATGGGGCAATAGGAATCAATGTGGCCGTAGGGATCACTGGGACCATAGGAATCAATGGGGCCATAGAACTCAATGGGGCCATCGGGATAAATGGGGTCATAGGGATCAATGTGGCCACAGGAATCAATGGGGCCATAGGGATCACCGGGTCCACAGGAACCAAGGGGGCCATAGGGATCAATGGAACCATAGGAATCAATGGGGCCAAAGGAATCAATGGGACCATAGGGATCATTGGGCCATAGGAATCAATGCGGCCTTTGAACTCAATGGGGCCAGAGGGATCAATGGGGCCATAGCAATTAATGGGGCCATAGGGATCAATGGGGCCATAGGAATCAATGAGGCCATAGGCATCAGTGGGGCCATAGGAATCAATGAGGCCATAGGAATCAGTGGGGCCATAGAAGTCACTGGGGCCATAGGGATAAATGTGGCCACAGGAATCAATGGGGCCAAGGGAATCAATGGGACCATAGGGATCATTGGGCCTTAGGAATCAACGGGGCCATAGGGATCAATGGGGCTATAGTGATCAAAGCGGCCATAGGGTTCAATGGGACCATAGGAATCAAAGGGGCCATAGGGATCAGTGGGGCCATACGGAGCAATGGGGCCATAAGAATAAATGGAGCCATAGGGATCAATGGTGCCACAGTAATCAATGGGGCCATAGTTCTCAATGGGGCCATAGGGATCAATGGGGCCATAGATCTCAATGGGCCATAGGGATCAATGGGGCCATAGGAATCAATGGGGCCATAGGGATCAATGGGGCCATAGGGATCAATGCGGCCATAGGGATCAATTGGGCCATAGGAATCATTGGGGCCATAGGAATCAATGGGGCCATAGGAATCAATGCGCTTATAGAATTCAATGGGGCCGTTGGGAGCAATGGGACCATAGGAATCAATGTGGCCATAGGAATCAATGGGGCCATAGGAATCAATGGGGCCACAGGAATCAATGGGGCCATAGAACTCAAAGGGGACATAGTGATCAATGGGGCCATAGGAATCAATGGGGCCATAGGAATCAATGGGGCCATAGAACTCAAAGGGGCCATAGGCATCAACGGGACCCTAGGAATCAATGGGGCCATAGGAATCAATGGGGCCATAGGGATCAATGGGGCTATAGTGATCAAAGCTGCCATAGGAATCAATGAGGCCATAGAATTCAATAGGGCCAAAGGGATCAATGAGGCCATAGGAATCAATTGGGCCATAGGGATCAATGGGGCCCGAGTGATCAATGGGCGCATAGGAAACAATGGGGCCTTAGATCTCAATGGGGCCATAGGGATCAATGGGACCATAGGAATCAATGTGGCCATAGAACACAATGTGGTCATAGGAATCACTGCGGACATAGAACTCAAAGGGGCCGTAGTAATCAATGGTGCCATAGGGATCAATGGGGCCATAGGAATCAATGGGGCCATAGGGAGCAATGGGGCCATTGAACTCAATGGGGCCATAGGGATCAATGGAGCCATAGAACTCAATGGGGCCATAGGAATCAATGTGGCCATAGGGATCTATGGGGCCACAACGATCAATAGGAACATAGGAATCAATGGGGCCATAGGGATCAGTGGGGCCATAGGGATCAATAAGGCCATAGGGATCAATGGGGCCATAGGAATCAATGGGGCCATAGGAATCAATGGGGACATAGGAATCAGTGAGGCCATAGGAATCAATGGGACCATAGAACTCAATGGGGCCATAGGTATGAATGGGACCATAGGAGTCAATGTGGCCATAGAACTCAGTGGGGCCATAGGGATCAATGGGGGCATAGGGATCAATGGGGCCATAGGGATCAATGGGAACATAGGGATCAATGGGGCCATAGGAATCAATGGGGCCATAGGAATCAGTGGGGCCGTAGGAATCAATGGGACCATAGGAATCAATGGGGCCTTAGGAATCAATGGGGCCATAGGGAGCAATGGGGCCATTGAACTCAATGGGGCCATAGGGATCAATGGAGCCATAGAACTCAATGGGGCCATTGAACTCAAAGGGGCCATAGGGATCAATGGAGCCATAGAACTCAATGGGGCCATAGGAATCAAAGGGACCATAGGGATCAAAGGGGCCATAGGAATCAATGCGGCCATAGGAATCAATGGGGCCATAGGGATCTATGGGGCCACAACGATCAATGGGACCATAGGAATCAATGGGATCATAGGAATCAGTGGGACATTAGGAATCAATGGGACCATAGGAATCAATGGGGGCATAGAACTCAATGGTGCCATAGGGATCGATGGGGCCATAGGGATCGATGGGGCCATAGGGATCAATGGGGCCGCAGGAATCAATGGGGCCATCCGGATCAATGAGGCCATAGAACTCAAAGTGGCCATAGGAATCAATGGGGCCATAGAGATCAATGGGGCCATAGAACTCAAAGGGGCGATAGAAATCAAAGGGACCATTGAACTCAATGGGGCCGTAGGGATCAATGGGGCCATAGGGATCAAAGGGGCCATAGGGATCGATGGGGCCATAGAACTCAATGGGACCATAGGAATCAATGGGGCCATAGAACTCAAAGGGGCCATAGGGATCAATGGGACCATAGGAATCAATGGGGCCATTGAACTCAATAAAGCAATAGTTATCAATGGGGACACAGGAATCAATGGGTACATAGGAATCAATGGGGCCTTAGGAATCAATGGGGCCATAGGAATCAATGGGGCCATAGAACTCAATGGAGCCATAGGGATCAATGGGACCATAGGAATCAATGGGGCCTTAGGAATCAATGGGGACATAGGAATCAGTGGGGCCGTACGAATCAATGGGGCCATAGAACTCAATGGGGCCATAGGCATGAATGGGACCATAGGAGTCAATGTGGCCATAAAACTACATGAGGCCATTAGGATCAATGGGGGCATAGGGATCAATGGGGCCATAGGGATCAATGGGAACATAGAAATCAATGGGGCCTTAGGAATCAATGGGGCCATAGGAAACAATGAGGCCATAGGGATCAATGGGACCATAGGAATCAATGGGGCCATTGAACTCAGTGGGGACATAGAGATCAATGGGGCCAGAGGAAAGAATGGGGCAATAACATTCAATGGGGCCATAGGGATCAACGGGGCCACAGCGATCAATGGGGCCATAAAAATCAATGTGGCCATACGAATTAAAGGGTCTATAGGGATCAATTGGGCCATAGGGAACAATGGGGACATAGGAATCAATGGGGCCATAGAACTCAAAGGGGCCATAGGAATCAAAGGGAACATAGGGATCAAAGGGGCCATAGGAATCAATGCGGACATAGGAATCAATGGGGCCATAGGGATCAATGAGGCCATAGGGATGAATGGGGCCATAGAACTGAAAGGGGCCATTGAACTCAATGGGGCCATAGGGATCAATGGAGCCATAGAACTCAATGGGGCCATAGGAATCAATGGGACCATACGGATCAAAGGGGCCATAAATCAATGCGGCCATAGGAATCAATGGGGCCATAGGGATCTATGGGGCCACAACGATCAATGGGAACATAGGAATCAATGGGGCCATAGGAATCAGTGGGGCTATAGAACTCAATGTGGTCTTAGGGATCAATAAGGCCATAGGGATCAATGGGGCCATAGGGATCAATGGGGCCATAGGGATCAATGGGAACTTAGGGATCAATGGGGCCATAGGATTCAATGGGGCCATAGGAATCAGTGGGGCCGCAGGAATCAATGGGACCATAGGAATCAATGGGGCCTTAGGAATCAATGGGGCCATAGGGAACAATGGGGCCATTGAACTCAATGGGGCCATAGGGATCAATGGATCCATAGAACTCAATGGGGACATTGAACTCAAAGGGGCCATTGGGATCAATGGAGCCATAGAACTCAATGGGGCCATAGGAATCAAAGGGACCATAGGGATCAAAGGGGCCATAAGAATCAATACGGCCTTAGGAATCAATGGGACCATAGGAATCAATGGGATCTTAGGAATCAATGGGACATTAGGAATCAATGGGACCATAGGAATCAAAGGGGGCATAGAACTCAATGGTGCCATAGGGATCGATGGGGCCATAGGGATCGATGGGGCCATAGGGATCAATGGGGCCATAGGAATCAAAGGGGCCATAGGGATCAATGGGACCATAGGGATCAATGGTGCCCCAGTAATCAATGGGGCCATCGGGATCAATGAGGCCATAGAACTCAATGTGGCCTTAGGAATCAATGGGGCCATAGAGATCAATGGGGCCATAGAACTCAAAGGGGCAATAGAAATCAATGGGACCATTGAACTCAATGGGGCCGTAGGGATCAATGGGGCCATAGGGATAAATGGGGCCATAGGGATCGATGGGGCCATAGAACTCAATGGGACCATAGGAATCAATGGGGCCATAGAACTCAAAGGGGCCATAGGGATCAATGGGACCATAGGAATCAATGGGGCCATAGAACTCAATAAAGCTATAGGGATCAATGGGGACACAGGAATCAATGGGGACATAGGAATCAATGGGGCCTTAGGAATCACTGGGGCCATAGGAATCAATGGGGCCATAGAACTCAATGGGGCCATAGGGATCAATGGGACCATAGGAATCAATGGGGCCTTAGGAATCAATGGGGCCATAGGGAGCAATGGGGCCATAGGGATTGATGGGGCCATAGGGTTCGATGGGGCTATAGAACTCCATGTGTCCATAGGGATCAATGGGACCATAGGAATCAATGGGGCCATAGGAATCAATGGGACCATAATAATCAATGTGGCCAGAGGAGTCAATGGGGCCAAAGGGATCAATGGTGTCATAGAACTCAAAGGGGCCATAGGGATCAATGGGACCATAGGAATCAATGGGGCCATTGGAATCAGTGAGACCATAGGGATCATTGGTGCCATAGGAATCAGTGGGGCCATAGGAATCAATGGGGCCATAGGAATCAATGGGGCCTTTGGAATCAGTGGGGCCATAGGAATCAATGGGGCCATAGGGATCGATGGGACCATAGGAATCAATGCAGCCATAGAACTCAATGTGGCTATCGGGATCAATGTAGCCATAGGAATCAATGGGGCCATAGCGATCAATGGGGCCTTCGGGATCAATGGGGCCATAGGGATCAATGGGAAAATAGGGATCAATGGTAGAATAAGAATCTATGGGGCCACAGTGATCAATGGGACCATAGAAATCAATGGGGCCATAGGAATCAATGGGGCCATAGAACTCAAATGGGCCAAAGGAATGAGTGGGGCCGTAGGAATCAATGGGGCCATAGGGATCAATGGGACCATAATAATCAATGTGGCCAGAGGAGTCAATGGGGCCAAAGGGATCAATGGTGTCATAGAACTCAAAGGGGCCATAGGGATCAATGGGACCACAGGAATCAATGGGACCATTGGAATCAGTGAGATCATAGGGATCATTGGTGCCATAGGAATCAGTGGGGCCATAGGAATCAATGGGGCCATAGGAATCAATGGGGCCTTCGGGATCAATGGGGCTATAGGGATCAATGGGAAAATAGGGATCAATGGTAGAATAAGAATCTATGGGGCCACAGTGATCAATGGGACTAAAGGAATCAATGGGGCCATAGGAATCAATGGGGCCATAGAAGTCAAATTTGCCAAAGGAATGAGTGGGGCCGTAGGAATCAATGGGGCCATAGGGATCAATGGGACCATAGGAATCAATGGGACCTTAGGAATCAATGGGACCATAGGAATCAATGGGGGCATAGAACTCAATGGGGCCATAGGGATCGATGGGGCCATAGGGATCGATGGGGCCATAGGGATCGATGGGGCCATAGTTATCAATGGGGCCATAGGAATCAATGAGGCCATAGAACTCAATGGGGCCATAGAAATCTATGGGGCATAGGGATTAATGGGACCATAGGAATCAATGGGACCATAGGGATCAACGGTACAATAGGAATCAATGGGGCCATAGGGATCAATGGGGCCATAGAACTCAATGGGGCCATAGGGATCAATAGGGCCATAGGGATCAATGGGGCAATAGAACTCAATGTGGCCATTGGAATCAATGGGGCCATAGGGATCAATGGGGAAATACTGATGAATGGGGCCATAGGGATCAATTTGACCATAGGAATCAATGCAGCCATAGAACTCACTCAATGGAGCCATATGAATAAATGGGACCATTGAACTCAATGGGGCCATAAAACTGAAAGGGGCCATAGGGATCAATGGGGAAATACTGATCAATGGGGCCATAGGGATCAATTTGACCATAGGAATCAATGCAGCCATAGAACTCAATGGGACCAGAGAGATCAGGGGGAACATAGGAATCAATGGGGCCATAGGGATCAATGGGGCGATAGGGATAAATGGGGCCATAGAACTCAATGGGGCCATTGAACTCAATGATGCCTTAGGGATCAATGGAGCCATAGAACTCAATGGGGCCATAGGAATCAATGGGACCTTAGGGATCAAAGGGGCCATAGGAATCAATGCGGCCATAGGAATCAATGAAGCCATAGGGATCTATGGGGCCACAACGATCAATGGGAACATAGGAATCAATGGGGCCATAGGAATCAGTGGGGCTATAGAACTCAATGGGGTCTTAGGGATTAATAAGGCCATAGGGATCAATGGGGCCATAGGACTCAATGGGGCCATAGGAATCAATGGGGACATAGGAATCAGTGAGGCCATAGGAATCAATGGGGCCATAGGAATCAGTGGGGCCGTAGGAATCAATGGGGCCATAGAACTCAATGGGGCCATAGGTATGAATGGGACCTTAGGAGTCAATGTGGCCATAAAACTACATGGGGCCATTAGGATCAATGGGGGCATAGGGATCAATGAGGCCATAGGGATCAATGGGAACATAGGGCTCAATGGGGCCATAGGAATCAATGGGGCCATAGGAAACAATGAGGCCATAGGGATCAATGGGACCATAGGAATCAAGGGGCCATTGAACTGAGTTGGGACATAGAGATCAACGGGGCCACAGGATAGAATGGGGCAATAACATTTAATGAGGCCATAGGGATCAATGAGGCCACAGCGATCAATGGGGCCACAAAAATCAATGGGGCCATAGGAATTAAAGGGACTATAGGGATCAATTGGGCCATAGGGATCAATGGGGACATAGGAATCAATGGAGCCATAGAACTCAATGGGGCCATAGGAATCAAAGGGACCATAGGGATCAAAGTGGCCATAGGAATCAATGCGGCCATAGGAATCAATGGGGCCATAGGGATCAATGAGGCCTTAGGGATCAATGGGGCCATAGAACTCAATGGGGCCATTGAACTCAATGGGGCCCTAGGGATCAATGGAGCCATAGAACTGAATGGGGCCATTGAACTCAAGGGGCCATAGGGATCAAAGGAGCCATAGAACTCTATGGGGCCATAGGAATCAAAGGGCCCATAGGGATCAAAGGGGCCATAGGAATCAATGCGGCCATAGGAATCAATGGGGCCATAGGGACCTATGGGTCCACAACGATTAATGGGACCATAGGAATCAATGGGGCTATAGGAATCAGTGGGGCTATAGAAATCAATGGGGTCTTAGGGATCAATAAGGCCATAGGGATCAATGGGGCCATAGGAATCAATGGGGCCATAGAACTCAAAGGGACCTTGGGAATCAATGGGGCCATAGGAATCAATGGGGCCCTAGGAATCAATGGGGCCGTAGGAATCAATGGGGCCATAGGGATCAATGGGGACATAGGGATCAAGGGGGCCTTGGGGTAAAAGGGGCCATAGGAATAAATGTGGCCATAGAACTCAATGGGGTCATAGGAATCACTGTGGCCATAGAACTCAACTGGGCCATAGGAATCAATGGGGCCATAGGGATCAATGGGGACCTAGGAATCAATGGGGCCGTAGGAATCAATGGGGCCATAGGGATCAGTGGGACATTAGGGATCAATTTGGCCATAGGAATCAGTGGGGCCATAGATCTCAGTAGGGCTATAGGGATGAATGGGGCCACAGGAATCAATGGGGCCATAGGTATCAATGGGGCCATAGTTATCAATGGTGCCATAGATCTCAGTTGGGCCATCGGGATCAATGGGGCCATAGGAATCAGTGGGGCCTTAGAAATCAATGTGGCCATAGGGATCAATGAAGCCATAGGAATCAGATGGGCCATAGAACTCAATGGAGTCATAGGAATCAAAGGGAGCATTAGAATCAGTGGGGCCATAGGGATCAAATGGACCATTAGAATCAATGGGGCCATAGGGATCAATGGGGCCACAGGGATCAATGGGGCCACAGCGATCTATGGGGCCATAGGAATCAATGTGGCCATAAGGATCAACGGGCCATTGGGATAAATAAGGCCATAGGAATCCATGCGGCCAAAGATCTCAATAGGGCAATAGGGATCAATGAAGCCTTAGGGATCGATGGGGCCATAGGGATCAATGTGGCCATAGGAATCAAAGGGGCCATTAAGATCAATGGGGCCATGGGAATCAGTGGGGCCATTGGAATCCATAAGGCCATAGGGATCAATGGGGCCATAGCGATCAATGAAGCCATAGGGATCAATGAGGCCATAGGGATCAATGGGGCCATAGGAATCAATGGGGCCATAGGAATCAATGGGGCCATAGGTATCAATGGAGCCATAGAACTCAATGGAGCTATAGAACTCAATGGGGCCTTAGGGATCAATGGGGCCATAGGGATCAATTGGGCCAAAGACCTCAATGGTGCCATAGGAATCAATGTGGCCATAGAACTCAAAGGGGCCATAGGAATCAATGGAGCCATAGAACTCAATGGGGCCATAGGGATCAATGGGTCCACAGCGATCTATGGGGCCATAGGAATCAATGGGGCCATATGGATCAATGGGACCATAGTAATAAGTGGGGCCATAGGAATCAGTGGGGCCATAGAACTCAATGGGGCCATAGGGATCAATGAGACCATAGGAATCAAGGGGGCCATAGGAATCAGTGGGGCCATAGGGATTAATGGGGCCTTAGGAATCAATGGGGCCTTAGAGATCAATGGGGCCATAGAACTCAATGGGGCCTTAGGGATCAATGAGGCCATAGGGAACATTCGGGCCTTAGGAATCAATGGGGCCATAGGAATCAATGGGGCCATAGGAATCAATTGGCCATAGGGATCAATGGGGCCATAGGGATCAATGGGGCCATAGGGATCAATGGGGCATAAAACTCTATGGGGCCATAGAACTCAATGGGAAAATAGGAATCAATGGGGCCATAGGGATCGATGGGTCCATAGTAATCAATGCGTCCATAGAACTCAATGGGGCCATAGGAATCAATGTGGCCATAGAAATCAGTGGGGCCATAGGAATCAATGGGGCAAGTGGAATCAATGGGGCCACAGGAATCAATGGGACCATGGGGATCAATCGGGCCATAGGAATCAATGGGTCTATAGTCATCAATGGGACCATAAAAATCACTTGGGCCATAGGAATCAATGGAGCCGTAGAACTCAATGGGGCCATAGAACTCAATGGGGCCATAGGGATCAATGTGGCCATAGGAATCAGTGGGACCATAGAACTCAGTGGGGCCGTAGGAATCAATGGGGTTATAGGTATCAATGGGGCCATAGTTATCAATGGTGCCATAGATCTCAATAGGGCCATTGGGATCAATGGGACCATAGGAATCCATGGGGCCATAGAACTCAATGGGGCCTAAGGAATCAATGGGGCAATAGAACTCAGTGGGGCCATAGGAATCAATGGGGTTATAGGTATCAATGGGGCCATAGTTATCAATGGTGCCATAGATCTCAATAGGGCCATAGGGATCAATGGGGCCATTGGGATCGATGGGGCCATAGAACTCAATGGGGCCATAGGAATCAATGGGGCCATAGGAATCAATGGGGCCTTAGGGATCAATGGGGCCATAGGAATCGATGGGGCCATAGAACTCATTGGGCCCTAGGGATCAATGGGGCCATAGGATTCAATGGGGCCTTTGGAATCAATGGAGCCATAGAACTTAATGGGGCCATAGGGATCAATGGGACCATAGGAATCAATGGGGCCATAGGAATCAGTGGGGCCATAGGAATCAATGGGGCCATAGAACTCAATGGGGCCATAGAACTCAATGGGGCCAGTCGCGGTGTTATCCGTGACAGTAACCCAAGAGGGAACCGAGAAGGGAAAAAGAAAGGGAGAGGGAAAAAAAAGTGCCGCGCGGCCGCCTAAGCAGATCCTCACGCTCCAGGGGGAGGGGAAAACTGAGGGGATTAAGGGTCTGTAAAGATAAATACAACGGCACGATCTGAGAAGGCACGGTAACTTTACTAAATCTAATAAAATTTAACAATTGAGAGAGAGAGACAAAATTTCCAAACCAGAAAACTGGGAGCTTACGTTACACGTGCTGAACTCCTCACAGCCGCCCGGAGAGCGCGCCACCAAAAAGCGTGGGCCTGGTGTCTGGTGCAGAGCTCCGCCCCTCCCCTGCTCCCACAGCATTAACTCCTTAACGGCCTGCATGATGTTCTGATGTGGAATACCGGCATCAAAACCACAAAACCACAACAGTGTCCTGCTGCCGTCTGTGGCCATTGGACCTGGGAAGCAGCAGCCCGTTTTCAAACACAGATGAGAGGACAGGCCCACGGGGCAGTGAGGGGCAGCCCCCCGTGAACACTGAGGCTGCTGCTCCGTGGTGCAGCTGGGCTCTTGGCCCCTGAACTGCTCCTGCATACGTGAGTTGCTCTCCCCGTTTCAGTGAAGATGGGAAAACAAAGGAATGGAGACAAATGAATTTCTGCTGGCTTCTTTATTGTATTTATCAACAGAGAGCCTTGATCTATAGGTACATGAGTTGAGTGTGCCAAAACATGAACGATATGCAGCAGGCCAAGAAGAAAACTTCTTATTAAATCAAAGTCGTGGCAGTGGAAACAATAATGAAGGCAAATATAAACAAGGGATTTACCAAGTGAATTACCATGGGGATCCTGTTAGGCTGATGCGCATTTTTTGGGCGCAGAAGTACGTATTGCTCACTGCAACCTTGAGCTCCTGGTTCCTCAGGCTGTAGATGAGAGGATTCACTGCTGGAGGCACCACCGAGTACAGAAATGACACCAGGAGGTCCAGGAATGGAGAAGAGATAGAAGGATGCTTCAGGTAGGCAAACGTGGCAGTGTAGACAAAGAGGGGGACCACGGCCAGGTGAGGGAGGCACGTGGAGAAGGCTCTGTGCCGGCCGTGCACAGAGGGCATCCTCAGCACTGCCCTGAAGATCTGCACGTAGGACAGCACAATGAAAACAAAGCACCCAAGATACAAAGAGACACTAACCACAATAAGCCAAACTTTCCTGAGGTATGGCTGCGAGCAGGAGAGCTTTAACATTTGGGGGATTTCACCGAAGAACTGATTCAAAACATCGCCTTGGCAGAGTGGCAGTGAAAATGTATTGGCAGCGTGCAGCAGGGAATAGAAAAACCCAGTGCCCCAGGCAGCTGCTGCCACGGTGACACAAGCTCTGCTGCCCAGGAGGGTCCCGTAGTGCAGGGGATTGCAGATGGCAACAAAGCGGTCATAGGACTTGACTGTGAGAAGGGAATACTCTGCTGAGACGAAGAAAGAAGTAGAAAGAAAGAAAGAAAGAAGACCTGTGCAGCACATCCCAAGTAGGAGATGGCCCTGGTGTCCCAGAGGACATTGGCCGCGGCTTTGGAGAGAGTGGTGGAGATGCAGCCCAGGTCGAGGAGGGCGAGGTTGAGGACAAAGAGGTACATGGGGGTGTGCAGGCCGTGGTCGCAGGCTGCGGCTGTGCTGCTGAGGCCGTTGCCCAGGAGGGCAGCCAGGGAGATGCCCAGGAAGAGCCAGAAGTGCAGGAGCTGCAGCTGCCGTGTGTCTGCCAACGCCAGCAGGAGGAACTCGCTGATGGAGCTGCTGTTGGGCATTTGGTACTGCTGGGTATCAGCACCTGTGGGCATGAGGACCTGGTCAAGGAGTACAAAAGTCAGTGACAGGTCTTGCAATGGGGAAAATGCTTCTTGAGGTCAGTGATGTAAGCTACACTTCATGAGGTTGTGTCTGCCACGAAGGCCTCTGCCTTCCTTCTCGGAAGGAAACAGCCATGTCCCTGTGAGGAACGTGTTGGTGCTGTGGTCACAGGTTTTCTTTTCAGAGTTGGTCAGATGAGATCACTTCTACAGCAGAAGTACTTGTAGGCGTCTGTGCAACTGACACAAGAAAGACGTGCGTTGCAAATCAAAGTTGTAGGGATGCTTTTTCTCCTCCGTGGTCTCATCCTACTCATGATGCCCAAAGGGTGCTCGGTGAAGTCAGAAATCCTGAGCACTTCTGCTGCACTCAGTGTGAATGGCTGTGACTGAGACCTGAGAGGCAAAGGGATTCACTGCTGCTTCGTGCAGGATAAGGGGAGCTCGCTGGGCTTCTTTCCAGTTGCTGTGAAACAGCAAAGTTTGGAGATGGAAGGAGAATACACTCCCGTGTTACCTTTCAAAGAAGCCAGACCCTGCTGAGAGAAGAGGAAACGACTGCGCATCACACAACGCCCACCCTTTCTCAAGGGACGTGAGCAAGATCTCATCACTGCCCTTCTTACAAAGGACACCTAACATTCATTTCACCAACCCCACAGCATTTCCATGCACACAGCTCTCTCTGCTTCTTCCCTGGACTTTGTTCTTCAGGCTATGGGAAAGATTTGCATCCTGAAGGTCAGCTCACAGCTCTGAAGGACCTCAGGGAGATATTTCCTAACAATGGCATCTCACTGAGGGAAAGACAACTCCTTCCCAGCCTCACAGGCTGCATTGCACACAGCTCCAGGCATTCACTCTCAGCCACTGTGCTTTGCCGAGTGCGATGGACACGTGCCTGGGGAGATGCTCCTCTGCTCTGCAGGAGTTTGGCACGGGAATCATTCCTACAAGCTGTAGTTAAGTAGGATAAGACCTCCTCGACCAGTTACCAAGTGCAAGGAGCCACGCCAGAGTTTTACGAAGTCTTGGACAGTTTGGAAAGCGTGAGAGGTTTTAAGAGTTGCTTCTCAGCTTAAATGAGCAAGGCCCAACCAGAGTAAGGCTCAGCTCTGTACTTTTTAAGTGACCAAGGACGAGGTCAGGCGTCTGTCTGGTCTGTGATGACACGCTACTGATGGAGAACACAAGTGATAGCCTGTAGGACTAAGGGACTAACACTCGCCCTAAGTCTGTGCCTAAATTAAGCAGGAGTTTTCTAACAATATTTTCAACATGTTGAATGCGGACTGCAGTCCAGTGGAGGATTTTCTTTTCCTCTGTCCCAGATTCTGCAATCCACCACAAGTAGTACAATACGCGCTTGTGTCGGACTCAAAAGCTCAACTAGAACAGCCCCTCCCTCTTCCCCAGAGGTAAAGAGGGTCCGAGTTACAGAGCAAAGTGATGCCGGCCAGCCAGCTTGTCTGCTTGTATTCCAAGATCAGCAGTTAAACCACTTTCACCCAAAGAACATTAGTGGCAAGCATTAATGGCAACATCTCATTCCTGCAAAACTGCTGGTGGTGTCCAATCTCCAAATAATCTGATACTGACAGCAGCTCCTTGTGTTGTCCTCTGCTGCACAAAAATTCCTTGAAGAAGGACCTGTTTCCCAGATAAAGCAGCTGAAGGCTCATCACTACTAGGAAATTCATCTACTCTCTCAGAAGCATTTTCTTCTAACACACAAAATAAACCACCTCTTGATGTACTTCCACTTCAAGCAGCGAAATGATAGCTGAAAAATATTAAAATTTGAGTGCAAGTGCTGCCTTGATAGTCCTAGGACAGTGTTTCTTCCCAGCCCTTAATCTTTTCTGTGGGCTGGTCACCCTCCCCCAGGGTATCCCCTGCAGTATCACACTGGGGTAGCTGTAGCTGTTGCAGCAATGTCCTGAGAAAGTCTGGTTAAAATGCCAACGAGGTGGAGTTGAACCTCATGTTCTGAAGCTGAGAAAACAAGAACAACGCATTGGAAGAGCTACAGAATTGTATTTGTCCTTACAAGTTTCTTTGATCAGAAACCCAGAGGCCTGTCAAGTCACAACAGAAAAACAAATGCTGTGAACAGCGGCAGCAGGAAGAACTCGGGCAGCAGGAATGCTAGGCTCCGGATATCTAATGCTTTGATCATTCCACTTCACCTTTCAGAAGTGGAAAGGAATTCTACGTCCTGGTATATTTGTTACAGTAAAAATAAATTGCTGTTTGACCCCCTGCCATCCCTAGGTCAGCTTACTTTGTAGTAAAGGCTGCTGTAGGCCAGAAGACTGGCTCTAACCCTTGTGTGATTACACGAGGCCTCAAGGAAGCAAATCAAGAGAAAAATAAATAAATAAAAGCAGTATTATGTTTTCTACCACTCACTCTCTTTCTAATCCTCAGCATCTCCGGAGAAAGCTTAGCCTTGTGTTCAAAGCCAGGCATCACTGTCCCTTCCCTCAGGTGCTTCTGTTTCTCCTCGATTTGCACTCGTCCATCTCACCAAGCATCCAAGTCCTCCGTCAGAGAAATGCTGCCGTGTCCCGGAATGGCTCTTTGTGAATTCCTTCCCCTCAAGTCATCTGGGGAAACACGGAGCACGTCTGTTACAAAGCCCCTCCAGTCAGAGGGCCTGCCACTCCTCCTTCTGCTGCGGAGCAGTCTGCCCAAGGCTCTTCTCCAGTAACATTCCTACTCGGAGAACGGAAAATTTCAGGCACGCATTTTCACGAAGTTTGAGTGAAATAAAAGCAGAGGAAACAAACAGCGCCTGATGCACTATTTCCGAATCCCTCGTCCCCAGTATAACTTCTTGCTAGAACACTCAGTGCAAAGATTGATTTCCAAGCAAGTCAACACTGCTCCGAACAGTTTTCTGACACAGCTCAGACTAACCTGAGAACGTCAGCTGTTCTGCTTCTCCAAGAAGGCACAAAAGTGCCTCCGGGCTTTTGTTGATCGCATTACAGAAACAAAAGCACTTCCAGAGCTATTTTTTTTCCCCTGTATTTGCCTTTAAGCCCAGAATTCAGTGATTATAATCCATTTATTCTAGGAGAATCAGCACTGGAGGAGCATATCACTCAGCCAGTCGTCGATCCTCCCCTGCCTCCCTGCTGTGCTGTAGGGAAACTCGGTCTTCCCTCCTGAGCCTGTTGTAAATTATTCTGACCAAAAGCACGTTGCGCAGTCTGGCTTCAGGAATAATGGAAAAATCTGAAAGCAGCATTGAGACAAAGTACATTTTTTCCTCTCAGTAGAACAATTCATATTAATCAGAACGACTAAAACTTTAGATTAGTATGAAGCCTTAGCATCTCTTTATCAGTACCAAAAAGTAAACTACCTACTTCAGGAATACTCTGAAAACAATCACATTCACGGTGCTTCCTCTAACATTTAATTACTTGTAGGGCAAATAACCCCCAAGAATAGCACCCAAAAGAAATAGTGCCGAAGACGGTATATTTTAGATGGGCTTAAGTAGATGACATACAGATAACTAGTAAGGAAAGAGAGGCTCACCATGATGACGGTTGAGGCTTGCTGATTACTCCACTACAGAGGGATCCCCAACCAGAGATCCTTCTGTGGTGGTGGTCAGCCCTTCAATGGGGTCTGGGAGAGGTGGAGCCAGACCCCACCCCTTCTGATCACACAGGTATGTTACCTTCACCTGTGGCCCTGCGGCTGACTCAGTGCTCGCCTCAGGTGATCCATCAGTGGTTCAGGCCGTGATCCAGCAGTTCCCACACAGTACCGAATGCCAGTCTCATGCCCTTGGGTTGGAGGGTAAACTATTCCACTTTGTTGATTAACTTCTGGTTATTAATCAGTCCGAGGCAACTTTTCTAGCAGTGAAACCCTTAATCATGTACTAGAAATAGAGGACATTTTGTCTCCAGGGTGTGACAGCGTCGTTAAACCTTACAGGTCCTCCGCAGCTCCTGGCCAAGCACCGTTATTTGCCTTTTTGCGTCCAAGCTGCTGGCTCCCCTTTTTATCTCCCCAAAGAAACTGCAATCCAAACTCGTCAATGTACCCACTTTCAAACCCCTTGGCTTGGAGATACTCACCCTGCCGTGGTTGTTTGCCCGCTTTTATACTGAACCTTTTTGGATCACAGCCCCTGGGAGCTGACAGATGTGAGAAATCCAAATTTGACCACGAAGACGTAGAGGGACCGCTGCAAGGCTGGGAAATGCTGATCCTCAAAGCAGCCCTCCCAGAACCCCATGGCGTGTTACTGCTGGTTTCTTCCTCAACCTCCGTGCCCTGAAGCTGTTTCCCATGCGGTGCCTGGCTCCCAGCCTCTGTGCTCCCATCCCCTGCTCTGCTGGACTTCACTTAGCGATGTCGTGTCTGTGTGTCTTCCCCAGAACTGGCTGCTGCTTGCGAACTGGAGAAAACACAATTAAAGGAAAGCTTTGAACAGATGCGGCCGTGCCTCCAGGTTAGCAGTTCTGTTATTTCCCACCCCACAGCGGTGCTGGCAGAGCACACTGGGTCCTCGCTTCCTCCCAGCTGTAGTTTGTGGTGCCCATTGCGAGGCCACGGCTCCCGTGGGTCCCCACACATCCCTCCAGCACAGGGACCCTTGTGCCAGGCTCAGCTTCTCTGAAGGCCTCTTCTGCTCCATCCAAAGATGAGCAGCCATGCTGCCCCTTGGGCTCTTCTCCCTGCTTTGCCTGATTCGAATTATACAGCATCTGGAAGGGAAGAGCAGGCAGACCTAGAGGGAGAAAAGTGCAGCTGGGGTCCGTGTTAACTTTGGAAACCTTGTGTGAGCACAAAGTGCCAGCTCTGTTTGACTGCCTGGTCAGAGATCATTACGATTGAGAAAAACCCCAACTGGTGCGTACTGTTACTCGTCACTGTGCTCCTCGTGCAGCATTGGCAGCTCCAAGTGTGTCAGCCTATCCTGCAGCGCACACAGATGCAGTGTTACAGCTGAGAAGTGACAAACACAAAACACAGAACGTGGCCTCGCAGCGACCGCAGCTTTTGCAGGTGTATGGAAGGCGCAGGGATGCCTTTCATGGGAACAGAAATGAGACTGCTTAAAATAGCACATTGTTCCCACCGATAGCTCCGAGATGCCATTCAAAGCCCACTCCGTTAACTCACGGCTGCTCATTATCCTCTCAGGAGCCCCCGAGCAGGATGGAATGTTGCCTACAAAGGTAGAGGAAGCACGATGAGAATCTGTTCAGACCGCAGGAACTGTTCAGCAGATCTCTTTCACGCCTGCGCCATAAACACCCGCTGTCTGGAGGAGGCCTGGTTGTTCTTATTCGTGCCGAGGTGACGGGGTGATTTAGCACTGAAGACACGTCACGGAGCAGTGGCAGCCGCTGCCAGCTAGCTGCAGGCATTGCAGGGATCTCGGGCTCCCCCGAGGCACTTCGTTACGATAAGCCCATTGTACGTTCAAGTGTCCTTGTGTTAAAAATTCGCCTGGCAGTGGTTTCTGGGCCGTGGTCATCTCCCCTGGTGGTGGCACAGCTCAGACTGGGCTGTGTGAATGTGAGAGGGGTGATCGATAACACAGCAGTGTGCTCATTTCTCCCCTCGTCCAGGACCAGGTAGGCACCCTCCCCTTCCAGAGCCAGTCCCTGAAGGCCAAAGCAAACCCGTCTGAGGAGGCTTTGAACAAAAACAGTGAGGAGCAGGTGAAGGTAGTTGGCAACTATTGTTACGTAGCCATCGAGATCTGTGCTTCTGCGTATGGCACACAGCAGTGTTAGCAATGGGGTCCCACCCCGAGGCCTGGGGCTCACACCTCAGTCATGACCCCAGATCTTGAATCCTGTGGGAACATCGGCGCCGATGGCTTTGTCCTGAACACACCTCAGCGCAGGGCTGCTGTCAGTGGTCTTCCCTCTATCCTCTGTTCTCTCACCCAACCTGTGTAGCTCCGTTTCCAAAACATTCCCTGTGCTCTATCTCACGCGTTCATCTTCTTCCTCTCTTTCTCTTTACTTCTCGTCTTTTCACACTCGTCCTGTTCACATTCTGAGCAAACTTCTCTGATGTTCTCTGCACTGCCTCATTTTTTTCCTTGGCTTCTGTGGACGGACCTGTCTGGCCATTAAATATTTGTTCAGCTGCTGTCTACTGGGGCCAGGTTATTAATTTACAGTGTGCAAGCGAACACTTTCTGCAATTATTTATCTGAAATGAAAGAAACCTAAAATGGGTTTTCTTTAATTTGGGTCATTTCAGCGTGGTCACAGCACAGCCACGTAAGCAAGATGGTGGGGGATGGGGAATGGACATAGTAGGGTGGGTGAGGGGCTCTGGAGGCTTTTAGGGGGGAAAACTCCTTAGGAAAAGAGCACAAGTGTCTGAAAACGGCTTGGCCATGGAGACAGGTAGCGTCAGCGCCTTCCATGCCCGCTGCAGTACTTAGTTTATATAATGACAGGACAGATTTTGCTGTGTCACCGTGATGTCAACGCCCGCTACTCCAAGGCAGCTCACTAGTGTGGGTCACAGTCCAAGACGTCCAGAAAGCCATGGATCAGCAGCATCGAACCACGAGGCTGGCCATGAGGAAGGTTCCAGCGGCTGCCCACAGAAAGGGGTGTGCCACAGGAGAATGTCAGGGTTCAGACCGGCTGAGGGAGGCCGCCTCCATCTGCCCTTCATTGCACCATCAGTCCTAAACCACTGGGTAGACTTTTGGGAATCTTCACCTCACGGCTGAAGATGCATTTGTGGCCGACACAGACAAATTGCTGGCATGTTTCCTAGATGGCAAAAGCTCCGTATCTGCCCTTAGAAGAAAATCTGAGGAGCTTCAGACACGTTCTGGAATTGAAGAACGATCAGATCCATGAACAGGACAGGAAGATCGTGGCGCGAGAGAAACAAGTGAGTTGTCATTTTTTGTTGCTGTTTTGGAGGAGAGGTAGAAAAGTAAAAGTTTGGTTACAGCAGGCGAAGTTAAAATGGGGTGTAATGCCGGAGGGACATCGTTCAGTTGGTTCCTGAGTGGCTGTGCTCTTCCACTGCCAAGCACACAGCTTCTTCCACCACAACATCTCAGTTTGTCACTTAGAAATTGGGATCTTTTCCCAGCCCTTCACCTCCCCATGACAACTGGACTTCTCCCACACATCTCTTGGCCCGGATCTTCCTGAGGCTCTCTCCCTGCTCTGTATTTCAGCTGAGGTCGGCATAGACTGGAAGGGACTCAGCGGCGGCACGGGGCACGGTGGGGACGGCCAGGTTTGGTGGGCTGGGAGGCACTGCCGAAGCTGGGAGGGGAGCTGGGACATGCAGCAAACGAGGGCACTCTTGATTCCTTGCCTGCTGGAAATGAGGGTGTCAGGAGAAGGGCGCTGGAGGATGAAGGCTGCACTCAGGAGGGAGGGAGATGCAGCTCTCCTACGCTTTGTGTTGGCACAAAGTAGTTTGAGGCCCGGACAGATCAGTAGAGAGACGCAGCAAACGTTTCCATGTCAGACATCTACAAGGACAAAAAATGAATGTCAGAACAATAGCCAGAATTAGGGTTCTCAGGGCAAAGACAGCAACGTGGATTCAGATCAGTATCGAGGTGTGATCCTTTGTTGATTATACCAGAGATGAAGTCCACGCCGTCCGCTGCTCCGTTCCACAGGGATTGGGATCAGCATGCACAGCAGGATGAGGGCATCCCACCTCCCCCCTGTCCTGATGCGCATGCATCATCGGGGCCCAGAACATTCCATGAAACCAAAACATGTTATAAAGTAGTTTGGGGTTGAGGGGAATAACAAAAGGATAGGATGGTTGGGGTTCAGGGGGAACGACAAGATTGGGGGAGACAACAGGAACAGCAGGAGGACGCAATCAACGTTTGCGGAAGGGAAGGGGAAGGGAAGGAAAAAGGGGGGAAAGGAAGGAAGGAAAAAGGGGGGAAAGGAAGGAAAAAAAAAGGGGAAAGGAAGGAAAAAAAGGGGAAAGGAAACTTAGCTGTTATATCGGTCATTGGCAGGGACTGATTTTGCTGAGGTGCTCAGATGTCATTGACATCTCAGTAATGTGGTATGTATATGTGCAAAGCTGCACATATGGAATTGACTGCTGACTGTATAAATCAATATAAACCAATTTTTCAGACAGATCTCCATACCTGCAAAGCACATGAACAACCCCGCGCATTATTTTATTGTGTCCTCTCGGTGAGATAATGTCAGGGCCTGAGGACTCAAACTGCTCTGTGTGACCCACTTGGGTATCCTGGAGCTGATCAGGCCCCACCTCATACCAGGACCATCAGCTCCTGCTTTAGTGAGGCTGCAGCCAGGCTGGGCTCCAGCTCCACACAGTCCTGCCTGGCTATGGGGCCACTGAGCTCACCCAGTGGACCAATTTCATAGATACATGAGGTTGGAAAGGACCTCCAAGATCATCTAGTCCAACCGTCCTCCCACCACCATCCCTACCCACCAAACTACTCAATCCAATCCCTTAGCACCTCATCTAAACGCTTCTTGAACAGCGCTAGGGATGGGCCCCTGTGGCTGCTCCGGTGCCCCTGGCTGCCCCGGTGCTGGCTAGGGTGATGGACCCCGGCCCTCCCCTTGTCCCCTAGAGAGCACCTATTGCTCCCAGCTCCTCCTCCCACAGGCCTTACAGCCGTACCTCAGCTTGTCTGCAAAGGCGTGCCGGTCTTCAAAAGCACTCAGACGCAACTCCAGGAGAATCCGCCTGAGGTGCAGACCAAGGGATAACGAACAGTTCAGCTTGCCATTGTGAGCGTTCACTGCTGGCATGCATTTGTTTTTGTTTTTTTCTTTTTTCTGTGCAGTAAACACTTGTGAAAAAGCTGGTGTTTCTTGTGTGGCGTTAGGTATTTTATATCACTGTGTGTACGTAGGAGAGCGCAGTGATAAAGCACTGTTGGTCAGCAGCAGAGAGCACTGAGCTGTTGCGACACAGCAGCTGTGTATTCTGGGATGTCCTGCATATGCATGCAGACAACGTATACATCCTATACAGGATAACATGAAAAAAAAATATGTGCAATTGTGAAATATTAGCCAAACCACATGCCTTCAAAATAGGCACATGGCAGCTCAATGGAGCAGCAGTTCCAACAAACAAGATGTTGGGGCCATTGCGTGGTTATCCTTCCTTCACTGTTTTACCACAGAACTGTTCTCTTTGTAACGCGTTCCTGGCACGTCACATTTACCGTCGTCTCATAACTCAGCGTCTTGCCTTCGTTTGGCAGAGGTAACGGTGCATCAAACACGAAGAAGTCAGAAATCGTGCAGGTTTTGGGATTTCTGATCCGGGTGTGCCAAACCTGGCATTCCCGCTGAGCATTTTCCTGTCGTCAATTTCTGCCTAAGTAATAAATGGGTAATTCCTAAGAAGCGCCGAGTCAATCAGTGTGGCTGTCGTGGTTTTATGATTTTTTGGTACTGGTATTCCACATCATGGCATCATGTGGTGCATTGGGAGTCAGGGAGAACTACATTCCCCAGAGGACTTTGCAACGCTTTGTATTTTTAAACGTGTTTTCCGCTCAGAGGGAACAGATAAAAACCCTCTGCAGTCACGGGACGTTCTCTCTCTTTCCTCTAGGATCACTCAGCAGTGGGTGCTCGCTGCCGTCTGCCTTCAGCGTTAGCGTAAGGCCTTCGGTTTATCGGGCACTCACTCTCTCTCTCTCTCTCTCTCGTTTTGTTTGATTCATTAGGCTTAATTTCAAATTGTATTGCATTATATTGTGTTATTTACTTCCTAATGTCTTATTTAGTAAATTAGCTTTTCCCCCTCAGATCGTTGCCGCTGTTTTGTATTGGGGCTTCTCTCCCTTTTTCCCTTTCCCCCTTCCCCTTGTCCGGGGTGTGGGCCTGTGGGTCTCCTTCCTCGGTTGTTGCGGGGCCGGGCCGAACTGGCCCACAAACCCCTGACATTTTTGGCGCCCAACGTGGGGCACAACCAGCTGCCTTAGCCGGGCAGAGACAAACTTTTAGAGTGAATCTCTGTCTGTTGTTAACAAGCTTATCTGTACTGCAAGTGCTGTACAGCAAAACACGACCTTGAAGTCCGGGCGTACTGCCAGTTGTTTTGGGATATCTGTAAACTTCTTTTGGGTACTGCCAGATTGTTTTAGTACAAGAAAAAAAAAATAATAATAAAAATGTCTTTTCTGTTTCTGTTAAAACTGCCCTTACAGGGATTGTACTTCACCGCTTTTTCCCTCTTAATGCTCAAAACGTACTGGAACTTGGTTAAGTTTGCCATTCTGTTCCATTGGTTCTGGTCCCTATATGATAAATTAAAAGCAATGATAGAGGCACCTGCCAGATACCAGGGCACCCCAGCTAATGGAACAAACGATAGCATATTAACGAACCATGTGATGTTTGAATGGGTATCCAGGTTCCCCTCTCAGTTTTTTATGAATTTTCAAGATCACAACTTAGGGATGGTGTTAATAATTGGGATATTAGTCCTCCTGCATGTAGTAGCACTTTACATCATGTGCAGGAAGCTTCTCCCAGAAACAGAGAATGTTGAATGGCAGGGAGAGTGGAGAGTTTTAGGAAAGAAATTAGAAGCATGGGGACACCCGGTGTCATGGGATTTTTCTCCCGAACAATTGCAGGATCCTGAGGAGCTAGGCCTGTATCTGAGTAAAGGGTGCTGCGGCTCAGAAAGATCTGAGGTGGAACAGCTTATTTGGGGCTTGGCTTATGCTACCCGAGGTTTATATACTATTGTGAAGGGAGAGAGTGTCCAAACTGAGGCCCAAACCAAAGAGGAAAACCTCCCGGTCACACTTGACCAGCCAAAGGAAGCACCAGTATCAAAGTCAGTTGCCCCTGTGGAAGGCAAGAAATGGAAACGTGTGTCCTCACGCCTAGAACGCAAAGAAGAGGTGCCGAAAGAAGAGGAAGATATAGGTGAGGGGGTGGCCACAACCCCCCCACCATCGAGAAAGGCAACAAAGAAAAGTGAGAGACATGGAGAAGAAGAAAGTGATGATGAAGGTGAAGAGAAAGTTAAAGTTACGACGTTTCGTCGGCCCATGAAAATGTCTGAGATCCAAGGCTCAAGAAAGGAGTTTGTTCGACGTCCGGATGAGAGTATTGTCACTTGGTTGCTTCGGTGTTGGGACAACGGGGCCAACAGTGTGTCCCTTGATAGTAACGAAGCTCGCCAACTAGGAAACATTGCCCGAGATCCGGCTGTCGACAGAGGAATCAGCAGGTATATGGATGGAATCGCCAGCCTCTGGCAACGAATGCTAGTAGCTGTGAGGGAAAGATATCCCTACAAGAGTGACCTGGCACCTAAAGTGAAAAGGTGGAAAACTATTGAGGAAGGCATCCAGTATTTGAGAGAAACAGCTGTGGCGGAAATGCTGTATGATCCCACCTTTGATCCTGACGATCGGGACCATGATCCGGAGAAAGTAAGGAGTACACCCGAAATATGTCAGAAGCTTTCAAAGTCAGCACCAGAAAGGTACGCCGGTACACTAGTGACAACGTTCAACAGATATGAGGACCAAGACAGAAAACCCCCAGTTTTTGAACTAATTCTTACACTTCAAAACATCGAACAAAAATTTCCACCGCCATACGCGTCCATTTCAGCCATATCAAAGTTCGAAGGACAAATGGAAGATATACTGGGAAAATTATCCCAACTGATTGATAGGGTTGAATCAATTGTAGCTATCAGTAGCAGACGCCATCCTGCTCGAGCAAATGACAGCACTAACTTCATGTTGCGCGCGGCTTTGTGGAGTTACTTACGTGCAAATGGAGAAGATATGAAGGAATGGCATCAAAAACCCACCCCTGCACTGCGAGCACGGGTGAGAGAATTACAACACAGAGCAACTACCAGCGAAGTTGTTCCTGTCACTACAGGTAATGAATAGAGGGGCCCTGCCCTCAGCCAGAGGAGGGAGAGGGATAATAGAGTGTATTGGACTGTGTGGATTCGGTGGCCTGGCACATCAAACCCACAGAAATATGAGGCACTGGTGGATACTGGTGCCCAATGTACTCTAATGCCTTCAAGTTATAAAGGGGCAGAATTGATTCATATCTCTGGAGTGACTGGGGGCTTTCAGGAATTGTCTGTGCTGGAGGCAGAAATAAGCCTCACGGGTAAAGACTGGCAGAAGCATCCTATAGCGACCGGACAGGGGGCCCCATGCATACTTGGTATTGATTACCTCAAAAGGGGATATTTTAAGGATCCCAAAGGGTATCGATGGGCTTTCGGAATAGCTGCTGTGGATGCAGATAATATTAAGCAGCTGTCTGCTTTGCCTGGCCTGTCAGAAGATCCGTCTGTTGTAGGGTTACTACAAGTGGAGGAGCAACAGGTACCAATTGCTACAAAAACGGTGCACAGACGGCAGTACCGCACCAACAGGGATTCCTTGCTCCCCATTCATGACCTGATTCGTCAGCTAGAGAGCCAGGGAGTGATCAGCAAAACTCACTCCCCGTTTAATAGCCCCATATGGCCAGTGCGTATAGCCAGTGGAGAATGGAGACTGACGGTAGATTACCGTGGCCTGAATGAAGTCACACCTCCACTGAGTGCTGCTGTGCCGGACATGCTTCAACTCCAGTATGAACTGGAGTCAAAAGCAGTCAAGTGGTATGCCACGACTGACATTGCTAACGCCTTCTTTTCAATTCCCTTGGCCACAGAATGCAGGCCACAGTTTGCCTTCACCTGGAGAGGCGTTCAGTACACCTGGAACCGTTTGCCCCAGGGGTGGAAGCACAGCCCAACCATTTGCCATGGGTTGATCCAAACTGCATTGGAACAGGGCGGTGCTCCTGAGCACTTACAATACATTGATGACATCATTGTGTGGGGCAATACAGCAGGGGAAGTTTTCGAGAAAGGAGAGAGAATAATCCAGATCCTCCTGCGAGCTGGCTTCGCTATTAAACGAAGCAAAGTAAAAGGGCCTGCACAGGAAATTCAATTCCTAGGAATAAAGTGGCAAGATGGACGTCGTCACATCCCAACAGATGTGATTGACAAAATTATTGCTATGTCTCCACCCACTAGTAAGACAGAGACCCAAGCTTTTCTGGGTGTAGTGGGCTTTTAGAGAATGCATGTTCCAAACTACAGCCTCATTGTGAGCCCTCTCTTTCGGGTGACGCGGAAGAAGAATGATTTTGTGTGGGGCCCTGAGCAGCAGCAGGCTTTTGAGCAAATTAAGCAGGAGATAGCCCGTGCCGTGGCCCTGGGGCCAGTGCGGATGGGACAGGATGTAAAGAACATCCTCTACACTGCTGCTGGAAAGGAAGGTCCCACTTGGAGTTTGTGGCAAAGAGCTTCTGGAGAGACCCGAGGCCGACCCCTTGGTTTCTGGAGTCAAGCATACAGGGGGTCTGAGGAGCGCTACACTCCAACTGAAAAAGAGATCTTGGCCGCGTACGAGTGGGTTCGAGCTGCTTCCAAAGTAATCGGTACTGAAGCGCAGCTCCTTCTGGCACCTCGACTGCCAGTGCTGAATTGGATGTTCAAAGGAAAGGTTCCCTCCACCCATCATGCTACTGATGCCACTTGGAGTAAGTGGATTGCGCTGATTACACAGCGAGCTCGGATGGGGAACCTCAGTCATCCAGGAATCCTAGAAGTGATCATGGACTGGCCTGAAGGTAAAAAGTTTGGAACAACACCCGCAGAGGAGGTATCACGTGCTAAAGAGGCCCCACCATACAATGAACTACCAGACAATGAAAAGAGATACGCCCTGTTCACAGATGGATCGTGTCGCATTGTGGGAAAGCACCGCAGATGGAAATCTGCTGTGTGGAGCCCCACGCGACAAGTTGCAGAGGCCACTGAAGGAAAAGGAGAGTCAAGCCAATTTGCAGAGGTAAAGGCTGTCCAACTGGCCTTAGATATTGCTGAACGAGAGAGGTGGCCAGTGCTTTATCTTTACACTGACTCATGGATGGTGGCAAATGCCTTATGGGGGTGGTTACAGCAATGGGAACAAAATGGCTGGCAACGGAGGGGTAAACCTATTTGGGCTGCTGAACTGTGGAAAAATATTGCTGCCCGAGTAAAGAATATGGTTGTAAAGGTGCGCCATGTAGATGCTCATGTTCCTAAAAGCCGAGCAACTGAAGAACAACAGAATAACCATCAGGTAGATCGAGCTGCTAAAGTTAAGATGGCTCAAGTAGACTTGGATTGGCAACACAAAAGTGAATTATTTCTAGCTGGGTGGGCCCATGAGACCTCGGGCCATCAAGGAAGAGATGCAACATATAAGTGGGCTAGAGACCGAGGGGTGGACTTAACTATGGATGCTATTGCACAGGTTATCCATAACTGTGATACATGTGCCACAATTAAACAAGCCAAGAGGATGAAACCTCTCTGGGGGGAAGGATGATGGCAAAAGTACAAATATGGGGAGGCGTGGCAGGTTGATTATATCACCTTGCCACGATCTCGCAATATTAAACATTATGTGCTCACCATGGTGGAAGCAACTACTGGGTGGCTTGAAACATATGCAGTACCCCATGCTACCGCCCGAAACACCATTCTAGGTCTCGAGAAGCAAGTCCTATGGCGACATGGCACTCCAGAAAGAATTGAGTCAGATAATGGGACTCATTTCAAAAATTCTCTTGTAAGTAATTGGGCCAAAGATCGTGGCATTGAGTGGATTTATCATATCCCCTATCACGCACCAGCTTCCGGTAAGATTGAAAGATACAATGGGTTGCTAAAAACCATGTTGAAAGCAATGGGTGGCGGAACATTTAAGCACTGGGAGAAGCATTTGGCCGAAGCCACCTGGTTGGTCAACACTCGAGGATCCATCAATCGTGATGGTCCTGCCCAATCCAACTCCCTACCTACAGTAGAGGGAGATAAGGTCCCTGTAGTACATGTAAAGAACATGTTGGGGAAAGCGGTACGGGTCCTTCCAGCTTCTGGGAAGGGCAAACCTCTCCGTGGAACTGTCTTTGCTCAGGGACCTGGGTCCACTTGGTGGGTGATGCAGAAGAATGGGGATGTTCAGTTTGTACCACAAGGGAATTTGATGCTGGGGGAGTGCAGTCAGTAATTCCATGTATATACTTGTATATATGTTGTGTGTGTGTGTATCTAATGCATGTTAATCATTGTTTTTCTGTATGTACCAAGAATGATGTAGTGATGTGGAATAAGGGGTGGAATGTCATGGTTTTATGATTTTTGGTACTAGTATTCCACATCATAACATCATGTATTGCATTAAGAGTTAAAGAGCTAATACTCCAGCTCCATAGATCATTGATAATTCCAGGTATACCTGCCTCAGAAGAGAAGAACAACTACATTCCCCATGGCACTTTGCGATGCTTTGTATTTTTACGTGTTTTCCGCTCAGAGGGAACAGATAAAAACCCTCAGTGGTCACGGGACGCTCTCTTTCCTTCGGGATCGAAACAGCAGTGGGTGCTCGCTGCCGTATCGCCTTCAGCGTTAGCGTAAGGCCTTCGGTTTATCGGACACTCTCTCTTGCTCATTTTATTTGATTCATTAGCCTCAATTCCAATTATATTGTATTATATTGTGTTATTTTACATTCTGATATCTTATTTAGTAAATCAGCTTTCCTCCTCAGATCGTTGCCGCTGTTTTGTTTCTAGGCCCATCTCCCTTTTCCCTTTTTCCCTTTTCTTTCCCCTTTCCTGGGGTGTGGGTCCGTGGGTCCCCCGCACTGGTCGTAGTGGAGCCGGGCCGATCCAGCCCGGTAAAACGTTGACAGATTCCTATGGCCCCATTGATTCCTATGGTCCCATTGATTCCTACGGCCCCAATGAGTTCTATGGCCCCATTGATCCCTATGGCCCCATTGAGTTCTATGGCCCCATTGATTATAATGGCCCCATTGAGTTCTATGGCCACACTGATTCCTATGGCCCCATTGATTCCTTAGGCCCCATTGATCCCTAAGGTCCCATTGATCCCTATGGTCCCATTGATCCCTGATGCCCCATTGATCCCTATGGCCACATTGATTCCAGTGGCCCCATTGATTCCTATTGCCCCATTGATTATGGTGGCCCCATTGATCCCTGTGGCCCCATTGATCCCTATGGCCCCATTGATATCTATTCCTATGCCCCATTGATTCCTGTGGCCCCTTTGATCCCTAAGGCCGCACTGAGTTCTATGTTCCCATTGATCCCTATGATCCCATTTATCCCTATGGCCCCATTGATCCCTAGGGTCCCATTGATTCCTATGCTCCCATTGATCGCTATGGCCCCATAGAGTTCTAAGGCACCATTGATCCCTATGGCCCCATTTATCCCTATGGCCCCATTGATCCCTAGGGTCCCATTGATTCCTATGGTCTCATTGATCCCCAAGGCCCCATTGATCAATATGGCCCCATTGAGTTCTATGGCACCATTGATTATAATATCCCCAATGAGATCTATGGCCCCATTGATTCCTATGGCCCCATTTATTCCTATGGCCCCCTTGATCCCTATGGCCCCATTGAGTTCTATGCCCCTTTGATTCCTATGGCCCAATTGATTCCTATGGCCCCATTGAGTTCTAAGGCCCCATTGAGTTCTATGGCCCCATTGATCCCTATGGCCCCATTGATCCCTATGGTCCCATAGATAACTGCGGCACCATTGATTCCGGTGGCCACATTGGTCCCTATGGCTCCATTGATCGCTGTGGCCCCATTGATTCCTATGCCCCATTGATTCCTACGGCCCCATTGATTCCTAAGGCCCCATTGATCCCTATGGCCCCATTGATCCCTAAGGCCTCACTGATCCCTATGTCCCCATTGATCCCTATGGCCCCATTGATTCCTATGGCCCCACTGAGTTTAACAGTCCCACTGATTCCTATGGCCTCATTGATCCCTATGGCCCCACTGAGTTCTATGGCCCCATTGATTCCTATGGCCCCATTGATTCCTAAGGTCCCATTGATCCCTATGGCCCCGTAGAGTTCTAAGGCCCCATTGATACCTAAGGCCTCATCGATCCCTTTGGCCCCATAGATTCCTATAGCCCCATTGATTCCTATGGTTCCATTGATCCCTATTGCCCCTTTGATTCCTAGGCTCCCATTGATCCATATGGCCCCTTATAGTTCAATGGGCCCATTGATCCCTAATGCCCCGTTGATTCCTGTGGCCCAATGATCCCTATGGTACCATTGATTCCACTGGTCCCATTGATTCCTGTGGCCCCATTAATCCCTATGGCCCCATTGATGACTATGGCCCCATTGATCCCTATGGTCCCATTGATCCCTATGGCCCCATTGATGACTATGGCCCCATTGATTCCTATGGCCACATTGATTCCTGTGGCCTCATTGATCCCTATTGCTCCATTGATCGCTGTGGCCCCATTGATCCCTATGGCCCCATGGATCCCTTTGTCTTAACTGATCCCTATGGCCCTTTTGATTCCTATGGCCCCATTGATCCCTAAGGTCACATTGATCCCTATGGTCCCATTGAGTTCTATTGCCGCATTGATTCCTATGGTCCCCTTGATCCCTATGGCCCCTTTGATTCCTATGCTCCCATTGATCCCTATGGCCCCGTAGAGTTCTATTGTCCCATTGATCCCTATGGCCCCATTGATCCCTAAGGCCCGATTGATTCCTATGGTCACATTGATCCCTATGGCCCCATTGAGTTCTAAGGCCCCATTGTGTTCGATGGCCCCATTGATTCCTATGGCCACACTGGTTCCTATGGCCCCATTGATCCCTATGGTCCCATTGATCCGTGTTGCCCCATTGAGTTCTATGGCCCCATTGATCCTTATTGCCCCGTTGATTCCTATGGCCCAATGATCCCTATGGTCCCATTGATTCCACTGGTCACATTGATTCCTGTGGCCCCATTTATCCCTATGGCCTCTTTGATTCCTATGGCCCCATTGATTCCTATGGCCTATTTTATCCCTATGGCCCCTTTGATTCCTAAGGTCCCATTGATCCCTATGGCCCCTTTGAGTTCTAAGGCTCCATTGATTCCTATGGCCTCACTGATTCCTATGGCCCCACTGATTCCTATGGCCCCATTGATTTTTATGGTGCCATTGATTCCTGTGGCCTTATTGAGTTCTATGATCCCATTGATCCCTATGGTCCCATTGATTCCTATGGTCCCATTGATCCCTATGGCCCCTCTGAGTTCTATGGCCCCAGTGATCCCTATGGCCCCATAGATCCCTATGGCCCCGTTGAGTTATATGGCCCCATTGAGTTCGATGGCCCCATTGATTCCAATGCCCCACTGATTCCTATGGCTCCATTGATTTATATGGTCCCATTTATCCCTATGTTCCCATTGAGTTCTATGGCCCCATTCATCCCTACGGCCCCTTTGATTCTTATGGCCCAATGATCCCTATGGTCCCATTGATTCCATTGGCCCCATTGATTCCTGTGGCCCCATTTATCCCTATGGCCCCACTGAGTTCTATGGCCCCACTGATTCCTATGGCCCCTTTGATTCCTATGGCCCCACTCATCCCTATGGCCCCATTGATCCCTATGGCCCCATGGATCCCTATGGCCCCATTAATTCCTATGGACCCATAGATCCCTATGGCCCCATTGAGTTCTATGGCCGCATTGATTTCTATGGCCTAATGACCCCTATGTTGCCATTGATTCCTTTGGCCCCATTGATTCCTAAGGCCCCATTGATCACTATGGCCTCTTTAATTCCTATGGCCCTATTGATCCCTATGGCCCTATTGAGTTCTATGGCCACACTGATTCCTATGTCCACATTGATCCCTATGACCCCATTGATGCCTATGGCCCCATTGATTCCTATGGTCCCATTGATCGCTATGTCCCCGTTGAGTTCTATTGCCCATTGAGTTCTATGGCTCCATTGATTCCTATGGCCCCATTGATCGCTGTGGCCCCATTGATCCCTGTGGCCCCAAACATCCCTATGGCTCCATTGATCCCTATGGCCTCTTTGAGTTCTCTGGCCGCATTGATCCCTAAGGCCCCATAGAGTTCTATGGCCCCTTTGAGTACTATGGCTCCATTGATTCCTATGGCCTCATTGATTCCTGTGGCCCCATTGATCCCTATGGCTCCATTGATCGCTATGGCCCCATTGATTCCTATTGCCCCATTGATCCCTATGGCCTTACTGAGTTCTAAGGCGCCACTGATTCCTATGGCCACATTGATTCCTGTGGCCCCATTGATCCCTGTGGCCCCATTGATCCCTATGGCCCCATTGATACCTGTGGCCCCATTGATTTCTATGGCCCCATTGATTCCGGTGGCCCCATTGATCCCTGTGGCCCCATTGATCCCTATGGCCCCTTTGATATCTACTGCCCCATTGATTCCTATGGCCCCATTGATCCCTAAGGCCCCACTGAGTTCTATGGCCCCATTGATATCTATTGCCCCATTGATTCCTAAGGTCCCATTGATCCCTAAAGCCCCATTGAGTTCTATGTCCCCATTGAGTTTTATGGCCCCATTGATTCCTATGTCCCCTTTGATCCCTATGGCCGCACTGAGTTCTGAGGCCCCATTGATTCCTATGGCCCCATTGATTCCTATGTCCCCTTTGATCCCTCTGGCCCCATTGATCCCTATTGCCCATTGAGTTCAATGGCGGCATTGATTCCTATGGTCCCATTGATCCCTATGGCCCCTTTGATTCCTATGCTCCCATTGATCCCTATGGCCCCGTAGAGTTCTATGGCCGCATTGATTCCTATGGTCCCATTGATCTCTATGGCCCCTTTGATTCCTCTGCTCCCATTGATCCCTATGGCCCCGTAGAGTTCTATGGCACCATTGATCCCTATGGCCCCATTTATCCCTATGACCTTATTGAGTTCTATGGCCCCTTTGATCCCTATTGCCTTGTTGATTCCTATGGCCCAATGATCCCTATGGTACCATTGATTCCATAGGCCCCATTGATTCCTGTGGCCCCATTTATCCCTATGGCCTTATTGATTCCTATGGCCCCTTTGATTCCTAAGGTCCCATTGATCCCTATGGCCCCATTGAGTTCTATGGCCTCATTGAGTTCTATGGCTCCATTGATTCCTATAGCCCCACTGATCCCTATGGCCCCATTGATTCCTATGGTCCCATTGATTTCTGTGGTCCCATTGATCCCTATGTCCCCATGGAGTTCTATGGCCCCATTGTGTTCTATGGCTCAATTGATTCCTATAGCCCCACTGATCCCTATGGCCCCATTGATTCCTATGGTCCCTTTGATCCCTATGGCCCCATTGAGTTCTATGGCCCCATTGAGTTCTATGGCTCCATTGATTCCTATGGCCCCTTTCAGTTCTATTACCCCACTGATTCTTACGGCCCCATTGATCCCTATGGACCCATTGATTCCTATGGTCCCATTGATGACTATGGCCCCATTGATTCCTATGGCCCCATTGATTCCTGTGGCCCCATTGATCCCTATTGCTCCATTGATCACTGTGGCCCCATTGATCCCTATGGCCCCATGGATCCCTATGTATTAATTGATCCCTATGGCCCCATTGATTCCTATGGCCCCATTGATCCCTAAGGTCACATTGATCCCTATGGTCCCACTGAGTTCTATGGCCCCAATGATTCCTCTTGCTCTACTGATTTTTTTATATAAATATATAAATTTATCTTTCTTTATGAATACATAGATTTATCTTTTGATGTAAATATATAGAAGTATACTTCTCAAAAGAGCTTTCAGGCTCCAGAACGTGCGGCCCGGGGAGGTGTTGCAGACGCCGACCCCGGGGCTGTGAAGGAGCGTTTCGCCCTCGCGCTGAGGGCCACGGTTCAGTAGAACTTATGGGGACGGCGTGACCTCGTAGGTTGCGTTCTCCGAACGCTGCTGCCAATTGCCCAGCCCTCCAGTTTGGTGAGATCTCTCAGCAGGACGTCCTAAGGGAGTCAGGAGCTCACCCCAAATCCGTGCGATCCGCAAACCTGCTCAGTGTGTGCCACGGTTTTATGATTTTGGGGCATTGGTATTCCACATCGTAACATCATGGAGTGCATGAAGAGTCAAAGAGTCAGGGCTCCAGCTCCGCGGATCATCAGTAGTTATGGGTGTACCTGTCCCAGAAGAGAAGAACTCCATTCCCCAGAGCACTGTGCGATGCTTTGTATTTTTACGTATTTTCTGCTCAGAGGAAAAAATATCAACTGCTCGTGTGTCACGGGACGCTCTCTTTCCTTCGGGATCACTCGGCAGTGGGTGCTCGCTGCTGTTCGCTTTAAGCGTTAGCGTAAGGCCTTCAGTTTATCAGACATTCTCTTGCTCATTTTATTTGATTCATTAGCCTCAATTCCAATTAGATCGTATTAGATTGTGTCATTTTGCTGCCTGAGATCTTATTTAGTGAATTAGCTTTCCTCCTCAGATCGTTGCCGCTGCTTTGTTCCTAGGCCCATCTCCCTTTTCCCTTTCCCCTTTCCTGGGCCGTGGGTCCCCCACACCAATGGTCGCGGAACCGTGCTGACTCAGCCCGGTAAACCGTTGACAGCGTGCCTTCAGGTCCCGCACCCAGGTCAATTATGAAAGCATTACGAACCACTGGCCGTGAGATTTCTGTTCTCCCACGGCTAGCTGCCGTCGCAAGGCCGGCCCAGCTCCGTGCTTCGTTAGCGCCAGGGACTTGCTGGAGCAGATTATTGGAAGCCACGGTTACAGGTTGACAAAGAACTGTAATGGTGGCTGTGATGCTGAGAAATCCCTTCTTTGTCTCACGAAGCAGAAAGGCCATGCCCTGATCCCCAGAGCCATGGAGGGGAGATCCTGTCCCTCATGCTGGCACAGGGCCCTTCCTGGGGCATTGAGATGGAGGTTTGTGTGATGTCAAATGAGAGACAAGGGAAAAGCAGCACTCTGCGTGGGGTGCAAGATATTGCGAGGCCCAAGTCCCACGTGGGCAATGTGTCTCATCATAGGATTTGGATGTGAGAAGGGCCCAGTCTGAACAAGCACTCAATCACAATGGAACTTTGAACTTCAGATCTCTCAGGCCCAAGGTGGAGGGATGTATGGGAACTGCTGAATCACGGCCTGAACCACTGATGGATCACCTGAGGCACTGAGTCAGCTGCAGGGGCACAACTGAGTGTGATTGGAAGGGGTGCAGTTTGACTCCACCTCTCCCAGACCCCATTGAAGGGCTGACCACCAGCAGGGAAGGATCTCTGGTTGGAGATCCCTCCCTGGTGGAGTTATCGGCAAGCCTCAACCATCACCAAGGTGAGCCAATCTCTTCTACTATTTGTTTGTATACCATCTACTTAAAGCCTACCGAAAATATACCACCTTTCGCACCATTTCCTTGAGTGCTTTCCTCGGGGTTATTTGACCTACAGAGGTGGTTTGTTTTCCTGCTCCAGCAATTAATCGGACAGGCCTCGGTGCCCCGATCCTTTAAAAAAAAAACCTCCAATCTTTCAAACTTTGCGTGGACCACTCCTCATCTTTCTGCATCACTTAGAGAAAAAGAAGAAGTCATTCTCCTTACGGGATTACTGTCACCATATTAAGAATCCTTTCCATCTCACACGTGCGGAAGAGCTCCTTCACCTCCTTGAATACTTTGAGCCCTCCTTTTGATGCCTAATTAAGTTGTAATCAGTCCTTTGCAGCATTGCATCTCCCACTTTGTCATCCTGTGATGCATGAGGGCAGCTGAGCCTTATGGTTTTAGGTAAGCGAGAAACAGTTCTTGTCGTTAAGGGCACGCTTTTCTTTCACACTTTGAAATGCCGTTTCTCAGTCCTTAAAAGCATTCCCTTCTTCACCGACCGTGGCTTGTGAAGAAGGAAAGTCAGCTTTAGGATGTTTGGGATTTTGTTTTTAGGCCACACTGATCGACTCGACGCTTCTTAGGAATTACCCATTTATTACTTAGGCAGAAATTGACGACAGGAAAATGCTCAGCAGGAATGCCAGGTTTGGCACACCCGGATCAGAAATCCCAAAACCTGCACGATTTCTGACTTCTTCGTGTTTGATGCACCGTTACCTCTGCCAAACGAAGGCAAGACGCTGAGTTATGAGACGACGGTAAATGTGACGTGCCAGGAACGCGTTACAAAGAGAACAGTTCCGTGGTAAAACAGTGAAGGAAGGATAACCACGCAATGGCCCCAACATCTTGTTTGTTGGAACTGCTGCTCCATTGAGCTGCCATGTGCCTATTTTGAAGGCATGTGGTTTGGCTAATATTTCACAATTGCACATATTTTTTTTTCATGTTATCCTGTATAGGATGTATACGTTGTCTGCATGCATATGCAGGACATCCCAGAATACACAGCTGCTGTGTCGCAACAGCTCAGTGCTCTCTGCTGCTGACCAACAGTGCTTTATCACTGCGCTCTCCTACGTACACACAGTGATATAAAATACCTAACGCCACACAAGAAACACCAGCTTTTTCACAAGTGTTTACTGCACAGAAAAAAGAAAAAAACAAAAACAAATGCATGCCAGCAGTGAACGCTCACAATGGCAAGCTGAACTGTTCGTCATCCCTTGGTCTGCACCTCAGGCAGATTCTCCTGGATTTGCGTCTGAGTGCTTTTGAAGACCGGCACGCCTTTGCAGACAAGCTGAGGTACGGCTGTAAGGCCTGTGGGAAGAGGAGCTGGGAGCAATGGGTGCTCTCTAGGGGACAAGGGGAGGGCCGGGGTCCATCACCTTAGCCAGCACCGGGGCAGCCAGGGGCACCGGAGCAGCCACAGGGGCCCATCCCTAGCGCTGTTCAAGAAGCATTTAGATGAGGTGCTAAGGGATTTGATTGAGTAGTTTGGTGGGTAGGGATGGTGGTGGGAGGACGGTTGGACTAGATGATCTTGGAGGTCCTTTCCAACCTCATGAATCTATGAAATTGGTCCACTGGGTGAGCTCAGTGGCCCCATAGCCAGGCAGGACTATGTGGAGCTGGAGCCCAGCCTGGCTGCAGCCTCACTAAAGCAGGAGCTGATGGTCCTGGTATGAGGTGGGGCCTGATCAGCTCCAGGATACCCAAGTGGGTCACACAGAGCGGTTTGAGTCCTCAGGCCCTGACACCCTAATTCTGGCTATTGTTCTGACATTCATTTTTTGTCCTTGTAGATGTCTGACATGGAAACGTTTGCTGCGTCTCTCTACTGATCTGTCCGGGCCTCAAACTACTTTGTGCCAACACAAAGCGTAGGAGAGCTGCATCTCCTTCCCTCCTGAGTGCAGCCTTCATCCTCCAGCGCCCTTCTCCTGACACCCTCATTTCCAGCAGGCAAGGAATCAAGAGTGCCCTCGTTTGCTGCATGTCCCAGCTCCCCTCCCAGCTTCGGCAGTGCCTCCCAGCCCACCAAACCTGGCCGTCCCCACCGTGCCCCGTGCCGCCGCTGAGTCCCTTCCAGTCTATGCCGACCTCAGCTGAAATACAGAGCAGGGAGAGAGCCTCAGGAAGATCCGGGCCAAGAGATGTGTGGGAGAAGTCCAGTTGTCATGGGGAGGTGAAGGGCTGGGAAAAGATCCCAATTTCTAAGTGACAAACTGAGATGTTGTGGTGGAAGAAGCTGTGTGCTTGGCAGTGGAAGAGCACAGCCACTCAGGAACCAACTGAACGATGTCCCTCCGGCATTACACCCCATTTTAACTTCGCCTGCTGTAACCAAACTTTTACTTTTCTACCTCTCCTCCAAAACAGCAACAAAAAATGACAACTCACTTGTTTCTCTCGCGCCACGATCTTCCTGTCCTGTTCATGGATCTGATCGTTCTTCAATTCCAGAACGTGTCTGAAGCTCCTCAGATTTTCTTCTAAGGGCAGATACGGAGCTTTTGCCATCTAGGAAACGTGCCAGCAATTTGTCTGTGTCGGCCACAAATGCATCTTCAGCCGTGAGGTGAAGATTCCCAAAAGTCTACCCAGCGGTTTAGGACTGATGGTGCAATGAAGGGCAGATGGAGGCGGCCTCCCTCAGCCGATCTGAACCCTGACATTCTCCTGTGGCACACCCCTTTCTGTGGGCAGCCGCTGGAACCTTCCTCATGGCCTGCCTCGTGGTTCAATGCTGCTGATCCATGGCTTTCTGGACGTCTTGGACTGTGACCCACACTAGTGAGCTGCCTTGGAGTAGCGGGCGTTGACATCACGGTGACACAGCAAAATCTGTCCTGTCTTTATATAAACTAAGTACTGCAGCGGGCATGGAAGGCGCTGACGCTACCTGTCTCCATGGCCAAGCCGTTTTCAGACACTTGTGCTCCTTTCCTAAGGAGTTTTCCCCCCTAAAAGCCTCCAGAGCCCCTCACCCACCCTACTATGTCCATTCCCCATCCCCCACCATCTTGCTTACGTGGCTGTGCTGTGACCACGCTGAAATGACCCAAATTAAAGAAAACCCATTTTAGGTTTCTTTCATTTCAGATAAATAATTGCTGAAAGTGTTCGCTTGCACACTGTAAATTAATAACCTGGCCCCAGTAGACAGCAGCTGAACAAATATTTAATGGCCAGACAGGTCCGTCCACAGAAGCCGAGGAAAAAAATGAGGCAGTGCAGAGAACATCAGAGAAGTTTGCTCAGAATGTGAACAGGACGAGTGTGAAAAGACGAGAAGTAAAGAGAAAGAGAGGAAGAAGATGAACGCGTGAGATAGAGCACAGGGAATGTTTTGGAAACAGAGCTACACAGGTTGGGTGAGAGAACAGAGGATAGAGGGAAGACCACTGACAGCAGCCCTGCGCTGAGGTGTGTTCAGGACAAAGCCATCGGTGCCGATGTTCCCACAGGATTCAAGATCTGGGGTCATGACTGAGGTGTGAGCCCCCGGCCTCGGGGTGGGACCCCATTGCTAACACTGCTGTGTGCCATACGCAGAAGCACAGATCTCGATGGCTACGTAACAATAGTTGCCAACTACCTTCACCTGTTCCTCACTGTTTTTGTTCAAAGCCTCCTCAGACGGGTTTGCTTTGGCCTTCAGGGACTGGCTCTGGAAGGGGAGGGTGCCTACCTGGTCCTGGACGAGGGGAGAAATGAGCACACTGCTGTGTTATCGATCACCCCTCTCACATTCACACAGCCCAGTCTGAGCTGTGCCACCACCAGGGGAGATGACCACGGCCCAGAAACCACTGCCAGGCGAATTTTTAACACAAGGACACTTGAACGTACAATGGGCTTATCGTAACGAAGTGCCTCGGGGGAGCCCGAGATCCCTGCAATGCCTGCAGCTAGATGGCAGCGGCTGCCACTGCTCTGTGACGTGTCTTCAGTGCTAAATCACCCCGTCACCTCAGCACGAATAAGAACAACCAGGCCTCCTCCAGACAGCGGGCGTTTATGGTGCGGGCGTGAAAGAGATCTGCTGAACAGTTCCTGCGGTCTGAACAGATTCTCATCGTGCTTCCTCTACCTTTGTAGGCAACATTCCATCCTGCTCGGGGGCTCCTGAGAGGATAATGAGCAGCCGTGAGTTAACGGAGTGGGCTTTGAATGGCATCTCGGAGCTATCGGTGGGAACAATGTGCTATTTTAAGCAGTCTCATTTCTGTTCCCATGAAAGGCATCCCTGCGCCTTCCATACACCTGCAAAAGCTGCGGTCGCTGCGAGGCCACGTTCTATGTTTTGTATTTGTCACTTCTCAGCTGTAACGCTGCATCTGTGTGCGCTGCAGGATAGGCTGACACACTTGGAGCTGCCAATGCTGCACGAGGAGCACAGTGACGAGTAACAGTACGCACCAGTTGGGGTTTTTCTCAATCGTAATGATCTCTGACCAGGCAGTCAAACAGAGCTGGCACTTTGTGCTCACACAAGGTTTCCAAAGTTAACACGGACCCCAGCTGCGCTTTTCTCCCTCTAGGTCTGCCTGCTCTTCCCTTCCAGACGCTGTATAATTCGAATCAGGCAAAGCAGGGAGAAGAGCCCAAGGGGCAGCGTGGCTGCTCACCTTTGGATGGAGCAGAAGAGGCCTTCAGAGAAGCTGAGCCTGGCTGGCTGGCTGGCTGTGCTGGAGGGATGTGTGGGGACCCACGGGAGCCGTGGCCTCGCAATGGGCGCCACAAACTACAGCTGGGAGGAAGCGAGGACCCAGTGTGCTCTGCCAGCACCGCTGTGGGGTGGGAAATAACAGAACTGCTAACCTGGAGGCACGGCCGCATCTGTTCAAAGCTTTCCTTTAATTGTGTTTTCTCCAGTTCGCAAGCAGCAGCCAGTTCTGGGGAAGACACACAGACACGACATCGCTAAGTGAAGTCCAGCAGAGCAGGGGATGGGAGCACAGAGGCTGGGAGCCAGGCACCGCATGGGAAACAGCTTCAGGGCACGGAGGTTGAGGAAGAAACCAGCAGTAACACGCCATGGGGTTCTGGGAGAGCTGCTTTGAGGATCAGCATTTCCCAGCCTTGCAGCGGTCCCTCTACGTCTGCGTGGTCAAATTTGGATTTCTCACATCTGTCAGCTCCCAGGGGCTGTGATCCAAAAAGGTTCAGTATAAAAGCGGGCAAACAACCACGGCAGGGTGAGTATCTCCAAGCCAAGGGGTTTGAAAGTGGGTACATTGACGAGTTTGGATTGCAGTTTCTTTGGGGAGATAAAAAGGGGAGCCAGCAGCTTGGACGCAAAAAGGCAAATAACGGTGCTTGTCCAGGAGCTGCGGAGGACCTGTAAGGTTTAACGACGCTGTCACACCCTGGAGACAAAATGTCCTCTATTTCTAGTACATGATTAAGGGTTTCACTGCTAGAAAAGTTGCCTCGGACTGATTAATAACCAGAAGTTAATCAACAAAGTGGAATAGTTTACCCTCCAACCCAAGGGCATGAGACTGGCATTCGGTACTGTGTGGGAACTGCTGGATCACGGCCTGAACCACTGATGGATCACCTGAGGCGAGCACTGAGTCAGCCGCAGGGCCACAGGTGAAGGTAACATACCTGTGTGATCAGAAGGGGTGGGGTCTGGCTCCACCTCTCCCAGACCCCATTGAAGGGCTGACCACCACCACAGAAGGATCTCTGGTTGGGGATCCCTCTGTAGTGGAGTAATCAGCGAGCCTCAACCGTCATCGTGGTGAGCCTCTCTTTCCTTACTAGTTATCTGTATGTCATCTACTTAAGCCCATCTAAAATATACCGTCTTCGGCACTATTTCTTTTGGGTGCTATTCTTGGGGGTTATTTGCCCTACAAGTAATTAAATGTTAGAGGAAGCACCGTAAATGTGATTGTTTTCAGAGTATTCCTGAAGTGGGTGGTTTACTTTTTGGTACTGATAAAGAGATGCTAAGGCTTCATACTAATCTAAAGTTTTAGTCGTTCTGATTAATATGAATTGTTCTACTGAGAGGAAGAAATGCACTTTGTCTCAATGCTGCTTTCAGATTTTTCCATTACTCCTGAAGCCAGACTGCGCTACGTGTTTTTGGTCAGAATAATTTACAACAGGCTCAGGAGGGAAGACCAAGTTTCCCTACAGCACAGCAGGGAGGCAGGGGAGGATCGACGACTGGCTGAGTGATATGCTCCTCCAGCGCTGATTCTCCTAGAATAAATGGATTATAATCACTGAATTCTGGGCTTAAAGGCAAATACAGGGGAAAAAAAAATAGCTCTGGAAGTGCTTTTGTTTCTGTAATGAGATCAACAAAAGCCCGGAGGCACTTTTGTGCCTTCTTGGAGAAGCAGAACAGCTGACGTTCTCAGGTTAGTCTGAGCTGTGTCAGAAAACTGTTCGGAGCAGTGTTGACTTGCTTGGAAATCAATCTTTGCACTGAGTGTTCTAGCAAGAAGTTATACTGGGGACGAGGGATTCGGAAATAGTGCATCAGGCGCTGTTTGTTTCCTCTGCTTTTATTTCACTCAAACTTCGTGAAAATGCGTGCCTGAAATTTTCCGTTCTCCGAGTAGGAATGTTACTGGAGAAGAGCCTTGGGCAGACTGCTCCGCAGCAGAAGGAGGAGTGGCAGGCCCTCTGACTGGAGGGGCTTTGTAACAGACGTGCTCCGTGTTTCCCCAGATGACTTGAGGGGAAGGAATTCACAAAGAGCCATTCCGGGACACGGCAGCATTTCTCTGACGGAGGACTTGGATGCTTGGTGAGATGGACGAGTGCAAATCGAGGAGAAACAGAAGCACCTGAGGGAAGGGACAGTGATGCCTGGCTTTGAACACAAGGCTAAGCTTTCTCCGGAGATGCTGAGGATTAGAAAGAGAGTGAGTGGTAGAAAACATAATACTGCTTTTATTTATTTATTTTTCTCTTGATTTGCTTCCTTGAGGCCTCGTGTAATCACACAAGGGTTAGAGCCAGTCTTCTGGCCTACAGCAGCCTTTACAAAGGCTTTACAAAGTAAGCTGACCTAGGGATGGCAGGGGGTCAAACAGCAATTTATTTTTACTGTAACAAATATACCAGGACGTAGAATTCCTTTCCACTTCTGAAAGGTGAAGTGGAATGATCAAAGCATTAGATATCCGGAGCCTAGCATTCCTGCTGCCCGAGTTCTTCCTGCTGCCGCTGTTCACAGCATTTGTTTTTCTGTTGTGACTTGACAGGCCTCTGGGTTTCTGATCAAAGAAACTTGTAAGGACAAATACAATTCTGTAGCTCTTCCAATGCGTTGTTTTTGTTTTCTCAGCTTCAGAACATGAGGTTCAACTCCACCTCGCTGGCATTTTAACCAGACTTTCTCAGGACATTGCTGCAACAGCTACAGCTACCCCAGTGTGATACTGCAGGGGATACCCTGGGGGAGGGTGACCAGCCCACAGAAAAGATTAAGGGCTGGGAAGAAACACTGTCCTAGGACTATCAAGGCAGCACTTGCACTCAAATTTTAATATTTTTCAGCTATCATTTCGCTGCTTGAAGTGGAAGTACATCAAGAGGTGGTTTATTTTGTGTGTTAGAAGAAAATGCTTCTGAGAGAGTAGATGAATTTCCTAGTAGTGATGAGCCTTCAGCTGCTTTATCTGGGAAACAGGTCCTTCTTCAAGGAATTTTTGTGCAGCAGAGGACAACACAAGGAGCTGCTGTCAGTATCAGATTATTTGGAGATTGGACACCACCAGCAGTTTTGCAGGAGTGAGATGTTGCCATTAATGCTTGCCATTAATGTTCCTTTGGGTGAAAGTGGTTTAACTGCTGATCTTGGAATACAAGCAGACAAGCTGGCTGGCCGGCATCACTTTGCTCTGTAACTCAGACCCTCTTTACCTCTGGGGAAGAGGGAGGGGCTGTTCTAGTTGAGCTTTTGAGTCCGACACAAGCGCGTATTGTACTACTTGTGGTGGATTGCAGAATCTGGGACAGAGGAAAAGAAAATCCTCCACTGGACTGCAGTCCGCATTCAACATGTTGAAAATATTGTTAGAAAACTCCTGCTTAATTTAGGCACAGACTTAGGGCGAGTGTTAGTCCCTTAGTCCTACAGGCTATCACTTGTGTTCTCCATCAGTAGCGTGTCATCACAGACCAGACAGACGCCTGACCTCGTCCTTGGTCACTTAAAAAGTACAGAGCTGAGCCTTACTCTGGTTGGGCCTTGCTCATTTAAGCTGAGAAGCAACTCTTAAAACCTCTCACGCTTTCCAAACTGTCCAAGACTTCGTAAAACTCTGGCGTGGCTCCTTGCACTTGGTAACTGGTCGAGGAGGTCTTATCCTACTTAACTACAGCTTGTAGGAATGATTCCCGTGCCAAACTCCTGCAGAGCAGAGGAGCATCTCCCCAGGCACGTGTCCATCGCACTCGGCAAAGCACAGTGGCTGAGAGTGAATGCCTGGAGCTGTGTGCAATGCAGCCTGTGAGGCTGGGAAGGAGTTGTCTTTCCCTCAGTGAGATGCCATTGTTAGGAAATATCTCCCTGAGGTCCTTCAGAGCTGTGAGCTGACCTTCAGGATGCAAATCTTTCCCATAGCCTGAAGAACAAAGTCCAGGGAAGAAGCAGAGAGAGCTGTGTGCATGGAAATGCTGTGGGGTTGGTGAAATGAATGTTAGGTGTCCTTTGTAAGAAGGGCAGTGATGAGATCTTGCTCACGTCCCTTGAGAAAGGGTGGGCGTTGTGTGATGCGCAGTCGTTTCCTCTTCTCTCAGCAGGGTCTGGCTTCTTTGAAAGGTAACACGGGAGTGTATTCTCCTTCCATCTCCAAACTTTGCTGTTTCACAGCAACTGGAAAGAAGCCCAGCGAGCTCCCCTTATCCTGCACGAAGCAGCAGTGAATCCCTTTGCCTCTCAGGTCTCAGTCACAGCCATTCACACTGAGTGCAGCAGAAGTGCTCAGGATTTCTGACTTCACCGAGCACCCTTTGGGCATCATGAGTAGGATGAGACCACGGAGGAGAAAAAGCATCCCTACAACTTTGATTTGCAACGCACGTCTTTCTTGTGTCAGTTGCACAGACGCCTACAAGTACTTCTGCTGTAGAAGTGATCTCATCTGACCAACTCTGAAAAGAAAACCTGTGACCACAGCACCAACACGTTCCTCACAGGGACATGGCTGTTTCCTTCCGAGAAGGAAGGCAGAGGCCTTCGTGGCAGACACAACCTCATGAAGTGTAGCTTACATCACTGACCTCAAGAAGCATTTTCCCCATTGCAAGACCTGTCACTGACTTTTGTACTCCTTGACCAGGTCCTCATGCCCACAGGTGCTGATACCCAGCAGTACCAAATGCCCAACAGCAGCTCCATCAGCGAGTTCCTCCTGCTGGCGTTGGCAGACACACGGCAGCTGCAGCTCCTGCACTTCTGGCTCTTCCTGGGCATCTCCCTGGCTGCCCTCCTGGGCAACGGCCTCAGCAGCACAGCCGCAGCCTGCGACCACGGCCTGCACACCCCCATGTACCTCTTTGTCCTCAACCTCGCCCTCCTCGACCTGGGCTGCATCTCCACCACTCTCTCCAAAGCCGCGGCCAATGTCCTCTGGGACACCAGGGCCATCTCCTACTTGGGATGTGCTGCACAGGTCTTCTTTCTTTCTTTCTTTCTACTTCTTTCTTCGTCTCAGCAGAGTATTCCCTTCTCACAGTCAAGTCCTATGACCGCTTTGTTGCCATCTGCAATCCCCTGCACTACGGGACCCTCCTGGGCAGCAGAGCTTGTGTCACCGTGGCAGCAGCTGCCTGGGGCACTGGGTTTTTCTATTCCCTGCTGCACGCTGCCAATACATTTTCACTGCCACTCTGCCAAGGCGATGTTTTGAATCAGTTCTTCGGTGAAATCCCCCAAATGTTAAAGCTCTCCTGCTCGCAGCCATACCTCAGGAAAGTTTGGCTTATTGTGGTTAGTGTCTCTTTGTATCTTGGGTGCTTTGTTTTCATTGTGCTGTACTACGTGCAGATCTTCAGGGCAGTGCTGAGGATGCCCTCTGTGCACGGCCGGCACAGAGCCTTCTCCACGTGCCTCCCTCACCTGGCCGTGGTCCCCCTCTTTGTCTACACTGCCACGTTTGCCTACCTGAAGCATCCTTCTATCTCTTCTCCATTCCTGGACCTCCTGGTGTCATTTCTGTACTCGGTGGTGCCTCCAGCAGTGAATCCTCTCATCTACAGCCTGAGGAACCAGGAGCTCAAGGTTGCAGTGAGCAATACGTACTTCTGCGCCCAAAAAATGCGCATCAGCCTAACAGGATCCCCATGGTAATTCACTTGGTAAATCCCTTGTTTATATTTGCCTTCATTATTGTTTCCACTGCCACGACTTTGATTTAATAAGAAGTTTTCTTCTTGGCCTGCTGCATATCGTTCATGTTTTGGCACACTCAACTCATGTACCTATAGATCAAGGTTCTCTGTTGATAAATACAATAAAGAAGCCAGCAGAAACTCATTTGTCTCCATTCCTTTGTTTTCCCATCTTCACTGAAACGGGGAGAGCAACTCACGTATGCAGGAGCAGTTCAGGGGCCAAGAGCCCAGCTGCACCACGGAGCAGCAGCCTCAGTGTTCACGGGGGGCTGCCCCTCACTGCCCCGTGGGCCTGTCCTCTCATCTGTGTTTGAAAACGGGCTGCTGCTTCCCAGGTCCAATGGCCACAGACGGCAGCAGGACACTGTTGTGGTTTTGTGGTTTTGATGCCGGTATTCCACATCAGAACATCATGCAGACCGTTAAGGAGTTAATGCTGTGGGAGCATGGGAGGGGCGGAGCTCCGCACCAGACACCAGGCCCGCGCTTTTTGGTGGCGCGCTCTCCGGGCGGCTGTGAGGAGTTCAGCACGTGTAACGTAAGCTCCCAGTTTTCTGCTTTGGAAATTTTGTCTCTCTCTCTCAATTGTTCAATTTTATTAGATTTAGTAAAGTTACCGTGCCTTCTCAGATCGTGCCGTTGTATTTATCTTTACAGACCCATAATCCCCTCTGTTTTCCCCTCCTCCTGGAGCGTGAGGCTCTGCTTAGGCGGCCGCGCGGCAGTTTTTTTTCCCTCTCTTTGATTTCAGTGGCCCCATTGATTCCTATTGTACCATTGATCCCTATGGTCCCATTGATCCCTATGGCCCCATTGATTCCTATGGTCCCATCGATCCCTATGGCCCCATTAATTCCTATGGCCCCACTGATTCCTATGGCCCCATTGATCCCTATGGCCCCCTTGATTCCTATGGTCCCATCGATCCCTATGGCCCCATTGAGTTCTATGGCCCCATTGATTCCTATAGTCCCATTGATCCCTATGGCCCCATTGATTCCTATGGCCCCACTCATCCCTATGACCCCATTGAGTTCTATGGCCCCATCGATCCCTATGACCCCATTGATCCCTACGGCCCCATTGAGTTCTATGGCCCCATTGATCCCTATGGCCCCATCGATCCCTATGGCCCCATTGAGTTCTACGCCCCATTGAGTTCTATGGCCCCATTGATTCCTATGGCCCCAATGATTCCTATGGTCCCATTGATTCCTATGGTCCCATTGATTCCTATGGCCTCATTGATTCCTATGTTCCCATTGATCCCTATGGCCCCATTCAGTTCTATGGCCCCATTGATTCCTATGGCCCCATTGATTCCTATAGCCCCACTGATCCCTATGGCCCCATTGAGTTCTATGGCCGCATTGATTCCTATGGTCCCATCGAACCCTATGGCCCCATCGATCCCTATGGCCCCATTGATCCCTATGGCCACACTGATTTTTATGGCCCCATTGATTCCTAAGGTCCCATTGATCCCTACGGCCCCATTGAGTTCTATGGCTCCATTGATCCCTATGGCCCCATCGATCCCTATGGCCCCATAGAGTTCTATGCCGCAATTGAGTTCTATGGCCCCATTGATTCCTATGGCCCCATTGATTCCTATGGTCCCATTGATTCCTGTGTTCCCATTGATCCCTATGGCCCCATTGAGTTCTATGGCCCCATTGATTCCTATGGCCCCATTGATCCCTATGGCCCCATTGATTCCTATGGCCCCATTGATTCCTATGGCCCCATTGATTCCTATGTCCCCATTGATCCCTATGTTCCCATTGATCCCTATGGCCCCTTTGAGTTCTATTGCCCCTTTGAGTTCTATGGCTCCATTGATTCCTATGGCCCCATTGATTCCTTTAGTCCCATTGATCGCTGTGGCCCCATTGATTCCTATTGTACCATTGATCCCTATGGTCCCATTGATCCCTATGGCCCCATTGATTCCTATGGTCCCATCGATCCCTATGGCCCCATTGATTCCTATGGCCCCATTGATCGCTAAGGCCCCATTGATTCCTATGGCCCCATTGATCCCTATGGCCCTACTGATTCCTATGGCACCAATGATCCCTATGGTCTCACTGATTCCTATGGTCCCATTGATCCCTATGGCCCCATTGAGTTCTATGACACCATTGATCCCTATGGCCCCATTGATTCCTCTGGCCTCATTGATTATTTTGGTCCCATTGATTCCTATGGTCCCATCGATCCCTATGGCCCCATTGATCCCTATGGTCCCATTAATCCCTATGGCCCCATTTAGTTCTATGGCCCCATCGATCCCTATGGCCCCATTGATTCCTATGGCCCCATTGATTCCTATGGTCCCATTGATCCCTATGGCCCCATTGATCCGTATGGCCCCATCGATCCCTATGGCCCCATTAAGTTCTATGCCCCCATTGAGTTCTATTGCCCCATTGATTCCTATGGCCCCATTGATTCCTATGGTCCCATTGATCCCTATGGGCCCATTGATTCCTATGGCCCCACTCATCCCTATGGCCCCATTGAGTTCTATGCCCCATTGAGTTCTATGGCCCCATTGATTCCTATGGCCCCATTGATTCCTATGGCCCCATTGATTCCTATGGTCCCCTTGATTCCTATGGTCCCCTTGATTCCTATGGCCCCATTGAGTTCTATGGCCCCATTGATCCCTATGGCCCCACTGAGTTCTATGGCCCCACTGATTCCTATGGCCCCACTGATTCCTATGGTCCCATTGATTCCTATGGCCCCATTGATTCCTATGGTCCCCTTGATTCCTATGGTCCCCTTGATTCCTATGGCCCCATTGAGTTCTATGGCCCCATTGATCCCTATGGCCCCACTGAGTTCTATGGCCCCACTGATTCCTATGGCCCCACTGATTCCTATGGTCCCATTGATTCCTATGGCCCCATTGATCCATATGGCCCCATTGAGTTCTAAGGCCCCATTGATTCCTATGGCCCCATTGATTCCTATGGCCCTATCGATCCCTATTGCCCCATTGATCCCTATGGCCCCATTGATTCCTATGGCCCCACTCATCCCTATGACCCCATTGAGTTCTATGGCCCCATCGATCCCTATGGCCCCATTGATCCCTACGGCCCCATTGAGTTCTATGGCCCCATTGATCCCTATGGCCCCATCGATCCCTATGGCCCCATTGAGTTCTATGCCCCATTGAGTTCTATGGCCCCATTGATTCCTATGGCCCCATTGATTCCTATGGTCCCATTGATTCCTATGGTCCCATTGATTCCTATGGCCCCATTGAGTTCTATGGCCCCATTGATTCATATGGCCCCATTGATCCCTATGGCCCCATTGATTCCCATGGCCCCATTGATTCCTATAGCCCCACTGATCCCTATGGCCCCATTGAGTTCTATGGCCGCATTGATTCCTATGGTCCCATCGAACCCTATGGCCCCATCGATCCCTATGGCCCCATTGATTTTTATGGCCCCATTGACTCCTAAGGTCCCATTGATCCCTACGGCCCCATTGAGTTCTATGGCTCCATTGATCCCTATGGCCTCATCGATCCCTATGGCCCCATTGAGTTCTATGCCCCCATTGAGTTCTATGGCTCCATTGATTCCTATGGCCCCATTGATTCCTATGGTCCCTATGATTCCTATGTTCCCATTGATCCCTATGGCCCCATTGAGTTCTATGGCCCCATTGATTCCTATGGCCCCATTGATCCCTATGGCCCCATTGATTCCTATGGCCCCATTTATCCCTATGGCCCCATTGATTCCTATGTCCCCATTGATCCCTATGTTCCCATTGATCCCTATGGGCCCTTTGAGTTCTATTGCCCCTTTGAGTTTTATGGCTTTATTGATTCCTATGGCCCCATTGATTCCTTTAGTCCCATTGATCGCTGTGGCCCCATTGATTCCTATTGTACCATTGATCCCTATGGTCCTATTGATCATTATGGCCCCATTGATTCCTATGGTCCCATCGATTCATATGGCCCCATTGATCCCTATGGCCCCACTGATTCCTATGGCACCAATGATCCCTATGGTCTCACTGATTCCTATGGTCCCATTGATCCGTATGGCCCCATTGAGTTCTATGACACCATTGATCCCTATGGCCCCATTGATTCCTCTGGCCTCGTTGATTATTTAGGTCCCATTGATTCATATGGCCCCATTGATTCCTATGGTCCCATCGATCCCTATGGCCCCATTGATTCCTATGGCCCCATTGATTCCTATGGCCCCATTGATCCCTATGGCCCCATTGAGTTCTATGGCCCCATCGATCCCTATGGCCCCTTTGAGTTCTATGGCCACATTGATTCCTATGGCCCCATTGATTCCTATGGTCCCATTGATTCCTATGGTCCCATTGATCCCTATGGCCCCATTGATTCCTATGGCCCCACTCATCCCTATGGCCCCATTGAGTTCTATGACCCCATTGATTCCCATGGCCCCATTGATTCCTATGGCCCCATCGATCCCTATGGCCCCATTGATCCCTATTGCTCCATTGATTCCTATGGCCCCACTCATCCCTATGGCCCCATTGAGTTCTATGGCCCCATTGATTCCTATGGCCATATTGATCCCTATGGCCCCATTGAGTTCTATGGCCCCATTCATTCCTATGGCCCCATTGATTCCTATGGTCCTATTGATTCATGTGACCCCATTGATCATTATGTTCCCATTGATCCCTATGGCCCCATTGATTCCTATGGCCCCATTAATCCCTATGGCCCCATTGATTCCTATGGCCCCATCGCTTCCTATGTTCCCATTGATCCCTATGGCCCCATTGAGTTCTATGGCCCCTTTGTGTTCTATGGCTCCATTGATTCTTATGGTCCCATTGATCCCTATGGTCTCACTGATTCCTATGGCCTCATTGATTCCTATGGTCCCATTGATCCCTATGGCTCCATTGAGTTCTATGACACCATTGATCCCTATGGCCCCATTGATTCCTATGGCAGCAATGATCCCTATGGTCTCACTGATTCCTATGGCCTCATTGATTCCTATGGTCCCATTGATCCCTATGGACACATGGAGTTCTATAGCCCCATCGAACCCTATGGCCCCATCGATCCTTCTGGCCCCATCGATCCCTATGGCCCCATTGATTCCTATGGCTCCATTGATTCCTATGGCCCCATTGATTCCTTTGGTCCCATTGATCCCTATGGCCCCATTGAGTTCTATGGCCCCATTGATCCCTTTGGCCACTTTGATTCCTATGGCCCCATTGATTCCTATGGTCCCATTGATCCCTATGGCCCCATTGATTCCTATGGCCCCATTGATTCATATGGCCTCACTGATTCATATGGCCCCATTGAGTTCTTTGGCCTCATTGATTCCTATGGCCCCATTGATTTGTATGGCCCCATTGAGTTCTGCGGCCCCATTGATCCATATGGTCACATTGATTCCTATGGCTCCATTGATCCCAATGGCCCCTTTGCAATCTATGGCCCCAATGATTCCTATGGCCTCATTGATTCCTGTGGCCCCATTGATCCCCATGGCCCTATTGATCCCTATGGCCCCATTGATTCCTATGGCCGCATTGATCCCTATGGCCCCATAGATCCCTATGGCCCCACTGATTCCTATGGCCCCACTGATTCCTATGGTCCCATTGATTCCTATGGTCCCATTGATCTATATGGCCCCATTGAGTTCTATGGCCCCATTGATTCCTATGGCCCCACGCATCCCTATGACCCCATTGAGTTCTATGACCCCATTGATTCCTATGGCCCCATTGATTCCTTTGGCCCCACGCATCCCTATGACCCCATTGAGTTCTATGACCCCATTGATTCCTATGGTTCTATTGATCCCTATGCCCCCATTGAGTTCTATGGCCCCATTCATTCCTATGTCTTCATTGATTCCTATGGTCCCATTGATTCCTGTGGCCCTATTGATCCCTATGGTTTCATTGATCCCTATGGCCCTATTTATTCCTATGGCCCCATTGATCCCTATGGCCCCTTTGATTCCTATGGCCCCTGTTAGGGATGTAATAAATCTGGGTAAGAACAATGGATTTAAGAAGTAGAGTAGCGTTGCGTGCAAAGTTTATAGAAACCATACTTAGTAACAGAAACCAGAGCAACCGGATCTGATTTCAATAGAACTAGATGTTATCTGAGGAACTGGATGTTATGGGAACCATGAAGGATGGTACCTCTATGAACAATATGTTATCCATTGGGACATTAATCACTATAGCCTTTATGTAAGCTTCCTTTAAGCAATCACGTAGCTTAAGATCAAAGAACTGTAAACCTAATCTTAGCAACAGAATGTCTATATAAGCAGATGTGTAACCAACAATAAACGAAGCTTCACTCATATTTAGTGTGTGTATGCTTCCCCACGTCACTCTGGGTTAACCTTGGACAAATGCTGCAAACCTAGTTTGCAACATCTGGCGCCCGAACAGGGACCCGAGTACGTGGTGCTTGGACTAGAGCCTCTGCTGCTTTGCAGCAGAGAAGCTGCGTAGTTTCGGTCGACCGCGCAGCGGGACCGGTAGAGCAGAAAAACTGCGTAGCTTCGGTTGACCGCGCAGCGGGACCGGCACGGGATCCAGGGGCTTAGCGATCGGCCGATGCGATTTCTCCTCCACAGTGTGCCTTTGTTCGTGCTGGACAGAACGGATGGAGAGAGAGGTAGCCCAAAACCTATTATCATGCTTTTTGGAAAAGCGGGGAATTAGTGCTGGCACCCTTAAAGCAGTGCCAAATATTTTGGATTATGGTCGGACGGTGGGGGTTTTCTTGCATGCAGGGACATTATTTAATATCGATCAGTGGCGCACCTTGGGTGACGTGCTGTGGGATCATGTTATTGATGATAGAAAGGAGGCGAAAAAGTTGATGAAGCCCTGGCGAGAGATTATTAATTGTATAAAGCGGCATAAGATTGAACAGGAGGTAGCAGGACAAGCAGTTGCTCAGTTGCAGGGCGGGGCTTCTGCTGCGACTGGTCGAATTGAGGATCCCCCTCAGCCGTCCCTAGGGATTCCTGTCCCTGTTCGGGTATCAGCGGTGCTGCCTACTGCACCGGCGCCTGAGGACCCGGAGACAGAACCTGACCTTTTTCCCCCAGAGGAGGGAAATGGGGATCTCCCACCGCCTCCGCCCCTGCTATCGTCTTCGGACAATGTTAACAATGGGACAGTTAAAGGCAAAGTTGCTATGAGTACAATGCCTCGGCCCTGTTGGGCAGAAATCGCTCGGCATGCTGTGGAGCAGGGTCATTCTGATGTAGCTGAAATAATTGGCCAGGCTTTTCCCATTCGATTCGAGCCCACAGCAAACGGTGGAGCTCAGGGGGTTCATGTTCCACTTGGTTGGAAAATGTTATTTCAATTGCGTTCTACGGTATCAGAACATGGGTTGCATAGTGAACCTGCTCGCCAGCTATTAACTTACTTGTGGTCTAGCAGTGTGCTTGTTCGAGAAGATATAAAGACTATTATGCGAATGATTATGAAACCGTCAGAACAAATGATGTGGCAATCTCATTGGCGTCGTTTATGCGAATTAAGTGCTAGTGCTCCTCGGGACATGCATGATCCATTATATCAAGTGACTGCTGATCAATTGATGGGCAGTAATATGTTTTCCAGACCAGAAATGCAGGTTCAGATGGGGCCTGAAGTTTGTATGGAAAGTATGAATCTAGCGCGAGATGCATATAATATGGTTCGATTTTCGAAACCTGCCCCATCTTATTTGTCAATTTAGCAAGGTCGGGACGAATCTTTCGCTAACTTTGTTGATAAGATAACTGAAGCGTTGTCACATGCAGATGTACCTGACTGGATGAAACAGTCCTTGTTATGCCAGTGTCTATTAGAAAATAGTAATCAAGCAACAAAAGCAATTCCTGCCACTCTCCCCTTAAATGCCACTGTCGAAGAAATGCTAGAACGTATGAGCTGAGTGCCTACCCCCACACAAGCGATGTTAAGCTCTGTTATTCAGGACATAGGTGAGAAACTGGTCGGAGCTCAGGATCGGGTGTTTGCTGCCTTTGGACCGTTGTTACAGCAAACAGAGAACAAGGCAGCCTCATCGACCCCGCGCTCTCAACGCTGTTTTAGGTGTGGGAGAAACGGTCATTTTCGGAGAACTTTCACCTTTTTAGTGACGGCTACTGCATGGGCTTTCCCGATCCGCCTGAAGTGGATGATAGACACTCCTGTTTGGATCGAGCAGTGGCCGTTGAACCGTGAAAGCCTGAATCAAGCTACGCAGCTGGTGCAGGAGCAATTACAGGCAGGTCATCTTCAGCCTTCGGTCCATTGTGGGTCCCTACGAAGTGGACACGAGCTGTTGTGGAACATCATGACATTCCTGCTGATTCTCCCAGTGGCAACGACCAGGCATCCACCGCTATTGGCATCTAGTTCGAATGTTTGGGTAACATGGGCAAATCTTACGCATAATCCAGATTTTTGTCTTAGCTTACAATCGGCAGGAGAGCCTTTTCGTACCTGTTTAATTGGGTGGCCTGGGTATGAGTCTCGGGAGTTTAAAGCGTATGTCAGAAATATTTCTGCTTGTAATTATTCAGAACCCGCGACACAAAGTGCGTGTTTAATTCGCAGCCTTAATAACTCCTTGCCATGGGACCCCCAAGAGTTGGATCTACTGGGATCCCGTATGGTTGATAATGTAAATGGCTCTAGAACCACTTGTTTGTTGTTTGGGCCAGGAAGTACTTTTGAGAAATTTGCTCATAATAATCCAAAGTTGTTAACAGTCCATATTTAAATCGGTCTTGGACAAGTGTTTTTCCGAGGAATCGCGCTGCTTTTACATGGTCCACTTATTGTGGAGGCAGCTTCTCATTAGGAAATGCTTATGGTTTACGATTCACAATTGAAAAGGGAGTTAGAAAACAGGAGATTCTACTAAATAATTGGTCCGCTAAAGCTCTACCACCAGGTATTTTTCTCATTTACGGTGATAGGGCCTGGGCAGGCCTTCCTAAGAATATAGTAGGGGGACCATGTTATTTGGGCAAATTAACCTTGTTTGCTCCTCGCCACCAGGAATGGCTGAATATATCCAAGGCCTTAATTAATAGTACTGGTCGTCGGCATCGGAGAGCCGCCTCAGCACTGACAACCGACTGCTCAGACGAGATAAAGTTATGGACAACAACAGAGAATATCTTTGCCTCTTTCTTGGTTCCGGCCCAAGCCTTGACCAAGATCGAGCGACTAGCTTGTTGGACTGTTAAACAGAGTAATATCACATCAATGATTCTTGAAGAGATGTTAGAAGATATGAATAGCTTAGGACACGCTGTACTGCAAAACCGCGCTGCTATTGATTTCTTATTGCTAGCACAAGGGCATGGGTGTAAAGATTTTGAGGGTATGTGTTGTTTTAACCTGTCAGATAATAGTCAGTCTATTCAAAATCAGATCCACTGGTTGCTTAACCACACAAATAAGGTGACGAAAGACTATAACCCAATTGATGAGTGGTTTCGATCAGTTTTTCCAAGCCTTTCTTCCTGGCTCTATGATCTGCTAAAGGAAGGAATAAAATGGGTATTAATTATTATTTTGATTATAATTGTAGCTCGCTTAGTAGTAAGCTGTACTATGCGACTTACTACGCCTAAAGTAAACCTAGCCACCTCAGCTGATATACTCCAAAATTGGCTGATAGAACGAGGAGGACATGACTACTTTACTTTAAAAGAAAAACAGGGGAAATGTTAGGGATGTAATAAATCTGGGTAAGAACAATGGATTTAAGAAGTAGGGTAGCGTTGCGTGCAAAGTTTATAGAAACCATACTTAGTAACAGAAACCAGAGCAACCGGATCTGATTTCGATAGAACTAGATGTTATCTGAGGAACTGGATGTTATGGGAACCATGAAGGATGGTACCTCTATGAACAATATGTAATCCATTGGGACATTAATCACTATAGCCTTTATGTAAGCTTCCTTTAAGCAATCACGTAGCTTAAGATCAAAGAACTGTAAACCTAATCTTAGCAACAGAATGTCTATATAAGCAGATGTGTAACCAACAATAAACGAAGCTTCACTCATACTGAGTGTGTGTATGCTTCCCCACGTCACTCTGGGTTAACCTTGGACAAATGCTGCAAACCTAGTTTGTGACAGGCCCCATTGATCCCTGTGTTCCCATTGATCCCTATGGCCACATTGAGTTCTATGGCCCCGTTGAGTTCTATAGCTCAATTGATTCCTATGGCCCCATTGATTCCATTAGTCCCATAAATCGCTGTGACCCCATTGATTCCTATTGTACCATTGATCCCTATGGCCCCATTGATACCTATGGCCCCATTGATCCCGAAGGCCCCATTGATCCCTATGGCCCCATTGATTCCTATGGCCCCACTGATTCCTATGGCATCAATGATCCCTATGGTCTCACAGATTCCTATGGCCCCATTGATTCCTATGATCCCATTGAGTTCTATGGCCTCATTGATTCCTATGACCCCATTGATCCCTATGGCCCCATTGAGTTTTACGGCCTCATGGATCCATATGGGCCCATTGATTCCTATGGCTCCACTGATGACAATGGCCCCATTGCAATCTATGGCCCCAATGATTCCTATGGCCCCATTGATTCCTATGGCCGCATTGATCCCTATGGTCCCATAGATCCCTATGGCCCCATTGACCCCTATGGCCCCACTGAGTTCTATGGAGCCACTGATTCCTATGGCCCCACTGATTCCTATGGTCCCATTGATTCCTATGGCCCCATTGATCCATATGGCCCCATTGAGTTCTATGGCCCCATTGATTCCTATGGCCCCATGGATCCCTATGGCCCCATTGATTCCTATGACCCCATTGATTCCTACGGCCCCACTGATCCCTATGGCCCCATTGATCCCTATGGCCCCATTGATTCCTATGGCCCCACTCATCCCTATGACCACATTGTGTTCTATGGCCCCATTGATTCCTATGGCCCTATTGATCTCTATGGCCCCATTGATACCTATGGCCCCATTGATCCCGAAGGCCCCATTGATCCCTATGGCCCCATTGATTCCTATGGCCCCACTGATTCCCATGGCATCAATGATCCCTATGGTCTCACAGATTCCTAAGGCCCCATTGATTCCTATGATCCCATTGAGTTCTATGGCCTCATTGATTCCTATGACCACATTGATTCCTATGGCCCCATCGATCCCTATGGCCCCATTGATCCCTATGGCCCCATTGATTCCTACGGCCCCACTCATCACTATGACCCCATTGAGTTCTATGGCCCTATTGATCCCTATGGCCCCATTGAAACCTATGGCCCCATTGATCCCGAAGGCCCCATTGATCCCTATGGCCCCACTGATTCCTATGGTCCCACTGATTCCTATGGCCCCATTGATCCCTATGGCCCAATTGATTCCTATGGCCCCATTGATCCCTATGTTCCCACTAATCCCTATGGCCCCATTGATTCCTATGGTCCAATTGATTCCTATAACCCCATTGATCCCTAAGGCCCCATTGATCCCTATGGCCCCATCGATCCCTATGGTCCCATTGAGTCCTATGCCCCCATTGAGTTCTATGGCCCCATTGATTCCTATGGTCCCATTGATCCCTATGGCCCCATTGATTCCTATGGCCCCACTCATCCCTATGGCCCATTTGAGTTCTATGGCCCCATTGATTCCTATGGCCCTATTGATCCCTATGGCCCCATTGAGTTCTATGGCCCAATTCATTCCTATGGCCCCATTGATTCCTATGGTCCCATTGATCCCTGTGGCCCCATTGATCCCTATGTTCCCATTGATCCCTATGGCCCCATTGAGTTCTATGGCCCCTTTGAGTTCTATGGCTCCATTGATTCCTATGGCCCCATAGATTCCTTTAGTCCCATTGATCGCTGTGGCCCCATTGATTCCTATTGTACCATTGATCCCTATGGTCCCATTGATTCCTATGGTCCCATTAATCCCTACGCCCCATTGATTCCTATGGCCCCATTGATTCCTATGGCCCCATTGAGTTCTATGGCCTCAATGATTCCTATGGCCCCATTGATCCCTATGGCCCCATTGAGTTCTACGGCCCCATGGATCCATATGACCCCATTGATTCCTTTAGTCCCATTGATCGCTGTGGCCCCATTAATTCCTACAGTACCATTGATCCCTATTTTCCCATTGATCCATACGGCCCCATTGATCCCGAAGGCCCCATTGATCCGTATTGCCCCATTGATTCCTATGGCTACATTGATCTCAATGGCCCCATTGAGTTCTATGGCCGCTTTGATCCCTATGGCCTTACTGATTCCAATTGTCCCATTGATCACTGTGGCCCTTTTGATCCCTATGGCCCCATTGATGACTATGGCCCCATTGATCCCTATGGCCCGTTTAATCCCCATGAACCCATTGATTCCTATGGCCCCATTGATCCCTATGGCCACATTGATCCCTATGGTCCCATTGAGTCCTAAGGACCCATCGATCCCTATGGTTCCATAGAGTTCTATGGCCCCATTGATTCCTATGGCCCCATTGAGTTCTATGGCCCCATTGATTCCTATGGTCCCATTGATTTTTATGGTCCCATTGATCGCTATGGCCCCATTGATTCCTATTGCCCCATTGATCCCTATGGCCCCATTGATTCTTATGACCCCATTGAGTTCTATGGCCCCATTAATCCCTATGGCCCCATTGATTCCTATGGCCCCATTGATTCCTATGGTCCCTTTGATTCCTATGGCCCCATTGAGTTCTATGGCTCCATTGATTCCTATGGTCCCATTGATTTTTATGGTCCCATTAATCCCTATGGCCCCATTGATTTTTATGGTCCCATTGATCCCTATGGCCCCATTGAACTCTAAGGTCCCATTGATTCCTGTGGCCCCATTGATTCCAAAGGTCCCATTGATCAATATGGCCAAATTGAGTTCTATGGCCTCTTTGAGTTCTATGGCTCCATTGATTCCTATGGCCCTATTGAGTGCTATGGCCCCATTGATTCCGATGGCCCCATTGATTTCTATGGCCCCATTCAGTTCTATGGCCCAATTGATCCCTATGTCACCATTGATCCCTATGTCCCCATTGATCCCTATTGCCCCATTGAGTTCTATGACTCCATTGATTCCTATGGCCCCATTGATTATTAAGCCTCCTTTGAGTTCTATGGCCACGTTGATTCCTATGGCCCCATTGATCCCTATGGCCATATTGAGTTTTATGGCCCTATTGAGTTCTACGGCTCCATTGATCCCTATGGCCCCATTGATCCCTATGGCCCCATTGATTCCTATGGTATCATTGATTCCTACGGTCCAATTGTTCCCTATGGCCCATTGAGTTCTATCGCCCCATTGATCCCTATGGCCCCATTGATCCCTATGGCCCCATTGATTCCTATCCCATTCATTCTTATGGCCCCATTGATTTCTATGGCCCGATTGATTCCTATGGTCCCATTCATTCTTATGGCCCCATTGATCCCTATAGCCTCATTTATCCCTATGGCCCCATTTATCCCTATGGCACCATTGATTCCTATGACCCCATTGATTCCTATGGTCCCATTGATCCCTACGGCCACACTGATCCCTACGGCCCCATTGAGTTTTATGGCCCCATTGATTCCTATGGCCCCATTGATTCCTTCGGCCCCATTGAGTTCTATGGCCCCATTGATTCCTATGGTCCCATTGATCGCTGTGGCCCCATTAATCCCTATGGCCACATTGATTCCTATGGCCGCATTGATTTCTATATCCCCATTGAGTTCTATGGACCAATTGATCCCGATGGCCCCATTGAGTTTTATGGCTCCTTTGAGTTCTTTTGCTTCATTGATCCCTATCGCCCCATTGATCCCTATGGCCCCATTGAGTTCCATGGCCCCATTGATCCCTATGTCCCCATTGATCCCTATGGCCCCATTGAGTTCTATGGCCACATTGAGTTCCATGGCTCCATTGATTCCTATGGCCCAATTGTTCCCTATGGCCCCATTGATTCCTATGGCCACATTGAGTTCTATGGCCCCATTGATTCCTAGGGCCCTATTGATCCCTATGGCCCCTTTGAGTTCTAAGGCCCCATTCATTCCTATGGCCCCATTTATTCCTATGGTCCCACTGATTCCTGTGGTCCCATTGATTCCTGTGGCCCCATTGATCCCTATGGTCCCATTGATTCCTATGGCCCCTTTGATCCCTATGGCCCCACTGCATTCTATGGCCCCACTGATAACGATGGCCCCTTTGATTCCTATGTTCACATTGATCCCTATGGCCCTATTGAGTTCTATGGCCTATTTGAGTTCTATGGCCCCATTGATCCCTATGGCCCCATTTATTTCTATGGCCCCATTTATCCCTATGGCACCATTGATTCCTATGACCTCATTGATTCCTATGGTCCCATTGATCCCTACGGCCAAACTGATCCCTACGGCCCCATTGAGTTTTATGGCCCCATTAATTCCTATGGCCCCATTGATTCCTATGGCCCCATTGAGTTCTATGGCCCCATTGATTCCTATGGTCCCATTGATCGCTGTGGCCCCATTAATCCCTATGGCCACATTGATTCCTATGGCCGCATTGATTCCTATGGCCCCATTGAGTTCTATGGCCCAATTGATCCCTATGGCCCCATTGAGTTTTATGGCCCCATTGATCCCTATGTCCCCATTGATCCCTATGGCCCCATTGAGTTCCATGGCCCCATTGATCCCTATGTCCCCATTGATCCCTATGGCCCCATTGAGTTCTATGGACACATTGAGTTCCATGGCTCCATTGATTCCTATGGCACCATTGATTCCTATGGCCACATTGAGTTCTCTGGCCCATTTGATTCCTATGGTCCCATTGATTTTTATGGTCCCATTGATCCCTATGGCCCTATTGATTCCTATGGTCCCATTGATCCCTATGGCCCTAATGATTCCTCTGGCCCCATTGTTTCCTATGATCGCATTGATTGCTATGACCCCATCGATCCCTATGACCACATTGAGTTTTATGGCCCCATTAATCCCTATGGCCCCATTGATTCATATGGCCCCATTGATTCCTATGGCTCCATTGATTCCTATGGCCCCATTGATCCCTATGGCCCCATTGAGTTCTATGGCCCCATTGAGTTCTACGGCCCCATTGATTCCTATGGACCCATCGATCGCTATGGCCCCATTGAGTTCTATGGCCCCATTGATTCCTATGGCCCCTTTGAGTTCTATGGCCCCATTGATTCCTATGGTCCCATTGATTTTTATGGTCCCATTGATCCCTATGGCCCCATTGATTCCTATGGTTCCATTGATCCCTATGGCCCCATTGATACCTATGGCCCCATTGATTCCTATGATCCCATTGATTCCTATGACCCCATCGATCCCTAAGACACCATTGAGTTCTATTGCCCCATTAATCCCTATGGTCCCATTGATCCCTATGGCCCCATTGAGTTCTATGGCCCCATTGAGTTCTAAGGCCCCATTGAGTTCTATGGCCCAATTGATCCCTATGGCCCCATTGATCCCTATGGCCCCATTGAGTTCTAAGGCCCCATCGATTCCTATGGCCCCATTAATCCCTATAGCCCCATTGATTAATAAGGCCCCATTGATTCCTATGGTCCCATTGATCCCTATGGCCCCATTGAGTTCTATGGCCCCATTGATTCTGATTGCCCCTTTGAGTTCTATGGCCCCATTGATTCCTATGGCCCCATTGATTTTTATGGTCCCATTGATCACTATGGCCCCATTGATTCCTATGGTCCCATTGATCCCTATGGCCCCATTGATTCCTATGGCCCCATTTATTCCTATGATCCCATTGATTCCTATGACCCCATCGATCCCTATGACACCATTGAGTTCTTTGGCCCCATTAATCCCTATGTTCTCACTGATCCCTATAGCCCCATTGAGTTCTATGGCCCCATTGAGTTCTATGGCTTCATTGATCCCTATGGCCCCATTGATCCCTATGGCCCCATTGAGTTCTAAGGCCCCATCGATTCCTATGGCCAAATTGATCCCTATGGCCCCATTGAGTTCTATGGCCACGTTGATCCCTATGGCCCCATTGATTCCTATGGCCCCATTGATTCCTATGGCTCCATAGATTCCTATGGCCCCATCGATCCCTATGGCCCCATTGAGTTCTATGGCCCCATTGAGTTCTATGGTCCCATTGATTTCTATTGCCCCACTGAGTTCTATGGCCCCGTTGATCCCTAAGGCCCCATTGAGTTCTATGGCCCCATAGATTCCTATGGCCTCATTGATCCCCATAGCCCCACTGATCCCTATGGCCCCTTTGAGTTCTATGGCCCCACTGATCCCTATAGCCCCATTGAGTTCTATGGCCCCATTGAGTTCTATGGCTTCATTGATCCCTATGGCCCCATTGATCCCTATGGCCCCATTGAGTTCTAAGGCCCCATCGATTCCTAAGGCCAAATTGATCCCTACGGCCCCATTGAGTTCTAAGGCCCCATTGATCCCTATGGCCCCATTGATTCCTATGGCCCCATTGATTCCTATGGCCCCATCGATTCCTATGGCCCCATCGATCCCTATTGCCCCATTGAGTTCTATGGCCCCTTTGAGTTCTATGGTCCCATTGATTTCTATTGCCCCACTGATTTCTATGGCCCCGTTGATCCCTATGGCCCCATTGAGTTCTATGACCCCATAGATTCCTATGGCCTCATTGATCCCTATAGCCCCACTGATCCCTATGGCCCCTTTGAGTTCTATGGCCCCATTGATCCCTACGACTCCATTGATTCCTATGGCCCCTTTGAGTTCTATGGCCCCATTGATCCCTGTGGCCCCATTGATTCCTATGGCCCCATTGATCCCTATGGCCCCACTGATTCCTATGGCCCCATTGAGTCCTAAGGACCCATCGATCCCTATGTTTCCATTGATTTCTATGGCCCCTTGATTCCTATGGCCCCATTGAGTTCGATGGCCCCATTAATCCCTATGGCCTCATTGATTCCTATGGCCCCTTTGATTCCTATGGTCCCATTGATTCCTATGGCCCCATTGAGTTCTATGGCCCCATTGATTCCTATGGTCCCATTGATTTTTATGGTCCCATTGATCCCTATGGCCCCATTGATTCCTATGGTTCCATTGATCCCTATGGCTCCATTGATTCCTATGACCCCGTTGCGTTCCATGGCCCCATTAATCCCTATGGCCCCATTGATTCCTATGGCCCCATTAATCCTTATGGCCCCATTGATTCCTATGGCCCCATTGAGTTCTATGGCTTCATTGGTCCCTATGGCCCCACTGAGTTCCATGGCCCCATTGAGTTCTATGGCCCCATTGAGTTCTATGGCCCCATTGAGTTCTATGGCCCCATTGATCCCTATGGCCCCATTGATCCCTATGGCCCCATTGAGTTCTATGGCCCCATCGATTCCTATGGCCCCATTGATTCCTATGGCCCCGATGATCCCTATGGCCGCGATGATCCCTATGGCCCCATCGATCCCTATGGCCCCATTGATCCCTATGACCTCATTGATTCCTATGGCCCCATTTAGTTCTATAGGTTCATTCATTCCTTTAACACCATTGATCCCTATTGCCCCATTAATTCCAATGGCCCCATTGCAATCTATGGCCCCAGTGATTCCTATGGCCTCAGCGATTCCTATGGCCCCATTCATCCCTATGGCCCCGTTCATCCCTATGGCCCCATTGATCCCTATGGCCCCTTTGAGTTCTATGGCCCCATCGATTCCTATGGCCCCATTGATCCCTAAGGCCCCATTGAGTTCTATGGCCCCATTGAGTTCTATGGCCCCATTGATTTCTATTGCCCCACTGAGTTCTATGGCTCCGTTGATCCCTATGGCCCCATTGAGTTCTATGGCCCCATAGATTCCTATGGCCCCATTGATCCCTATAGCCCCACTGATCCCTATGGCCCCTTTGAGTTCTATGGCCCCATTGATTCCTATGTCCCCATTGATCCCTATGGCCCCACTGATTCCTATGGCCCCAGTGATTCTTATGGCCTTATTGATTCCTATGGTCCCATTGAGTTCTATGGCCCCACTGATTCCTATGGCCCCAGTTATTCCTTTGGTCCCATTGATCCCTATGGCCTCATTGAGTTCTATGGCCCCATGGATCCCTGTGGCCCCATTGATCCCTTTGGCCCCATTGATTCTGTCATTGTTTTATGATTTTTGGTACTAGTATTCCACATCATAACATCATGTATTGCATTAAGAGTTAAAGAGCTAATACTCCAGCTCCATAGATCATTGATAATTCCAGGTATACCTGTCTCAGAAGAGAAGAAGCACTACATTCCCCAGAGGACTTTGCGATGCTTTGTATTTTTACGTGTTTTCCGCTCAGAGGGAACAGATAAAAACCCTCAGCGGTCACGGGACGCTCTCTTTCCTTCGGGATCGAAACAGCAGTGGGTGCTCGCTGCCGTATCGCCTTCAGCGTTAGCGTAAGGCCTTCGGTTTATCGGACACTCTCTCTTGCTCATTTTATTTGATTCATTAGCCTCAATTCCAATTATATTGTATTATATTGTGTTATTTTACTTTCTGATATCTTATTTAGTAAATTAGCTTTCCTCCTCAGATCGTTGCCGCTGTTTTGTTTCTAGGCCCATCTCCCTTTTCCCTTTTTCCCTTTTCCTTTCCCCTTTCCTGGGGCGTGGGTCCGTGGGTCCCCCGCACCTGTCGTCGCGGAGCTGGGCCAATCCAGCCCGGTGAATCGTTGACATTTTTTTGGCGCCCAACGTGGGGCCCGAACCGCCTTAGCCGGGCAGAGAAATACTTTTAGAGTGAATCTCTGTCTCTCGCTAGCAAGCTTATCTGTACTGCAGGTACTGTACGGCATAACACGACCTTGAAGTCTGGGCGTACTGCCAGTTGTTCTGGGATATTTGTAAACTTTTATGGGTGCTGCTAACTTGTTATAGTAAAGAAAAAAAAAAATGTTCTCTCATTTTGAACTGCTCTTAAAGGGGCTGCATTTCATTGCTTTTTCCCTCTTAATGCTCAAAACGTACTGGAACTTGGTTAAGTTTGCCATTCTGTTCCATTGGTTCTGGTCAATATATGATAAAATAAAGGCAATGATAGAGGCACCTACCAGATACCAGGGCACCCCAGCTAATGGAACAAACGATAGCATATTAACGAACCATGTGATGTTTGAATGGGTATCCGGGTTCCCCTATCAGTTTTTTATGAATTTTCAAGATCACAACTTAGGGATGGTGTTAATAATTGGGATATTAGTCCTCTTTCATGTAGTAGCACTTTACATCACGTGCAGGAAGCTTCTCCCAGAAACAGAGAATGTTGAATGGCAGGGAGAGTGGAGAGTTTTAGCAAAGAAATTAGAAGCATGGGGACACCCGGTGTCATGGGATTTTTCTCCCGAACAATTGCAGGATCCTGAGGAGCTAGGCCTGTATCTGAGTAAAGGGTGTTGCGGCTCAGAAAGATCTGAGGTGGAACAGCTTATTTGGGGCTTGGCTTATGCTACCCGAGGTTTATATACTATTGTGAAGGGAGAGAGTGTCCAAACTGAGGCCCAAACCAAAGAGGAAAACCTCCCGGTCACACCTGACCAGCCAAAGGAAGCACCAGTATCAAAGTCAGTTGCCCCTGTGGAAGGCAAGAAATGGAAACGTGTGTCCTCGCGCCTAGAACGCAAAGAAGAGGTGCCGAAAGAAGAGGAAGATATAGGTGAGGGGGTGGCCACAACCCCCCCACCATCGAGAAAGGCAACAAAGAAAAGTGAGAGACATGGAGAAGAAGAAAGTGATGATGAAGGTGAAGAGAAAGTTAAAGTTACGACGTTTCGTCGGCCCATGAAAATGTCTGAGATCCAAGGCTCAAGAAAGGAGTTTGTTCAACGTCCGGATGAGAGTATTGTCACTTGGTTGCTTCGGTGTTGGGACAACGGGGCCAACAGTGTGTCCCTTGATAGTAACGAAGCTCGCCAACTAGGAAACATTGCCCGAGATCCGGCTGTCGACAGAGGAATCAGCAGGTATATGGATGGAATCGCCAGCCTCTGGCAACGAATGCTAGTAGCTGTGAGGGAAAGATATCCCTACAAGAGTGACCTGGCACCTAAAGTGAAAAGGTGGAAAACTATTGAGGAAGGCATCCAGTATTTGAGAGAAAAAGCTGTGGCGGAAATGCTGTATGATCCCACCTTTGATCCTGACGATCGGGACCATGATCCGGAGAAAGTAAGGAGTACACCCGAAATATGTCAGAAGCTTTCAAAGTCAGCACCAGAAAGGTACGCCGGTACACTAGTGACAACGTTCAACAGATATGAGGACCAAGACAGAAAACCCCCAGTTTTTGAACTAATTCTTACACTTCAAAACTTCGAACAAAAATTTCCACCGCCATACGCGTCCATTTCAGCCATATCAAAGTTCGAAGGACAAATGGAAGATATACTGGGAAAATTATCCCAACTGATTGATAGGGTTGAATCAATTGTAGCTATCAGTAGCAGACGCCATCCTGCTCGAGCAAATGACAGCACCAACTTCATGTCGCGCGCGGCTTTGTGGAGTTACTTACGTGCAAATGGAGAAGATATGAAGGAATGGCATCAAAAACCCACCCCTGCACTGCGAGCACGGGTGAGAGAATTACAACACAGAGCAACTACCAGCGAAGTTGTTCCTGTCACTACAGGTAATGAATAGAGGGGCCCTGCCCTCAGCCAGAGGAGGGAGAGGGATAATAGAGTGTATTGGACTGTGTGGATTCGGTGGCCTGGCACATCAAACCCACAGAAATATGAGGCACTGGTGGATACTGGTGCCCAATGTACTCTAATGCCTTCAAGTTATAAAGGGGCAGAATTGATTCATATCTCTGGAGTGACTGGGGGCTTTCAGGAATTGTCTGTGCTGGAGGCAGAAATAAGCCTCACGGGTAAAGACTGGCAGAAGCACCCTATAGCGACCGGACAGGGGGCCCCATGCATACTTGGTATTGATTACCTCAAAAGGGGATATTTTAAGGATCCCAAAGGGTATCGATGGGCTTTCGGAATAGCTGCTGTGGATGCAGATAATATTAAGCAGCTGTCTGCTTTGCCTGGCCTGTCAGAAGATCCGTCTGTTGTAGGGTTACTACAAGTGGAGGAGCAACAGGTACCAATTGCTACAAAAACGGTGCACAGACGGCAGTACCGCACCAACAGGGATTCCTTGCTCCCCATTCATAACCTGATTCGTCAGCTAGAGAGCCGGGGAGTGATCAGCAAAACTCACTCCCCGTTTAATAGCCCCATATGGCCAGTGCGTATAGCCAGTGGAGAATGGAGACTGACGGTAGATTACCGTGGCCTGAATGAAGTCACACCTCCACTGAGTGCTGCTGTGCCGGACATGCTTCAACTCCAGTATGAACTGGAGTCAAAAGCAGTCAAGTGGTATGCCACGACTGACATTGCTAACGCCTTCTTTTCAATTCCCTTGGCCACAGAATGCAGGCCACAGTTTGCCTTCACCTGGAGAGGCGTTCAGTACACCTGGAACCGTTTGCCCCAGGGGTGGAAGCACAGCCCAACCATTTGCCATGGGTTGATCCAAACTGCATTGGAACAGGGCGGTGCTCCTGAGCACTTACAATACATTGATGACATCATTGTGTGGGGCAATACAGCAGGGGAAGTTTTCGAGAAAGGAGAGAGAATAATCCAGATCCTCCTGCGAGCTGGCTTCGCTATTAAACGAAGCAAAGTAAAAGGGCCTGCACAGGAAATTCAATTCCTAGGAATAAAGTGGCAAGATGGACGTCGTCACATCCCAACAGATGTGATTGACAAAATTATTGCTATGTCTCCACCCACTAGTAAGACAGAGACCCAAGCTTTTCTGGGTGTAGTGGGCTTTTAGAGAATGCATGTTCCAAACTACAGCCTCATTGTGAGCCCTCTCTTTCGGGTGACGCGGAAGAAGAATGATTTTGTGTGGGGCCCTGAGCAGCAGCAGGCTTTTGAGCAAATTAAGCAGGAGATAGCCCGTGCCGTGGCCCTGGGGCCAGTGCGGATGGGACAGGATGTAAAGAACATCCTCTACACTGCTGCTGGAAAGGAAGGTCCCACTTGGAGTTTGTGGCAAAGAGCTTCTGGAGAGACCCGAGGCCGACCCCTTGGTTTCTGGAGTCGAGCATACAGGGGGTCTGAGGAGCGCTACACTCCAACTGAAAAAGAGATCTTGGCCGCGTACGAGGGGGTTCGAGCTGCTTCCGAAGTAATCGGTACTGAAGCGCAGCTCCTTCTGGCACCTCGACTGCCAGTGCTGAATTGGATGTTCAAAGGAAAGGTTCCCTCCACCCATCATGCTACTGATGCCACTTGGAGTAAGTGGATTGCGCTGATTACACAGCGAGCTCGGATGGGGAACCTCAGTCATCCAGGAATCCTAGAAGTGATCATGGACTGGCCTGAAGGTAAAAAGTTTGGAACAACACCCGCAGAGGAGGTATCACGTGCTAAAGAGGCCCCACCATACAATGAACTACCAGACAATGAAAAGAGATACGCCCTGTTCACAGATGGATCGTGTCGCATTGTGGGAAAGCACCGCAGATGGAAATCTGCTGTGTGGAGCCCCACGCGACAAGTTGCAGAGGCCACTGAAGGAAAAGGAGAGTCAAGCCAATTTGCAGAGGTAAAGGCTGTCCAACTGGCCTTAGATATTGCTGAACGAGAGAGGTGGCCAGTGCTTTATCTTTACACTGACTCATGGATGGTGGCAAATGCCTTATGGGGGTGGTTACAGCAATGGGAACAAAATGGCTGGCAACGGAGGGGTAAACCTATTTGGGCTGCTGAACTGTGGAAAAATATTGCTGCCCGAGTAAAGAATATGGTTGTAAAGGTGCGCCATGTAGATGCTCATGTTCCTAAAAGCCGAGCAACTGAAGAACAACAGAATAACCATCAGGTAGATCGAGCTGCTAAAGTTAAGATGGCTCAAGTAGACTTGGATTGGCAACACAAAAGTGAATTATTTCTAGCTGGGTGGGCCCATGAGACCTCGGGCCATCAAGGAAGAGATGCAACATATAAGTGGGCTAGAGACCGAGGGGTGGACTTAACTATGGATGCTATTGCACAGGTTATCCATAACTGTGATACATGTGCCACAATTAAACAAGCCAAGAGGATGAAACCTCTCTGGGGGGAAGGATGATGGCAAAAGTACAAATATGGGGAGGCGTGGCAGGTTGATTATATCACCTTGCCACGATCTCGCAATATTAAACATTATGTGCTCACCATGGTGGAAGCAACTACTGGGTGGCTTGAAACATATGCAGTACCCCATGCTACCGCCCGAAACACCATTCTAGGTCTCGAGAAGCAAGTCCTATGGCGACATGGCACTCCAGAAAGAATTGAGTCAGATAATGGGACTCATTTCAAAAATTCTCTTGTAAGTAATTGGGCCAAAGATCGTGGCATTGAGTGGATTTATCATATCCCCTATCACGCACCAGCTTCCGGTAAGATTGAAAGATACAATGGGTTGCTAAAAACCATGTTGAAAGCAATGGGTGGCGGAACATTTAAGCACTGGGAGAAGCATTTGGCCGAAGCCACCTGGTTGGTCAACACTCGAGGATCCATCAATCGTGATGGTCCTGCCCAATCCAACTCCCTACCTACAGTAGAGGGAGATAAGGTCCCTGTAGTACATGTAAAGAACATGTTGGGGAAAGCGGTACGGGTCCTTCCAGCTTCTGGGAAGGGCAAACCTCTCCGTGGAACTGTCTTTGCTCAGGGACCTGGGTCCACTTGGTGGGTGATGCAGAAGAATGGGGATGTTCAGTTTGTACCACAAGGGAATTTGATGCTGGGGGAGTGCAGTCAGTAATTCCATGTATATACTTGTATATATGTTGTGTGTGTGTGTATCTAATGCATGTTAATCATTGTTTTTCTGTATGTACCAAGAATGATGTAGTGATGTGGAATAAGGGGTGGAATGTCATGGTTTTATGATTTTTGGTACTAGTATTCCACATCATAACATCATGTATTGCATTAAGAGTTAAAGAGCTAATACTCCAGCTCCATAGATCATTGATAATTCCAGGTATACCTGCCTCAGAAGAGAAGAACAACTACATTCCCCATGGCACTTTGCGATGCTTTGTATTTTTACGTGTTTTCCGCTCAGAGGGAACAGATAAAAACCCTCAGTGGTCACGGGACGCTCTCTTTCCTTCGGGATCGAAACAGCAGTGGGTGCTCGCTGCCGTATCGCCTTCAGCGTTAGCGTAAGGCCTTCGGTTTATCGGACACTCTCTCTTGCTCATTTTATTTGATTCATTAGCCTCAATTCCAATTATATTGTATTATATTGTGTTATTTTACATTCTGATATCTTATTTAGTAAATCAGCTTTCCTCCTCAGATCGTTGCCGCTGTTTTGTTTCTAGGCCCATCTCCCTTTTCCCTTTTTCCCTTTTCTTTCCCCTTTCCTGGGGTGTGGGTCCGTGGGTCCCCCGCACTGGTCGTAGTGGAGCCGGGCCGATCCAGCCCGGTAAAACGTTGACAGATTCCTATGGCCCCATAGATTCCTATGGTCCCATTGATTCCTACGGCCCCAATGAGTTCTATGGCCCCATTGATCCCTATGGCCCCATTGAGTTCTATGGCCCCATTGATTATAATGGCCCCATTGAGTTCTATGGCCACACTGATTCCTATGGCCCCATTGATTCCTTAGGCCCCATTGATCCCTAAGGTCCCATTGATCCCTATGGTCCCATTGATCCCTGATGCCCCATTGATCCCTATGGCCACATTGATTCCAGTGGCCCCATTGATTCCTATTGCCCCATTGATTATGGTGGCCCCATTGATCCCTGTGGCCCCATTGATCCCTATGGCCCCATTGATATCTATTCCTATGCCCCATTGATTCCTGTGGCCCCTTTGATCCCTAAGGCCGCACTGAGTTCTATGTTCCCATTGATCCCTATGGTCCCATTTATCCCTATGGCCCCATTGATCCCTAGGGTCCCATTGTTTCCTATGCTCCCATTGATCGCTATGGCCCCATAGAGTTCTATGGCACCATTGATCCCTATGGCCCCATTGATCCCTATGGCCCCATTGATCCCTAGGGTCCCATTGATTCCTATGGTCTCATTGATCCCCAAGGCCCCATTGATCAATATGGCCCCATTGAGTTCTATGGCACCATTGATTATAATATCCCCAATGAGATCTATGGCCCCATTGATTCCTATGGCCCCATTTATTCCTATGGCCCCCTTGATCCCTATGGCCCCATTGAGTTCTATGCCCCTTTGATTCCTATGGCCCAATTGATTCCTATGGCCCCATTGAGTTCTAAGGCCCCATTGAGTTCTATGGCCCCATTGATCCCTATGGCCCCATTGATCCCTATGGTCCCATAGATAACTGCGGCACCATTGATTCTGGTGGCCACATTGGTCCCTATGGCTCCATTGATCGCTGTGGCCCCATTGATTCCTATGCCCCATTGATTCCTACGGCCCCATTGATTCCTAAGGCCCCATTGATCCCTATGGCCCCATTGATCCCTAAGGCCTCACTGATCCCTATGTCCCCATTGATCCCTATGGCCCCATTGATTCCTGTGGCCCCACTGATTCCTATGGCCCCATTGATTCCGGTGGCCCCATTGATACCTGTGGCCCCTTTGATTTCTATGGCCCCATTGATATCTATTGCCCCATTAATTCTTATGTCCCCTTTGATCCCTAAGGCCGCACTGAGTTCTATGGTTCCATTGATCCCTATGGTCCCATTGATCCGTATGGTCCCATTGATCCCTATGGCCCCATTGATTCCTATGCTCCCATTGATCCCTATGGCCCCATAGAGTTCTATGGCACCAGTGATCCCTATGGCCCCATTTATCCCTATGGCCCCATTGATCCCTAGACTCCCATTGATTCCTATGGTCTCATTGATCCCTATGGCCACATTGATCATTATGACCCCATTGAGTTCTATGGCACCATTGATTATAATATCCCCAATGAGATCTATGGCCCCATTGATTCCTATGGCCCCATTGATTCCTATGGCCCCATTGATCCCTATGGCCCCATTGAGTTCTATGCCCCTTTGATTCCTATGGCCCAATTGATTCCTATGGCCCCATTGAGTTCTAAGGCCCCATTGAGTTCTATGGCCCCATTGATCCCTATGGCCCCATTGATCCCTATGGCCCCATTGAGTTCTAAGGCCCCATTGATACCTGTGGCCTTATTGATCCCTATAGCCCCATTGAGTTCTATGTTCCCATTGATCCCTATGGCCACATTGAGATCTATGGCTTCATTGATTCCTATGGCACCATTGATTCCTATGGCCCCATTGATCCCTATGGCCCCTTTGAGTTCAATGCCCCATTGATTCCTATGGCCACATCGATCCCTATGGCCCCATCGATTCCTATGGCCCCATTGATTCCTATGGCCCCATTGATCTCTATGGCCACTTTGATCCCTATGGCCCCATCGATCCCTGTGGCCCCATTGATCCCTATGGCTCCATTGATCCCTATGGCCCCATTGATTCCTATGGCCCCATTGAGTACTATGGCTCCATTGACTCCTATGGTACCATTGATCCCAATGGCCCCATAGATCCCTATGGCCCAATTGATCCCTATGGCCTTATTGATTCCTATGGCCCCACTGACTCCTATGGCCCCATTGATCCCTATGGCACCATTGATTCCTATGGCCCCACTGATTCCTATGGCACCACTGATCCCTATGGCCTCATTGATTCCTATGGCCCTATTGATTGCTATGGTCCCATTGATCCCTAAGGCCCTATTGAGTTCTATGGCCCCTTTGAGTTCTATGGCCCCATTGATTCCTGTGGCCCCATTGATTCCTGTGGCCCCATTGATCCCTATGGCTCCATTGATCGCTGTGGCCCCAGTGATTCCTATCGCCCATTGATCCCTATGGCCCCACTGAGTCCTATGGCGCCACTGATTCCTATGTCTGCATTGATTCCTGTGGCCCCATTGATCCCTGTGGCCCCATTGATCCCTGTGGCCCCATTGATCCCTATGGCCCCATTGATCCCTGTGGCCCCATTGATCCCTGTGGCCCCATTGATCCCTATGGCCCCATTGATATCTATTGCCCCATTGATTCCTATGGCCCCATTTATCCCTAAGGCCCCACTGAGTTCTATGGCCTCACTGATTCCTATGGCCCCATTGATTCCTAAGATCCCATTGATCCCTAAAGCCCCATTGAGTTCTATGTCCCCATTGATTTTTATGGCCCCATTGATCCCTATGGTCCCATTGATCCCTATGGTCCCATTGATCCCTATGTTCCCATTGATCCCTATGGCCCCGTTGATTCCTATGGCCCCATTGATCCCTATTGCCCCTTTGAGTTCTATGGCCTCTTTGTGTTCTATGGCTCCATTGATTCCTATAGCCCCACTGGTCCCTATGACCCCATTGATTCCTATGGTCACATTGATTCCTTTGGCCCCTTTGAGTTCTATGACTCCATTGATTCCTATGGCCCCATTGATCCCTATTGGCCCCATTGATTCCTATGGTCCCATTGACCCCTATGGCCCCATCTATCCCTATGGCCCCATTGATCCTTATGGCCCCATTGATTCCTATGGCCCCATTGATCCCTATGGTCTTATTGATCTTTATGGCCCCATTGATCCCTATGGCCCCACTGATTCCTATGGCTTCAGTGATCCCTACGGCCCCTTAATTCCTATGGCCCCATTGATCCCTATGGCCCCATTGAGTTCTATGGCCCCATTAATTCCTATGGCCCCTTTGATCCCTATGGCCCCATTGATTCCTTTGGCCCCACTGATTCCAGTGGCCCCATTGATCCCAATGGTGCCATTAATTCCTATGCCCCTATTGAGTTCTATGGCCGCATTGATTACTATGGCCGCATTGATCCCCATGACCCCATTGATATTTATGGCCACATTGATTCCTATGGTCCCATTGATCCCTATGGCCCCGTTGAGTTCCCTGGCCCCATTGAGTTCTATGGCTCCATTGATTCCTATGGCCTTGTTGATCGCTGTGCCCCATTGATCCCTGTGGCCCCATTCATCCCTATGGCCCCATTCATCCCTATGGCCCCATTGATCCCTATGGTCCCTTTGTTCCCTTGGCCCCATTGATGACTATGGCCCCATTGATTCCTATGGCCTTATTGATTCCTGTGGCCCCATTGATCCCTATTGCTCCATTGATCGCTGTGTCCCCATTGATCCCTATGGCCCCATTGATCCCTATGGCTTCATTGATCCCTAAGCCCCATTGAGTTCTATGGCCGCATTGATCCATAAGGCCCTACTGAGTTCTATGGCCCCTGTGAGTTCTATGGCCCCATTGACTCTAGTGGCCCAATTAATCCCTATGGCCCCATTGATCCTTATGTTCTCTTTGAGTTCTACGGCCCCATTGATTCCTATGGCCTTTTTGCTTCTAATGGCTCCATTGATTTCTATGGCCCCATTGATCCCTGTGACACCATTGATTCGTGTGGCCACATTGTTCCCTATGGCTCCATTGATCACTGTGGCCTCATTGATTCCTATGGTCCCATTGATTCCTATAGTCCCATTGATCCCTATGCCCCATTGAGTTCTATGGCCACATTGAGTTCTAATACCCCACAGATTCCTATGGCCACATTGTTCCCTATGGACCCATTGATTCCTATGGCCCCACTGACTCCTATGGCCCTTTGATTCCTATGGTCCCATTGATCCCTACGGCCCCTTTGAGTTCTAGGGCTCCATTGACTCCTACGGTACCATTGATCCCTATGGCCCCATAGATCCCTATGGCCCCATTGATCCCTATGGCCTTATTGATTCCTATGGCCCCACTGACTCCTATGGCCCCATTGATCCATATGGCCACATTGATTCCTATGGCCCCAATGAGTTCTATGGTCCCACTGATTCCTAAGGCCTCATTGATCCCTATGGCCCTATTGAGTTCTTTGGCCCCATTGAGTTCTATGGCACCTTTGATTCCTATGGCCCCATTGATTTTTTTGGTCCCACTGATTCGTATGGCCCCATTGATTCCTGTGGTCCCATTGATCCCTATGGCCCCACTGAGTTCAATGGCCCCACTGATTCCTATGACCCCTTTGATTCAAATGGCTCCATTGATTCCTATGGCCCCATTGAGTTCTAAGGCCACATTGATTCCTAAGGCCCCATTGATCCCTATGGCCCCATTGAGTTCTATGGCTCCATTGACTCCTATGGTACCATTGATCCCTACGGCCCCATAAATCCCTATGGCCCAAATGATCCCTATGGCCTTACTGATTCCTATGGCCCCTCTGACTCCTATTGCCCCATTGATCCCTATGGCACCACTGATCGTTATGGCCCCAATGATTCCTATGGCCCCATTGATCTCTCTGGCCCCATTGATTCCTATGTACCCATTGATTCCTATGGTCCCATTGATCCCTATGGCCCCATTGAGTTCTATGGGCACATTAAGCTCTATGGCTCCATTGATTCCTATGGCCCCATTAAGTTCTAATACACCACTGATTCCTATGGCCACATTCTTCCCTATGGACATATTGATTCCTATGGCCCCACTGATTCCTATGGCCCCATTGATTCCTATGGTCCCATTGATCTATCTGGCCCTATTGAGAACTATGGCCCTATGGAGAACTATGGCACCATTGATCCCTATGGCCCCATAGAGTTCTATGGCACCACTGATACAGATGGCCCCATAGATCCCTATGGCCCCATAGAGTTCTATGGCACCATTGATACCCATGGCACCGTAGATCCCTATGGCCCCATTGATCCCTATGGCCCAATTGAGTTCTATGTCTCCATTGATTATAATGTCCCCATTGAGTTCTATGGCCACACTGATTCCTATGGCCCCCTTGATTCCTTAGGCCCCATTGATCCCAATGGTCCCATTGATCCCTATGTTCCCATTGATCCCTATGGCCTTATTGATTCCTATGGCCCCACTGATTCCAAGGCTCCCTTTGATCCCTATAGCCCCATAGAGTTCTATGGCACCATTGATACAGATGGCCCCATAGATCCCTATGGCCCCATAGAGTTCTATGGCACCATTGATACCCATGGCCCCGTAGATCCCTATGGCCTTATTGATCCCTATGGCCCCATTGAGTTCTATGTCTCCATTGATTATAATGTCCCCATTGAGTTCTATGGCCACACTGATTCCTATGGACCCATTGATTCCTTAGGCCCCATTGATCCCTGTGGTCCCATTGATCCCTATGGTCCCATTGATTCCTATGGTCTCTTTGATCCCTATGGCCCCATTGATCCCTATGGCCCCATAGAGTTCTATGGCACCATTGATTATAATGGCCCCATTGAGATCTATGGCCCCATTGATTCCTATGGCCCCATTGATTCCTATGGCCCCATTGATTCCTATGGCCCCATTGAGTTCTAAGGCCACATTGAGTTCTATGGCCCCATTGATCCCTATGGCCCCATCGATCCCTGTGGTCCCATTGATCCCTATGGCCCCATTGATCTCTATGGCCCCATTGATCCCTGTGGCCCCATTCATCCCTATGGCGCCATTCATCCCTATGGCCCCATTGATCCCTATGGTCCCTTTGTTCCCTTGGCCCCATTGATGACTATGGCCCCATTGATTCCTATGGCCTTATTGATTCCTGTGGCCCCATTGATCCCTATTGCTCCATTGATCGCTGTGTCCCCATTGATCCCTATGGCCCCATTGATCCCTATGGCTTCATTGATCCCTAAGCCCCATTGAGTTCTATGGCCGCATTGATCCATAAGGCCCTACTGAGTTCTATGGCCCCTGTGAGTTCTATGGCCCCATTGACTCTAGTGGCCCAATTAATCCCTATGGCCCCATTGATCCTTATGTTCTCTTTGAGTTCTACGGCCCCATTGATTCCTATGGCCTTTTTGCTTCTAATGGCTCCATTGATTTCTATGGCCCCATTGATCCCTGTGACACCATTGATTCCTGTGGCCACATTGTTCCCTATGGCTCCATTGATCACTGTGGCCTCATTGATTCCTATGGTCCCATTGATTCCTATAGTCCCATTGATCCCTATGCCCCATTGAGTTCTATGGCCACATTGAGTTCTAATACCCCACAGATTCCTATGGCCACATTGTTCCCTATGGACCCATTGATTCCTATGGCCCCACTGATTCCTATGGCCCTTTGATTCCTATGGTCCCATTGATCCCTACGGCCCCTTTGAGTTCTAGGGCTCCATTGACTCCTACGGTACCATTGATCCCTATGGCCCCATAGATCCCTATGGCCCCATTGATCCCTATGGCCTTATTGATTCCTATGGCCCCACTGACTCCTATGGCCCCATTGATCCATATGGCCACATTGATTCCTATGGCCCCAATGAGTTCTATGGTCCCACTGATTCCTAAGGCCTCATTGATCCCTATGGCCCTATTGAGTTCTTTGGCCCCATTGAGTTCTATGGCACCTTTGATTCCTATGGCCCCATTGATTTTTATGGTCCCACTGATTCGTATGGCCCCATTGATTCCTGTGGTCCCATTGATCCCTATGGCCCCACTGAGTTCAATGGCCCCACTGATTCCTATGACCCCTTTGATTCAAATGGCTCCATTGATTCCTATGGCCCCATTGAGTTCTAAGGCCACATTGATTCCTAAGGCCCCATTGATCCCTATGGCCCCATTGAGTTCTATGGCTCCATTGACTCCTATGGTACCATTGATCCCTACGGCCCCATAAATCCCTATGGCCCAAATGATCCCTATGGCCTTACTGATTCCTATGGCCCCTCTGACTCCTATTGCCCCATTGATCCCTATGGCACCACTGATCGTTATGGCCCCAATGATTCCTATGGCCCCATTGATCTCTCTGGCCCCATTGATTCCTATGTACCCATTGATTCCTATGGTCCCATTGATCCCTATGGCCCCATTGAGTTCTATGGGCACATTAAGCTCTATGGCTCCATTGATTCCTATGGCCCCATTAAGTTCTAATACACCACTGATTCCTATGGCCACATTCTTCCCTATGGACATATTGATTCCTATGGCCCCACTGATTCCTATGGCCCCATTGATTCCTATGGTCCCATTGATCTATCTGGCCCTATTGAGAACTATGGCCCTATGGAGAACTATGGCACCATTGATCCCTATGGCCCCACAGAGTTCTATGGCACCACTGATACAGATAGCCCCATAGATCCCTATGGCCCCATAGAGTTCTATGGCACCATTGATACCCATGGCACCGTAGATCCCTATGGCCCCATTGATCCCTATGGCCCAATTGAGTTCTATGTCTCCATTGATTATAATGTCCCCATTGAGTTCTATGGCCACACTGATTCCTATGGCCCCCTTGATTCCTTAGGCCCCATTGATCCCAATGGTCCCATTGATCCCTATGTTCCCATTGATCCCTATGGCCTTATTGATTCCTATGGCCCCACTGATTCCAAGGCTCCCTTTGATCCCTATAGCCCCATAGAGTTCTATGGCACCATTGATACAGATGGCCCCATAGATCCCTATGGCCCCATAGAGTTCTATGGCACCATTGATACCCATGGCCCCGTAGATCCCTATGGCCTTATTGATCCCTATGGCCCCATTGAGTTCTATGTCTCCATTGATTATAATGTCCCCATTGAGTTCTATGGCCACACTGATTCCTATGGACCCATTGATTCCTTAGGCCCCATTGATCCCTGTGGTCCCATTGATCCCTATGGTCCCATTGATTCCTATGGTCTCTTTGATCCCTATGGCCCCATTGATCCCTATGGCCCCATAGAGTTCTATGGCACCATTGATTATAATGGCCCCATTGAGATCTATGGCCCCATTGATTCCTATGGCCCCATTGATTCCTATGGCCCCATTGATTCCTATGGCCCCATTGAGTTCTAAGGCCACATTGAGTTCTATGGCCCCATTGATCCCTATGGCCCCATCGATCCCTGTGGTCCCATTGATCCCTATGGCCCCATTGATCTCTATGGCCCCATTGATCCCTATGGCCCCATAGATCCCTGTGGCCCCATTGATCCCTATGGCCCGTTTGAGATCTAAGGCCCCATTGATTCCTATGTCCCCATTTATTCCTATGGTCCCATTGAGTTCAATGGCCCCATTGATTCCTATGGCCTCATCGATCCCTATGCCGCTATCGATTCCAATGGCCCCATTGATTCCTATGGCCCAATTGATCTCTATGGCCTTATTGATCCCTATGGCCCCATCGATCCCTGTGGCCCCATTGATCCCTATGGCCCCATTGATCTCTATGGCCCCATTGATCCCTATGGCCCCATCGATCCCTGTGGCCCCATTGATCCCTATGGCCCCATTGAGTTCTAAGGCTCCATTGATTCCTAAGGTCCCTTTGATCCCTATGGCCCCATTGAGTTCTAAGGCTCCTTTGATTCCTATGGCCCCACTGATTCCTATGGCCCCATTGATTCCTATGGCGCCGTTGATTTCTGTGGCCCTATTGAGTTCTATGATCCCATTGATCCCTATGGTCCCATTGATTCCTATGGTCCCATTGATCCCTATGGTCCCATTGATCCCTATGGCCCCACTGAGTTCTATGGCCCCATTGAGTTCTATGGCCCCATTGAGTTATATGGCCCCATTGATCCCTACGGCCCCGTAGATCCCTATGGCCCAATGATCCCTATGGACCCATTGATTCCATTGGCCCCATTGTTTCCTGTGTCCCCATTTATCCCTATGGCCGTACTGAGTACTATGGCCCCACTGATTCCTATGTCCCCATTGATTTTTATGGCCCCACTGATCCCTATGACCCCCTTGATCCCTATGGCCCCATGGATCCCTATGGCCCCATTAATTCCTATGGCACCATTGATCCCTATGGCCCCATTGAGTTCTATGGCCGCATTGATTCCTATGGCCCAATGATCCCTATGTTCCCATTGATTCCTTTGGCCCCATTGATTCCTATGGCCCCATTGAGTTCTATGGCTCCATTGATTCCTATGGCACCATTGATTCCTATGGCCCCATTGATCCCTATGGCCCCATTGAGTTCAATGGCCCCATTGATTCCTATGGCCTCATCGATCCCTATGCCGCCATCGATTCCAATGGCCCCATTGATTCCTATGGCCCAATTGATCTCTATGGCCTTATTGATCCCTATGGCCCCATCGATCCCTGTGGCCCCATTGATTCCTGTGGCCCCAATGATTCCTATGGCCCCATTGATCCCTGTTGCCCCATTGATCCCTGTGGCCCCATTGATCCCTATGGCCCCATTGATATCTATTGCCCCATTGATTCCTATGGCCCCATTTATCCCTAAGGCCCCACTGAGTTCTATGGCCTCACTGATTCCTATGGCCCCATTGATTCCTAAGATCCCATTGATCCCTAAAGCCCCTTTGAGTTCTATGTCCCCATTGATTTTTATGGCTTCATTGATTCCTATGTCCCCTTTGATCCCTAAGGTCGCACTAAGTTCTATGGCCCCATTGATCCCTATGGTCCCATTGATCCCTATGGTCCCATTGATCCCTATGTTCCCATTGATCCCTATGGCCCCGTTGATTCCTATGGCCCCATTGATCCCTATTGCCCCTTTGAGTTCTATGGCCTCTTTGTGTTCTATGGCTCCATTGATTCCTATAGCCCCACTGGTCCCTATGACCCCATTGATTCCTATGGTCACATTGATTCCTTTGGCCCCTTTGAGTTCTATGACTCCATTGATTCCTATGGCCCCATTGATCCCTATGGCCCCATTGATTCCTATGGTCCCATTGACCCCTATGGCCCCATCTATCCCTATGGCCCCATTGATCCTTATGGCCCCATTGATTCCTATGGCCCCATTGATCCCTATGGTCTTATTGATCTTTATGGCCCCATTGATCCCTATGGCCCCACTGATTCCTATGGCTTCAGTGATCCCTATGGCCCCATTGAGTTCTATGGCCCCATTGATCCCTATGGCCCCATTGATTCCTATGGCCCCATTGATCCCTATGGCCCCATCTATCCCTATGGCCCCATTGATTCCTATGGCCCCATTGATTCCTATGGTCCCATTGATCCCTATGGCCCCATTGATCCCTATGACCCCATTGATTCCTATGGCCCCTTTGAGTTCTATGGCCCCACTTATTTCTATGGCCACATTGATCCCTATGGCCCCATTGATTCCTATGGCCCCTTTATTCCTATGGCCCCACTGATTTATATGGCCCCATTGAGTTCTATGGCTTTGCTGATCCCTGTGGCCGCATTGATCCCTGTGGCGACATTGATCCATAGATTCATAGATTCATGAGGTTGGAAATGACCTACAATAGCATCTAGTCCAACCATCCTCACACCACCATCCCTACCCACCAAAGTACTAAATCAAATCCCTTAGCACCTCGTCTAAACGCTTCTTGAACAGCGCTAGGGACGGTGCCTCAACTCTTTCCCTAGGCAGGCCATTCCAGTGCCGGACCACTCTCTCAGAGAAAAAAATTTTCCTCAATTCTAATCTAAATCTTCCCCGACACAACTTGTGGCCATTCGCTCTCGTCCTGTCATTAGTTACCTGGGAGAAGAGGCCGACCCCCTCCTCACCACAGCCTCCCTTCAGGAAGTGGTAGAGTGCAGTGAGGTCTCCTCTAAGCCTCTTCTCCAGGCTAAACAATCCCAGCTCCCTCAGCCGCTCCTCGTAAGACTTGTGCTCCAGACCACTCACAGCTTTGTCGCCCTTCTCTGAACACGCTCCAGGGCCTTGATGTCTCTCTTGTAGTGAGGGGCCCAACACAGAACACAGTACTCGAGGTACAGGGGACGATCCCCTCCCTGCTCCTGCTGGCCACGCTGTTCCTAATCCAGGCCAGCATGCCGTTGGCCTTCTTGGCCACCTGGGCACACTGCCGGCTCACGTTGGGCATCAACCAACACCCCCAGGTCCTTTTCCTCTGTACACTTTTCAAGCCGTTCTGCCCCAAGCCTATAGCATTGCATGGGGTTATTGTGGCCAAATACAGCACCCAGCACTTGGCCTTACTGAAACTCATCCCATTGAGTTCAGCCCAACTGTCTAGCCTATCCAGATCCCGCTGAAGGGCCTCCCTGCCCTCAGGCACATCCACACATCCTCCCAACGCGGTGTCATCCGCAAACTTACTGAGGGTGCACTCAATCCCCTCATCCAGGTCATCTATAAAGAGATTAAACAGTATGGGCCCCAATACCGACCCCTGGGGGACACCACTCGTGACGGGACGCCAGCTGGACTTAACACCGTTCGCCACCACGACAGTATAAACATATATATCTTTACACAAATATACAAATTTAGATTTTTTTTATATAAATATATAAATTTATCTTTCTATATGAATACATAAATTTATCTTTTGATGTAAATATATAAAAGTATACTTCTCAAAAGAGCTGTCAGGCTCCAGAACGTGCGGCCCGGGGAGGTGTTGCAGACACCGACCCCGGGGCTGTGAAGGAGCGTTTCGCCCTTGCACTGAGGGCCACGGTTCAGTAGAACTGCTGGGGACGGCGTGACCTCGTAGGTTGGGTTCTCCGAACGCTGCTGCCAATTGCCCAGCCCTCCAGTTTGGCGAGATCTCTCAGCAGGACGTCCTAAGGGAGTCAGGAGCTCACCCCAAATCCGTGCGATCCGCAAACCTGCTCAGTGTGTGCCACGGTTTTATGATTTTGGGGCATTGGTATTCCACATCGTAACATCATGGAGTGCATGAAGAGTCAAAGAGTCAGGGCTCCAGCTCCGCGGATCATCAGTAGTTATGGGTGTACCTGTCCCAGAAGAGAAGAACTCCATTCCCCAGAGCACTGTGCGATGCTTTGTATTTTTACGTATTTTCTGCTCAGAGGAAAAGATATCAACTGCTCGTGTGTCACGGGACGCTCTCTTTCCTTCGGGATCACTCGGCAGTGGGTGCTCGTTGCCGTTCGCTTTCAGCGTTAGCGTAAGGCCTTCGGTTTATCAGACACACTCTTGCTCATTTTATTTGATTCATTAGCCTCAATTCCAATTAGATCGTATTAGATTGTGTCATTTTGCTGCCTGAGATCTTATTTAGTGAATTAGCCTTCCTCCTCAGATCGTTGCCGCTGCTTTGTCCCTAGGCCCATCTCCCTTTTCCCTTTCCCCTTTCCTGGGCCGTGGGTCCCCCACACCAATGGTCGCGGAACCGTGCCGACCCATTCCGGTAAACCGTTGACAGCGTGCCTTCAGGTCCCGCACCCAGGTCAATTATGAAAGCATTACGAACCACTGGCCGTGAGATTTCTGTTCTCCCACGGCTAGCTGCCGTCACAAGGCCGGCCCAGCTCCGTGCTTCGTTAGCGCCAGGGACTTGCTGGAGCAGATCATTGGAAGCCACGGTTACAAGTTGACAAAGAACTGTAATGGTGGCTGTGATGCTGAGAAATCCCTTCTTTGTCTCACGAAGCAGAAAGGCCATGCCCTGATCCCCGGAGCCATGGAGGGGAGATCCTGTCCCTCATGCTGGCACAGGGCCCTTCCTGGGGCACTGAGATGGAGGTTTGTGTGATGTCAAATGAGAGACAAGGGAACAGCAGCACTCTGCGTGGGGTGCAAGATATTGCGAGGCCCAAGTCCCACGTGGGCAATGTGTCTCATCATAGGATTTGGATGTGAGAAGGGCCCAGTCTGAACAAGCACTCAATCACAATGGAACTTTGAACTTCAGATCTCTCAGGCCCAAGGTGGAGGGATGTATGGGAACTGCTGAATCACGGCCTGAACCACTGATGGATCACCTGAGGCACTGAGTCAGCTGCAGGGGCACAACTGAGTGTGATTGGAAGGGGTGCAGTTTGACTCCACCTCTCCCAGACCCCATTGAAGGGCTGACCACCAGCAGGGAAGGATCTCTGGTTGGAGATCCCTCCCTGGTGGAGTTATCGGCAAGCCTCAACCATCACCAAGGTGAGCCAATCTCTTCTGCTATTTGTTTGTATACCATCTACTTAAAGCCTACCGAAAATATACCACCTTTCGCACCATTTCCTTGAGTGCTTTCCTCGGGGTTATTTGACCTACAGAGGTGGTTTGTTTTCCTGCTCCAGCAATTAATCGGACAGGCCTCGGTGCCCCGATCCTTTAAAAAAAAAAACCCTCCAATCTTTCAAACTTTGCGTGGACCGCTCCTCATCTTTCTGCATCACTTAGAGAAAAAGAAGAAGTCATTCTCTTTATGGGATTACTGTCGCCATATTAAGAATCCTTTCCATCTCACACGTGCGGAAGAGCTCCTTCACCTCCTTGAATACTTTGAGCCCTCCTTTTGATGCCTAATTAAGTTGTAATCAGTCCTTTGCAGCATTGCATCTCCCACTTTGTCATCCTGTGATGCATGAGGGCAGCTGAGCCTTATGGTTTTAGGTAAGCGAGAAACAGTTCTTGTCGTTAAGGGCACGCTTTTCTTTCACACTTTGAAATGCCGTTTCTCAGTCCTTAAAAGCATTCCCTTCTTCACCGACCGTGGCTTGTGAAGAAGGAAAGTCAGCTTTAGGATGTTTGGGATTTTGGTTTTAGGCCACACTGATCGACTCGGCGCTTCTTAGGAATTACCCATTTATTACTTAGGCAGAAATTGACGACAGGAAAATGCTCAGCGGGAATGCCAGGTTTGGCACACCCGGATCAGAAATCCCAAAACCTGCACGATTTCTGACTTCTTCGTGTTTGATGCACCGTTACCTCTGCCAAACGAAGGCAAGACGCTGAGTTATGAGACGACGGTAAATGTGATGTGCCAGGAACGCATTACAAAGAGAACAGTTCCGTGGTAAAACAGTGAAGGAAGGATAACCACGCAATGGCCCCAACATCTTGTTTGTTGGAACTGCTGCTCCGTTGAGCTGCCAGGTGCCTATTTTCAAGGCATGTGGTTTGGCTAATATTTCACAATTGCACATATTTTTTTTTCATGTTATCCTGTATAGGATGTATACGTTGTCTGCATGCATATGCAGGACATCCCAGAATACACAGCTGCTGTGTCGCAACAGCTCAGTGCTCTCTGCTGCTGACCAACAGTGCTTTATCACTGCGCTCTCCCACGTACACACAGTGATATAAAATACCTAATGCCACACAAGAAACACCAGCTTTTTCACAAGTGTTTACCGCACAGAAAAAAGAAAAAAAACAAAAACAAATGTGTCAGGGATGTAATAAACCTAGTGGGTAAGAACAATGGTCTTAAGATGTGGAGTAATGTTGCGTGCAAAGTGCTGCATGCAAAGTTTTACGGGACACCATACTTAGTAATCGAAGCCAGAACGACCGGGTCTGATTTCAATAGAACTAGACGTTATCTGAAGAACTGGATGTTATGGGAACCACGAAGAATGGTAACTCTATAAAACAATATGTAATCTATCCAGTCATTAATCACTCTAGCTTTATGTAAGCTTCCTTTAACCAATCCCGTAGCTTGAGATTGTGTGCCGCAAACCTAATCTTAGCAACAAAATGTCTATATAAGCAGATGTGTAACCAACAATAAACGAAGCTTCACTCATATTGAGTGTGTGTATGCTTCCCCACGTCACTCTGGGTTAACCTTGGACAAATGCTGCAAACCTAGTTTTGCAACATCTGGCGCCCGAACAGGGACCCGAGTACGTGGTGTTTGGACTAGAGCCTCTGCTGCTTTGCAGCGGAGAAGCTGCGCAGTTTCGGTCGACCGAGACCGGTATAACTGAAAAGCAGGAAAACTGCGTAGGAAAGCTGCGTAGCTTCGGTTCATCGTGTAGCGGGACCGGACGAGATCCAGGGGCTTAGCGATCGGCCGACGCAATTTCTCCTCCACAGAGTGCCTTTGTTCTTGACGGACAGAACGGATGTAGAGAGAGGTAGCCCAAAACCTTTTATCATGCTTTTTGGAAAAGCGGGGAATTAGTGCTGGCACCCTTAAAGCAGTGCCAAATATTTTGGATTATGGTCGGACGGTGGGGGTTTTCTTGCATGCAGGGACATTATTTAATATCGATCAGTGGCGTACCTTGGGTGACGTGCTGTGGGATCATGTTATTGATGATAGAAAGGAGGCGAAAAAGTTGATGAAGCCCTGGTGGGAAATTATTAATTGTATAAAGCTGCATAAGATTGAGCAGGAGGTAGCAGGGCAAGCAGTTGCTCAGCTGCATGGCGGGGCTTCTGCTGCAACTGGTCGAATTGTGGATCCCCCTCAGCCGTCCCTAGGGATTCCTGTCCCTGTACGGGTATCAGCGGTGCTGCCTACTGCACCGGCGCCTGAGGACCCGGAGACAGAACCTGACCTTTTTCCCCCAGAGGAGGGAAATGGGGATCTCCCACCGCCACCGCCTCCGCCCCCGCTATCCTCTCCGGACAATGTTAACAATGAGGCAGTTAGAAGCAAAGTTGCGATGAGTACGTTGCCTCGACCCTGTTGGGCAGAAATTGCTCGGCAAGCTATGGAGCAAGGTCACTCTGACGTGGCTGAGATAATCGGTCAGGCTTTTCCCATTCGGTTTGAGCCCACAGCAAACGGTGGAGCTCAGGGGGTTCATGTTCCACTTGGTTGGAAAATGTTATTTCAATTACGTTCTACAGTGTCAGAACATGGGTTGCATAGTGAACCGGCTCGCCAATTATTAACTTACTTGTGGTCTAGCAGTGTGCTTGTTCCAGAAGATATAAAAACAATTATGAGAATGATTATGAAACCGTCAGAACAAATGATGTGGCAATCTCATTGGCGTCGTTTGTGTGAATTAAGTGCTAGCGCGCCACGGGATATGCATGATCCTTTGTATCAAGTGACTGTTGACCAATTGACGGGTAGTAATATGTTTTCCAGACCAGAAATGCAGGTTCAGATGGGGCCTGAAGTTTGTATGGAAAGTATGAATCTAGCGCGAGATGCATATAATATGGTTCGATCTTCGAAACCTACTCCATCTTATTTGTCAATTAGACAAGGTCGAGAAGAATCTTTTGCTAATTTTGTTGATAAGATAACTGAAGCGTTGTCACATGCAGATGTACCTGACTGGATGAAACAGTCCTTGTTACGCCAGTGTCTATTAGAAAATAGTAATCAGGCAACAAAAGCAATTCTTGCTACTCTCCCCTTAAATGCCACTGTCGAAGAAATGCTAGAACGTATGAGCTGAGTGCCTACCCCCACACAAGCGATGTTAAGCTCTGTTATTCAGGACATAGGTGAGAAACTGGTCGGAGCTCAGGATCGAGTGTTTGCTGCCTTTGGACCGTTGTTACAGCAAACAGAGAACAAGGCAGCCTCATCGACCCCGCGCTCTCAACGCTGTTTTAGGTGTGGGAGAAACGGTCATTTTCGGAGAACTTTCACCTTTTTAGTAACGGCTACTGCATGGGCTTTCCCGATCCGCCTGAAGTGGATGACAGATACTCCTATTTGGATCGAGCAGTGGCCGTTGAACCGTGAAAGCCTGAATCAAGCTACGCAGCTGGTGCAGGAGCAATTACAGGTCCGCTAAGGGTCCCTACGAAGTGGACACGAGCTGTTGTGGAACATCATGACATTCCTGCTAATCCTCCCAGTGGCAACGACCAGGCATCCACCGTTATTGGCATCTAGTTCGAATGTTTGGGTAACATGGGCAAATCTTACACATAATCCAGATTTTTGCCTTAGCTTACAGTCGGCAGGAGAGCCTTTTCGTACCTGTTTGATTGAGTGGCCTGGGTATGAGTCTCGGGAATTTAAGGCACATGTCAAAAATGTTTCTGCCTGTAATTATTCAGAGCCTGCAACCCAAAGTGCATGTTTAATTCGTGGCCTTAATAATTCCATGCCATGGGACCCCCAAGAATTGGATTTACTGGGATCCCGTATGGTCGATAATGTGAATGGATCTAAAACCACTTGTTTGTTGTTTGGACCAGGGAGTACCTTTGAGAAATTTGCACACAATAATCCAAAATTGTTAACAATTCATAGTCCTTACTTAGGTCAGCGTTGGACAAGTGTCTTCCCAAAAAACCGTGCTGCTTTTGAATGGACCACTTATTGTGGAGGCAGCTTCTCATTAGGAAATGCTTATGGTTTACGATTCACAATTGAAAAGGGAGTTAGAAACAGGAGATTCTACTAAATAATTGGTCAGCTAAGGCTTTACCACCAGGTATTTTCCTCATATGTGGTGATAGGGCCTGGGCGGGCCTTCCAAAAAACATAGTAGGGGGACCATGTTATCTAGGAAAGTTAACCTTGTTTGCTCCTCGCCACCAGGAATGGCTGAATATATCTAAGGCACTAATCAATAGCACTAGTCGCCGACATCGGAGAGCCGCCTCAGCACTGACAACCGAATGCTCGGACGAGATAAAGTTATGGACAACAACAGCAAATGTCTTCGCTTCTTTCCTGGTTCCAGGTGTAGTGGCAGCCCAAGCATTAACCCAAATCAAGAGACTAGCTTGTTGGACTGTTAAACAAAGTAATATTACATCGTTGATTCTTGAAGAAATGTTAGAAGATATGAATAGTTTAAGACACGCTGTTCTGCAAAATCGTGCTGCCATTGATTTCTTGCTGTTAGCACAGGGGCATGGGTGTAAAGATTTTGAGGGTATGTGTTGTTTTAACCTGTCAGATAATAGTCAGTCTATTCAAAATCAGATCCACTGGTTGCTTAACCACACAAGTCAGGTAACCAAAGATCATAACCCAATTGACGAATGGTTTCGATCAATTTTTCCAGGCCTTTCTTCCTGGCTCTATGATCTGCTAAAAGAAGGAATAAAATGGGTAGTAATTATTATTTTGATTATAATTGTAGCTCGCTTAGTAGTAAGCTGTACTATGCGACTTACTACGCCTAAAGTAAACCTGGCCACCTCAGCCGATATATTCCAAAATTGGCTGATAGAACAAGGAGGACATGACTATATTATTTTAAAAGAAAAACAGGGGAAATGTCAGGGATGTAATAAACCTAGTGGGTAAGAACAATAGTCTTAAGATGTGGAGTAATGTTGCGTGCAAAGTGCTGCATGCAAAGTTTTACGGGACACCATACTTAGTAATCGAAGCCAGAACGACCGGGTCTGATTTCAATAGAACTAGACGTTATCTGAAGAACTGGATGTTATGGGAACCACGAAGAATGGTAACTCTATAAAACAATATGTAATCTATCCAGTCATTAATCACTCTAGCTTTATGTAAGCTTCCTTTAACCAATCCCGTAGCTTGAGATTGTGTGCCGCAAACCTAATCTTAGCAACAAAATGTCTATATAAGCAGATGTGTAACCAACAATAAACGAAGCTTCACTCATATTGAGTGTGTGTATGCTTCCCCACGTCACTCTGGGTTAACCTTGGACAAATGCTGCAAACCTAGTTTGCAACACAAATGCATGCCAGCAGTGAACGCTCACAATGGCAAGCTGAACTGTTCGTCATCCCTTGGTCTGCACCTCAGGCGGATTCTCCTGGAGTTGCGTCTGAGTGCTTTTGAAGACCGGCACGCCTTTGCAGACAAGCTGAGGTACGGCTGTAAGGCCTGTGGGAAGAGGAGCTGGGAGCAATGGGTGCTCTCTAGGGGACAAGGGGAAAGCCGGGGTCCATCACCTTAGCCAGCACCGGGGCAGCCAGGGGCACCGGAGCAGCCACAGGGGCCCATCCCTAGCGCTGTTCAAGAAGCATTTAGATGAGGTGCTAAGGGATTGGATTGAGTAGTTTGGTGGGTAGGGATGGTGGTAGGAGGACGGTTGGACTAGATGATCTTGTAGGTCCTTTCCAACCTCATGTATCTATGAAATTGGTCCACTGGGTGAGCTCAGTGGCCCCATAGCCAGGCAGGACTGTGTGGAGCTGGAGCCCAGCCTGGCTGCAGCCTCACTAAAGCAGGAGCTGATGGTCCTGGTATGAGGAGGGGCCTGATCAGCTCCAGGATACCCAAGTGGGTCAGACAGAGCGGTTTGAGTCCTCAGGCCCTGACATTATCTCACCGAGAGGACACAATAAAATAATGTGCGGGGTTGTTCATGTGCTTTGCAGGTATTGAGATCTGTCTGAAAAATTGGTTTATCTTGGTTTATACAGTCAGCAGTCAATTCCATATGTGCAGCTTTGCACATATACATACCACATTACTGAGATGTCGATGACATCTGAGCACCTCAGCAAAATCAGTCCCTGCCAATGACCGATATAACAGCTAAGTTTCCTTTCCCCTTTTTTTCCTTCCTTTCCCCTTTTTTTTTTCCTTCCTTTCCCCCCTTTTTCCTTCCTTCCTTTCCCCCCTTTTTCCTTCCCTTCCCCTTCCCTTCTGCAAACGTTGATTGCGTCCTCCTGCTGTTCCTGTTGTCTCCCCCAATCTTGTTGTTCCCCCTGAACCCCGACCATAACATTTTGTTATTCCCCTCAACCCCAAACTACTTTATAACATGTTTTGGTTTCATGGAATGTTCTGGGCCCCGATGATGCATGCGCATCAGGACCGGGGGGAGGTGGGAAGCCCTCATCCTGCTGCGCATGCTGATCCCAACCCCCGTGGACCGGAGCAGCGGACGGCGTGGACTTCATCTCTGGTATAATCAACAAAGGATCACACCTCGATACTGATCTGAATCCACGTTGCTGTCTTTGCCTTGAGAACCCTAATTCTGGCTATTGTTCTGACATTCATTTTTTGTCCTCGTAGATGTTTGCCGTGGAAACGTTTGCTGCGTCTCTCTACTGATCCGTCCGGGCCTCAAACTACTTTGTGCCAACACAAAGCGTAGGAGAGCTGCATCTCCTTCCCTCCTGAGTGCAGCCTTCATCCTCCAGCGCCCTTCTCCTGACACCCTCATTTCCAGCAGGCAAGGAATCAAGAGTGCCCTCGTTTGCTGCATGTCCCAGCTCCCCTCCCAGCTTCGGCAGTGCCTCCCAGCCCACCAAACCTGGCCGTCCCCACCGTGCCCCGTGCCGCCGCTGAGTCCCTTCCAGTCTATGCCGACCTCAGCTGAAATACAGAGCAGGGAGAGAGCCTCAGGAAGATCCGGGCCAAGAGATGTGTGGGAGAAGTCCAGTTGTCATGGGGAGGTGAAGGGGTGGGAAAAGATCCCAATTTCTAAGTGACAAACTGAGATGTTGTGGTGGAAGAAGCTGTGTGCTTGGCAGTGGAAGAGCACAGCCACTCAGGAACCAACTGAACGATGTCCCTCCGGCATTTCACCCCTTTTAACTTCGCCTGCTGTAACCAAACTTTTACTTTTCTACCTCTCCTCCAAAACAACAACAAAAAATGACAACTCACTTGTTTCTCTCGCGCCACGATCTTCCTGTCCTGTTCATGGATCTGATCGTTCTTCAATTCCAGAACGTGTCTGAAGCTCCTCAGATTTTCTTCTAAGGGCAGATACGGAGCTTTTGCCATCTAGGAAACGTGCCAGCAATTTGTCTGTGTCGGCCACAAATGCATCTTCAGCCGTGAGGTGAAGATTCCCAAAAGTCTACCCAGCGGTTTAGGACTGATGGTGCAATGAAGGGCAGATGGAGGCGGCCTCCCTCAGCCGATCTGAACCCTGACATTCTCCTGTGGCACACACCTTTCTGTGGGCAGCCGCTGGAACCTTCCTCATGGCCTGCCTCTTGGTTCAATGCTGCTGATCCATGGCTTTCTGGACGTCTTGGACTGTGACCCACACTAGTGAGCTGCCTTGGAGTAGCGGGCGTTGACATCACGGTGACACAGCAAAATCTGTCCTGTCTTTATATAAACTAAGTACTGCAGCGGGCATGGAAGGCGCTGACGCTACCTGTCTCCATGGCCAAGCCGTTTTCAGACACTTGTGCTCCTTTCCTAAGGAGTTTTCCCCCCTAAAAGCCTCCAGAGCCCCTCACCCACCCTACTATGTCCATTCCCCATCCCCCACCATCTTGCTTACGTGGCTGTGCTGTGACCACGCTGAAATGACCCAAATTAAAGAAAACCCATTTTAGGTTTCTTTCATTTCAGATAAATAATTGCAGAAAGTGTTCGCTTGCACACTGTAAATTAATAACTTGGCCCCAGTAGACAGCAGCTGAACAAATATTTAATGGCCAGACAGGTCCGTCCACAGAAGCCGAGGAAAAAAATGAGGCAGTGCAGAGAACATCAGAGAAGTTTGCTCAGAATGTGAACAGGACGAGTGTGAAAAGACGAGAGGTAAAGAGAAAGAGAGGAAGAAGATGAACGCGTGAGATAGAGCACAGGGAATGTTTTGGAAACGGAGCTACACAGGTTGGGTGAGAGAACAGAGGATAGAGGGAAGACCACTGACAGCAGCCCTGCGCTGAGGTGTGTTCAGGACAAAGCCATCGGTGCCGATGTTCCCACAGGATTCAAGATCTGGGGTCATGACTGAGGTGTGAGCCCCCGGCCTCGGGGTGGGACCCCATTGCTAACACTGCTGTGTGCCATACGCAGAAGCACAGATCTCGATGGCTACGTAACAATAGTTGCCAACTACCTTCACCTGCTCCTCACTGTTTTTGTTCAAAGCCTCCTCAGACGGGTTTGCTTTGGCCTTCAGGGACTGGCTCTGGAAGGGGAGGGTGCCTACCTGGTCCTGGACGAGGGGAGAAATGAGCACACTGCTGTGTTATCGATCACCCCTCTCACATTCACACAGCCCAGTCTGAGCTGTGCCACCATCAGGGGAGATGACCACGGCTCAGAAACCACTGCCAGGCGAATTTTTAACACAAGGACACTTGAACGTACAATGGGCTTATCGTAAAGAAGTGCCTCGGGGAAGCCCGAGATCCCTGCAATGCCTGCAGCTAGCTGGCAGCGGCTGCCACTGCTCCGTGACGTGTCTTCAGTGCTAAATCACCCCGTCACCTCGGCATGAATAAGAACAACCAGGCCTCCTCCAGACAGCGGGTGTTTATGGCGCGGGCGTGAAAGAGATCTGCTGAACAGTTCCTGCGGTCTGAACAGATTCTCATCGTGCTTCCTCTACCTTTGTAGGCAACATTCCATCCTGCTCGGGGGCTCCTGAGAGGATAATGAGCAGCCGTGAGTTAACGGAGTGGGCTTTGAATGGCATCTCGGAGCTACCGGTGGGAACAATGTGTAATTTTAAGCAGTCTCATTTCTGTTCCCATGAAAGGCATCCCTGCGCCTTCCATACACCTGCAAAAGCTGCGGTCGCTGCGAGGCCACGTTCTATGTTTTGTATTTGTCACTTCTCAGCTGTAACACTGCATCAGTGTGCGCTGCAGGATAGGCTGACACACCTGGAGCTGCCAATGCTGCACGAGGAGCACAGTGACGAGTAACAGTACGCACCAGTTGGGGTTTTTCTAAATCGTAATGATCTCTGACCAGGCAATCAAACAGAGCTGGCACTTTGTGCTCACACAAGGTTTCCAAAGTTAACACGGACCCCAGCTGCGCTTTTCTCCCTCTAGGTCTGCCTGCTCTTCCCTTCCAGACGCTGTATAATTCGAATCAGGCAAAGCAGGGAGAAGAGCCCAAGGGGCAGCGTGGCTGCTCACCTTTGGATGGAGCAGAAGAGGCCTTCAGAGAAGCTGAGCCTGGCTGGCTGGCTGGCTGTGCTGGAGGGATGTGTGGGGACCCACGGGAGCCGTGGCCTCGCAATGGGCGCCACAAACTACAGCTGGGAGGAAGCGAGGACCCAGTGTGCTCTGCCAGCACCGCTGTGGGGTGGGAAATAACAGAACTGCTAACCTGGAGGCACGGCCGCATCTGTTCAAAGCTTTCCTTTAATTGTGTTTTCTCCAGTTCGCAAGCAGCAGCCAGTTCTGGGGAAGACACACAGACACGACATCGCTAAGTGAAGTCCAGCAGAGCAGGGGATGGGAGCACAGAGGCTGGGAGCCAGGCACCGCATGGGAAACAGCTTCAGGGCACGGAGGTTGAGGAAGAAACCAGCAGTAACACGCCATGGGGTTCTGGGAGAGCTGCTTTGAGGATCAGCATTTCCCAGCCTTGCAGCGGTCCCTCTACGTCTGCGTGGTCAAATTTGGATTTCTCACATCTGTCAGCTCCCAGGGGCTGTGATCCAAAAAGGTTCAGTATAAAAGCGGGCAAACAACCACGGCAGGGTGAGTATCTCCAAGCCAAGGGGTTTGAAAGTGGGTACATTGACGAGTTTGGATTGCAGTTTCTTTGGGGAGATAAAAAGGGGAGCCAGCAGCTTGGACGCAAAAAGGCAAATAACGGTGCTTGTCCAGGAGCTGCGGAGGACCTGTAAGGTTTAACGACGCTGTCACACCCTGGAGACAAAATGTCCTCTATTTCTAGTACATGATTAAGGGTTTCACTGCTAGAAATGTTGCCTCGGACTGATTAATAACCAGAAGTTAATCAACAAAGTGGAATAGTTTACCCTCCAACCCAAGGGCATGAGACTGGCATTCGGTACTGTGTGGGAACTGCTGGATCACGGCCTGAACCACTGATGGATCACCTGAGGCGAGCACTGAGTCAGCCGCAGGGGCACAGGTGAAGGTAACGTACCTGTGTGATCAGAAGGGGTGGGGTCTGGCTCCACCTCTCCCAGACCCCATTGAAGGGCTGACCACCACTAGGGAAGGATCTCTGGTTGGGGATCCCTCTGTAGTGGAGTAATCAGCGAGCCTCAACCGTCATCATGGTGAGCCTCTCTTTCCTTACTAGTTATCTGTATGTCATCTACTTAAGCCCATCTAAAATATACCGTCTTCGGCACTATTTCTTTTGGGTGCTATTCTTGGGGGTTATTTGCCCTACAAGTAATTAAATGTTAGAGGAAGCACCGTGAATGTGATTGTTTTCAGAGTATTCCTGAAGTAGGTAGTTTACTTTTTGGTACTGATAAGGAGATGCTAAGGCTTCATACTAATCTAAAGTTTTAGTCGTTCTGATTAATATGAGTTCTTCTACTGAGAGGAAAAAAATGTACTTTGTCTCAATGCTGCTTTCAGATTTTTCCATTATTCCTGAAGCCAGACTGCGCAACGTGCTTTTGGTCAGAATAATTTACAACAGGCTCAGGAGGGAAGACCGAGTTTCCCTACAGCACAGCAGGGAGGCACGGGAGGATCGACGACTGGCTGAGTGATATGCTCCTCCAGTGCTGATTCTTTTAGAACAAATGGATTATAATCACTGAATTCTGGGCTTAAAGGCAAATACAGGGGAAAAAAAATAGCTCTGGAAGTGCTTTTGTTTCTGTAATGCGATCAACAAAAGCCCGGAGGCACTTTTGTGCCTTTTTGGAGAAGCAGAACAGCTGACGTTCTCAGGTTAGTCTGAGCTGTGTCAGAAAACTCTTTGGAGCAGTGTTGACTTGCTTGGAAATCAATCTTTGCACTGAGTGTTCTAGCAAGAAGTTATACTGGGGACGAGGGATTCGGAAATAGTGCATCAGGCGCTGTTTGTTTCCTCTGCTTTTATTTCACTCAAACTTCGTGAAAATGCGTGCCTGAAATTTTCCGTTCTCCGAGTAGGAATGTTACTGGAGAAGAGCCTTGGGCAGACTGCTCCGCAGCAGAAGGAGGAGTGGCAGGCCCTCTGACTGGAGGGGCTTTGTAACAGACGTGCTCCGTGTTTCCCCAGATGACTTGAGGGGAAGGAATTCACAAAGAGCCATTCCGGGACACGGCAGCATTTCTCTGACGGAGGACTTGGATGCTTGGTGAGATGGACGAGTGCAAATCGAGGAGAAACAGAAGCACCTGAGGGAAGGGACAGTGATGCCTGGCTTTGAACACAAGGCTAAGCTTTCTCCGGAGATGCTGAGGATTAGAAAGAGAGTGAGTGGTAGAAAACATAATACTGCTTTTATTTATTTATTTTTCTCTTGATTTGCTTCCTTGAGGCCTCGTGTAATCACACAAGGGTTAGAGCCAGTCTTCTGGCCTACAGCTGCCTTTACAAAGGCTTTACAAAGTAAGCTGACCTAGGGATGGCAGGGGGTCAAACAGCAATTTATTTTTACTGTAACAAATATACTAGGACGTAGAATTCCTTTCCACTTCTGAAAGGTGAAGTGGAATGATCAAAGCATTAGGTATCCGGAGCCTAGCATTCCTGCTGCCCGAGTTCTTCCTGCTGCCGCTGTTCAAAGCATTTTTCTGTTGTGACTTGACAGGCCTCTGGGTTTCTGATCAAAGAAACTTGTAAGGACAAATACAATTCTGTAGCTCTTCCAATGCGTTGTTTTTGTTTTCTCAGCTTCAGAACATGAGGTTCAACTCCACCTCGCTGGCATTTTAACCAGACTTTCTCAGGACATTGCTGCAACAGCTACAGCTACCCCAGTGTGATACTGCAGGGGATACCCTGGGGGAGGGTGACCAGCCCACAGAAAAGATTAAGGGCTGGGAAGAAACACTGTCCTAGGACCATCAAGGCAGCACTTGCACTCAAATTTTAATATTTTTCAGCTATCATTTCGCTGCTTGAAGTGGAAGTACATCAAGAGGTGTTTTTTTTTTTGTGTGTGTTAGAAGAAAATGCTTCTGAGAGAGTAGATGAATTTCCTAGTAGTGATGAGCCTTCAGCTGCTTTATCTGGGAAACAGGTCCTTCTTCAAGGAATTTTTGTGCAGCAGAGGACAACACAAGGAGCTGCTGTCAGTATCAGATTATTTGGAGATTGGACACCACCAGCAGTTTTGTAGGAATGAGATGTTGCCATTAATGCTTGCCGTTAATGTTCCTTTGGGTGAAAGTGGTTTAACTGCTGATCTTGGAATACAAGCAGACAAGCTGGCTGGCCGGCATCACTTTGCTCTGAAACTCGGACCCTCTTTACCTCTGGGGAAGAGGGAGGGGCTGTTCTAGTTGAGCTTTTGAGTCCGACACAAGCGCGTATTGTACTACTTGTGCTGGATTGCAGAATCTGGGACAGAGGAAAAGAAAATCCTCCACTGGACTGCAGTCCGCATTCAACATGTTGAAAATATTGTTAGAAAACTCCTGCTTAATTTAGGCACAGACTTAGGGCGAGTGTTAGTCACTTAGTCCTACAGGCTATCACTTGTGTTCTCCATCAGTAGCGTGTCATCACAGACCAGACAGATGCCTGACCTCGTCCTTGGTCACTTAAAAAGTACAGAGCTGAGCCTTACTCTGGTTGGGCCTTGCTCATTTAAGCTGAGAAGCAACTCTTAAAACCTCTCACGCTTTCCAAACTGTCCAAGACTTCGTAAAACTCTGGCGTGGCTCCTTGCACTTGGTAACTGGTCGAGGAGGTCTTATCCTACTTAACTACAGCTTGTAGGAATGATTCCCGTGCCAAACTCCTGCAGAGCAGAGGAGCATCTCCCCAGGCACGTGTCCATCGCACTCGGCAAAGCACAGTGGCTGAGAGTGAATGCCTGGAGCTGTGTGCAGTGCAGTCTGTGAGGCTGGGAAGGAGTTGGCTTTCCCTCAGTGAGATGCCATTGTTAGGAAATATCTCCCTGAGGTCCTTCAGAGCTGTGAGCTGACCTCCAGGATGCAAATCTTTCCCATAGCCTGAAGAACAAAGTCCAGGGAAGAAGCAGAGAGAGCTGTGTGCATGGAAATGCTGTGGGGTTGGTGAAATGAATGTTAGGTGTCCTTTGTAAGAAGGGCAGTGATGAGATCTTGCTCACGTCCCTTGAGAAAGGGTGGGCGTTGTGTGATGCGCAGTCGTTTCCTCTTCTCTCAGCAGGGTCTGGCTTCTTTGAAAGGTAACACGGGAGTGTATTCTCCTTCCATCTCCAAACTTTGCTGTTTCACAGCAACTGGAAAGAAGCCCAGAGAGCTCCCCTTATCCTGCATGAAGCAGCAGTGAATCCCTTTGCCTCTCAGGTCTCAGTCACAGCCATTCACACTGAGTGCAGCAGAAGTGCTCAGGATTTCTGACTTCACCGAGCACCCTTTGGGCATCATGAGTAGGATGAGACCATGGAGGAGAAAAAGCATCCCTACAACTTTGATTTGCAACGCACGTCTTTCTTGTGTCAGTTGTACAGACGCCTACAAGTACTTCTGCTGTAGAAGTGATCTCATCTGACCAACTCTGAAAAGAAAACCTGTGACCACAGCACCAGCACATTCCTCACAGGGACATGGCTGTTTCCTTCCGAGAAGGAAGGCAGAGGCCTTCGTGGCAGACACAACCTCACGAAGTGTAGCTTACATCACTGACCTCAAGAAGCATTTTCCCCATTGCAAGACCTGTCACTGACTTTTGTACTCCTTGACCAGGTCCTCATGCCCACAGGTGCTGATACCCAGCAGTACCAAATGCCCAACAGCAGCTCCATCAGCGAGTTCCTCCTGCTGGCGTTGGCAGACACGCGGCAGCTGCAGCTCCTGCACTTCTGGCTCTTCCTGGGCATCTCCCTGGCTGCCCTCCTGGGCAACGGCCTCAGCAGCACAGCCGCAGCCTGTGACCACGGCCTGCACACCCCCATGTACCTCTTTGTCCTCAACCTTGCCCTCCTCGACCTGGGCTGCATCTCCACCACTCTCTCCAAAGCCGCGGCCAATGTCCTCTGGGACACCAGGGCCATCTCCTACTTGGGATGTGCTGCACAGGTCTTCTTTCTTTCTTTCTTTCTTTCTTTCTACTTCTTTCTTCGTCTCAGCAGAGTATTCCCTTCTCACAGTCAAGTCCTATGACCGCTTTGTTGCCATCTGCAATCCCCTGCACTACGGGACCCTCCTGGGCAGCAGAGCTTGTGTCACCGTGGCAGCAGCTGCCTGGGGCGCTGGGTTTTTCTATTCCCTGCTGCACGCTGCCAATACATTTTCACTGCCACTCTGCCAAGGCGATGTTTTGAATCAATTCTTCGGTGAAATCCCCCAAATGTTAAAGCTCTCCTGCTCGCAGCCATACCTCAGGAAAGTTTGGCTTATTGTGGTTAGTGTCTCTTTGTATCTTGGGTGCTTTGTTTTCATTGTGCTGTCCTACGTGCACATCTTCAGGGCAGTGCTGAGAATGCCCTCTGTGCACGGCCGGCACAGAGCCTTCTCCACGTGCCTCCCTCACCTGGCCGTGGTCCCCCTCTTTGTCTCCACTGCCACGTTTGCCTACCTGAAGCATCCTTCTATCTCTTCTCCATCCCTGGACCTCCTGGTGTCATTTCTGTACTCAGTGGTGCCTCCAGCAGTGAATCCTCTCATCTACAGCCTGAGGAACCAGGAGCTCAAGGTTGCAGTGAGCCATACGTACTTCTGCGCCCAAAAAATGCGCATCAGCCTAACAGGATCCCCATGGTAATTCACTTGGTAAATCCCTTGTTTATATTTGCCTCCATTATTGTTTCCACTGCCACGACTTTGATTTAATAAGTAGTTTTCTTCTTGACCTGCTACATATCTTTCATGTTTTGGCACACTCAACTCATGTACCTATAGATCAAGGCTCTCTGTTGATAAATACAATAAAGAAGCCAGCAGCAATTCATTTGTCTCCATTCCTTTGTTTTCCCATCTTCACTGAAACGGGGAGAGCAACTCACGTATGCAGGAGCAGTTCAGGGGCCAAGAGCCCAGCTGCACCACGGAGCAGCAGCCTCAGTGTTCACGGGGGGCTGCCCCTCACTGCCCCGTGGGCCTGTCCTCTCATCTGTGTTTGAAAACGGGCTGCTGCTTCCCAGGTCCAATGGCCACAGACGGCAGCAGGACACTGTTGTGGTTTTGTGGTTTTGATGCCGGTATTCCACATCAGAACATCATGCAGGCCGTTAAGGAGTTAATGCTGTGGGAGCAGGGGAGGGGCGGAGCTCCGCACCAGACACCAGGCCCGCGCTTTTTGGTGGCGCGCTCTCCGGGCAGCTGTGAGGAGTTCAGCACGTGTAACGTAAGCTCCCAGTTTTCTGGTTTGGAAATTTTGTCTCTCTCTCTCAATTGTTCAATTTTATTAGATTTAGTAAAGTTACCGTGCCTTCTCAGATCGTGCCGTTGCGTTTTTCTTTACAGACCCTTAATCCCCTCTGTTTCCCCTCCCCCTGGAGCGCGAAGCTCTGCTGAGGCTGCCACGCGGCAATTGTTGTTGTTTTTTTTTTTTTTCCTCTCCCTTTCTTTTTCCCTTCTCGGTTCCCCCTTGGGTTACTGTCACGGATAACACCGTGACACATTATTGGTGGAGAATGCGGGCAATGCAGTTTTTGTACTCCACTGTAAAACTGGTGCTGAGTGGACTTAGGGTTTTCATGTACCTTAGAGCATGTTGGCGTCTTTTTAAGCCCCTCATGTTCAGCATGGGAGTCATATATGCATACAGCTGCTTTAGTGTGCTGATGGGGTTACCCCCCCTCCCACCTAAACAACCTGGCTAATATGACAGATTATACGGCATTTGGATTGGTTTCCAGGTACTCTTTTCAGGTTTTTACCTATCTTCAATGTGTCAGCCTGGCAACTGTGTTATCTGTTTTCCTGAATGTACTCTGTGCAATGGTGTTTTACATCCAGTGGAGGAAGCCTTCCTCAGAACCAGAGGGTGTTGAATGGCAGGGAAGGTGGGAAAAGTTAGGGAAGAAATTAGAAGCGTGGGGACCCCCGGTGCAAAGTGATTTTGATCTTGAGCACCTGCGGGATCCTGAGAAATTCAGTGAGTGTTTAGGTCAGGAGTCATGTGACTCAGGCAGATCTGAGAAGGAACGGATTGTTTGGGGCTTGGCTTGTGCTTATCGAGCTATAATTGATATTCTTGAGAGAAATGGTTTCCAAACCGAGGTTCAGAACAAAAATGAAAACCTTGAGGTTAAACCTGACCAGTCACAGGAAGCACCAGCATCCGTGTCGGTTGCCCCTGTGGAAGGCCAGAAATGGAAACTTGTGTCCTCTCGGCTAGAACGGAAAGAAGAAGAAGCAGAGAAAAAAAAGGAAGATCCAGGTGAGGGGCCCTCTTCAGCACCAACACCACCACCACCACCACCACCTAAAAAGGCCACTAAGGAAGGTGAGAAACGTGGAGACGACAGAGATGAGAAAGAGGAAGATCCAGGTGAGGGGCCCTCCTCAGCACCACCACCACCACCACCACCTAGAAAGGCTACTAAGAAAAGTGTGAGACATGGAGAGGACAGTGATAATGAAGAAATCACCATTACTACTATTCGTCAGCCCCTAAAGATGACTGAAATCCAGGGTTCAAGAAAGGAGTTTGTACGGCGCTCAGATGAACCTATTGTCACCTGGTTGCTGCGGTGTTGGGACAACGGTGCCAGCAGTGTGTCCCTAGATGGCAACGAAGCCCGCCAACTGGGAAGCATTGCTCGAGACCCAGCTATCGACAGAGGGATTAGTAGATGTTTGAGTGGAGTTGCTACCCTCTGGGAACGAGTACTAGTAGCTGTAAAGGAGAGATTTCCTTACAAAGACCATCTGGAGCCTAAGGTGGAAAGATGGAATACTGTGGAGAAGGGCGTCCAATTTTTGAGAGAAATGGCTGTAGTAGAGATGCTGTACGATCCTACTTTTGTCCCTAACAATCCACACCAGGACCGCGATCCTGAGAAAGCATGGTGTAAAGCTGATGTATATCGGAAGCTCTCAAAAACAGCACCAGAAAGGTACGCAAGTACACTGGTAGCAACATTCAATATACTCGAGGGCCGAAACAGAAGACTCCCATTTCACGAAGTGGTTACTACACTTCAAAACTTTGAGCAACAACTTCCACCATCACACATTTCCATTGCAGCTGTATCATCGGTAGCAGGAGAAGTCAGTGACATAAAGAAGATACTGAAAATGATACTGGAGGAATTGTCCTTACTGATGAACCGGGACGGACCTGTGTCAGTGTCTGAAACACCGGATGAAGACGGGGATGATCAAAAGAATCTGATGGAGAAACTGATCAAACTGATAAAAGTCTCAGCCATCAAAGGCAACCGCCTCTCTGCTCGAGCAGATGACAGCAGTAACTTCATGTTGCGTGTGTCCATGTGGAGCTTCTTACGAGAAAATGGAGAGGACATGAAGAAGTGGCATAAAAAACCCACCCCTGCACTACGAGAACGTGTGAGAGAATTACAGCAGAGATCAAGCTGCTGAAATTGGAAGTGTCTCAAATAGACTTGAACTGGCAGAACAAAGGAGAGTTATTTTTAGCTCGGTGGGCCCATGAGACCTCGGGCCATCAAGGAAGGGATGCGACCTATATGTGGGCTAGAGACAGAGGGGTGGACTTAACTATGGATGTCATCGCACAGGTTACCCATGACTGTGATACATGCGCCATAATTAAACAGGCCAGGAGGATGAAACCTCTCTGGCAGGAAGGGAGATGGCAGAAGTATAAATATGGGGAGGCGTGGCAGGTTGATTATATCACCTTGCTGGATCTCGCAATGGTAAGCGTTATGTGCTCACCATGGTGGAGGCGACCACTGAGTGGCGGGACATTTAAGCATTGGGAGAAAAATCTGTCAGAAGCCACCTGGTTGGTCAACACTAGGGGATCAGTGAACCGAGATGGTCCTACACAATCCAGCTCCCTACAGGGGGACATAAGGTCCCTGTAGTACATGTGAAGAGCATGTTGGGAAAAGCAGTGTGGGTCCTTCCAGCCTCTGGAAAGGGCAAACCCCTCCGTGGAACAGTTTTCGCACAGGGACCTGGGTGCACCTGGTGGGTAATGGATAAAAATGGGGATGTCCAGTGTGTACCACAAGAGAATCTGATGCTGGGGGAGTGCAGTCTGTGATTCCCTGTGTATATGTATATGTATAGATATGTTTGTATGTAATCTGTGTTATTACTGTTTTTGGTTCTATATAGATATGTGTTAAGCATGATGTGATGATGTGGAATAAGGGGTGGAATGTTGTGGTTTTGTGGTTTTGATGCCGGTATTCCACATCAGAACATCATGCAGGCCGTTAAGGAGTTAATGCTGTGGGAGCAGGGGAGGGGCGGAGCTCCGCACCAGACACCAGGCCCGCGCTTTTTGGTGGCGCGCTCTCCGGGAGGCTGTGAGGAGTTCAGCACGTGTAACGCAAGCTCCCAGTTTTCTGGTTTGGAAATTTTGTCTCTCTCTCTCAATTGTTCAATTTTATTAGATTTAGTAAAGTTACCGTGCCTTCTCAGATCGTGCCGTTGTATTTATCTTTACAGACCCTTAATCCCCTCTGTTTTCCCCTCCCCCAGGAGCGCGAGGCTCTGCTTAGGCGGCCGCGCAGCAGTTTTTTTTCCCTCTCCCTTTCTTTTACCCTTCTCAGTTCCCTCCTGGGTTACTGTCACGGATAACACCGTGACAGGCCCCATTCAGTTCTACGGCCCCATTGAGTTATATGGCCCCATTGATTCCTATGGCCCCATTGATTCCTATGGTCCCATTGATCCCTATGGTCCCATTGATCCCTATGGCCCCATTCATTCCTATGGCCCCATTGATTTCTGTGGCCCCATTGATCGCTGTGGGCCCATTGATCCCTAAGGCTCCATTGATCCCTATAGCCCCATTGATTCCTATGGCCCCATTGATCCCTAAGGCCCCATTGAGTTCTACGGCCCCATTGATTCCTATGGCCCCATTGATTTCTGTGGCCCATTGATTGCTGTGGGCCCATTGATCCCTATGGCTCCATTGATCCCTATGACCCCATTGATCTCTAGGGCCCCATTGAGTTCTATGGCCCCATTGCTTCCTATGGCTCCATTGAGTTTTATGGACCCATTGATTCCTATGGTCACATTGATCCCTAAGGCTCCATTGATTCCTATGGCCCCATTGATTCCTATGGCCCGATCGATCCCTATGGCCACATTGATCCCTATGGCCCCATTGATTCCTATGGCCCCATTGATTCCTATGGTCCCATTGATCCCTATGGCCCCATTGAGTTCTATGGCCCCATTGATTCCTATGGTCCCATTGATCCCTATGGACCCTTGGAGTTCTATAGCCCCATCGAACCCTATGGCCCGATCGATCCCTATGGCCCCATTGATCCCTATGGCCCCATTGATTCCTATGGCCCCATTGATCCCTATGGCCCCATTGAGTTCTATGGCCCCATTGATCCCTATGTCCCTATGGCCCCATCGATCCCTATGGCCCCATTGAGTTCTATGCCCCCATTGAGTTCTATGGCCCCATTGATTCCTATGGCCTTATTGATTCCTACGGCCCCTTTGATTCCTATGTTCCCATTGATTCCTATGGCCCCATTGAGTTCTATGGCCCATTTGAGTTTTTTGGCTTCATTGATTCCTATGGCCCCTTTGATTCCTTTGGCCCCATTGATTTTTATGTCCCATTGATCCCTATGGCCACATTAAATTCTATGGCTCCATTGATTCCTATGGCCCCATTTATTACTATGGCCCCATTGATCCCTATGGCCACATTGATTCCTATGGCCCCACTGATCCCTATGGCCCCATAGATCCCTATGGCACCACTGATTCCTATGGCCTCATTGATCCCTGTGGCCCCATTGATTCCTATGGCCCCACTCATCCTTATGGCCACATTGATTCTTATGGCCCCATTGATCCCTATAGGCCAATTGATCCCTATGGCCCCATTGATTCCTATGGTCCCATTGATTCCTAATGTCCCATTGAGTTCTATGGCTGCATTGATTCCTATGGTCCAATTGATCCCTATGGCCCCATTGATCCGTATGACCCCATTGTGTTGTATGGCCCCATTGATTTCTATGGCCCCATTGATCCCTATGGCCTTATTGATACCTATGGCCCCATTGAGTTCTATGGCCCAATTGATTCCTATGGCCCCATTGAGTGAGTTCTATGGCCACATTGATCCCTATGGTCCCATTGATCCCTATGGCCCCATTGAGTTCTATGGCTGGATTGATCCCTACGGCCCCATTGAGTTCTATGGCCATATTGATTCCTATGGCCCCATTGAGTTCTATGGCCTTATTGATTCCTATGGCCCCATTGATTCCTATGGCCCCATTGATCCCTATGGCCCCTTTGAGATCTATGGCCCCATTGATCCCAATGGCCACATTGATCCCTATGGCCCCATTGTTCCCTATGGCCCCATTGATCCCTATGGCCCCATTGATTCCAATGGCCCCATCGATCTATATGGCCCCACTGATCCCTATGGCCCCATTGATCCCTATGGCACCACTGATTCCTATGGCCTCATTGATCCCTGTGGCCCCATTGATTCCTATGGCCCCACTCATCCTTATGGCCACATAGATCCCTATGGCCCCATTGATCCCTATGGCCCCATTGATTCTTATGGCCCCATTGATCCCTATGGCCCCTTTGAGTTCAACGGCCCCATTGAGTTCTATGCCCCATTGATTTCTATGGCACCATTGATTCCTATGGCCTCATTGATTCCTATGGTCCCATTGATTGCTATGGCCCCATTGAGTTCTATGGCCACATTGATTCCTTTGGCCCCTTTGATTCCTATTGCCCCATTGATCCCTATGGCCCCATTGAGTTCTATGGCCCCATTGATTCCTATGGCCCCATTGATCCCTATGGACCCATTGATTCCTATGGCCCCATTGATTCCTATGGCCCCTTTGATCCCTATGGCCCCATCGTTCCCTATGGTCCCATTGATCCCTATGGCCCCATTGAGTTCTATGGCCCCATTGAGTTCTATCGCCCCATTGATTTCTATGGCACCATTGATTCCTATGGCACCATCGATTCCTATGGCACCACTGATTCCTATGGCCCCATTGATTCCTATGGCCCCATTGATCCCTATGGCCCCATTGATCCCTATGGCCTCATTGATCCCTATGGCACCATTAATTCCTATGGCCCATTGATCCATTTGCCCGTACTGAGTTCGATGGCCGCATTGATTCCTGTGGCCCCACTGATCCCTATGGCCCCATTGATTCCTGTGGCCACATTGATCCCTATGACACCATTTATCCCTATGGCCACATTGATTCCTATGGCCCTATTGATCCCTATGGCCCCACTGATTCCTTTGGCCCCATTGATTCCTACGGTCCCATTGATCCCTATGGCCGCACTGAGTTTTATGGCCCCACTTATTCCTATGGCCCCACTGAGTTCTATGGCCCCATTGATCCCTATGTCCCCATTGATTCCTATGGCCCCATTGATCCCTACGGCCCCATTGATTCCTATGGTCCCATCAATCCCTATGGCCCCACTGAGTTCTATGGCCCCATTGAGTTCTATGGCTCCATTGATTCCTATGGCACCATCGATTCCTATGGCACCACTGATTCCTATGGCCCCATTGATTCCTATGGCCCCATTGATCCCTATGGCCCCATTGATCCCTATGGCCCCATTGATCCCTATGGCACCATTAATTCCTATGGCCCCATTGATCCATTTGCCCGTACTGAGTTCGATGGCCGCATTGATTCCTGTGGCCCCACTGATCCCTATGGCCCCATTGATTCCTGTGGCCACATTGATCCCTATGACACCATTTATCCCTATGGCCCCATTGATTCCTATGGCCCTATTGATCCCTATGGCCCCACTGATTCCTTTGGCCCCATTGATTCCTACGGTCCCATTGATCCCTATGGCCGCACTGAGTTTTATGGCCCCACTTATTCCTATGGCCCCACTGAGTTCTATGGCCCCATTGATCCCTATGTCCCCATTGATTCCTATGGCCCCATTGATCCCTACGGCCCCATTGATTCCTATGGTCCCATCAATCCCTATGGCCCCACTGAGTTCTATGGCCCCATTGAGTTCTATGGCTCCATTGATTCCTATGGCCCCAAAGCTTCCTATGGCCCCATTGATTCCTATGGTCCCATTGATTCCTGTGGCCCCATTGAGTTCTATGATCCCATTGATTCCTATGGCCCCATTGATTCCTATGTCCCCATTGATTCCTATTGTACCATTGATCCCTATGGTCCCATTGATCCCTATGGCCCCATTTATCCATATGGCCTCATTGATCCCTATGGCCCCATTGATTCCTATGGCTTCATTGATCCCTTAGGCCCCATTGAGTTCTATGGCCCCATTGATTTCGATGGTCCCATTTATTCCTATGGCCCCATTGATTCCTATGTCCCCATTGATCCCTATGGCCCCATTGATCCCTACGGTCACATCGATCCCTACGGCCCCATTGATCCCTATGGCCCCATTGATTCCTATGGCCATATTGGGTTCTATGGCCCCACTGATCCTTATGGCCACATTGATTCCTATGGTCCCATTGATCACTGTGGCCCTATTGATCCCTATGGCCCCATTGATGACTATGGCCCCATTGAACCCTATGGCTCCATTAATCCCTATGGCTCCATTGATTCCTATGGACCCATCGATCCCTATGGCCCCATCGATCCCTATGGCCCCATTGATCCCTATGGCCCCATTGATCCCTACGGCCCCATTGATGACTATGGCCCCATTGAACCCTATGGCTCCATTAATCCCTATGGCTCCATTGATTCCTATGGACCCATCGATCCCTATGGCCCCATCGATCCCTATGGCCCCATTGATCCCTATGGCCCCATTGATCCCTATCGCCCCATTGATCCCTATGGCCCCATTGAGTTCTATGGCCCCATTGCTACCTATGGCCCCATTGATTCCTATGGCCCCATTGATTCCTATGGCCCCTCTGATTACTATGGTCCCGTTGATTCCTATGGCCCCATTGATCCCTATGGCCACATTGATTTGTATGGCCCCATTGATCCGTATGGCCCCTTTGATCCTTATGGCCCCATTAATCCCTATGTCCCCATTGCGTTCTATGGCCGCATGGATTCCCATGGCCTTATTGATCCCTATGGCCCCTTTGATCCCTATGGCTTCATTGATTCCTATGGCCCCATTGATTCCTATGGCCCCATTGATCCCTATGGCCCCATTGATTTCCATGGCCCCATGAATTCCTACGGCCACATTGATCCCTATGTCCCCATTGATTCCTGTGGCCCCATTGATCCCTACGGACACATCGATCCCTACGGCCCCATTGAGTTCTATGGTCCCATTGATTCCTGCGGCCCCATTGAGTTCTATGGCCCCATTGATCCCTATGGCCCCATCGATTCCTATGGCCATATTGGGTTCTATGGCCCCACTGATCCCTATGGCCACATTGATTCCTATGGTCCCATTGATCACTGTGGCCCTATTGATCCCTATGGCCCCATTGATGACTATGGCCCCATTGATCCCTATGGCTCCATTAATCCCTATGGCTCCATTGATTCCTATGGACCCATCGATCCCTATGGCCTTATCGATCCCTATGGCCCCATTGTTCCCTATGGACCCTTTGATCCCTACGGCCCCATTGATTCCTATGGCCCTATTGAGTTCTTTGGCCCCATTGAGTTCAATGGCCCCATTGATCCCTATGGCCCCTTTGAGTTCTATGGGTCCTTTGATTCCTATGGCTCCATTGATTCCTTAGGCCCCATTGATCCCTATAGCCCCATTGATCCCTATGGCCCCATTGAGTTCTATGGCCCCATTGCTACCTATGGCCCCATTGATTCCTATGGCCCCATTGATTCCTATGGCCCCTCTGATTACTATGGTCCCGTTGATTCCTATGGCCCCATTGATCCCTATGGCCACATTAATTCGTATGGCCCCATTGATCCGTATGGCCCCTTTGATCCTTATGGCCCCATTAATCCCTATGGCCCCATTGCGTTCTATGGCTGCATGGATTCCTATGGCCTTATTGATCCCTATGGCCCCTTTGATCCCTATGGCTTCATTGATTCCTATGGCCCCATTGATTCCTATGGCCCCATTGATCCCTTATGCCCCATTGATTTCTATGGCCCCATGAATTCCTACGGCTACATTGATCCCTAAGTCCCCATTGATTCCTATGGCCCCATTGATTCCTATGGCCCCATCGATCCCTATGGCCCCATTGAGTATTATGGCCCCATTCATTCCTATGGTCCCATTGATCCCTATGGCCCCATTGATTCCTATGGCCCCATTGATTCCTATGGCCCCATTGATTCCTACGGCCCCATTGATCCCTATGGCCCCATTGATTCCTATGGCCCCATTGATCCCTATGGCCCCATTGATCCTTATGGCCCCATTGATCCCTATGGTCCCATTGAGTTCTATGGCTGCATGGATTCCTATGGCCTTATTGATCCCTATGGCCCCATTGATCCCTATGGCCCCATTGAGTCTTATGGCCCCATTGATCGCTGTGGCCCCATTGATCCCTATGGCCCCATTGATCCCTACGGTCACATCGATCCCTACGGCCCCATTGATCCCTATGGCCCCATTGAATTCTATGGCCCCATTGATCCCTATGGCTTATTGATCCCTATGGCCCCATTGATTCCTATGGCCCCATCGATTCCTATGGTCTTATTGATCCTTACGGCCCCATTGAGTTCTATGGCCCCATTGATTCCTATGGCCCCATTGATTCCTATGGCCCCGTTGATATCTATGTCCCATTGATTCCTATGGTCCCATTGATGGCTGTGGCCCCATTTATCCCTATGGCCCCATTGATTCCTATGGCCCCATTGATTTTTATGGCCCCTTTCAGTTCTATATCCACACTGATCCCTATGGCCCCATTGAGTTCTATGGCCCCATGGATCCCTATGGCCCCATTGATCCCTATGGCCCATTGATCCCTATGGCCCCATTGATTCCTATGGCCCCATTCAGTCCTATGGCCCCATTGATCGCTGTGGCCCCTGTGATAGAAATTGAGTTCTGTACTTTCTATACTTGTTTATCAAACCGGTGTCTCAGTGTTTTTCACTTTCTATACTTGTTAATCAAACCGGTGTCTCAGTGTTTTTCACTTTCTATACTTGTTAATCAAACCAGTCACAAGACAGATGCCTCAGTATCCTTCAGTGTGTTTATCTGTTCCTTCTCTTAGAACTATGTAGCTTGTAGGAGACTTAAAAATAGATATATGAATGTTTTTGTAAAATGGGGCCACCGCGTCTCGTCAGTTCTGATAGTTGCACAGATAGTTGTGACCTTCTAAAGAATTGAAAACAAGAAAAATAATAAGCAGGAGCCTTCTCTTAAGCCTACATAATTGGAGCTGAAAAACACGGCAGCATTCATCTCTGCGAGGAGACAGAGGATGACTCCCAAATACCAGCCGGCGCAGCCCAGAAAGAAAAGAATAACAAGAAAACAGAGATAAGAGACAATAAAAAGAGGGGGTCGGAAGGTCCCGGTGCGCGCCTTTAGTGGAGCGGAGACTCCAGGCCGCCCAGCGCTGTTTCGCTCGTTTATTGCTTACTTAATAAATTACTTACTATTGGCAGCGGACGGTGTGTGTCGTTCTTCACACTTATAACTATTTGGTGCCGTGACTCGGATCCAGGCAATTCCGCTGCAGAATTCTCACCCCAGGGTGGGCGCCCCCTCTCTGGACGGCCCCTGGGCTGGGTAGTTCCGTTGCGGGGACCTGTAGCTCCGAACTCTAAATTTGATAAACGAGCGAAAGAAACTGCAGCACCCCATAATTCTTGTGCACGAAGACCCGAACAAAGACTCAGGATTGACTAAGTATTTGCGTGGATCTGTTTGGTCGGGGTGGGTATCCCGGAGCACGCCTGACTGAGACGTCCCGTAGGGGCGAAGCGAGTGCGGACCCTCTAGTAGTGCAGTTCCCATTGCCCGTGAGGGCGTGGGTCACGACGGAGGGGTGCGAGTGTGTGTGTGTGTGTGAGAGTGCTCCGGAAGATGGGACAGAGTCAGAGTAAGCCCTCTGGCCCCATGGGTGGCTCACAGGAGAAGCTACCAGACATACCGCTAGAAAGTCCCCTAGGTTTAATGTTAAAACACTGGGGTGATTCTCCATCGAGACAAGGAAAGTGTAAGGTGAAGATGGTACATTATTGTATGGAAGTGTGGGGAGGAGAACAGATAAGAGCAGATCAGTTGTTCTGGCCTGTATTCGGATCCTTTGATGACCGGATTTGTCAGGCTTTAAATATTTATGTGAATGAAAAACAGCCTTTTAATTCAGAAGAGAGTGAGTATGCCAAATTATGGATAGAATCTGATAGTCAAACCTTTGTATTCCCTTTAATTAAGAAAAGGAATACAACAGAGGAAGACATTATACACTATCCACCCCTGCCTTATGCTCCCCCTGAATCGAACCCAACAGCTCCCTTAGAGGAGCAGGTGGATTCTGATTCGGGGGATGAACGAAATGAACCCCTAGATTTCCCTAGGAGAACCACTAGAAGACAAGCTAGGCAGTGGCAGGAGAGGGGTCGAGGAAGAAATCTTCTCCCTTTGAGAGAAATACCCGTAGCTACTGGGGGACCAAACCCGGGGGTTGGATACGTTTCAATTCCCTTAAATTCAGGAGATGTAAGGGAGTTCAAAAAGGAGATGGGGAATTTGTTAGAGGATCCTTTAGGGGTCTCTGAGAGACTAGATCAATTTTTAGGTCCCAACCTTTATACCTGGGATGAAATACAGGCAATCCTAGCTATACTATTTACAGTAGAAGAAAGGGATATGATCAGGAGAGCAGGTATGCGAATTTGGGATCGGCAACACCAAGCCGGTCCAGGAGCAGATGTAAAGTGGCCTTTACAGCGGCCCAATTGGGATAATCAGAACCAGGAACATCGTACCCATATGGCAGACTTGCGAATAATTATTATTCAAGGGATTAGAGAGTCTGTCCCTAGGGGACAGAATATCAATAAGGCTTTTAACGAGCAACAGAAAAAGGACGAAACCCCTACTGAATGGTTAGAGAGACTGCGTAGAAATTTGCAGTTATATTCGGGGTTAGATCCTGCCACCCCCTTAGGACAGACTCTTCTGAAAACGCAGTTTGTGGCTAAGTCCTGGACAGATATTCAAAAGAAACTAGAAAAGTTGGAAGATTGGCAGGAGAGAGGATTAGATGAATTGCTGAGGGAGGCCCAGAAAGTGTACGTAAGAAGAGAGGAAGAGATTCAGAAAAGACAGGCTAGACTCTTGGCAGCTGCAGTAAGAGAAGGACAGAAGGGGGCGTTTCAAACAAAGAAAAGAGGGAATATTCCTCAGACAGGGAGTGTGTTTCCGTCTAATCAGACGAGATCTAGAAATATGAGGACGGTAGAATGCTTCTACTGTCAGAAAAAGGGGCATATGAAGAAAGACTGTAGAAAAAGAATTCAGGATGAGAAAATGTTTAAAGAGGACTGAGGGGGTCAGGGGCTCTATGTGCTGGGGACTCAGGACAAAAAGGAGCCCTTGATAAAATTGAAATTGGGTCCCCAGCGTCAAGAAATAGAATTTTTAGTAGATTCTGGGGCAGAAAGATCCACTATCCAGTATTTACCACGAGGATGTTCTTTATCCTCGGAAAAGTTACAAGTAATTGGAGCAAAAGGGGAGCCTTTTACAGTACCTGTTGTAAAGCAAGTAGAAATAGAATCACCTAATACTTTTGGAATTGGATCCTTTTTATTGGTACCTGAAGCAGGATATAATTTATTAGGGAGAGACTTAATTGTGGAGTTAGGAATAAATTTAGAAGTGAAAGATAAAGAATTAACTGTTAAGCTATGTACCTTAATGGCAGAAGATGAGGCAAAAATTGACCCAGAAGTTTGGTATACCCCAGAATCGGTGGGAAGGTTAGACATAGAACCTTTTGAAGTAACTATAAGAAACCCAGAAATCCTGGTTAGGATAAAACAATACCCCATTTCACAGGAAGGCAAGTTAGGGCTAAAACCTGAAATTGAGAGGTTAATATCTAAAGGGCTATTAGAACCTTGTGTGTCTCCTTATAACACTCCTATACTCCCTGTTAAAAAACCTGATGGTACATACAGGTTGGTACATGACCTAAGAGAAATAAACAAAAGAACAATTACTCGCTTCCCAGTAGTGGCAAACCCCTATACCCTACTCAGCCAATTAAGCCCAGAATCTAGATGGTATAGTGTAATTGATTTAAAAGATGCTTTTTGGATCTGCCCCCTGAAGACAGAATGCAGAGATTACTTTGCTTTCGAATGGGAAGATCCAAACACCCATAGAAAGCAACAACTTAGATGGACAGTGCTCCCACAGGGATTCACAGAGTCCCCTAATTTGTTTGGACAAGCCCTTGAGCAAGTGTTAAAAACCTATGAATCAAACCCCCAAGTGACTTTAGTACAATATGTAGATGATTTACTCTTAGCTGGAACAAATGAGGAAATGGTTAGACAGGAAAGCATTAAACTATTAAATTTTCTGGGTTCAAAAGGATTGAAAATTTCTAGGACAAAATTACAATTTACAGAAGAAGAAGTGAAATATTTGGGACATTGGTTAAGCAAGGGGAATAAGAAATTAGATCCAGAATGAGTAAATGGCATTTTATCTTTAAAAGCCCCGAGGAGTAAGAGACAGGTGAGACAGATTTTAGGAATGTTAGGATATTGTCGACAATGGATTGAGAATTATAGCAGCAAAGTAAAATTTTTATACCAGAAATTAATACAAGATGGATTAGTAAAGTGGAGTCAGGAAGATGAGCAAAAATTAGAAAATTTAAAAATAGACCTTGTTAATGCACCAGTATTAAGCCTACCAGATATAAAAAGACCATTTTACCTTTTTGTAAATACAGAAGAAGGGACTGCTTTTGGAGTACTGACCCAGGAGTGGGCTGGGAAGAAAAAGCCAGTAGGATACTTTTTGAAACTCTTAGATCCTGTTAGTCGTGGGTGGCCTACATGTTTACAGGCAATAGTTGCTGTAGCTCTGTTAGTAGAAGAAGCAGAGAAAATTACTTTTGGGGGTGAATTAAAAGTGTATACCCCACATAACATAAGGGGGGTATTACAACAGAGGGCAAATAAGTGGATTACAGATGCTAGGCTATTAAAATATGAAGGGATCTTAATACACTCTCCTAAATTAGAAATAGAGACTACGAGTTTACAAAATCCTGCTCAATTTTTATATGGGGAACCAGATGAGGGGTTAACCCATAATTGTATTCAGTGCATAGAACAGCAAGTTAAAATACGGGAGGACCTAGAGGAGGAGGAATTATCAGAAGGGGAAAAGTTATTTGTAGATGGTTCATCCCGTATAGTAGAAGGAAAACGTAGATCAGGATATGCTATAATAAATGGAAAAACATTTACAGTAATTGAATCAGGACCATTGGATAAAGCATGGTCAGCTCAGGCCTGTGAATTATATGCAGTCCTCAGAGCCTTACAGATGTTAAAAGGAAAAATTGGGACTATTTATACAGATTCTAGATACGCGTATGGGGTAGTTCATACCTTCGGGAAAATATGGGAAGAAAGAGGACTGGTGAATTCACATGGGAAAGGGTTAATCCATGAGTCATTGATAAGACAGACTCTTAAGGCAGTACGAGAACCAAAGAAAATTGCAGTAGTGTACGTAAAAGGTCACCAGAGGGGGATGTCGATTCAAATAAGGGGAAATAATTTGGCTGACGAGGAAGCTAAAAGAGCGGCCTTAAAGATATTAAAAGAAATACAGACTGATGATTCCCGGAAAGAAATAAACGAGGCTAAGAGTTTTACTATACAAGAAAAAGAAAGACTAAGACAAATGAAAGTTGAGGAAAAAGAGGGAAAATGGTTATTACCCGATGGAAGGGAGGTAATCCCTAAAGGACTCACCTGGAAAATATTAGGAGAATTTCATAAACAAACTCATTGGGGAGTACAGGCCTTAGTAGATCAATTTGCAATTAAATATATGTGTATAGGCATTTATAGTATAGCCAAACGAATAGTAGACAGTTGCATGATTTGTAGGAGAATAAATAAACAACAACTAAGGGAAAAAAATACAAGGAGGAAGGGAATTAACTGTTAGACCTTTTGCTAAAATACAGATAGACTTCACAGAACTCCCAAAAATTGGAAGGTATAAATACTTATTAGTAATAATAGATCATCTGACACATTTTGTGGAGGCCTACCCCACTGCTAGAGCAACAGCCCAGGTAGTAATTAAAACATTATTCGAACATATTATTCCCAGATATGGGAATATTGAAGTTATAGATTCAGATAGAGGCCCTCACTTTGTATCAAAGGCAGTGAAAGAAGCCTTAGCTCCTATGGGAACCAAATGGGAATATCATACCCCATGGCATCCACAGAGCTCTGGAAAAGTAGACAGGATGAATGGGGAGATTAAAAAACAACTTACTAAATTGATGATTGAAACCAAAATGTCTTGGATCAAGTGTTTACCATTGGCACTACTTAATCTAAGAACACAACCCAGAACAGATACTGGAATATCACCTTTTGAAATGTTATATGGAATGCCATATGATTTAGAACTACCATCAGAACATCCTAAAATAGAAGATAAATTATTACAGGAATATTTAATTGAAATCAGTAAAAGGAGGAATGAATTAAGAAAAAAAGGATTGGTGGTACAAAGGCCTCCACTAGATATAGCAATGCATCGAATCAATCCAGGGGACAAGGTTTTAATTAAAACGTGGAAAGAATCTTCTTTAACTCCCCGCTGGGAAGGACCTTTTCTTGTTTTATTAACAACAGAAACGGCGATTCGGACAGCAGAGCGTGGATGGACTCATGCAAGTCGAGTGAAAGGACCAATCCATGATACAACACCTCCAGTGGAAAGTGCTAAATGATTTAGAAATTACTGCTTTTTTTAAATATTTTATTATGTGAATTGTTTATTATTGTTTTTGTTTCCTTTTCTTTTTCTTTTTTTTTTTTAGACAATTTAAGCATTCTATTATATGATTTGTATATATATATATAGAAATATTGTGTTGTGCATTGCGAATATTGGTGAACTCACTTTTCCTATGAATACCTCTTAAGATAATTGGAAAATAATTTGATAAAAGAGGAACTACTCAATTCCTATCAAGAAAGGGATTAGGGGAACTAGTAAGGCAAGGACAGAGGAGGTTCCCCTGAAGAATACGACTGCTGTCGAGAAGATCATATACCCCGCTGCTCTAAGCAAAAGAGTAGGCGAGGGGAGACAGAGCCGTACAACAGTGGGGGTATGAGAATAACCTCCAAAGTGGAGCAAGAATTACCTTGACCTTTGTCCCCTAATCTAGATTGTATGCTTACAAAGCAATATTGAAAGTTGCTATTGGCAACGAAAGGGAAAGGGGGAGGCTAAGAAACATTTCAATATCTTAAGGATATTCAGTCTGGAAAATGAGTATACCAATAATAGCAGTGGTCTCGTTAATGACAACAGTGGTAAAATCAGATAACAGCCCTCATCAATCAGATCAGCTCATCCTGCTGAAAAGAGTGGTTGAAGAAAAGCTGGAGTATATTGAAAAGTCATTTTCTGCCTTGGAAAAATCCCTAACATTGTTATCTGAAGTAGTCTTACAGAATCGACGAGGATTGGATCTTGTATTTGTACAACAAGGAGGATTATGTGTAGCAATGAGGGAAGAGTGTTGTTCGTATGTTGATCACACAGCAGTAATTAGAAATTCTATGGCTAAGATACTAGAAAAACAAGAAGTGTTTGAAAAAAGAAATCAAGTCCTGATCACGGCTTTATTATACACTATAGATGGGCCCTTAATTCTGATAACTTTAATACTGATCATTAGTTTCTATATGCTAAGTAAGATAACCAATACCATAAAACACTATCTGATACACTGGAAAAGAAAAGATCATGTTTTAGCTCAAGATGCAGTGACACGGTTTGATAAACAAGATGATAAAAAAGAAAAGGGGGGATTGTGATAGAAATTGAGTTCTGTACTTTCTATACTCGTTAATCAAAACGGTGTCTCAGTGTTTTTCACTTTCTATACTTGTTAATCAAACCAGTCACAAGACAGATGCCTCAGTATCCTTCAGTGTGTTTATCTTTCCCTTCTCTTAGAACTATGTAGCTTGTAGGAGACTTAAAAATAGATATATGAAAGTTTTTGTAAAATGGGGCCACCGCGACTCGTCAGTTCTGATAGTTGCACAGATAGTAGTGACCTTCTAAAGAATTGAAAACAAGAAAAATAATAAGCAGGAGCCTTCTCTTAAGCCTACATAATTGGAGCTGAAAAACACGGCAGCATTCATCTCTGCGAGGAGACAGAGGATGACTCCCAAATACCAGCCGGCGCAGCCCAGAAAGAAAAGAATAACAAGAAAACAGAGATAAGAGACAATAAAAAGAGGGGGTCGGAAGGACTCGGTGCATGCCTTTAGTGGAGCGGAGACTCCAGGCCGCCCAGCACTGTTTTGCTCGTTTATTGCTTACTTAATAAATTACTTACTACTGGCAGCGGACGGTGTGTATCGTTCTTAACACTTATTACAAATGGGACCATAGGGATCAATGGGGCAAGTCATCAATGGGGCCATAGGGATTAATGGGGCCAAAGGGATCAATGGGGCCACAGCGATCAATGGGACCATAGGAATCAGTGGAGCCATAGAACTCAATGGGGCCATAGAACTCAATGGGGCCTTAGGGATCAATGGGACCTTAGGAATCAATGGGGCCATAGAACTCAAAGGGGCCATAGGAATCAGTGAAGCCATAGGAATCAACGGGGCCAGAGAACTCAATGGGGCCATAGGGATCAATGGGACGATAGGAATCAATGGGGCCATAGGGATCAACGGAGCCATAGGGATCAATGGGGCCATAGGGATCAATGGGGCCATAGAACTCAATGTGGCCATAGGAATCAATGGGGACATAGGGATCAATGGGGCCATAGAACTCAATGGGGCCGTAGGGATCGATGTGACCATAGGGATCAATGGGGCCATAGGGATCAATGGGGCCCTAGGAATCAATGGGGCCATAGGAATAAATGGGACCATCGGAATCAATGGGGCCATAGAACTCAATGGGGCATTAGGGATCAATGAAACCATAGGAATCAATGGGGCCATAGGGATCAATGAGGCCATATGGATCAATGGGGCCATAGGGATCAATGGGACGATAGGGATCAATGGTACAATAGGAATCAATGGGGCCATAGGGATCAATGGGCCATAAGAATCAATGGGATCATAGAACTCAATGGGGCCATAGGGATCAATGGGACGATAGGAATCAATGGGGCCATAGGGATCAACGGAGCCATAGGGATCAATGGGGCCATAGGGATCAATGGGGCCATAGAACTAGATGGTTCCATAGAACTCAATGGGGCCATAGGGATCAATGGGGCCATAGAACTCAATGGGGCCATAGGGATCAATAGGGCCATAGGGATCAATTGGGCCATAGAACTCAATGGGGCCATAGGAATCAATGGGGCCATAGGAATCAATGGGGCCATTATAATCAATGGAGCCATAGAACTCAATGGGGCCATAGGGATCAATGGGGCTATAGGGATCAATGAGGACAAAGGAATCAATGGAGCCATAGAACTCAATCGAGACATAGAACTCAATGGGGCCATAGGGATCAATGGGACCTTTGGAATTAAAGGGGCCATAGGGATCAACGGAGCCATAGAGATCAATGGGGCCAAAGGAATCAATGGGACCATAGGAATCGATGTGGCCATAGGGATCGATGAGGACATAGGAAGCAATGGAGCCATAGAACTGAATCGAGCCATAGAACTCAATGGGGCCATAGGAATCAATGGGGTCATTGAACTCAGTGGGGCACAGGAATCAATGGGACTATAGGAATCAATGGGGCCATAGGAATCAGTGGGGCCATAGGAATCAATGGAGCCATAGAACTCAATCGAGCCATAGAACTGAAAGGGGCTATAGGGATCAATGGGAACTTAGGAATCAATGGGGCCATAGGGATCAATGGGGCCATAGGGATCAATGGGGCCACAGCGATCAATGGAGCAATAGGGATCAATGGGGCCACAGGAATCAATGGGGCCATAGGAATCAATGGGGCCATAGTCATCAATGGGGACATAGGGATAAATGGGACCACAGGGATCAATGGGGCCACAGCGATCAATAGGGGCATAGGAATCAATGGAGCCATAGAACTCAATGGGGCAATTGAGATCTATGGGGCCAAAGGAATCAATGGGACCATAGGAATCGATGGGGCCATAGGGATCGATGAGGCCATAGGAATCAATGAAGCCATTGGAATCAATAGGGCCATAGGAATCAATGGGGCCATAGGAATCAATGGGGCCATAGGAATCAGTGGGGCCATAGTCATCAAAGGGGCCATTGAAATCAATGGGGCCATAGGACTCAATGGAGCCATAGAACTCAAAGGGGCCGAAGAACTCAATAGGGCCATAGGGACCAATGGGGCCATAGGAATCAGTGGGGCCATAGGGATCAATGGGGCCATAGGAATCGATGGGGCCATAGGAATCGATGGGGCCATAGGGATCAATGGGGCCATAGGGATGAGTGGGGCCATAGAACTCAATCGGGGCATAGAACTCAATGGGGCTATAGGGATCGATGGGACCTTAGGGATCAATGGGGCAATAGGGATCAATGGGGCCATAGGAATCAATGGGCCATAGGAATCAATGGGACCATAACAATCAATGTGGCCAGATGAGTCAATGGGGCCACAGGGATCAATGGGGTCATAGAACTCAATGAGGCCATAGGGATCAATGGGAACAAGGAATCAATGGGGCCATAGAACTCAATGGGGCCATCGGGATCAATGAAGCCATAGTAATCAATGGGGCCATAGGGATCAATGGGGCCATCGGGATCAATGAAGCCATAGGGATCAATGGGACCATAGGGATCAATGGTAAAATAGGAATCAATGGGGCCACAGCGATCAATGGGACTAATGGAATCAATGGGGCCATTGGAATCAATGGAGCCATAGAACTCAAATGGGCCATAGAGTTCGATGGGGCTATAGAACTCTATGTGTCCATAGGGATCAATGGCACATTAGGAATCAATGGGGCCATAGGAATCAATGGGACCATAATAATCAATGTGGCCAGAGGAATCAATGGGGCCATAGGGATCAATGGTGTCATAGAACTCAATGGGGCCATAGGGATCAATGGGGCCCTAGGAATCAATGGGGCCATAGGAATAAATGGGACCATCGGAATCAATGGGGCCATAGAACTCAATGGGGACTTAGGGATCAATGAAGCCATAGGAATCAATGGGGCCATAGGGATCAATGAGGCCATATGGATCAATGGAGCCATAGAAATCAATGGGACGATAGGGATCAATGGTACAATAGGAATCAATGGGGACATAGGGATCAATGTGCCATAGGAATCAATGGGATCATAGAAATCAAAGGGGCCATAGGGATCAATGGGACGATAGGAATCAATGGGGCCATAGGGACCAACGGAGCCATAGGGATCAATGGGGCTATAGGGATCAATGGGGCCATAGAACTAGATGGTTCCATAGAACTCAATGGGGCCATAGGGATCAATGGTTCCATAGAACTCAATGGGGCCATAGGGATCAATAGGGCCATAGGGATCAATTGGGCCATAGAACTCAATGGGGCCATTATAATCAATGGAGCCATAGAACTCAATGGGGCCATAGAGATCAACGGGGCCATAGGGATCAATGAGGACATAGGAATCAATGGAGCCATAGAACTCAATCGAGCCATAGAACTCAATGGGGCCATAGGGATCAATGGGACCTTAGAAATCAATGGGGCCATAGGGATCAATGGGGCCATAGAGATAAATTGGGCCAAAGGAATCAATGGGACCATAGGAATTCATGTGGCCATAGGGATCGATGAGGACATAGGAAGCAATGGAGCCATAGAACTGAATCGAGCCATAGAACTCAATGGGGCCATAGGAATCAATAAGGCCATTGAACTCAATGGGGCACAGGAATCAATGGGACTATAGGAATCAATGGGGCCATAGGAATCAGTGGGGCCATAGGAATCAATGGAGGCATAGAACTCAATCGAGCCATAGAACTGAATGGGGCCATAGGGATCAATGGGAACTTAGGAATCAATGGGGCCATAGGGATCAATGGGGCCATAGGGATCAATGGGGCCACAGCGATCAATGGAGCAATAGGGATCAATGGGGCCACAGGAATCAATGGGGCCATAGGAATCAATGGGGCCATAGTCATCAATGGGGCCATAGGGATCAATGGGGCCATAGGGATCAATGGGACCATAGGGATCAATGGGGCCATAGGGATTAATGGGGCCAAAGGGATCAATGGGGCCACAGCGATCAATAGGGCCAATGGAATCAATGGAGCCATAGAACTCAATGGGGCCATAGAGATCTATGGGGCCAAAGGAATCAATGGGACCATAGGAATCGATGGGGCCATAGGGATCGATGAGGCCATAGGAATCAATGGAGCCATTGGAATCAATAGGGCCATAGGAATCAGTGGGGCCATAGGAATCAATGGGGCCATAGGAATCAGTGGGGCCATAGTCATCAAAGGGGCCATTGGAATCAATGGGGCCATAGGACTCAATGGAGCCATAGAACTCAAAGGGGCCGTAGAACTCAATAGGGCCATAGGGATCAATGGGGCCATAGGAATCAGTGGGGGCATAGGGATCAATGGGGCCATAGGAATCGATGGGACCATAGGAATCGATGGGGCCATAGGGATCAATGGGGCCATAGGGATGAGTGGGGACATAGAACTCAATTGGGGCATAGAACTCAATGGGGCTATAGGGATCGATGTGACCTTAGGGATCAATGGGGCAATAGGGATCAATAAGGCCATAGGAATCAATGGGGCCATAGGAATCAATGGGACCATAATAATCAATGTGGCCAGATGAGTCAATGGGGCCACAGGGATCAATGGGGTCATAGAACTCAATGGGGCCATAGGGATCAATGGGACCAAGGAAACAATGGGGTCATAGAACTCAATGGGGCCATCGGGATCAATGAAGCCATAGGGATCAATGGGACCATAGGGATCAATGGTACAATAGGAATCAATGGGGCCACAGCGATCAATGGGACTAATGGAATCAATGGGGCCATTGGAATCATTGAGACCATAGGGATCTGTGGTGCCATAGGAATCAGTGGGGCCATAGGGATCAATGGGGCCATAGGAATCAATGGGGCCGTAGGGATCAATGGGGCCATAGGACTCAGAGGAGCCATAGAACTCATTAGGGCCATAGGGATCAATGGGGCCATAGGGATCAATGTGGCCATAGGAATCAATCAAGCCGTAGAACCCATTGGGGCCATAGGGATCAATGGAGACATAGGGATCAATAGGGCCTTAGGAATCAAAGGGGCCATGGGAATCAATGGGGCCATAGGACTCAATGGAGCCATAGAACTCAAAGGGGCCGTAGAACTCAATAGGGCCATAGGGATCAATGGGGCCATAGGAATCAGTGGGGGCATAGGGATCAATGGGGCCATAGGAATCGATGGGACCATAGGAATCGATGGGGCCATAGGTATCAATGGGGCCATAGGGATGAGTGGGGACATAGAACTCAATTGGGGCATAGAACTCAATGGGGCTATAGGGATCGATGGGACCTTAGGGATCAATGGGGCAATAGGGATCAATAAGGCCATAGGAATCAATGGGGCCATAGGAATCAATGGGACCATAATAATCAATGTGGCCAGATGAGTCAATGGGGCCACAGGGATCAATGGGGTCATAGAAGTCAATGGGGCCATAGGGATCAATGGGACCAAGGAAACAATGGGGTCATAGAACTCAATGGGGACATCGGGATCAATGAAGCCATAGTAATCAAAGGGGCCATAGGGATCGATGGGGCCATCGGGATCAATGAAGCCATAGGGATCAATGGGACCATAGGGATCAATGGTACAATAGGAATCAATGGGGCCACAGCGATCAATGGGACTAATGGAATCAATGGGGCCATTGGAATCATTGAGACCATAGGGATCTGTGGTGCCATAGGAATCAGTGGGGCCATAGGGATCAATGGGGCCATAGGAATCAATGGGGCCGTAGGGATCAATGGGGCCATAGGACTCAGAGGAGCCATAGAACTCATTAGGGCCATAGGGATCAATGGGACCATAGGGATCAATGTGGCCATAGGAATCAATCAAGCCGTAGAACCCATTGGGGCCATAGGGATCAATGGAGCCATAGGGATCAATAGGGCCTTAGGAATCAAAGGGGCCATGGGAATCAATGGGGCCATAGGGATCAATGGGACCATAGGAATCAATGCGACCATAGGGATCAATTGGACCATAGGAATCAATGGGGCCACAGGAATCAGTGGGGCCAGAGCAATCAATGGAGGCATAGAACTCAATCGAGCCATAGAACTGAATGGGGCCATAGGGATCAATGGGAACTTAGGAATCAATGGGGCCATAGGGATCAATGGGGCCATAGGGATCAATGGGGCCACAGCGATCAATGGAGCAATAGGGATCAATGGGGCCACAGGAATCAATGGGGCCATAGGAATCAATGTGGCCATAGTCATCAATGGGGCCATAGGGATCAATGGGGCCATAGGGATCAATGGGACCATAGGGATCAATGGGGCCATAGGGATTAATGGGGCCAAAGGGATCAATGGGGCCACAGCGATCAATAGGGCCATTGGAATCAATGGAGCCATAGAACTCAATGGGGCCATAGAGATCTATGGGGCCAAAGGAATCAATGGGACCATAGGAATCGATGGGGCCATAGGGATCGATGAGGCCATAGGAATCAATGGAGCCATTGGAATCAATAGGGCCATAGGAATCAGTGGGGCCATAGGAATCAATGGGGCCATAGGAATCAGTGGGGCCATAGTCATCAAAGGGGCCATTGGAATCAATGGGGCCATAGGACTCAATGGAGCCATAGAACTCAAAGGGGCCGTAGAACTCAATAGGGCCATAGGGATCAATGGGGCCATAGGAATCAGTGGGGGCATAGGGATCAATGGGGCCATAGGAATCGATGGGACCATAGGAATCGATGGGGCCATAGGTATCAATGGGGCCATAGGGATGAGTGGGGACATAGAACTCAATTGGGGCATAGAACTCAATGGGGCTATAGGGATCGATGGGACCTTAGGGATCAATGGGGCAATAGGGATCAATAAGGCCATAGGAATCAATGGGGCCATAGGAATCAATGGGACCATAATAATCAATGTGGCCAGATGAGTCAATGGGGCCACAGGGATCAATGGGGTCATAGAACTCAATGGGGCCATAGGGATCAATGGGACCAAGGAAACAATGGGGTCATAGAACTCAATGGGGACATCGGGATCAATGAAGCCATAGTAATCAATGGGGCCATAGGGATCGATGGGGCCATCGGGATCAATGAAGCCATAGGGATCAATGGGACCATAGGGATCAATGGTACAATAGGAATCAATGGGGCCACAGCGATCAATGGGACTAATGGAATCAATGGGGCCATTGGAATCATTGAGACCATAGGGATCTGTGGTGCCATAGGAATCAGTGGGGCCATAGGGATCAATGGGGCCATAGGAATCAATGGGGCCGTAGGGATCAATGGGGCCATAGGACTCAGAGGAGCCATAGAACTCATTAGGGCCATAGGGATCAATGGGACCATAGGGATCAATGTGGCCATAGGAATCAATCAAGCCGTAGAACCCATTGGGGCCATAGGGATCAATGGAGCCATAGGGATCAATAGGGCCTTAGGAATCAAAGGGGCCATGGGAATCAATGGGGCCATAGGGATCAATGGGACCATAGGAATCAATGCGACCATAGGGATCAATTGGACCATAGGAATCAATGGGTCCATAGGAATCAGTGGGGCCAGAGCAATCAATGGAGCCATTGAACTCAATCGAGCCATAGAAGTCAAAGGGGCCATAGGGATCAATGGGACCTTAGGAATCAATGGGGCCTTAGGGATCAATGGGGCCATAAGGATCAATGGTGCCATAGGAATCAATGGAGCCATAGAACTCAATGGGACCATAGGGATCAATGGGAACATAGAACTCAATGGGGCCATAGAACTCAATGGGCCCATAGGAATCAATGGGACAATAGGAATCAATGGGGCCATAGGGATCAAGGCGGCCATAGAACTCAATGGGGCCATAGAGATCAATGGGGCCGTAGGAACCAATGGGGCCATAGGGATCAATGGGACCACAGGGATCAATGGGACCATAGGAATCAATGGGGCCATAGGAATCAATGGGGCCATAGGAATCAATGGGACCATAATAATCAATGTGGCCAGAGGAGTCAATGGGGCCATAGGGATGAATGTTGTCATAGAACTGAATGGGGACATAGGGATCAATGGGACCTTAGGAATCAATGGGGCCATAGGAATCAGTGCGGTCATAGGGATCATTGGGGCCATAGAAGTCAAAGGGGCCATAGGAATCAATGGGACCATTGAACTCAAAGGGCCATAGGGATCAATGGGACCGTAGGAATCAATGGGGCCATAGGGATCACTGGGGCCATAGGAATCAATAAGGCCCTAGGGATCAATGGGGCCATAGGGATCGATGGGGCCATAAGGATCAATGGGGCCATAGGAATCAATGGGGCCATAGGAATCAATGGGGCCATAGCGATTAATGGGGCCGTAGGGATCAATGGAGCCATAGAACTCAAAGGGACCATAGAATTCAATGGGACCATAGAACTCAAAGGGGCCATAGGAATCAATGGGGACGTAGGTATCAATGGTGCCATAGGGATCAATGGGGCCATAGGGATCGATGGGGCCATAGGGATCAATGGGGCTACAGGAATCAATGGGGCCATAGGAATCATTGGTGTCATGGGGATTAAACGGGCCTTAGGGATCAATGTGGCCATAGTCATCAATGGGGCCATAGGGATCAAAAGGGCCTCAGTGATCAATGGGACCATTGGAATCAATAATGCCATTGGGATCAACGGGGCCTTAGAACTCAATGTGGCCAAAGGTATCAATGGGGCCATAGGGATCAATGGGGCCATAGAAGTCAATGGGGCCATAGGGATCAATGGGGTCATAGGGATCAATGGGGCAATAGGGATCAATGGGGCCATAAAACTCAAAGGGGCCTTAGGGATCAATGGGACCATAGGAATCAATGGGGCCTTTGAACTCAATAAAGCTGTAGGGATCAATGGGGACACAGGAATAAATGGGGACATACGAAATCAATGGGGCCATAGGAATCAATGGGGCCATAGGAATCAATGGGACCATAATAATCAAAGTGGCCAGAGGAATCAATGGGCCCATAGGGATCAATGTTGTCATGGAACTAAATGGGGCCATAGGGATCAATGTGACCATAGGAATCAATGGGGCCATAGGAATCAGTGAGACCATAGGGATCATTGGTGCCATAGGAATCAGTGGGGCCATAGGAATCAATGGGGCCATAGGGATCAATGTTGTCATGGAACTAAATGGGGCCATAGGGATCAATGTGACCATAGGAATCAATGGGGCCATAGGAATCAGTGAGACCATAGGGATCATTGGTGCCATAGGAATCAGTGGGGCCATAGGAATCAATGGGGCCATAGGGATCAATGGGGCCATATGTAATCAGTGGGGCCATAGGAATCAATGGGGCCATAGGGATCGATGGGACCATAAGAATCAATTGGGCCATAGGGATCAATGGGACCATAGGAATCAATGGGGCCATAGAAATGAATGGGGCCATCGGGATCAATGTAGCCATAGGAATCAATGGGGCCTTCGGGATCAATGGGGCCATAGGGATCAATGGGAAAATAGGGATCAGTGGTACAATAGGAATGAATGTGGCCACAGCGATCAATGGGACTAAAGGAATCAATGGGGCCATAGGAATCAAGGGGGCCATAGAGATTACTGGGGCCATAGGAATCAATGGGGCCTTAGGAATCAATGGGACCATAGGGACCAATGGTACAATAGGAATCAATGGGGACATAGGGATCAATGGGCCATAGGAATCAAAGGGGCCATAGGGATCAACGGATCCATAGGGATCAATGGGGCCATAGAACTCGATGGTTCCATAGAACGCAAAGGTGCCATAGGAATCAATGGGGCCATAGGGATCAATGGGGCCATTGAACTCAATGGGGCACAGGAATCATTGGGACTATAGGAATCAATGGGGCAATAGGAATCAGTGGGGCCATAGAAATCAATGGAGCCATAGAACTCAATCGAGCCATAGAACTGAATGGGGCCATAGGGATCAATGGGGCCATAGAACTCAATGTGGCCATAGGAATCAATGGGGCCATAGGGATCAATGGGGCAATAGAACTCAAAGGGGCCGAAAGGATCGATGTGACCATAGGGATCAATGGGGCCATAGGGATCAATGGGGCCCTAGGAATCAATGGGGCCATAGGAATAAATGGGACCAACGGAATCAATGGGGCCATAGAACTCAATGGGGCATTAGGGATCAATGAAGCCATAGGAATCAATGGGGCCATAGGGATCAATGAGGCCATATGGATCAATGAGGCCATAGGGATCAATGGGACTATAGGGATCAATGGTACAATAGGAATCAATGGGGACATAGGGATCAATGGGCCATAGGAATCAATGGGATAATAGAACTCAATGGGACCATAGGGATCAATGGGACGATAGGAATCAATGGGGCCATAGGGATCAACGGAGCCATAGGGATCAATGGGGCCATAGGGATCAATGGGGCCATAGAACTCGATGGTTCCATAGAACTCAAAGGGGCCATAGGGATCAATGGGGCCATAGAACTCAATGGGGCCATAGGGATCAATTGGGCCATAGAACTCAATGGGGACATTGGAATCAATGGGGCCATAGGGATCAATGGGGCCATTATAATCAATGGAGCCATAGAACTCAATGGGGCCATAGGGATCAATGGGGCCATTGAATTTAATGGGGCACAGGAATCAATGGGACTATAGGAATCAATGGGGCCATAGGAATCAGTGGGGCCATAGGAATCAATGGAGCCATAGAACTCAATCGAGCCATAGAACTGAATGGGGCTATAGGGATCAATGGGAACTTAGGAATCAATGGGGCCATAGGGATCAATGGGGCCATAGGGATCAATGGGGCCACAGCGATCAATGGAGCAATAGGGATCAATGGGGCCACAGGAATCAATGGGGCCAAAGGAATCAATGGGGCCATAGTCATCAATGGGTCATAGGGATAAATGGGACCACTGGGATCAATGGGGCCACAGCGATCAATAGGGCCATAGGAATCAATGGAGCCATAGAACTCAATGGGGCAATTGAGATCTATGGGGCCAAAGGAATCAATGGGACCATAGGAATCGATGGGGCCATAGGGATCGATGAGGCCATAGGAGTCAATGAAGCCATTGGAATCAATAGGGTCATAGGAATCAGTGGGGCCATAGGAATCAATGGGGCCATAGGAATCAGTGGGGCCATAGTCATCAAAGGGGCCATTGGAATCAATGTGGCCATAGGACTCAATGGAGCCATAGAACTCAAAGGGGCCGTAGAACTCAATAGGGCCATAGGGACCAATGGGGCCATAGGAATCAGTGGGGCCATAGGGATCAATGGGGCCATAGGAATCGATGGGGCCATAGGAATCGATGGGGCCATAGGGATCAATGGGGCCATAGGGATGAGTGGGGCCATAGAACTCAATTGGGGCATAGAACACAATGGGGCTATAGGGATCGATGGGACCTTAGGGATCAATGGGGCAATAGGGATCAATGGGGCCATAGGAATCAATGGGCCATAGGAATCAATGGGACCATAATAATCAATGTGGCCAGATGAGTCAATGGGGCCACAGGGATCAATGGGGTCATAGAACTCAATGAGGCCATAGGGATCAATGGGACCAAGGAATCAATGGGGCCATAGAACTCAATGGGGCCATCGGGATCAATGAAGCCATAGTAATCAATGGGGCCATAGGGATCAATGGGGCCATCGGGATCAATGAAGCCATAGGGATCAATGGGACCATAGGGATCAATGGTACAATAGGAATCAATGGGGCCACAGCGATCAATGGGACTAATGGAATCAATGGGGCCATTGGAATCAATGGAGCCATAGAACTCAAAAGGGCCATAGAGTTCGATGGGGCTATAGAACTCCATGTGTCCATAGGGATCAATGGGACATTAGGAATCAATGGGGACATAGGAATCAATGGGACCATAATAATCAATGTGGCCAGAGGAATCAATGGGGCCATAGGGATCAATGGTGTCATAGAACTCAATGAAGCCATAGGGATCAATGGGGCCATAGGAATCAGTGGGGCCATAGGGATCAATGGGGACATAGGAATCGATGGGGCCTTAGGAATCGATGGGGCCATAGGGATCAATGGGGCCATAGGGATGAGTGGGGCCATAGAACTCTATTGGGGCATAGAACTCAATCGGGCTATAGGGATCGATGTGGCCATAGGGATCAATGGGGCCATAGGGATCAATGGGACATTAGGAATCAATGGGGCCATAGGAATCAATGGGACCATAATAATCAATGTGGCCAGAGGAATCAATGGGGCCATAGGGATCAATGGTGTCATAGAACTCAATGGGGCCATAGGGATCAATGGGGCCCAAGGTATCAATGGGGCCAAAGGAATAAATGGGACCATCGGAATCAATGGGGCCATAGAACTCTATGGGGCCTTAGGGATCAATGAAGCCATAGGAATCAATGGGGCCATAGGGATCAATGAGGCCATATGGATCAATGGGGCCATAGGAATCAATGGGACGATAGGGATCAATGGTACAATAGGAATCAATGGGGACATAGGGATCAATGGGCCATAGGAATCAATGAGATCATAGAACTCAATGGGGCCATAGGGATCAATGGGACGATAGGAATCAATGGGGCCATAGGGACCAACGGAGCCATAGGGATCAATGGGGATATAGGGATCAATGGGGCCATAGAACTCGATGGTTCCATAGAACTCAATGGGGCCATAGGGATCAATGGGGCCATAGAACTCAATGGGGCCATAGGGATCAATAGGGCCTTAGGGATCAATTGGGCCATAGAACTCAATGGGGCCATAGGAATCAAAGGGGCCATAGAACTCAATGGAGCCATTATAATCAATGGAGCCATAGAACTCAATGGGGCCATAGGGATCAACGGGGCCATAGGGATCAATGAGGACATAGGAATCAATGGAGCCATAGAACTCAATGGAGCCATAGAACTCAATGGGGCCATAGGGATCAATGGGACCTTAGAAATCAATGGGGCCATAGGAATCAATGGGGCCATAGGGATCGATGGGGCCATAGGGATCAATGAGGACACAGGAATCAATGGAGCCTTAGAACTCAATCGAGCCATAGAACACAATGGGGCCATAGGGATCAATGGGACCTTAGAAATCAATGGGGCCATAGGAACCAATGGGGCCATAGGGATCGATGGGGCCATAGGGATCAATGGGGCCATAGGGGTCAATGGGACCATAGGGATCAATGGGGCCATAGGGATTAATGGGGCCAAAGGGATCAATGGGGCCACAGCGATCAATATGGCCATTGGAATCAATGGAGCCATAGAACTCAATGGGGCCATAGAGATCTATGGGGCCAAAGGAATCAATGGGACCATAGGAATCGATGGGGCCATAGGGATCGATGAGGCCATAGGAATCAATGGAGCCATTGGAATCAATAGGGCCATAGGAATCAGTGGGGCCATAGGAATCAATGGGGCCATAGGAATCAGTGGGGCCATAGTCATCAAAGAGGCCATTGGAATCAATGGGGCCATAGGACTCAACGGAGCCTTAGAACTCAAAGGGGCCGTAGAACTCAATAGGGCCATAGGGATCAATGGGGCCATAGGAATCAGTGGGGGCATAGGGATCAATGGGGCCATAGGAATCGATGGGACCATATAAATCGATGGGGCCATAGGGATCAATGCGGCCATAGGGATGAGTGGGGACATAGAACTCAATTGGGGCATAGAACTCAATGGGGCTATTGGGATCGATGGGACCTTAGGGATCAATGGGGCAATAGGGATCAATAAGGCCATAGGAATCAATGGGGCTATAGGAATCAAAGGGACCATAATAATCAATGTGGCCAGATGAGTCAATGGGGCCACAGGGATCAATGGGGTCATAGAACTCAATGGGGCCATAGGGATCAATGGGACCAAGGGAACAATGGGGTCATAGAACTCAATGGGGACATCGGGATCAATGAAGCCATAGTAATCAATGGGGCCATAGGGATCGATGGGGCCATCGGGATCAATGAAGCCATAGGGATCAATGGGACCATAGGGATCAATGGTACAATAGGAATCAATGGGGCCACAGCGATCAATGGGACTAATGGAATCAATGGGGCCATTGGAATCATTGAGACCATAGGGATCTGTGGTGCCATAGGAATCAGTGGGGCCATAGGGATCAACGGGGCCATAGGAATCAATGGGGCCGTAGGGATCAATGGGGCCTTAGGACTCAGAGGAGCCATAGAACTCATTAGGGCCATAGGGATCAATGGGGCCATAGGGATCAATGTGGCCATAGGGATCAATGTGGCCATAGGAATCAATCAAGCCGTAGAACCCATTGGGGCCATAGGGATCAATGGCGCCATAGGGATCAATAGAGCATTAGGAATCAAAGGGGCCATGGGAATCAATGGGGCCATAGGGATCAATGGGACCATAGGAATCAATGCGACCATAGGGATCAATTGGACCATAGGAATCAATGGGGCCATAGGAATCAGTGGGGCCAGAGCAATCAATGGAGCCATTGAACTCAATCGAGCCATAGAAGTCAAAGGGGCCATAGGGATCAATGGGACCTTAGGAATCAATGGGGCCTTAGGGATCAATGGGGCCATAAGGATCAATGGTGCCATAGGAATCAATGGAGCCATAGAACTCAATGGGGCCATAGGGATCAATGGGAACATAGAACTCAATAGGGCCATAGAACTCAATGGGCCCATAGGAATCAATGGGACAATAGGAATCAGTGGGGCCATAGGAATAAATGCGGCCATAGAACTCAATGGGGCCATAGAGATCAATGGGGCCGTAGGAACCAATGGGGCCATAGGGATCAATGGGACCACAGGGATCAATGGGACCATAGGAATAAATGTGGCCTTTGGAATCAATGGGGCCATAGGAATCAATGGGACCAAATAATCAATGTGGCCAGAGGAGTCAATGGGGCCATAGGGATCAATGTTGTCATAGAACTGAATGGGGTCATAGGGATCAATGGGACCTTAGGGATCAATGGGACCTTAGGAATCAATGGGGCCATAGGAATCAGTGGGGTCATAGGGATCATTGGTGCCATAGAAGTCAAAGGGGCCATAGGAATCAATGGGACCATTGAACTCAATGGGGCCAAAGGGATCAATGGGACCGTAGGAATCAATGGGGCCATAGGGATCAGTGGGGCCATAGGAATCAATAAGGCCCTAGGGATCAATGGGGCCATAGGGATCGATGGGGCCATAAGGATCAATGGGGCCATAGGAATCAATGGGGCCATAGGAATCAATGGGGCCATAGCGATTAATGGGGCCGTAGGGATCAATGGAGCCATAGAACTCAAAGGGACCATAGAATTCAATGGGACCATAGAACTCAAAGGGGCCATAGGAATCAATGGGGACATAGGTATCAATGGTGACATAGGGATCAATGGGGCCATAGGGATCGATGGGGCCATAGGGATCAATGGGGCTACAGGAATCAATGGGGCCATAGGAATCATTGGGGTCATGGGGATTAAAAGGGCCTTAGGGATCAATGTGGCCATAGTCATCAATGGGGCCCTAGGGATCAAAAGGGCCTCAGTGATCAATGGGACCATTGGAATCAATAATGCCATTGGGATCAACGGGGCCTTAGAACTCAATGTGGCCAAAGGTATCAATGGGGCCATAGGGATCAATGCGGCCATAGAAGTCAATGGGGCCATAGGGATCAATGGAGCCATAGGGATCAATGGTGCCATAGGGATCAATGGGGCCATAGAACTCAAAGGGGCCTTAGGGATCAATGGGACCATAGGAATCAATGGGGCCTTAGAACTCAATAAAGCTATAGGGATCAATGGGGACACAGGAATCAATTGGGACATACGAAATCAATGGGGCCATAGGAATCAATGGGGCCATAGGAATCAATGGGACCATAATAATCAATGTGGCCAGAGGAATCAATGGGCCCATAGGGATCAATGGTGTCATAGAACTCAATGGGGCCATAGGGATCAATGTGACCATAGGAATCAATGGGGCCATAGGAATCAGTGAGACCATAGGGATCATTGGTGCCATAGGAATCAGTGGGGCCATAGGAATCAATGGGGCCATAGGGATCAATGGGGCCATATGGAATCAGTGGGGCCATAGGAATCAATGGGGCCATAGGGATCGATGGGACCATAAGAATCAATTGGGACTTAGGAATCAATGGGACCATAGGAATCAATGGGGCCATAGAAATGAATGGGGCCATCGGGATCAATGTAGCCATAGGAATCAATGGGGCCATAGGGATCAATGGGGCCTTCGGGATCAATGGGGCCATAGGGATCAATGGGAAAATAGGGATCAGTGGTACAATAGGAATGAATGGGGCCACAGCGATCAATGGGACTAAAGGAATCAATGGGGCCATAGGAATCAATGGGGCCATAGAACTCAATGGGGCCATAGAACTCAATGGGGACATATGGATCAATGGGAACATAGGGATCAATGGGGCCATAGGAATCAATGGGGCCATAGGGGTCACTGGGGCCATAGGAATCAATGGGGCCATAGGGATCAATGGGACCATAGGGACCAATGGTACAATAGGAATCAATGGGGACATAGGGATCAATGGGCCATAGGAATCAATGGGGCCATAGGGATCAACGGAGCCATAGGGATCAATGGGGCCATAGAACTCGATGGTTCCATAGAACTCAAAGGGGCCATAGGAATCAATGGGGCCATAGGGATCAATGGGGCCATTGAACTCAATGGGGCACAGGAATCATTGGGATTATAGGAATCAATGGGGCCATAGGAATCAGTGGAGCCATAGGAATCAAAGGAGCCATAGAACTGAAGGGGGCCATAGGGATCAGTGGAACTTAGGAATCAGTGGGGCCATAGGGATCAATGGGGCCATAGGGATCAATGGGGACACAGCGAAAATGGAGCAAAAGGGTCAATGGGGCCACAGGAATCAATGGGGCCTTAGGAATCAATGGGGCCATAGTCATCAATGGGGCCTTAGGGATCAATGGGACCATAGTGATCAATGGGGCCATAGTCATCAATGGGGCCATAGGGATCAATGGGGCCACAGCGATCAATGGGGCCATAGGAATCAATAAAGCCATAGAACTCAATGGGGCCATAGAGATCTATGGGGCCAAAGGAATCAATGTGACCATAGGAATCGATGGGGTCATGGGGATCGATGAGGCCATAGGAATCAATGGAGCCATTGGAATCAATAGAGCCATAGGAATCAGTGGGGCCATAGGAATCAATGGGGCCATAGGAATCAGTGTGGCCATAGTCATCAAAGGGGCCATTGGAATCAATGTGTCCATAGGACTCAATGGAGCCATAGAACTCAAAGGGGCCGTAGAACTCAATAGGGCCATAGGGATCAATGGGGCCATAGGAATCAGTGGGGCCATAGGGATCAATGGGGACATAGGAATCGATGGGGCCTTAGGAATCGATGGGGCCATAGGGATCAATGCGGCCATAGGGATGAGTGGGGCCATAGAACTCTATTGGGGCATAGAACTCAATCGGGCTATAGGGATCGATGTGGCCATAGGGATCAATGGGGCCATAGGGATCATTGGGGCCATAGGAATCAATTAGGCCATAAGAATCAATGGGACCATAACAATCAATGTGGCCAGATAAGTCAATGGGGCCACAGGGATCAATGGGGTCATAGAACTCAATGGGGCCATAGGGATCAATGGGACCAAGGAATCAATGGGGCCATAGAACTCAATGGGGCCATAGGGATCAATGGGGCCATATGAATCAATGGGGCCATAGAACTCAATGGGGCCATCGGGATCATTGAAGCCTTAGGGATTAATGGGACCATAGGGAACAATGGTATAATAGGAATCAATGGGGCCACAGCGATCAATGGGACTAATGGAATCAATGGGGCCATTGGAATCAATGGAGCCATAGAACTCAAATGGGCCATAGGGTTCGATGGGGCTATAGAACTCTATGTGTCCATAGGGATCAATGGGACATTAGGAATCAATGGGGCCATAGGAATCAATTGGACCATAATAATCAATGTGGCCAGAGGAATCAATTAGGCCATAGGGATCAATGGTGTCATAGAACTCAATGGGGCCATAGGGATCTATGGGAACATAGGAATCAATGGGGCCATAGGAATCATTGAGACCATAGGGATCTGTGGTGCCATAGGAATCAGTGGTGCCATAGGGATCAATGGGGCCATAGGAATCTATGGGGCCGTAGGGATCAATGGGGCCATAGGGATCAATGTGGTCATAGGAATCAATGAAGCCGTAGAACTCATTGGGGCCATAGGGATCAATGGCGCCGTAGGGATCAATGGGGCCTTAGGAATCAATGGGGCCATGGGAATCAATGGGGCCATAGGGATCAATGGGACCATAGGAATCAATGGGACCATAGGGATCAATTGGACCATAGGAATCAATGGGGCCATAGGGATCAATGGGGCCATAGAAGTACAAGTGGCCATTGGAATCAGTGGGACCATTGAACTCAAAGGGGCCGTAGGGATCAATGGGGCCATAGTGATCAATGGGGCCATAGGGATCAATGTGGCCATAGGAATGAATGGGACCATAGGTATCAATGGGGCCATAGAACTCAATAAAGCTATAGGGATCAATGCGGACACAGGAATCAATGGGGACATACGAAATCAATGAGGCCATAAGAATCAATGGGGCCATAGGAATCAATGGGACCATAATAATCAATGTGGCCAGAGGAATCAATGGGCCCATAGGGATCAATGGTGTCATAGAACTCAATGGGGCCATAGGGATCAATGGGACCATAGGAATCAATGGGGCCATAGGAATCAGTGAGACCATAGGGATCATTGGTGCCATAGGAGTCAGTGGGGCCATAGGAATCAATGGGGCCATAGGGATCGATGGCACCATAGGAATCAATTGGGCCATAGGGATCAATGGCACCATTGGAATCAATGGGGCCATAGAACTCAATGGGGCCATCGGGATCAATGTAGCCATAGGAATCTATGAGGCCATAGGGATCAATGGGGCCTTCGGGATCAATGGGGCCATAAGGATCAATGTGAAAATAGGGATCAATGGTACAATAGGAATGAATGGGGCCACAGCGATCAATGGGACTAAAGGAATCAATGGGACCATAGGAATCAATGGGGCCATAGAACTCAAAGGGGCCATAGAAGTCAATGGGGCCATAGGGATCAATGGGAACATAGGCATCAATGGGGCCATAGGAATCAATGGGGACATAGGGATCACTGGGGCCATAGGAATCAGTGGGGCCATAGGGGTCAATGGGACCATAGGAATCAATGGGGCCATAGGGATCGATGGGGCCATAGAACTCAATGGGGCCATAGGGATCAAAGGGACCATAGGAATCAATGGGGCCATAGGAATCATTGGGGCCATAGGAATCAATGGGGCCATAGGGATCAATGGGGCCATAGGGATCGATGGGACAATAGGAATCAATGGGGCCACAGGAATCAATGGGGCCATAAGAATCAATGGGGCTATAGGGATGAATGGGGCCATAGGGATCGATGGGGCCATAGGGTTCGATGGGGGTATAGAACTCCAGGTGTCCATAGGGATCAATGGGACCGTAGGAATCAATGGGGCCATAGGGATCAATGGGATCATAGGAATCAATGGGGCCATAGGAATCAGTGAGACCATAGGGATTAATAGGGTCATAGGAATCAGTGGGGCCATGGGGATCAATGGGAACATAGGGATCGATGGGGCCATAGGAATCAATGGGGCCATAGGAATCAATGTGGCCAGAGGAATCAATGGGGCCATAGGGATCAATGGTGTCATAGAACTCAATGGGGCCATAGGGATCAATGGAACCATAGGAATCAAAGGGGCCTTGGGAATCAGTGAGACCATAGGGATCATTTGTGCCATAGGAATCAATGGGGCATTCGGGATCAATGGGGCCATAGGGATCAATGGGAAAATAGGGATCAATGGGACCATAGGGATCAATGGGACCATAGGAATCAATGGGACCATAGGAATCAATGGGACCATAAGAATCAATGGGGCCATAAAACTCAATGGGGGCATAGAACTCTATTGGGCCATAGGGATCGATGGGGCCATAGTGATCAATGTGGCCTTAGGGATCAATGGGGCCATAGGAATCAATGGAGCCATAGGGGTCAATGGGACCATCGGAGTCAATGGGGCCACAGGAATCAATGGGACCATAGGAATCAATGGGGCCATAGGGATTAATGGGAGCATAGGGATCAATGGGGCCATAAGAATTAATAGGGCCATAGGGATCAATGGGGCCGTAGGAATCAATGGGGCCACAGGAATCAATGGGACCATAGGAATCAATGGGGCCATAGGGATTAATGGGAGCATAGGGATCAATGGGGCCATAGGAATTAATTGGGCCATAGGGATCAATGGGGCCATAGGAATCAATGGGGCCATTGGGATCTATTGGACCATAGGGATCAATTAGGCCACAGGAATCAATGGTACCATAGGAACCAATGGGGCCATAGGAGTGAATGGGGCCATAGAACTCAATGGGGCCATAGGGATCAATAGGGCCATAGGAATCAATGGGTCCATAGAACTCAGTGGGGCCATAGGGATGAGTGGGGCCATAGGAATCAATGGGGCCATAGGGATCAATGGGGCCATAGGGATCGATGGGGCCATCGGAATCAATGGGGCCATAGGAATCAATGGGGCCATAATGATCCATGGGACCATAGGAATGAATGGGGCCATAGAACTCAATGGGGCCATACGGATCAATGGGACCATTGGAATCAATGGGACCATAGGAATCAGTGGGGCCATGGAAAACAATGGACCCGTAGGAATCAATGGGGCCATAGGAATCATTGCGGCCATAGATCTCAATGGGGCCATAGGGTCAATGGATCCGTAGGGATCAATGGGGCCACAGGAATCAATGGGGCCATAGAAATCATTGGGGCCATAAATTGCAATGGGGCCATTTTGATCAATGGAGCCATAGGAATCAATGGGGCCATAAGGATCCATGGGGCCGTAGAACTCAATGGGGCCATAGGGATCAATGGGTCCATAGGAATCAATGAGGCCATAGAACTCAATGGGGCCACAGGAATCAATGGGGCATAGGGATCAATTGGACCATAGGAATCAATGGGACCATAGGGATCAATGGTACAATAGGAATCAATGGGGCCACAGCTATCTATGGGACTAAAGGAATCAATGGGGCCATAGGAATCAATGGAGCCTTAGAACTCAATGGGGCCATAAAACTCAATGGGGCCATAGGGATCAATGGGAACATAGGGATTCATGGGGCCATAGGAATCACTGGGGCCATAGGAATCAATGAGGCCATAGAACTCAAAGGGGCCATAGGGATCAATGGGAACACAGGGATCAATGGGGCCTGTTGCAAACTAGGTTTGCTGCATTTGTCCAAGGTTAACCCAGAGTGACGTGGGGAAGCATACACACGCTCAATATGGGTTAAGCTTCGTTTATTGTTGGTTACACATCTGCTTATATAGACATTCTTTTGCTAAGATTAGGTTTACAGTTTTTGATCTTAAGCTACGTGATTGGATAAAGGAAGCTTACATAAAGGCTATAGTGATTAATGTCCCAATGGATTACATATTGTTCACAGAGGTACCATCCTTCATGGTTCCCATAACATCCAGTTCCTCAGATAACATCTAGTTCTATCAAAATCAGATCCGGTCGCTCTGGTTTCTGTTACTAGGTATGGTTTCTATAAACTTTGCACGCAACGCTACCCTACTTCTTAAATCCATTGTTCTTACCCAGATTTATTACATCCCTAACAGGGGCCATAGGAATCAATGGGACCATAGAGATCAATGGGGCCACAGGAATCAATGGGACCATAGGGATCAACGGGACCAAAGGGATCAATGGGGCCACAGGAATCAATGGGACCATAGGAATTAATGGGGCCATAGGAATGAATGGGGCCATAGAACTCAATGGGGCCATAGGGATCAATGGAGCCATAGGGATCGATGGTGCCATAGGAATCAATGGGGCCATAGGAATCAATGGGGCCATAGGGATCCATGGAGCCATAGGAATCAATGGGGCCACAGCGATCAATGGGACTTAAGGAATCAATGGGGCCATAGGAATCAATGGAGCCTTAGAACTCAATGAGGCCAGAGAACTCAATGGGGCCATAGGGATCAATGGGAACATAGGGATCGATGGGGCCATAGGAATCAATGGGGCCATAGGAATCAATGGGGCCATAGGAATCAGTGAGACCATAGGGATCATTTGTGCCATAGGAATCAATGGGGCCTTCGGTATCAATGGGGTTATAGGGATCAATGGGAAAATAGGGATCAATGGGACCATAGGGATCAATGGGACCGTAGGGATCAATGGGACCATAGGAATCAATGGGACCATAGGAATCAATGGGGCCATAGAACTCAATGGGGGCATAGAACTCAATGGGGCCATAGGGATCGATGGGGCCATAGGGATCAATGGGGCCTTAGGGATCAATGGGGCCATAGGAATCAATGGAGCCATAGGGATCAATAGGACCATAGGAGTCAATGGGGCCACAGGAATCAATGGGACCGTAGGAATCAATGGGGCCATAGGGATTAATGGGAGCATAGGGATCAATGGGGCCATAGGAATCAATTGGGCCATAGGGATCAATGTGGCCCTAGGAATCAATCAGGCCATAGGGATCTATTGGACCATAGGGATCAATTAGGCCACAGGAATCAATGGGACATTAGGAATCAATGGGTCCATAGGAATAAATGGGGCCATAGGGATCAATGGGGCCATAGGGATCGATGGGGCCATCGGAATCAATGGGGCCATAGGAATCAATGGGGCCATACGGATTCATGGGACCATAGGAATCAATGGGGCCATAGGGATCAATGGGACCATAGGAATCAATGGGGCCATAGGAATCAGTGAGACCATAGGGATCAATTGGGTCATCGGAATCAGTGGGGCCATAGGAATCAATGGGGCCATAGGGATCGATGGGGCCATAGGGATCGATGGGGCCATAGGAAACAATGGGGCCGTGGGAATCAATGGGGCCTTAGGGATCAATGGGGCCATATGAATCAATGGGGCCATAGAACTCAATGGGGCCATAGGGATCAATGGGACCATAGGAATCAATGGGGCCATAGGAATCAATGGGGCCATAGAACTCAAAGGGGGCATAGAACTCAATGGGGCCATAGGGATCGATGGGGCCATAGGGATCGATGGGGCCATAGGGATCAATGGGACCATAGGAATCAATGGGCCATAGGAATCAATAGGGCCATAGGGATCGATGGGGCCATAGAACTCAATGGGGCCTTAGGGATCAATGGGACCATAGGAATCAAATGGGCCATAGGAATCAATGGGGCCATAGGAATCAATGGGGCCATAGGGATCAATGGGGCCATAGGAATCAATGGAGCCTTAGGGATCAATGGGGCCATAGGGATCGATGGGGCCATAGGGTTCGATGGGGCTATAAAACTCCATGTGTCCGTAGGGATCAATGGGACCATAGGAATCAATGGGGCCATAGGGATCAATGGGACCATAGGAATCAATGGGGCCATAGGAATCAGTGAGACCATAGGGATCAATGGGGTCTTCGGAATCAGTGGGGCCATAGGAATCAATGGGGCCATAAGGATCAATGGGACCATAGGGATCAATGGGGCCAGAGGGATCAATGGGACCATAGGAATCAATGGGGCCATAGAACTCAATGGGGCCATCGGGATCAACGAAGCCATAGGAGTTAGTGGGGCCATAGGGATCCATGGGACCATAGGGATCTATGGTACAATAGGAATCAATGGGGCCACAGCGATCAATGGGACTTAAGGAATCAATGGGGCCATAGGAATCAATGGAGCCTTAGAACTCAATGAGGCCAGAGAACTCAATGGGGCCATAGGGATCAATGGGAACATAGGGATCGATGGGGCCATAGGAATCAATGGGGCTATAGGAATCAATGGGGCCATAGGAATCAGTGAGACCATAGGGATCATTTGTGCCATAGGAATCAATGGGGCCTTCGGTATCAATGGGGTTATAGGGATCAATGGGAAAATAGGGATCAATGGGACCATAGGGATCAATGGGACCGTAGGGATCAATGGGACCATAGGAATCAATGGGACCATAGGAATCAATGGGGCCATAGAACTCAATGGGGGCATAGAACTCAATGGGGCCATAGGGATCGATGGGGCCATAGGGATCAATGGGGCCTTAGGGATCAATGGGGCCATAGGAATCAATTTAGCCATAGGGATCAAGGGGACCATAGGAGTCAATGGGGCCACAGGAATCAATGGGACCGTAGGAATCAATGGGGCCATAGGGATTAATGGGAGCATAGGGATCAATGGGGCCATAGGAATCAATTGGGCCATAGGGATCAATGTGGCCCTAGGAATGAATCGGGCCATAGGGATCTTTTGGACCATAGGGATCAATTAGGCCACAGGAATCAATGGGACCATCGGAATCAATGGGTCCATAGGAATAAATGGGGCCATAGGGATCAATGGGGCCATAGGGATCGATGGGGCCATCGGAATCAATGGGGCCATACGAATTCATGGGACCATAGGAATCAATGGGGCCATTGAACTCAATGGGGCCATATGGATCAATGGGACCATTGGAATCAATGGGACCATAGGAATCAGTGGGGCCTTGGGGAAGAATGGGCCCGTAGGAATCAATGGGGCCATAGGAATCATTGCGGCCATAGATCTCAATGGGGCCATAGGGTCAATGGATCCGTAGGGATCAATGGGGCCACAGGAATCAATGGGGCATAGGGATCAATTGGACCATAGGGATCAATGGTACAATAGGAATCAATGGGGCCACAGCGATCTATGGGACTAAAGGAATCAATGGGGCCATAGGAATCAGTGGAGCTATAGAACTCAAAGGGGCCATAGAACTCAATGGGGCCATAGGGATCAATGGGAACACAGGGATCAATGGGGCCTGTTGCAAACGAGGTTTGCAGCATTTGTCCAAAGTTAACCAGAGTGACGTGGGGAAGCATACACACACTCAATATGAGTGAAGCTTCGTTTATTGTTGGTTACACATCTGCTTATATAGACATTCTGTTGCTAAGATTAGGTTTACAGTTCTTTGATCTTAAGCTACATGATTGCTTAAAGGAAGCTTACATAAAGGCTATAGTGATTAATGTCCCAATGGATTACATATTGTTCATAGAGGTACCATCCTTCATGGTTCCCATAACATCCAGTTCCTCAGATAACATCTAGTTCTATCGAAATCAGATCTGGTCGCTCTGGTTTCTGTTACTAAGTATGGTTTCTATAAACTTTGCACGCAACGCTACCCTACTTCTTAAATCCATTGTTCTTACCCAGATTTATTACATCCCTAACATTTCCCCTGTTTTTCTTTTAAAGTAAAGTAGTCATGTCCTCCTTGTTCTATCAGCCAATTTTGGAATATATCAGCTGAGGTGGCTAGGTTTACTTTAGGCGTAGTAAGTCGCATAGTACAGCTTACTACTAAGCGAGCTACAATTATAATCAAAATAATAATTAATACCCATTTTATTCCTTCCTTTAGCAGATCATAGAGCCAGGAAGAAAGGCCTGGAAAAATTGATCGAAACCACTCATCAATTGGGTTATGGTCTTTCGTCACCTTATTTGTGTGGTTAAGCAACCAGTGGATCTGATTTTGAATAGACTGACTATTATCTGACAGGTTAAAACAACACATACCCTCAAAATCTTTACACCCATGCCCTTGTGCTAGCAATAAGAAATCAATAGCAGCGCGGTTTTGCAGTACAGCGTTTCTTAAGCTATTCATATCTTCTAACATCTCTTCAAGAATCATTGATGTGATATTACTCTGTTTAACAGTCCAACAAGCTAGTCGCTCGATCTTGGTCAAGGCTTGGGCCGGAACCAAGAAAGAGGCAAAGATATTCTCTGTTGTTGTCCATAACTTTATCTCGTCTGAGCAGTCGGTTGTCAGTGCTGAGGCGGCTCTCCGATGTCGACGACCAGTACTATTAATTAAGGCCTTGGATATATTCAGCCATTCCTGGTGGCGAGGAGCAAACAAGGTTAATTTGCCCAAATAACATGGTCCCCCTACTATATTCTTAGGAAGGCCTGCCCAGGCCCTATCACCGCAAATGAGAAAAATACCTGGTGGTAGAGCTTTAGCGGACCAATTATTTAGTAGAATCTCCTGTTTTCTAACTCCCTTTTCAATTGTGAATCGTAAACCATAAGCATTTCCTAATGAGAAGCTGCCTCCACAATAAGTGGACCATGTAAAAGCAGCGCGATTCCTCGGAAAAACACTTGTCCAAGACCGATTTAAATATGGACTGTTAACAACTTTGGATTATTATGAGCAAATTTCTCAAAAGTACTTCCTGGCCCAAACAACAAACAAGTGGTTCTAGAGCCATTTACATTATCAACCATACGGGATCCCAGTAGATCCAACTCTTGGGGGTCCCATGGCAAGGAGTTATTAAGGCTGCGAATTAAACACGCACTTTGTGTCGCGGGTTCTGAATAATTACAAGCAGAAATATTTCTGACATACGCTTTAAACTCCCGAGACTCATACCCAGGCCACCCAATTAAACAGGTACGAAAAGGCTCTCCTGCCGATTGTAAGCTAAGACAAAAATCTGGATTATGCGTAAGATTTGCCCATGTTACCCAAACATTCGAACTAGATGCCAATAGCGGTGGATGCCTGGTCGTTGCCACTGGGAGAATCAGCAGGAATGTCATGATGTTCCACAACAGCTCGTGTCCACTTCGTAGGGACCCACAATGGACCGAAGGCTGAAGATGACCTGCCTGTAATTGCTCCTGCACCAGCTGCGTAGCTTGATTCAGGCTTTCACGGTTCAACGGCCACTGCTCGATCCAAACAGGAGTGTCTATCATCCACTTCAGGCGGATCGGGAAAGCCCATGCAGTAGCCGTCACTAAAAAGGTGAAAGTTCTCCGAAAATGACCGTTTCTCCCACACCTAAAACAGCGTTGAGAGCGCGGGGTCGATGAGGCTGCCTTGTTCTCTGTTTGCTGTAACAACGGTCCAAAGGCAGCAAACACCCGATCCTGAGCTCCGACCAGTTTCTCACCTATGTCCTGAATAACAGAGCTTAACATCGCTTGTGTGGGGGTAGGCACTCAGCTCATACGTTCTAGCATTTCTTCGACAGTGGCATTTAAGGGGAGAGTGGCAGGAATTGCTTTTGTTGCTTGATTACTATTTTCTAATAGACACTGGCATAACAAGGACTGTTTCATCCAGTCAGGTACATCTGCATGTGACAACGCTTCAGTTATCTTATCAACAAAGTTAGCGAAAGATTCGTCCCGACCTTGCTTAATTGACAAATAAGATGGGGCAGGTTTCGAAAATCGAACCATATTATATGCATCTCGCGCTAGATTCATACTTTCCATACAAACTTCAGGCCCCATCTGAACCTGCATTTCTGGTCTGGAAAACATATTACTGCCCATCAATTGATCAGCAGTCACTTGATATAATGGATCATGCATGTCCCGAGGAGCACTAGCACTTAATTCGCATAAATGACGCCAATGAGATTGCCACATCATTTGTTCTGACGGTTTCATAATCATTCGCATAATAGTCTTTATATCTTCTCGAACAAGCACACTGCTAGACCACAAGTAAGTTAATAGCTGGCGAGCAGGTTCACTATGCAACCCATGTTCTGATACCGTAGAACGCAATTGAAATAACATTTTCCAACCAAGTGGAACATGAACCCCCTGAGCTCCACCGTTTGCTGTGGGCTCGAATCGAATGGGAAAAGCCTGGCCAATTATTTCAGCTACATCAGAATGACCCTGCTCCACAGCATGCCGAGCGATTTCTGCCCAACAGGGCCGAGGCATTGTACTCATAGCAACTTTGCCTTTAACTGTCCCATTGTTAACATTGTCCGAAGACGATAGCGGGGGCGGAGGCGGTGGGAGATCCCCATTTCCCTCCTCTGGGGGAAAAAGGTCAGGTTCTGTCTCCGGGTCCTCAGGCGCCGGTGCAGTAGGCATCACCGCTGATACCCGAACAGGGACAGGAATCCCTAGGGACGGCTGAGGGGGATCCTCAATTCGACCAGTCGCAGCAGAAGCCCCGCCCTGCAACTGAGCAACTGCTTGTCCTGCTACCTCCTGTTCAATCTTATGCCGCTTTATGCAATTAATAATCTCTCACCAGGGCTTCATCAACTTTTTCGCCTCCTTTCTATCATCAATAACATGATCCCACAGCACGTCACCCAAGGTGCGCCACTGATCGATATTAAATAATGTCCCTGCATGCAAGAAAACCCCCACCGTCCGACCATAATCCAAAATATTTGGCACTGCTTTAAGGGTGCCAGCACTAATTCCCCGCTTTTCCAAAAAGCACGATAAAAGGTTTTGGGCTACGTCTCTCTCCATCCGTTCTGTCCAGCACGAACAAAGGCACACTGTGGAGGAGAAATCGCGTCGGCCGATCGCTAAGCCCCTGGATCCCGTGCTGGTCCCGCTGCGCGGTCAACCGAAGCTACGCAGTTTTTCTGCTCTACCGGTCCCGCTGCGCGGTCGACCGAAACTACGCAGCTTCTCTGCGGCAAAGCAGCAGAGGCTCTAGTCCAAGCACCACGTACTTGGGTCCCTGTTCGGGCGCCAGATGTTGCAAACTAGGTTTGCAGCATTTGTCCAAGGTAAACCAGAGTGACGTGGTGAAGCATACACACACTCAATATGAGTGAAGCTTCGTTTATTGTTGGTTACACATCTGCTTATATAGACATTCTGTTGCTAAGATTCGGTTTACAGTTCTTTGATCTTAAGCTACGTGATTGCTTAAAGGAAGCTTACATAAAGGCTATAGTGATTAATGTCCCAATGGATTACATATTGTTCATAGAGGTACCATCCTTCATGGTTCCCATAACATCCAGTTCATCAGATAACATCTAGTTCTATTGAAATCAGATCCGGTCGCTCTGGTTTCTGTTACTAAGTATGGTTTCTATAAACTCTGCACGCAACGCTACCCTACTTCTTAAATCCATATTTCTTACCAAAATTTATTACATCCCTAACAGGGGCCATAGGAATCAATGGGGCCATAGGGATCAATGGGGCCATAGGGATCAATGGGGCCATAGGAATCAATGGGACCATAGGGATCAATGGGACCATAGGGATCAATGGGGCCACAGGAATCAATGGGGCCATAGGAATGAATGGGGCCATAGGAATGAATGGGGCCATAGAACTCAATGGGGCCATAGGGATCAATAGGGCCATAGGAATAAATGGGGCCATAGAACTCAATGGGGCCATAGGGATGAGTGGGGATATAGGAATCAATGGGGCCATAGGGATCAATGGGGCCATAGAAATCGATGGGGCCATAGGAATCAATGGGGCCATAGGAATCAATGGGGCCATAGGGATCAATGGGGCCATAGTAATCAATGGGGCCATAGGGATCAATGGGGCCATATGGATCAATGGGACCATAGGAATCAATGGGACCATAGGAATCAGTGGGGCCATAGGAATCAGTGGGGCCATAGAACTCAGTGGGGCCATAGGGATCAATGAGGCCATAGGGATCTATGGGGCCATAGGGATCAATGGGGCCATGGGGATCAATGGGGCCACAGGAATCAATGGGGCCATAGGAATCATTGCGAACATAGATCTCAAAGGGGCCATAGGGATCAATAGACACATAGGGATCAATGGAGCCATAGGGATCAATGGGGCCACAGGAATCAGTGGGGTCAAAGGAATCATTGGGGCCATAGATTGCAATGGGGCCATTGGGATCAATGGAGCAATAGGAATCAATGGGGCCATAGGAATCAATGGGGCCAAAGAACTCAATTGGGCCATAGGAATCAATGGGGCCATAGGAATCAATGGGGCCATAGGAATCAATGTGGCCATAGGAATCAATGGGACCATAATAATCAATGTGGCCAGAGGAATCAATGGGGCCATAGGAATCAATGGGGCCATAGGAATCAATGGGGCCATAGGGATCAATGGGACCATAGGAATCAATGAGGCCATAGGAATCAGTGAGACCATAGGGATCAATGGGACCATAGGAATCAGTGGGGCCATAGGGATCAATGGGGCCATAGGAATCAATGGGGCCATAGGGATCAATGGGGCCATAGAAATCAGTGGGGCCATAGGAATCAGTGGGGCCATAGGGATCGAAGGGACCATAGGAATCAATGGGGGCATAGGGATCAATGGAACCATAAGAATCAATGGAGCCATAGAACTCAAATAGGCCATAGAACTCAATGGGGCCATAGGGATCAATGAGGCCATAGGGATCTATGGGGCCATAGGGATCAATGCGGCCATAGGAATCAATGGGGCCATAGGGATCAATGGGGCCATGGGGATCAATGGGGCCACAGGAATCAATGGGGCCATAGGAATCATTGCGGCCATAGATCTCAAAGGGGCCATAGGGATCAATAGAGACATAGGGATCAATGGAGCCATAAAGATCAATGGGGCCACAGGAATCAGTGGGGCCATAGCAATCATTGGGGCCATAGATTGCAATAGGGCCATTGGGATCAATGGAGCCATAGGAATCAATGGGGCCACAGCGATCAATGGGTCCATAGGAATCAATGGGGCCATAGGAATCAATGAGGCCAAAGAACTCAATGGGGCCATAGGAATCAATGGAGCCATAGGAATCAATGGGGCCATAGGAATCAATGTGGCCATAGGAATCAATGGGACCATAATAATCAATGTGGCCAGAGGAATCAATGGGGCCATAGGGATCAATGGTGTCATAGAACTCAATGGAGCCATAGGGATCAATGGTACCATAGGAATCAATGAGGCCATAGGAATCAGTGAGATCATAGGGATCATTGGTGCCATAGGAATCAGTGGGGCCATAGGGATCAATGGGGCCATAGGAATCAATGGGGCCATAGGGATCAATGGGGCCATAGAAATCAGTGGGGCCATATGAATCAGTGGGGCCATAGGGATCGAAGGGACCATAGGAATCAATGGGGTCATAGGGATCAATGGAACCATAAGAATCAATGGAGCCATAGAACTCAAATAGGCCATAGAACTCAATGGGGCCATAGGGATCAATGGGAACATAGGGATCAATGGGGCCATAGGAATCAATGGGGCCATAGGAATCAATGGGGCCATAGGGATCAATGGGACCATAATGATCAATGGGGTCACAGGAATCAATGGGACCATAGGAATCAATGGGGCCATAGAACTCAATGGGGCCATAGGGATCAATAGGGCCATAGCAATCAATGGAGCCATAGGGATCAGTGGGGCCATAGGGATCGAAGGGGCCATAGGAATCAATGGGGCCATGGGAATCAATGGGGCCATAGGGATCAATGGGGCCATATGAATCAATGGGGCCATAGGAATCAATGGGGCCATAGGGATCAATGCGGCCATAGGAATCAATGGGGCCATAGGGATCCATGGGACCATAGGGATCAATGGGGCCACAGGAATCAATGGGACCCTAGGAATCAATGGGGCCATAGAACTCAAAGGGGCCATAGAACTCAAAGGGGCCATAGGGATCAGTAGAGACATAGGGATCAATGGAGCCATAAAGATCAATGGGGCCACAGGAATCAGTGGTTCCATAGGAATCATTGGGCCCATAGATTGCAATAGGGCCATTGGGATCAATGGAGCCATAGGAATCAATGGGGCCATATGGATCAATGGGTCCATAGGAATCAATGGGGCCATAGGAATCAATGAGGCCAAAGAACTCAATGGGGCCATAGGAATCAATGGGGCCATAGGAATCAATGGGGCCATAGGAATCAATGTGGCCATAGGAATCAATGGGACCATAATAATCAATGTGGCCAGAGGAATCAATGGGGCCATAGGGATCAATGGTGTCATAGAACTCAATGGAGCCATAGGGATCAATGGTACCATAGGAATCAATGAGGCCATAGGAATCAGTGAGATCATAGGGATCATTGGTGCCATAGGAATCAGTGGGGCCATAGGGATCAATGGGGCCATAGGAATCAATGGGGCCATAGGGATCAATGGGGCCATAGAAATCAGTGGGGCCATATGAATCAGTGGGGCCATAGGGATCGAAGGGACCATAGGAATCAATGGGGTCATAGGGATCAATGGAACCATAAGAATCAATGGAGCCATAGAACTCAAATAGGCCATAGAGCTCAATGGGGCCATAGGGATCAATGGGAACATAGGGATCAATGGGGCCATAGGAATCAATGGGACCATAATGATCAATGGGGTCACAGGAATCAATGGGAGCATAGGAATCAATGGGGCCATAGAACTCAATGGGGCCATAGGGATCAATAGAGCCATAGCAATCAATGGGGCCATAGGGATCAATGGGGCCATAGGGATCGATGGGGCCATAGGAATCAAAGGGGCCATGGGAATCAATGGGGCCATAGGGATCAATGTGGCTATAGGGATCAATGGGGCCATAGGAATCAATGGGGCCATAGGAATCAATGGGGTCATAGGAATCAATGGGGCCATAGGGATCGATGGGGCCATAGGAATCAATGGGGCCCTAGGAATCAATGGGGCCATAGGGATCAATGGGGACATAAAGATCAATGGTTCCATAGGAATCGGTGGGGTCATAGGAATCAATGGGGTCATAGGAATCAATGGGGCCATAGAACTCAATGGCGCCATAGGGATCAATAAGGCCATAGGAATCAATGGTGCCATAGGAATCAATGGAGCCATATAACTCAATGGGGCCATAGGGATCAATGGAACCATAGGAATCAATGGGGCCATAGAACTCAAAGGGGCCATAGGAATCAATGAAGCCATAGGAATCAATGGGGCCATAGGAATCAATGAGGCCATAGAACTCAAAGGGGTCATAGGGATTAATGGGACCATAGGAATCAATGGGGCCATAGGAATCAATGGGGACTTAGGGATCAATGGGGCCATTGGGATTAATGGGGCCTTAGAACTCAATGGGGCCTTAGGAATCAATGGGGCCATAGGGATCGATGGGGCAATAGAACTCAAAGGGGCCATAGGCATCAATGGTACCCTAGGAATCAATGCGGCCATAGAACTCTATGTTGCCATAGGAATCAATGGGGCCATAGGAATCAGTGGGGCCATAGGAATCTGTGGGGCCATAGGAATCAATGGGGCCATTGGAATCAGTGGGGCCATAGAACTCAGTGGTGCCATTGGGATCAATAAGGCCATAGGAATCAATGGGGCCACAGGAATCAAAGGGGCCATAGGAATCAATGGGACCATAGGGATCAATGGGGCCACAGGAATCAATGGGACCATAAGAATCAATGGGGCCATAGGAATCAATGGGGCTATAGGGATCAATGGGGCCACAGAAATAAATGGGACCGTAGGAACAGGTTAACAGGTTAACAGCTTAACAGCTTAACAGGTTGAAGATCTGCTTAGCATGGTGATAGAACTGAAAGAGGAGGTTGAGAGACTGAGGGCCATCAGGGACTGCGAGAGGGAGATTGACTGGTGGAGTAGCTCCCTCTAGTGCCAGAGAGAAAGGCACCCAGGAGATCCCCCGAATTTGGTGGTGGACTCCCTGACCTGCCCCCGTCAGGTTGAGGGGGGGTATCTGAGGGATGGGGAGGGCTGGCAGAGAGTCCCAGCTCGGTACTGTAGGCGATTTCCCCCTCTGCCTACATCGTCTCCTCAAGTCCCTCTAAACAATAGGTTTGCAGTGTTGGATGTTGAAGGAGAAATAAGGGGGGAGGAGCGGGAAGATTCTCCCAAGAAGTCACCAATGGCAAGGCAGTCGACTCCATGCATTGAGACTGCAGCTGCCAAGAAGGAAAGAAAGGTGATCGTGGTGGGTGGCTCCCTTCTCAGGGGTACTGAGGGCCCCATTTGCAGACCAGACCCGTGCCGTAGAGAAGTGTGCTGTCTCCCTGGGGCCCGGGTTAGAGACATAACTAGAAGACTCCCAGATCTGATTCACCCCAATGACTACTATCCGTTGCTCATAGTTCAAGCAGATAGCAGTGAAATAACTCAAAGAAGCCTAAGAACTATGAAAAGAGATTTCAGGGGTCTAGGACGATTAGTTCAAGGTGTGGGAGCACAAGTGGTATTTGCTTCCATACCTTCTGGGGCAGCAAAGGACACGGAATGGGCTAGGAAAACACAAGTGATGAATAATTGGCTGAGAGGCTGGTGTAGAGACAGACACTTTGGGTTTTTTGACCACGGGGCAGTTTACTCAGCTCCTGGCCTGTTATCCGCTGATGGAATACACCTGTCCCAAAGGGGGAAACGAATTCTAGCCCGGGAGCTAGCTGGATTAATTGAGAGAGCTTTAAACTAGCTGTGATGGGGGTAGGGGATATAACAGGGCTCCCCAGGGAAGAGCCCAGGGGGGCTGTGCTGGAACAAAGGGTGAGGCAAGTGTCTCAGCTGAAGTGCATATACACCAACGCACGCAGCATGGGCAATAAACAAGAAGAGCTTGAAACCATTGTAAGGCAGGCAAACTATGACCTTGTTGCTATTACGGAAACATGGTGGGACCCCTCCCATGACTGGAGGACTGGGATGGATGGCTACAAGCTCTTCAGAAGGGATAGGCGGGGAAGAAAGGGTGGTGGCATAGCTCTCTATATCAAAGAGTGTCTTGATGTTGAAGGGCTTGAGGTTGGAAACGACCAAGTGGAGTGTCTGTGGGTAAGGATCAGGGGGATGGTCTGTAGGAGTGACATCGTGGTGGGGCTCTGTTATAGACCGCCTAGCCAAGATGAAGAGATAGATGAGGTGTTCTACAAGCAACTAGTAGATGTTGCACGATGGCCAGCACTAGTTCTCATGGGGGACTTCAACTTCCCTGATATATGCTGGAAATATAATACCGCGCAGAGGAAGCAGTCCTTGAGATTTCTGGAGTGTGTGGAAGATAGCTTCCTGACACAGCTGGTGCAGGAACCTACCAGGGGAAGTGCCCTGCTAGACCTGCTCTTCACTAACAGAGATGGACTAGTAGGAGATGTGAAGGTTGGGGATCGTCTTGGCCAGAGTGACCATGAAATGGTAGAGTTTGCTATTCTTGGTGACATCAAGAGGGTGACTAGCAAAACTGCTGCCTTGGACTTCCGGAGGGCAGACTTTGACCTGTTCAGGACGCTTGTTGCAAGGGTCCCTTGGGACTCGCTCCTGTGGGGTAAAGGGGTCCAGGAAGCCTGGGCCCTCCTCAAGACGGAAATCTTAAAGGCACAGGAGCAGGCTGTCCCTGAGTACCGTAAGTCAAGCCAGAGGGGAAAAAGACCAGTGTGGATGAACCGAGATCTTTTGTTGAGACTCCGGGAGAAAAAGAGAGTCTATGTCCTCTGGAAGATGGGACAGGCTACTTGGGGAGACTACAGGGAACTTGCCAAGATTTGCAGGCAGGAAGTTAGAAATGCAAAAGCCCAGCTTGAACTTAGACTGGCTACTGCAGTAAAGGAGAACAAAAAATTCTTTTATAAATATATTAACAGTAAAAGAAGAACTAAGGAGAATTTCCCTCCTTTACTTGATGCGGCAGGGAATGTAACCACAGAGGATAAGGAAAAGGCTCAGGTTCTCAATGCCTTCTTCACGTCTGTCTTTAATAGATAGACCAGTTATCCTCAGGATACTCCTCGCCCTGACCTGGAAGTCTGGGACGAAGAGCATCATACACCCCCTGTGATCCCAGCAGAGACAGTCAGAGACCTGCTCCTCCATCTGAACTGCCACAAGTCCATGGGGCCAGATGGGATCCACCCAAGGGTGCTGAGGGAGCTGGCAGAGGTGATTGCCAAGCCCCTTTCTGCCATCTATCAGCATTCCTGGTCATCTGGAGAGGTCCCGCAAGATTGGAGGCTTGCCGATGTGACTCCCATCTACAAGAAAGGCCGTAAGGAAGATCCGGGGAACTACAGGCCTGTCAGCCTGACCTCGGTATCAGGGAAAGTTATGGAGCAATTGATCTTGAGGGAGATCACACGGCACATGCATGGCAATCAGGGGATCAGACCCAGCCAGCACGGGTTCACAAAGGGCAGGTCGTGCTTGTCCAACCTCATCTCCTTCTAAGACTGGGTGACCAGACTGGTAGATGAGGGAAAGGCTGTTGATGTAGTCTACCTGGACTTCAGCAAAGCCTTTGACACGGTCTCCCACAGTATTCTCCTGCAGAAGCTGGCAGCCCATGGTGTGGACAGGTTCACTCTTCTCTGGGTTGAGAATTGGCTAGAGGGCCGTGCCCAGCGGGTAGTGGTTAATGGAGTCAAGTCCAGCTGGCGTCCTGTCACGAGTGGTGTCCCCCAAGGGTCGGTATTGGGGCCCATCTTGTTTAATATCTTTATTGATGACCTGGATGAGGGGATTGAGTGTACCCTCAGTAAGTTTGCGGATGACACCAAGTTGGGAGGATGTGTTGATCTGTCTGAGGGTAGGGAGGCCCTTCAGCGGGATCTGGATAGGCTAGACAGTTGGGCTGAGGTCAATGGGATGAGGTTCAATAAGGCCAAGTGCCGGGTCCTGCACTTTGGCCACAATAACCCCATGCAATGCTATAGGCTTGGGGCAGAATGGCTTGAGGAGTGTATAGAGGAAAAGGACCTGGGGGTGTTGGTTGATGCTCGGCTCAATATGAGCCGGCAGTGTGCCCAGGTGGCCAAGAAGGCCAATGGCATCCTGGCCTGTATTAGGAATAGTGTGGCCAGCAGGAGCAGGGAGGTGATCATCCCCCTGTACTCAGCTCTGGTGCGGCCGCACCTCGAGTACTGTGTTCAGTTTTGGGCCCCTCACTACAAGAGAGACATCAAGGCCCTGGAGCGTGTTCAGAGAAGGGCAACAAAACTGGTGAGGGGTCTGGAGCACAGGTCTTACGAGGAGCGGCTGAGGGAGCTGGGATTGTTTAGTTTGGGGAAAAGGAGGCTCAGAGGAGACCTCATTGCACTCTACCACTTTCTGAAGGGAGGCTGTGGTAAGGAGGGGGTCAGCCTCTTCTCCCAGGTAACTAATGACAGGACGAGAGGGAATGGCCACAAGTTGTGCCGGGGAAGATTTAGATTAGACTTGAGGAAAAATTTTTTCTCTGAAAGAGTGGTCCGGCACTGGAATGGCCTGCCTAGGGAGGTGGTTGAGGCACCGTCCCTAGCGCTGTTCAAGAAGCGTTTAGATGAGGTGCTGAGGGATTTGATTTAGTAGCTTGGTGGGTAGGGATGGTGGTGTGAGGATGGTTGGACTAGATGATCTTGTAGGTCCTATCCAACCTAATGTATCTATGAATCTATGAATCAATGGGGCCATAGGGATCAATGGGGCCATAGGGATCAATGGGGCCATAGGGATCGATGGGGCCATACGGATCGATGGGGCCCTAGGAATCAATGGGGCCCTAGGAATCAATGTGGCCATAGGGATCAATGGGGCCATAGGAATCAATGGGGCCATAGGAACCAAAAGGGCCATAGGGATCAATGGGACCATAGGGATCAATGGGACCACAGGGATCAATGGGACAACAGGGATCAACGGGACCATAGGAATCAATGGGGCCATAGGAATCCGTGGGGCCATAGAACTCAGTGGGGCCATAGGGATAAATGGGGCAACAGGAATCAATGGGACCATAGGAATCAATGGGACCATAGGGATCAACGGGGCCATAGGAATCAATGGGGTAATAGGAATCAATGGGGCCATAGGGATCAATGCGGCCATAGGGATCAATGGGGATATAGGGATCAATGGGGCCATAGGGATCAATGGGGCCTTAGGAATGAATGGGCCATAGAACTCAAAGGGGCCATAGGGATCAATGGGGCCTTAGAACTCAATGGAGCCATAGTGATCATTGGGGCCATAGGAATCAATGGGTCCATAGAACTCAATGGTGCCGTAGGGATAAATGGAACCATAGGAATCAATGGAGCCATAAAACTCAATGTGGCCATAGGGATCAATGGGACCATAAAAATCAATGGGGCCATAGGAATCAATGGGGCCATAAGAATCAATGGGGCCAAAGAACTCAAATGGGCAATAGAACTCAATGGGGCCATAGGGATCAATGGGAACATAGGAATCAATGGGGCCATAGAAATCAAAAAGGCCATAGGAATCAATGGGGCCATAGGGATCAATTGGGCCATAGAACTCAATGGGGCCATAGGGATCATTTGGGCCTTTGGAATCAATGGGGCCTTAGGAATCAATGGGGCCATAGGGATCAATTATGCTATAGGGATCAATGAGGCCATAGAACTCTATGGGGCCATAGGGATCAATGGGGCCTGAGGAATCAATGGGGACATAGGGATCAATGGGGTCATAGAAGTCATTGGGGCCATAGGAATCAGTGGGGCCATAGAACTCAGTGCGGCCATAGGGATCGATGGGGCCATAGGAATCAATGGGACCATAGGGATCAATGGGATAATAGGGATCAATGGGACCAAAGGAATCAATGGGGCCATAGGAATCCGTGGGGCCATAGAACTCAGTGGGGCCATAGGGATAAATGGGGCCACAGGAATCAATGGGACCATAGGAATCAATGGGACCATAGGGATCAATGGGGAAATAGAACTCAATGGGGCCATAGGAATCAATGGGGCCATAGGAATCAATGGGGCCATAGGGATCGATGGGGTCATAGGAATCGATGGGGCCATAGGGATCGATGGGGCCATAGGGATGAATGCGGCCATAGAACTCAATGGTGCCATAGGAATCAGTGGGGCCACAGGAATCAGTGGGGCCATAGGAATCAGTGGGGCCATAGGAATCAATGGGGCCATTGGGATCAATAAGGCCATAGGAATCAGTGGGGCCACAGGAATCAGTGGGGCCATAGGAATCAGTGGGGCCATAGAACTCAGTGCTGCCATAGGGATCAATGGGACCATAGGAATCAATGGGGCCATTGGGATCAATAAGGCCATAGGAATCAATGGGGCCACAGGAATCAAAGGGGCCATAGGAATCAATGGGACCTTAGGAATCAATGGGGCCATAGGAATCAATGGGGCCATAGGAATCAATGGGACAATAGGGATCATTGGGGCCATAGGAATCAATGGGGCCATAGGAATCCGTGGGGCCATAGAACTCAGTGGGGCCATAGGGATAAATGGGGCCACAGGAATCAATGGGACCAGAGGAATCAATGGGACCATACGGATCGATGGGGCCTTAGGAATCAATGGGGTCATAGGAATCAATGGGGCCATAGGGATCAATGCGGCCATAGGGATCAATGTGGCTATAGGGATCAATGGGGCCATTGAACTCAATGGGGCCATAGGAATCATTGGGGTCATAGGAATCAATGGGGCCATAGGGATCGATGGGGCCATAGGAATCAATGGGGCCCTAGGAATCAATGGGGCCATAGGGATCAATGGGGACATAAAGATCAATGGTTCCATAGGAATCGGTGGGGTCATAGGAATCAATGGGGTCATAGGAATCAATGGGGCCATAGAACTCAATGGGACCATAGGGATCAATAAGGCCATAGGAATCAATGGTGCCATAGGAATCAATGGAGCCATATAACTCAATGGGGCCATAGGGATCAATGGAACCATAGGAATCAATGGGGCCATAGAACTCAAAGGGGCCATAGGAATCAATGAAGCCATAGGAATCAATGGGGCCATAGGAATCAATGAGGCCATAGAACTCAAAGGGGTCATAGGGATTAATGGGACCATAGGAATCAATGGGGCCATAGGAATCAATGGGGACTTAGGGATCAATGGGGCCATTGGGATTAATGGGGCCTTAGAACTCAATGGGGCCATAGGAATCAATGGGGCCATAGGGATCGATGGGGCAATAGAACTCAAAGGGGCCATAGGCAGCAATGGTACCCTAGGAATCAATGCGGCCATAGAACTCTATGGTGCCATAGGAATCAATGGGGCCATAGGAATCAGTGGGGCCATAGGAATCTGTGGGGCCATAGGAATCAATGGGGCCATTGGAATCAGTGGGGCCATAGAACTCAGTGGTGCCATTGGGATCAATAAGGCCATAGGAATCAATGGGGCCACAGGAATCAAAGGGGCCATAGGAATCAATGGGACCATAGGGATCAACGGGGCCACAGGAATCAATGGGACCATAAGAATCAATGGGGCCATAGGAATCAATGGGGCTATAGGGATCAATGGGGCCACAGAAATAAATGGGACCGTAGGAACAGGTTAACAGGTTAACAGCTTAACAGCTTAACAGGTTGAAGATCTGCTTAGCATGGTGATAGAACTGAAAGAGGAGGTTGAGAGACTGAGGGCCATCAGGGACTGCGAGAGGGAGATTGACTGGTGGAGTAGCTCCCTCAAGTGCCAGAGAGAAAGGCACCCAGGAGATCCCCCGAATTTGGTGGTGGACTCCCTGACCTGCCCCCGTCAGGTTGAGGGGGGGTATCTGAGGGATGGGGAGGGCTGGCAGAGAGTCCCAGCTCGGTACTGTAGGCGATTTCCCCCTCTGCCTACATCGTCTCCTCAAGTCCCTCTAAACAATAGGTTTGCAGTGTTGGATGTTGAAGGAGAAATAAGGGGGGAGGAGCGGGAAGATTCTCCCAAGAAGTCACCAATGGCAAGGCAGTCGACTCCATGCATTGAGACTGCAGCTGCCAAGAAGGAAAGAAAGGTGATCGTGGTGGGTGGCTCCCTTCTCAGGGGTACTGAGGGCCCCATTTGCAGACCAGACCCGTGCCGTAGAGAAGTGTGCTGTCTCCCTGGGGCCCGGGTTAGAGACATAACCAGAAGACTCCCAGATCTGATTCACCCCAATGACTACTATCCGTTGCTCATAGTTCAAGCAGATAGCAGTGAAATAACTCAAAGAAGCCTAAGAACTATGAAAAGAGATTTCAGGGGTCTAGGACGATTAGTTCAAGGTGTGGGAGCACAAGTGGTATTTGCTTCCATACCTTCTGGGGCAGCAAAGGACACGGAATGGGCTAGGAAAACACAAGTGATGAATAATTGGCTGAGAGGCTGGTGTAGAGACAGACACTTTGGGTTTTTTGACCACGGGGCAGTTTACTCAGCTCCTGGCCTGTTATCCGCTGATGGAATACACCTGTCCCAAAGGGGGAAACGAATTCTAGCCCGGGAGCTAGCTGGATTAATTGAGAGAGCTTTAAACTAGCTGTGATGGGGGTAGGGGATATAACAGGGCTCCCCAGGGAAGAGCCCAGGGGGGCTGTGCTGGAACAAAGGGTGAGGCAAGTGTCTCAGCTGAAGTGCATATACACCAACGCACGCAGCATGGGCAATAAACAAGAAGAGCTTGAAACCATTGTAAGGCAGGCAAACTATGACCTTGTTGCTATTACGGAAACATGGTGGGACCCCTCCCATGACTGGAGGACTGGGATGGATGGCTACAAGCTCTTCAGAAGGGATAGGCGGGGAAGAAAGGGTGGTGGCATAGCTCTCTATATCAAAGAGTGTCTTGATGTTGAAGGGCTTGAGGTTGGAAACGACCAAGTGGAGTGTCTGTGGGTAAGGATCAGGGGGATGGTCTGTAGGAGTGACATCGTGGTGGGGCTCTGTTATAGACCGCCTAGCCAAGATGAAGAGATAGATGAGGTGTTCTACAAGCAACTAGTAGATGTTGCACGATGGCCAGCACTAGTTCTCATGGGGGACTTCAACTTCCCTGGTATATGCTGGAAATACAATACCGCGCAGAGGAAGCAGTCCTTGAGATTTCTGGAGTGTGTGGAAGATAGCTTCCTGACACAGCTGGTGCAGGAACCTACCAGGGGAAGTGCCCTGCTAGACCTGCTCTTCACTAACAGAGATGGACTAGTAGGAGATGTGAAGGTTGGGGATCGTCTTGGCCAGAGTGACCATGAAATGGTAGAGTTTGCTATTCTTGGTGACATCAAGAGGGTGACTAGCAAAACTGCTGCCTTGGACTTACGGAGGGCAGACTTTGACCTGTTCAGGACGCTTGTTGCAAGGGTCCCTTGGGACTCGCTCCTGTGGGGTAAAGGGGTCCGGGAAGCCTGGGCCCTCCTCAAGACGGAAATCTTAAAGGCACAGGAGCAGGCTGTCCCTGAGTACCGTAAGTCAAGCCAGAGGGGAAAAAGACCAGTGTGGATGAACCGAGATCTTTTGTTGAGACTCCGGGAGAAAAAGAGAGTCTATGTCCTCTGGAAGATGGGACAGGCTACTTGGGGAGACTACAGGGAACTTGCCAAGATTTGCAGGCAGGAAGTTAGAAATGCAAAAGCCCAGCTTGAACTTAGACTGGCTACTGCAGTAAAGGAGAACAAAAAATCCTTTTATAAATATATTAACAGTAAAAGAAGAACTAAGGAGAATTTCCCTCCTTTACTTGATGCGGCAGGGAATGTAACCACAGAGGATAAGGAAAAGGCTCAGGTTCTCAATGCCTTCTTCACGTCTGTCTTTAATAGATAGACCAGTTATCCTCAGGATACTCCTCGCCCTGACCTGGAAGTCTGGGACGAAGAGCATCATACACCCCCTGTGATCCCAGCAGAGACAGTCAGAGACCTGCTCCTCCATCTGAACTGCCACAAGTCCATGGGGCCAGATGGGATCCACCCAAGGGTGCTGAGGGAGCTGGCAGAGGTGATTGCCAAGCCCCTTTCTGCCATCTATCAGCATTCCTGGTCATCTGGAGAGGTCCCGCAAGATTGGAGGCTTGCCGATGTGACTCCCATCTACAAGAAAGGCCGTAAGGAAGATCCGGGGAACTACAGGCCTGTCAGCCTGACCTCGGTATCAGGGAAAGTTATGGAGCAATTGATCTTGAGGGAGATCACACGGCACGTGCATGGCAATCAGGGGATCAGACCCAGCCAGCACGGGTTCACAAAGGGCAGGTCGTGCTTGTCCAACCTCATCTCCTTCTAAGACTGGGTGACCAGACTGGTAGATGAGGGAAAGGCTGTTGATGTAGTCTACCTGGACTTCAGCAAAGCCTTTGACACGGTCTCCCACAGTATTCTCCTGCAGAAGCTGGCAGCCCATGGTGTGGACAGGTTCACTCTTCTCTGGGTTGAGAATTGGCTAGAGGGCCGTGCCCAGCGGGTAGTGGTTAATGGAGTCAAGTCCAGCTGGCGTCCTGTCACGAGTGGTGTCCCCCAAGGGTCGGTATTGGGGCCCATCTTGTTTAATATCTTTATTGATGACCTGGATGAGGGGATTGAGTGTACCCTCAGTAAGTTTGCGGATGACACCAAGTTGGGAGGATGTGTTGATCTGTCTGAGGGTAGGGAGGCCCTTCAGCGGGATCTGGATAGGCTAGACAGTTGGGCTGAGGTCAATGGGATGAGGTTCAATAAGGCCAAGTGCCGGGTCCTGCACTTTGGCCACAATAACCCCATGCAATGCTATAGGCTTGGGGCAGAATGGCTTGAGGAGTGTATAGAGGAAAAGGACCTGGGGGTGTTGGTTGATGCTCGGCTCAATATGAGCCGGCAGTGTGCCCAGGTGGCCAAGAAGGCCAATGGCATCCTGGCCTGTATTAGGAATAGTGTGGCCAGCAGGAGCAGGGAGGTGATCATCCCCCTGTACTCAGCTCTGGTGCGGCCGCACCTCGAGTACTGTGTTCAGTTTTGGGCCCCTCACTACAAGAGAGACATCGAGGCCCTGGAGCGTGTTCAGAGAAGGGCAACAAAACTGGTGAGGGGTCTGGAGCACAGGTCTTACGAGGAGCGGCTGAGGGAGCTGGGATTGTTTAGTTTGGGGAAAAGGAGGCTCAGAGGAGACCTCATTGCACTCTACCACTTTCTGAAGGGAGGCTGTGGTAAGGAGGGGGTCAGCCTCTTCTCCCAGGTAACTAATGACAGGACGAGAGGGAATGGCCACAAGTTGTGCCGGGGAAGATTTAGATTAGACTTGAGGAAAAATTTTTTCTCTGAAAGAGTGGTCCGGCACTGGAATGGCCTGCCTAGGGAGGTGGTTGAGGCACCGTCCCTAGCGCTGTTCAAGAAGCGTTTAGATGAGGTGCTGAGGGATTTGATTTAGTAGCTTGGTGGGTAGGGATGGTGGTGTGAGGATGGTTGGACTAGATGATCTTGTAGGTCCTATCCAACCTAATGTATCTATGAATCTATGAATCTATGAATCAATGGGGCCATAGGGATCAATGGGGCCATAGGGATCAATGGGGCCATAGGGATCGATGGGGCCATAGGGATCGATGGGGCCCTAGGAATCAATGGGGCCCTAGGAATCAATGGGGCCATAGGGATCAATGGGGACATAAAGATCAATGGGGCCATAGGGATCGATGGGGTCATAGAAATCAATGGGGTCATAGGAATCAATGGGGCCATAGAACTCAATGGGGCCATAGGGATCAATGGGGCCGTAGGAATCAATGGTGCCATAGGAATCAATGGTGCCATAGGAATCAATGGAGCCATATAACTCAATGGGGCCATAAGGATCAATGGAACCATAGGAATCAATGGGGCCATAGAACTCAAAGGGGCCATAGTAATCAATGAAGCCATAGGAATCAATGGGGCCATAGGAATCAATGAGGCCATAGAACTCAAAGGGGCCATAGGGATTAATGGGACCATAGGAATCAACGTGGCCATAGGAATCAATGGGGCCTTAGGGATCAATGGGGCCATTGGGATCAATGGGGCCTTAGAACTCAATGGGGCCATAGGGATCAATGGGGCCATAGGGATCAATGGGGCCATAGGGATCAATGGGGCCATAGGAATCAATGTGCCTATAGAACTCAAAGGGGCCTTAGGAATCAATGGGGCAATAGAACTCAATGGGGCCATAGGAAAAATGGAGCCGTAGAACTCAATGGGGCCATAGAACTCAATGGGGCCATAGGGATCAATGGGGCCATAGGGATCAATGGGGCCGTAGGGATCAATGGGGCCATAGGGATCAATGGGACCATCGAACTCAATGGGGCCATAGGGATAAATGTGACTGTAGGAAACAATGGGGCCATAGGGATCATTAAGGCCATAGGGATCAATGGGGCCATAGGAATCAATGGGGCCATAGAACTCCGTGGGGCCATAGGAATCAATGGGGCTTAGGAATCAATGGGGCCATAGGAATCAATGGGGACTTAGGGATCAATGGGGCCATAGGAATCAATGCGGCCATAGGGATCGATGGGGCCATAGGGTTCGATGGGGCTATAGAACTCCAAGGGTCCATAGGGATAAATGGGACCATAGGAATCAATGGGGTCATAGGAATCAATGGGGCCTTAGGGATCAATGTGACCATAGGAATCAATGGGGCCATTGAACTCAGTGGGGCCATAGGGATCAATGGGGCCATAGGAATCAATGGGGCCATAGGGATCAATGGAGCCATAGGGATCAATGGGGCCATAAGGGATCAATGGGCCCACAGCGATCAATGGGGCCACAGAAATCAATGGGGCCATAGGAGTCAATGGGGCCTTAGGAATCAATGGGGCCATAGGGATCAATGGGACCATAGGAATCAATGGGGCCATAGGAATCAGTGGGGCCATAGGAATCAATGGGGCGTATAACTCAATGGGGCCATAGAACTCATTGGGGCCTGTCACGGTGTTATCCGTGATAGTAACCCAGGAGGGAACCGAGAAGGGTAAAAGAAAGGGAGAGGTAAAAAAGACTGCCGCGCGGCCGCCTAAGCAGTGCCTCTCGCTCCAGGGGGAGGGGAAAACAGAGGGGATTAAGGGTTTGTAAAGATAAATACAACGGCACGATCTGAGAAGGCACGGTAACTTTACTAAATCTAATAAAATTGAACAATTGAGAGAGAGAGACAAAATTTCCAAACCAGAAAACTGGGAGCTTACGTTACACGTGCTGAACTCCTCACAGCCGCCCGGAGAGCGCGCCACCAAAAAGCGCGGGCCTGGTGTCTGGTGCGGAGCTCCGCCCCTCCCCTGCTCCCACAGCATTAACTCCTTAACGGCCTGCATGATGTTCTGATGTGGAATACCGGCATCAAAACCACAAAACCACAACATTCCACCCCTTATTCCACATCATCACATCATGCTTAACACATATCTATATAGAACCAAAAACAGTAATAACACAGATTACATACAAACATATCTATACATATACATATACACAGGGAATCACAGACTGGACTCCCCCAGCATCAGATTCCCTTGTGGTACACACTGGACATCCCCATTTTTATCCATTACCCACCAGGTGCACCCAGGTCCCTGTGCGAAAACTGTTCCACGGAGGGGTTTGCCCTTTCCAGAGGCTGGAAGGACCCACACTGCTTTTCCCAACATGCTCTTCACATGTACTACAGGGACCTTATGTCCCCCTGTAGGGAGCTGGATTGTGTAGGACCATCTCGGTTCACTGATCCCCTAGTGTTGACCAACCAGGTGGCTTCTGACAGATTTTTCTCCCAATGCTTACATGTCCCGCCACCCAGTGGTCGCCTCCACCATGGTGAGCACATAACGCTTACCATTGCGAGATCGCGGCAAGGTGATATAATCAACCTGCCACGCCTCCCCATATTTATACTTCTGCCATCTCCCTTCCTGCCAGAGAGGTTTCATCCTCCTGGCCTGTTTAATTATGGCGCATGTATCACAGTCATGGGTAACCTGTGCGATGACATCCATAGTTAAGTCCACCCCTCGGTCTCTAGCCCACTTATAGGTCGCATCCCTTCCTTGATGGCCCGAGGTCTCATGGGCCCACCGAGCTAAAAATAACTCTCCTTTGTTCTGCCAGTTCAAGTCTATTTGAGACACTTCCAATTTCAGTAGCTTGATCTCTGCTGTAATTCTCTCACACGTTCTCATAGTGCAGGGGTGGGTTTTTTATGCCACTTCTTCATGTCCTCTCCATTTTCTCGTAAGAAGCTCCACATGGACACACGCAACATGAAGTTACTGCTGTCATCTGCTCGAGCAGAGAGGCGGTTGCCTTTGATGGCTGAGACTTTTATCAGTTTGATCAGTTTCTCCATCAGGTTCTTTGGATCATCCCCGTCTTCATCCGGTGTTTCAGACACTGACACAGGTCCCTCCCGGTTCATCAGTAAGGACAATTCCTCCAGTATCATTTTCAGTATCTTCTTTATGTCACTGACTTCTCCTGCTACTGATGATACAGCTGCAATGGAAACGTGTGATGGTGGAAGTTGTTGCTCAAAGTTTTGAAGTGTAGTAACCACTTCGTGAAATGGGAGTCTTCTGTTTCGGCCCTCGAGTATATTGAATGTTGCTACCAGTGTACTTGCGTACCTTTCTGGTGCTGTTTTTGAGAGCTTCCGATATACATCAGCTTTACACCATGCTTTCTCAGGATCGCGGTCCTGGTGTGGATTGTTAGGGACAAAAGTAGGATCGTACAGCATCTCTACTACAGCCATTTCTCTCAAAAATTGGACGCCCTTCTCCACAGTATTCCATCTTTCCACCTTAGACTCCAGATTGTCTTTGTAAGGAAATATCTCCTTTACAGCTACTAGTACTCGTTCCCAGAGGGTAGCAACTCCACTCAAACATCTACTAATCCCTCTGTCGATAGCTGGGTCTCGAGCAATGCTTCCCAGTTGGCGGGCTTCGTTGCCATCTAGGGACACGCTGCTGGTACCATTGTCCCAACACCGCAGCAACCAGGTGACAATAGGTTCATCTGAGCGCCGTACAAACTCCTTTCTTGAACCCTGGATTTCAGTCATCTTTAGGGGCCGACGAATAGTAGTAATGGTGATTTCTTCATTATCACTGTCCTCTCCATGTCTCACACTTTTCTTAGTGGCCTTTCTAGGTGGTGGTGGTGGTGGTGGTGCTGAGGAGGGCCCCTCACCTGGATCTTCCTCTTCTTTCTCATCTCTGTCGTCTCCACGTTTCTCACCTTCCTTAGTGGCCTTTTTAGGTGGTGGTGGTGGTGTTGGTGCTGAAGAGGGCCCCTCACCTGGATCTTCCTTTTTTTTCTCTGCTTCTTCTTCTTTCCGTTCTAGCCGAGAGGACACAAGTTTCCATTTCTGGCCTTCCACAGGGGCAACCGACACGGATGCTGGTGCTTCCTGTGACTGGTCAGGTTTAACCTCAAGGTTTTCATTTTTGTTCTGAACCTCGGTTTGGAAACCATTTCTCTCAAGAATATCAATTATAGCTCGATAAGCACAAGCCAAGCCCCAAACAATCCGTTCCTTCTCAGATCTGTCTGAGTCACATGACTCCTGACCTAAACACTCACTGAATTTCTCAGGATCCCGCAGGTGCTCAAGAACAAAATCACATTGCACCGGGGGTCCCCACGCTTCTAATTTCTTCCCTAACTTTTCCCACCTTCCCTGCCATTCAACACCCTCTGGTTCTGAGGAAGGCTTCCTCCACTGGATGTAAAATACCATTGCACAGAGTACATTCAGGAAAACAGATAACACAGTTGCCAGGCTGACACCTGGAAGATAGGTAAAAACCTGAAAAGAGTACCTGGAAACCAATCCAAATGCCGTATAATCTGTCATATTAGCCAGGCTGTTTAGGCAGGAGGGGGGTAACCCCATCAGCACACTAATGCAGCTGTATGCAGATATGACTCCCATGCTGAACATGAGGGGCTTAAAAAGACGCCAACATGCTCTAAGGTACATGAAAACCCTTAGTCCACTCAGCACCAGTTTTACAGTGGAGTACAAAAACTGCATTGCCCGCATTCTCCACCAATAATGTGTCACGGTGTTATCCGTGACAGTAACCCAAGGGGGAACCGAGAAGGGAAAAAGAAAGGGAGAGGAAAAAAAAAAAAACAACAACTGCTGCACGGCCGCCTCAGCAGAGCTTCGCGCTCCAGGGGGAGGGGAAAACAGAGGGGATTAAGGGTCTGTAAAGATAAATACAACGGCACGATCTGAGAAGGCACGGTAACTTTACTAAATCTAATAAAATTGAACAATTGAGAGAGAGAGACAAAATTTCCAAACCAGAAAACTGGGAGCTTACGTTACACGTGCTGAACTCCTCACAGCCGCCCGGAGAGCGCGCCACCAAAAAGCGCGGGCCTGGTGTCTGGTGCGGAGCTCCGCCCCTCCCATGCTCCCACAGCATTAACTCCTTAACGGCCTGCATGATGTTCTGATGTGGAATACCAGCATCAAAACCACAAAACCACAACAGTGTCCTGCTGCCGTCTGTGGCCATTGGACCTGGGAAGCAGCAGCCCGTTTTCAAACACAGATGAGAGGACAGGCCCACGGGGCAGTGAGGGGCAGCCCCCCGTGAACACTGAGGCTGCTGCTCCGTGGTGCAGCTGGGCTCTTGGCCCCTGAACTGCTCCTGCATACGTGAGTTGCTCTCCCCGTTTCAGTGAAGATGGGAAAACAAAGGAATGGAGACAAATGAATTTCTGCTGGCTTCTTTATTGTATTTATCAACAGAGAGCCTTGATCTATAGGTACATGAGTTGAGTGTGCCAAAACATGAACGATATGCAGCAGGCCAAGAAGAAAACTTCTTATTAAATCAAAGTCGTGGCAGTGGAAACAATAATGGAGGCAAATATAAACAAGGGATTTACCAAGTGAATTACCATGGAGATCCTGTTAGGCTGATGCGCATTTTTTGGGCGCAGAAGTACGTATTGCTCACTGCAACCTTGAGCTCCTGGTTCCTCAGGCTGTAGATGAGAGGATTCACTGCTGGAGGCACCACTGAGTACAGAAATGACACCAGGAGGTCCAGGAATGGAGAAGAGATAGAAGGATGCTTCAGGTAGGCAAACGTGGCAGTGTAGACAAAGAGGGGGACCATGGCCAGGTGAGGGAGGCACGTGGAGAAGGCTTTGTGCCGGCCGAGCACAGAGGGCATCCTCAGCACTGCCCTGAAGATCTGCACGTAGGACAGCACAATGAAAACAAAGCACCCAAGATACAAAGAGACACTAACCACAATAAGCCAAACTTTCCTGAGGTATGGCTGCGAGCAGGAGAGCTTTAACATTTGGGGGATTTCACCGAAGAACTGATTCAAAACATTGCCTTGGCAGAGTGGCAGTGAAAATGTATTGGCAGCGTGCAGCAGGGAATAGAATAACCCAGTGCCCCAGGCAGCTGCTGCCACGGTGACACAAGCTCTGCTGCCCAGGAGGGTCCCGTAGTGCAGGGGATTGCAGATGGCAACAAAGCGGTCATAGGACTTGACTGCGAGAAGGGAATACTCTGCTGAGACGAAGAAAGAAGTAGAAAGAAAGAAAGAAGAAGACCTGTGCAGCACACCCCAAGTAGGAGATGGCCCTGGTGTCCCAGAGGACATTGGCCGCGGCTTTGGAGAGAGTGGTGGAGATGCAGCCCAGGTCGAGGAGGGCGAGGTTGAGGACAAAGAGGTACACGGGGGTGTGCAGGCCGTGGTTGCAGGCTGCGGCTGTGCTGCTGAGGCCGTTGCCCAGGAGGGCAGCCAGGGAGATGCCCAGGAAGAGCCAGAAGTGCAGGAGCTGCAGCTGCCGCGTGTCTGCCAACGCCAGCAGGAGGAACTCGCTGATGGAGCTGCTGTTGGGCATTTGGTACTGCTGGGTATCAGCACCTGTGGGCATGAGGACCTGGTCAAGGAGTACAAAAGTCAGTGACAGGTCTTGCAATGGGGAAAATGCTTCTTGAGGTCAGTGATGTAAGCTACACTTCATGAGGTTGTGTCTGCCACGAAGGCCTCTGCCTTCCTTCTCGGAAGGAAACAGCCATGTCCCTGTGAGGAACGTGTTGGTGCTGTGGTCACAGGTTTTCTTTTCAGAGTTGGTCAGATGAGATCACTTCTACAGCAGAAGTACTTGTAGGCGTCTGTACAACTGACACAAGAAAGACGTGCGTTGCAAATCAAAGTTGTAGGGATGCTTTTTCTCCTCCGTGGTCTCATCCTACTCATGATGCCCAAAGGGTGCTCGGTGAAGTCAGAAATCCTGAGCACTTCTGCTGCACTCAGTGTGAATGGCTGTGACTGAGACCTGAGAGGCAAAGGGATTCACTGCTGCTTCATGCAGGATAAGGGGAGCTCTCTGGGCTTCTTTCCAGTTGCTGTGAAACAGCAAAGTTTGGAGATGGAAGGAGAATACACTCCCGTGTTACCTTTCAAAGAAGCCAGACCCTGCTGAGAGAAGAGGAAACGACTGCGCATCACACAACGCCCACCCTTTCTCAAGGGACGTGAGCAAGATCTCATCACTGCCCTTCTTACAAAGGACACCTAACATTCATTTCACCAACCCCACAGCATTTCCATGCACACAGCTCTCTCTGCTTCTTCCCTGGACTTTGTTCTTCAGGCTATGGGAAAGATTTGCATCCTGAAGGTCAGCTCACAGCTCTGAAGGACCTCAGGGAGATATTTCCTAACAATGGCATCTCACTGAGGGAAAGACAACTCCTTCCCAGCCTCACAGGCTGCATTGCACACAGCTCCAGGCATTCACTCTCAGCCACTGTGCTTTGCAGAGTGCGATGGACACGTGCCTGGGGAGATGCTCCTCTGCTCTGCAGGAGTTTGGCACGGGAATCATTCCTACAAGCTGTAGTTAAGTAGGATAAGACCTCCTCGACCAGTTACCAAGTGCAAGGAGCCACGCCAGAGTTTTACGAAGTCTTGGACAGTTTGGAAAGCGTGAGAGGTTTTAAGAGTTGCTTCTCAGCTTAAATGAGCAAGGCCCAACCAGAGTAAGGCTCAGCTCTGTACTTTTTAAGTGACCAAGGACGAGGTCAGGCGTCTGTCTGGTCTGTGATGACACGCTACTGATGGAGAACACAAGTGATAGCCTGTAGGACTAAGGGACTACCACTCACCCTAAGTCTGTGCCTAAATTAAGCAGGAGTTTTCTAACAATATTTTCAACATGTTGAATGCGGACTGCAGTCCAGTGGAGGATTTTCTTTTCCTCTGTCCCAGATTCTGCAATCCACCACAAGTAGTACAATACGCGCTTGTGTCGGACTCAAAAGCTCAACTAGAACAGCCCCTCCCTCTTCCCCAGAGGTAAAGAGGGTCTGAGTTACAGAGCAAAGTGATGCCAGCCAGCCAGCTTGTCTGCTTGTATTCCAAGATCAGCAGTTAAACCACTTTCACCCAAAGGAACATTAATGGCAAGCATTAATGGCAACATCTCACTCCTGCAAAACTGCTGGTGGTGTCCAATCTCCAAATAATCTGATACTGACAGCAGCTCCTTGTGTTGTCCTCTGCTGCACAAAAATTCCTTGAAGAAGGACCTGTTTCCCAGATAAAGCAGCTGAAGGCTCATCACTACTAGGAAATTCATCTACTCTCTCAGAAGCATTTTCTTCTAACACACAAAAAAAAAAACACCTCTTGATGTACTTCCACTTCAAGCAGCGAAATGATAGCTGAAAAATATTAAAATTTGAGTGCAAGTGCTGCCTTGATAGTCCTAGGACAGTGTTTCTTCCCAGCCCTTAATCTTTTCTGTGGGCTGGTCACCCTCCCCCAGGGTATCCCCTGCAGTATCACACTGGGGTAGCTGTAGCTGTTGCAGCAATGTCCTGAGAAAGTCTGGTTAAAATGCCAACGAGGTGGAGTTGAACCTCATGTTCTGAAGCTGAGAAAACAAAAACAACGCATTGGAAGAGCTACAGAATTGTATTTGTCCTTACAAGTTTCTTTGATCAGAAACCCAGAGGCCTGTCAAGTCACAACAGAAAAACAAATGCTGTGAACAGCGGCAGCAGGAAGAACTCGGGCAGAAGAAATGCTAGGCTCCGGATATCTAATGCTTTGATCATTCCACTTCACCTTTCAGAAGTGGAAAGGAATTCTACATCCTAGTATATTTGTTACAGTAAAAATAAATTGCTGTTTGACCCCCTGCCATCCCTAGGTCAGCTTACTTTGTAGTAAAGGCTGCTGTAGGCCAGAAGACTGGCTCTAACCCTTGTGTGATTACACGAGGCCTCAAGGAAGCAAATCAAGAGAAAAATAAATAAATAAAAGCAGTATAATGTTTTCTACCACTCACTCTCTTTCTAATCCTCAGCATCTCCGGAGAAAGCTTAGCCTTGTGTTCAAAGCCAGGCATCACTGTCCCTTCCCTCAGGTGCTTCTGTTTCTCCTCGATTTGCACTCGTCCATCTCACCAAGCATCCAAGTCCTCCATCAGAGAAATGCTGCCGTGTCCCGGAATGGCTCTTTGTGAATTCCTTCCCCTCAAGTCATCTGGGGAAACACGGAGCACGTCTGTTACAAAGCCCCTCCAGTCAGAGGGCCTGCCACTCCTCCTTCTGCTGCGGAGCAGTCTGCCCAAGGCTCTTCTCCAGTAACATTCCTACTCGGAGAACGGAAAATTTCAGGCACGCATTTTCACGAAGTTTGAGTGAAATAAAAGCAGAGGAAACAAACAGCGCCTGATGCACTATTTCCGAATCCCTCGTCCCCAGTATAACTTCTTGCTAGAACACTCAGTGCAAAGATTGATTTCCAAGCAAGTCAACACTGCTCCGAACAGTTTTCTGACACAGCTCAGACTAACCTGAGAACGTCAGCTGTTCTGCTTCTCCAAGAAGGCACAAAAGTGCCTCCGGGCTTTTGTTGATCGCATTACAGAAACAAAAGCACTTCCAGAGCTATTTTTTTTCCCCTGTATTTGCCTTTAAGCCCAGAATTCAGTGATTATAATCCATTTGTTCTAAAAGAATCAGCACTGGAGGAGCATATCACTCAGCCAGTCGTCGATCCTCCCCTGCCTCCCTGCTGTGCTGTAGGGAAACTCGGTCTTCCCTCCTGAGCCTGTTGTAAATTATTCTGACCAAAAACACGTCACACGGTCTGGCTTCAGGAGTAATGGAAAAATCTGAAGGCAGCATTGAGACAAAGTGCATTTCTTCCTCTCAGTAGAACAATTCATATTAATCAGAACGACTAAAACTTTAGATTAGTATGAAGCCTTAGCATCTCTTTATCAGTACCAAAAAGTAAACCACATACTTCAGGATTACTCTGAAAACAATCACATTCACGGTGCTTCCTCTAACATTTAATTACTTGTAGGGCAAATAACCCCCAAGAATAGCACCCAAAAGAAATAGTGCCGAAGACGGTATATTTTAGATGGGCTTAAGTAGATGACATACAGATAACTAGTAAGGAAAGAGAGGCTCACCATGAAGATGATTGAGGCTTGCTGATTACTCCACTACAGAGGGATCCCCAACCAGAGATCCTTCTGTGGTGGTGGTCAGCCCTTCAATGGGGTCTGGGAGAGGTGGAGCCAGACCCCACCCCTTCCGATCGCACAGGTACGTTACCTTCACCTGTGCCCCTGCGGCTGACTCAGTGCTCGCCTCAGGTGATCCATCAGTGGTTCAGGCCGTGATCCAGCAGTTCCCACACAGTACCGAATGCCAGTCTCATGCCCTTGGGTTGGAGGGTAAACTATTCCACTTTGTTGATTAACTTCTGGTTATTAATCAGTCCGAGGCAACTTTTCTAGCAGTGAAACCCTTAATCATGTACTAGAAATAGAGGACATTTTGTCTCCAGGGTGTGACAGCGTCGTTAAACCTTACAGGTCCTCCGCAGCTCCTGGACAAGCACCGTTATTTGCCTTTTTGCGTCCAAGCTGCTGGCTCCCCTTTTTATCTCCCCAAAGAAACTGCAATCCAAACTCGTCAATGTACCTACTTTCAAAACCCTTGGCTTGGAGATACTCACCCTGCCGTGGTTGTTTGCCCGCTTTTATACTGAACCTTTTTGGATCACAGCCCCTGGGAGCTGACAGATGTGAGAAATCCAAATTTGACCACGCAGACGTAGAGGGACTGCTGCAAGGCTGGGAAATGCTGATCCTCAAAGCAGCTCTCCCAGAACCCCATGGCGTGTTACTGCTGGTTTCTTCCTCAACCTCCGTGCCCTGAAGCTGTTTCCCATGCGGTGCCTGGCTCCCAGCCTCTGTGCTCCCATCCCCTGCTCTGCTGGACTTCACTTAGCAATGTCGTGTCTGTGTGTCTTCCCCAGAACTGGCTGCTGCTTGCGAACTGGAGAAAACACAATTAAAGGAAAGCTTTGAACAGATGCGGCCGTGCCTCCAGGTTAGCAGTTCCGTTATTTCCCACCCCACAGCGGTGCTGGCAGAGCACACTGGGTCCTCGCTTCCTCCCAGCTGTAGTTTGTGGCACCCATTGCGAGGCCACGGCTCCCGTGGGTCCCCACACATCCCTCCAGCACAGCCAGCCAGCCAGCCAGGCTCAGCTTCTCTGAAGGCCTCTTCTGCTCCATCCAAAGGTGAGCAGCCACGCTGCCCCTTGGGCTCTTCTCCCTGCTTTGCCTGATTCAAATTATACAGCGTCTGGAAGGGAAGAGCAGGCAGACCTAGAGGGAGAAAAGCGCAGCTGGGGTCCGTGTTAACTTTGGAAACCTTGTGTGAGCACAAAGTGCCAGCTCTGTTTGACTGCCTGGTCAGAGATCATTACGATTGAGAAAAACCCCAACTGGTGCGTACTGTTACTCGTCACTGTGCTCCTCGTGCAGCATTGGCAGCTCCAGGTGTGTCAGCCTATCCTGCAGCGCACACTGATGCAGCGTTACAGCTGAGAAATGACAAACACAAAACACAGAACGTGGCCTCGCAGCGACCGCAGCTTTTGCAGGTGTATGGAAGGCGCAGGGATGCCTTTCATGGGAACAGAAATGAGACTGCTTAAAATAGCACATTGTTCCCACCGATAGCTCCGAGATGCCATTCAAAGCCCACTCCGTTAACTCACGGCTGCTCATTATCCTCTCAGGAGCCCCCGAGCAGGATGGAATGTTGCCTACAAAGGTAGAGGAAGCACGATGAGAATCTGTTCAGACCGCAGGAACTGTTCAGCAGATCTCTTTCACGCCCGCGCCATAAACGCCCGCTGTCTGGAGGAGGTGTGGTTGTTCTTATTCGTGCCGAGGTGACGGGGTGATTTAGCACTGAAGACACGTCACGGAGCAGTGGCAGCCGGTGCCAGCTAGCTGCAGGCATTGCAGGGATCTCGGGCTCCCCCGAGGCACTTCGTTACGATAAGGTTTCTGAGCCGTGGTCATCTCCCCTGGTGGTGGCACAGCTCAGACTGGGCTGTGTGAATGTGAGAGGGGTGATCGATAACACAGCAGTGTGCTCATTTCTCCCCTCGTCCAGGACCAGGTAGGCACCCTCCCCTTCCAGAGCCAGTCCCTGAAGGCCAAAGCAAACCCGTCTGAGGAGGCTTTGAACAAAAACAGTGAGGAGCAGGTGAAGGTAGTTGGCAACTATTGTTACGTAGCCATCGAGATCTGTGCTTCTGCGTATGGCACACAGCAGTGTTAGCAATGGGGTCCCACCCCGAGGCCTGGGGCTCACACCTCAGTCATGACCCCAGATCTTGAATCCTGTGGGAACATCGGCGCCGATGGCTTTGTCCTGAACACACCTCAGCGCAGGGCTGCTGTCAGTGGTCTTCCCTCTATCCTCTGTTCTCTCACCCAACCTGTGTAGCTTTGTTTCCAAAACATTCCCTGTGCTCTATCTCACGCGTTCATCTTCTTCCTCTCTTTCTCTTTACTTCTCGTCTTTTCACACTCGTCCTGTTCACATTCTGAGCAAACTTCTCTGATGTTCTCTGCACTGCCTCATTTTTTTCCTCGGCTTCTGTGGACGGACCTGTCTGGCCATTAAATATTTGTTCAGCTGCTGTCTACTGGGGCCAAGTTATTAATTTACAGTGTGCAAGCGAACACTTTCAGCAATTATTTATCTGAAATGAAAGAAACCTAAAATGGGTTTTCTTTAATTTGGGTCATTTCAGCGTGGTCACAGCACAGCCACGTAAGCAAGATGGTGGGGGATGGGGAATGGACATAGTAGGGTGGGTGAGGGGCTCTGGAGGCTTTTAGGGGGGAAAACTCCTTAGGAAAGGAGCACAAGTGTCTGAAAACGGCTTGGCCATGGAGACAGGTAGCGTCAGCGCCTTCCATGCCTGCTGCAGTACTTAGTTTATATAAAGACAGGACAGATTTTGCTGTGTCACCGTGATGTCAACGCCCGCTACTCCAAGGCAGCTCACTAGTGTGGGTCACAGTCCAAGACGTCCAGAAAGCCATGGATCAGCAGCATCGAACCACGAGGCAGGCCATGAGGAAGGTTCCAGCGGCTGCCCACAGAAAGGGGTGTGCCACAGGAGAATGTCAGGGTTCAGATCGGCTGAGGGAGGCCGCCTCCATCTGTCCTTCATTGCACCATCAGTCCTAAACCGCTGGGTAGACTTTTGGGAATCTTCACCTCACGGCTGAAGATGCATTTATGGCCGACACAGACAAATTGCTGGCACGTTTCCTAGATGGCAAAAGCTCCGTATCTGCCCTTAGAAGAAAATCTGAGGAGCTTCAGACACGTTCTGGAATTGAAGAACGATCAGATCCATGAACAGGACAGGAAGATCGTGGCGCGAGAGAAACAAGTGAGTTGTCATTTTTTGTTGTTGTTTTGGAGGAGAGGTAGAAAAGTAAAAGTTTGGTTACAGCAGGCGAAGTTAAAAGGGGTGAAATGCCGGAGGGACATCGTTCAGTTGGTTCCTGAGTGGCTGTGCTCTTCCACTGCCAAGCACACAGCTTCTTCCACCACAACATCTCAGTTTGTCACTTAGAAATTGGGATCTTTTCCCAGCCCTTCACCTCCCCATGACAACTGGACTTCTCCCACACATCTCTTGGCCCGGATCTTCCTGAGGCTCTCTCCCTGCTCTGTATTTCAGCTGAGGTCGGCATAGACTGGAAGGGACTCAGCGGCGGCACGGGGCACGGTGGGGACGGCCAGGTTTGGTGGGCTGGGAGGCACTGCCGAAGCTGGGAGGGGAGCTGGGACATGCAGCAAACGAGGGCACTCTTGATTCCTTGCCTGCTGGAAATGAGGGTGTCAGGAGAAGGGCGCTGGAGGATGAAGGCTGCACTCAGGAGGGAAGGAGATGCAGCTCTCCTACGCTTTGTGTTGGCACAAAGTAGTTTGAGGCCCGGACGGATCAGTAGAGAGACGCAGCAAACGTTTCCACGGCAGACATCTACAAGGACAAAAAATGAATGTCAGAACAATAGCCAGAATTAGGGTTCTCAAGGCAAAGACAGCAACGTGGATTCAGATCAGTATCGAGGTGTGATCCTTTGTTGATTATACCAGAGATGAAGTCCACGCCGTCCGCTGCTCCGGTCCACGGGGGTTGGGATCAGCATGCGCAGCAGGATGAGGGCTTCCCACCTCCCCCCTGTCCTGATGCACATGCATCATCGGGGCCCAGAAAATTCCATGAAACCAAAACATGTTATAAAGTAGTTTGGGGTTGAGGGGAATAACAAAATGTTATGGTCGGGGTTCAGGGGGAACGACAAGATTGGTGGAGACAACAGGAACAGCAGGAGGACGCAATCAACGTTTGCAGAAGGGAAGGGGAAGGGAAGGAAAAAGGGGGGAAAGGAAGGAAGGAAAAAGGGGGGAAAGGAAGGAAAAAAAAAAGGGGAAAGGAAGGAAAAAAAGGGGAAAGGAAACTTAGCTGTTATATCCGTTATTGGCAGAGACTGATTTTGCTGAGGTGCTCAGATGTCATCGACATCTCAGTAATGTGGTATGTATATGTGCAAAGCTGCACATATGGAATTGACTGCTGACTGTATAAACCAATATAAACCAATTTTTCAGACAGATCTCAATACCTGCAAAGCACATGAACAACCCCGCACATTATTTTATTGTGTCCTCTCGGTGAGATAATGTCAGGGCCTGAGGACTCAAACCGCTCTGTCTGACCCACTTGGGTATCCTGGAGCTGATCAGGCCCCTCCTCATACCAGGACCATCAGCTCCTGCTTTAGTGAGGCTGCAGCCAGGCTGGGCTCCAGCTCCACATAGTCCTGCCTGGCTATGGGGCCACTGAGCTCACCCAGTGGACCAATTTCATAGATTCATGAGGTTGGAAAGGACCTACAAGATCATCTAGTCCAACCGTCCTCCTACCACCATCCCTACCCACCAAACTACTCAATCAAATCCCTTAGCACCTCATCTGAATGCTTCTTGAACAGCGCTAGGGATGGGCCCCTGTGGCTGCTCCGGTGCCCCTGGCTGCCCCGGTGCTGGCTAGGGTGATGGACCCCGGCCCTCCCCTTGTCCCCTAGAGAGCACCCATTGCTCCCAGCTCCTCTTCCCACAGGCCTTACAGCCGTACCTCAGCTTGTCTGCAAAGGCGTGCCGGTCTTCAAAAGCACTCAGACGCAACTCCAGGAGAATCCGCCTGAGGTGCAGACCAAGGGATGACGAACAGTTCAGCTTGCCATTGTGAGCGTTCACTGCTGGCATGCATTTGTTTTTGTTTTTTTCTTTTTTCTGTGCAGTAAACACTTGTGAAAAAGCTGGTGTTTCTTGTGTGGCGTTACGTATTTTATATCACTGTGTGTACGTAGGAGAGCGCAGTGATAAAGCACTGTTGGTCAGCAGCAGAGAGCACTGAGCTGTTGCGACACAGCAGCTGTGTATTCTGGGATGTCCTGCATATGCATGCAGACAACGTATACATCCTATACAGGATAACATGAAAAAAAAATATGTGCAATTGTGAAATATTAGCCAAACCACATGCCTTGAAAATAGGCACCTGGCAGCTCAACGGAGCAGCAGTTCCAACAAACAAGATGTTGGGGCCATTGCGTGGTTATCCTTCCTTCACTGTTTTACCACGGAACTGTTCTCTTTGTAATGCGTTCCTGGCACGTCACATTTACCGTCGTCTCATAACTCAGCGTCTTGCCTTCGTTTGGCAGAGGTAACGGTGCATCAAACACGAAGAAGTCAGAAATCGTGCAGGTTTTGGGATTTCTGATCCGGGTGTGCCAAACCTGGCATTCCCGCTGAGCATTTTCCTGTCGTCAATTTCTGCCTAAGTAATAAATGGGTAATTCCTAAGAAGCGCCGAGTCGATCAGTGTGGCCTAAAAACAAAATCCTAAACATCCTAAAGCTGACTTTCCTTCTTCACAAGCCACGGTCGGTGAAGAAGGGAATGCTTTTAAGGACTGAGAAACGGCATTTCAAAGTGTGAAAGAAAAGCGTGCCCTTAACGACAAGAACTGTTTCTCGCTTACCTAAAACCATAAGGCTCAGCTGCCCTCATGCATCACAGGATGACAAAGTGGGAGATGCAATGCTGCAAAGGACTGATTACAACTTAATTAGGCATCAAAAGGAGGGCTCAAAGTATTCAAGGAGGTGAAGGAGCTCTTCCGCACGTGTGAGATGGAAAGGATTCTTAATATGGCGACAGTAATCCCGTAAAGAGAATGACTTCTTCTTTTTCTCTAAGTGATGCAGAAAGATGAGGAGCGGTCCACGCAAAGTTTGAAAGATTGGAGGGTTTTTTTTTTTAAAGGATCGGGGCACCGAGGCCTGTCTGATTAATTGCTGGAGCAGGAAAACAAACCACCTCTGTAGGTCAAATAACCCCGAGGAAAGCACTCAAGGAAATGGTGCGAAAGGTGGTATATTTTCGGTAGGCTTTAAGTAGATGGTATACAAACAAATAGCAGAAGAGATTGGCTCACCTTGGTGATGGTTGAGGCTTGCCGATAACTCCACCAGGGAGGGATCTCCAACCAGAGATCCTTCCCTGCTGGTGGTCAGCCCTTCAATGGGGTCTGGGAGAGGTGGAGTCAAACTGCACCCCTTCCAATCACACTCAGTTGTGCCCCTGCAGCTGACTCAGTGCCTCAGGTGATCCATCAGTGGTTCAGGCCGTGATTCAGCAGTTCCCATACATCCCTCCACCTTGGGCCTGAGAGATCTGAAGTTCAAAGTTCCATTGTGATTGAGTGCTTGTTCAGACTGGGCCCTTCTCACATCCAAATCCTATGATGAGACACATTGCCAACATGGGTCTTGGGCCTCGCAATATCTTGCACCCCACGCAGAGTGCTGCTGTTCCCTTGTCTCTCATTTGACATCACACAAACCTCCATCTCAATGCCCCAGGAAGGGCCCTGTGCCAGCATGAGGGACAGGATCTCCCCTCCATGGCTCCGGGGATCAGGGCATGGCCTTTCTGCTTCGTGAGACAAAGAAGGGATTTCTCAGCATCACAGCCACCATTACAGTTCTTTGTCAACCTGTAACCGTGGCTTCCAATGATCAGCTCCAGCAAGTCCCTGGCGCTAACGAAGCACGGAGCTGGGCCGGCCTTGCGACGGCAGCTAGCTGTGGGAGAACAGAAATCTCACGGCCAGTGGTTCGTAATGCTTTCATAATTGACCTGGGTGCGGGACCTGAAGGCACGCTGTCAACGGTTTACCGGGCTGAGTCAGCACGGTTCCGCGACCATTGGTGTGGGGGACCCACGGCCCAGGAAAGGGGAAAGGGAAAAGGGAGATGGGCCTAGGAACAAAGCAGCGGCAACGATCTGAGGAGGAAAGCTAATTCACTAAATAAGATCTCAGGCAGCAAAATGACACAATCTAATACGATCTAATTGGAATTGAGGCTAATGAATCAAATAAAATGAGCAAGAGAATGTCTGATAAACCGAAGGCCTTACGCTAACGCTGAAAGCGAACAGCAGCGAGCACCCACTGCCGAGTGATCCCGAAGGAAAGAGGGCGTACCGTGACACACGAGCAGTTGATATCTTTTCCTCTGAGCAGAAAATACGTAAAAATACAAAGCATCGCACAGTGCTCTGGGGAATGGAGTTCTTCTCTTCTGGGACAGGTACACCCATAACTACTGATGATCCGCGAAGCTGGAGCCCTGACTCTTTGACTCTTCATGCACTCCATGATGTTACAATGTGGAATACTAATGCCCCAAAATCATAAAACCGTGGCACACACTGAGCAGGTTTGCGGATCGCACGGATTTGGGGTGAGCTCCTGACTCCCTTAGGACGTCCTGCTGAGAGATCTCGCCAAACTGGAGGGCTGGGCAATTGGCAGCAGCGTTCGGAGAACCCAACCTACGAGGTCACGTCGTCCCCAGCAGTTCTACTGAACCGTGGCCCTCAGCGCGAGGCCGAAACGCTCCTTCACAGCCCCGGGGTCGGCGTCTGCAACACCTCCCCGGGCCGCACGTTCTGGAGCCTGACAGCTCTTTTGAGAAGTATACTTTTATATATTTACATCAAAAGATAAATTTATGTATTCATATAGAAAGATAAATTTATATATTTATATAAAGAAAATCTAAATTTGTATATTTGTGTAAAGATATATATGTTTATACTGTCGTGGTGGCGAACGGTGTTAAGTCCAGCTGGCGTCCTGTCACGAGTGGTGTCCCCCAAGGGTCGGTATTGGGGCCCATACTGTTTAATCTCTTTATTGATGACCTGGATGTGGGGATTGAGTGCACCCTCAGTAAGTTTGCGGATGACACCGAGTTGGGAGGATGTGTGGATGTGCCTGAGGGTAGGGAGGCCCTTCAGCGGGATCTGGATAGGCTGGACAGTTGGGCTGAGCTCAATGGGATGAGGTTCAATAAGGCCAAGTGCCGGGTGCTGTATTTGGCCCCAATAACCCCATGCAATGCTATAGGCTTGGGGCAGAACGGCTTGAGGAGTGTACAGAGGAAAAAGGACCTGGGGGTGTTGGTTGATGCCCAACGTGAGCCGGCTGTGTGCCCAGGTGGCCAAGAAGGCCAATGGCATCCTAGCCTGGATTAGGAACAGCGTGGCCAGCAGGAGCAGGGAGGGGATCATCCCCTGTACCTCGAGTACTGTGTTCAGTGTTGGGCCCCTCACTACAAGAGAGACATCGAGGCCCTGGAGCGTGTTCAGAGAAGGGCGACAAAGCTGTAAGTGGTCTGGAGCACAAGTCTTACGAGGAGTGGCTGAGGGAGCTGGGATTGTTTAGCCTGGAGAAGAGGCTTAGAGGAGACCTCACTGCACTCTACCACTTCCTGAAGGGAGGCTGTGGTGAGGAGGGGGTCAGCCTCTTCTCCCAGGTAACTAATGACAGGACGAGAGGGAATGGCCACAAGTTGTGACGCGGAAGATTTAGATTAGACTTGAGGAAAAATTTTTTCTCTGAGAGAGTGGTCCGGCACAGGAATGGCCTGCCTAGGGAGGGGGATGAGGAACCGTACCTAGCGCTGTTCAAGAAGCATTCAGATGAGGTGCTGAGGGATTTGATTTAGTACCTTGGTGGGTAGGGATGGTGGTGTGAGGATGGTTGGAGTAGATGATAATGTAGGTCATTTCCAACCTCATGAATCTATGAATCTATGGATCAATGTCGCCACAGGGATCAATGCGGCCACAGGGATCAGCTAGGCCATAGAACTCAATGGGGCCATATAAATCAGTGGGGCCATAGGAATCAATGGGGCCATAGGAATCAATGGGGCCATAGGGATCAAAGGGGCCATAGGGATCAATGGGACCATAGGAATCAAAGGGGCCATAGGAATCAATGGGGCCATCGGGATCAATGGGGCCATAGGGATCAATGGGGCCATAGAGATCGATGGGACCATAGGAATCAATGGGGCCATAGGAATCAATGGGGCCATAGGGATCACTGAAGCCGTAGGAATCAATGGGGCCATAGGGATAAAAGGGGCCATAGGGATCAATGGGGCCATAAAGATCAATGGGACCATAGGGATCAATGGGGCAATAGGAATCAATGGGGCCATAGAGATCAATGGGGCCATAGGGATAGATGGGGTCATAGGGATCAATGGGACCATAGGAATCAAGGGGGCCATAGGGATCAATGGGACCGTAGGAATCAATGGAGTCATAGAACTCAATGGGGCCACAGGAATCAATGGGAACATAGGAATCAATAAGGCCATAGGGATCAATGGGGCCATAGGAATCAATGGAGTCATAGAACTCAATGGGGCTCAGGAATCAATGGGAACATAGGAATCAATGGGGCCATAGGAATCAATGGGGCCATAGGAATAAATGGGGCCATAGGGATCAATGGGGCCATAGGGATCAATGGGGCCATAGGGATTAATGGGGCAATAGGAATCAATGGGGATTTAGGGATCAATGGGGCCATAGGAATGAATGGGACCATAGGAATAAATGGGGCCATAGAACTCAATGGGGCCATAGGGAGCAATGGGACCATAGGAATCAATGTGGCCATAGGAATCAATGGGGCCATAGGAATCAGTGGGGCCATAGCAATCAATGGAGCCATAGGGATCAGTGGGGCCATAGAACTCAGTGGGGCCATAGGGACAAATGGGGCCAAAGGAATCAATGGAACCATAGGGATCATTGGGCCATAGGAATCAACGGGGCCATAAGGATAAATGGGGCCATAGAACTCAATGGGGCCGTAGGGATCAATGGGACCATAGGAATCAATTGGGCCATAGGTATCAGTGGGGCCATCGGAATCAATGGGGCCATAGAACTGAAAGGGACATAGGGATCAATGGAACCATAGGGATAAAGGGGAACATCGGAATCAATGGGGCCATAGGAATCAGTGGGGCCATAGAACTCAGTGGGGCCATAGGGATCAACGGGGACATAGGAATCAATTGGGCCATAGGTATCAGTGGGGCCATCGGAATCAATGGGGCCATAGAACTGAAAGGGCCATAGGGATCAATGGAACCATAGGGATAAATGGGAACATCGGAATCAATGGGGCCATAGGAATCAGTGGGGCCATAGAACTCAGTGGGGCCATAGGGATCAATGGGGCCATAGGAATCAATGGGGCCATAGGGAACAATGGGGACGTAGTGATCAATGGGGCCATAAGGATCAATGGAACCATAGGGATCAATGGGGCCATAGGAATTAATAAGGATTTAGCGATCAATGGGGCCTTTGGAATCAATGGGGCCATTGGGATCAATGGGGCCATAGGGATCAATAAGGCCATAGAGATCAATGGGGCCATAGGAAACAATGGGGCCATAGGGATCAAGGGGGCCATAGGCATCAATGGGGACATAGGGATCAATGGGGCCATAGGAATCAATGGGGCCATAGGGATTGCTGGGACCATAGGAGTCAATGGGGCCATAGGAATCAATGGGGTCCATAGAGAGAAATAGGGTCATAGGGATCAATGTGGCCACAGGAATCAATGGGGCCATAGGGATCACTGAGGCCACAGGGATCATGTTGGCCACAGGAATCAATGGGGCCATAGGGATCACTGGGGCCACAGGAATCAAGGGGGCCACAGGGATCAATGGGGCCATAGGAATCAGTGGGGCCATAGAACTCAGTGGGGCCACAGGGATAAATGGGGCCACAAGAATCAATGGGGCCAAAGGAATCAATGGGAACATAGGGATCATGGGATAGGAATCAATGGGGCCATAGGGATCAATGGGGCCATAGGGATCAATGGGGCCATAGGAATCAATGGGGTCATAGGAATCAATGGCAACATAGGAATCAATGGGGCATAGGAATCAATAAGGCCATAGAACTCAAAGGGGCCGTAGGGATCAATCCGTCCATAGAACTCAATGGAGCCATAGGGATCAATGGGGCCATTGAACTCATTGTGGCCATAGGTATCAATAAGGCCATAGGGATCAAAGTGGAAATAGAACTCAATGGGGCCATAGAACTCAATGGGGCCATAAGGAACAATGGGGCCATAGGGGTCAATTGGACCATAGGAATCAATGCAGCCAAAGAACTCAATGGGGCCATTGGGATCAGTGGGACCATAGGAATCAATGCAGCCATAGGGATCAATGGGGCCATAGGGATCAATGGGGCCATAGGAATTAATGGGGACTTAGCGATCAATGGGGCCTTTGGAATCAATGGGGCCATTGGGATCAATGGGGCCATAGGGATCGATAAGGCCATAGGGATTAATGGGGCCATAGGAAACCATGTGTCCGTAGGGATCAATGTGGCCATAGGATTCAATGGGGACATAGGGATCAATGGGGTCATAGGAATCAATGGGGCCATAGAACTCAATGGGGCCATAGGGATTACTGGGACCATAGGAATCAATTGGGCCATAGGAATCAGTGGGGCCATAGGTATCAATGGGGCCATAGGGATCAATGAGGCCATATAGATCGATGAGGCCATAGGAATCAATGGGGCCATAGAACTCATTGGGGCCATAGTGATCACTGGGTCCATAGGAATCAATGGGGCCATAGGAATCAATGAGGCCATAGGGATCAATGGGGCCATAGGGATCAATGGGTCCACAGGAATCAAAGCGGCCATAGGGATCAATGGGGCCAGAGGAATATATGGGTCCATAGGGATCAGAGGGGCCATAGTGATCATTGCGGCCATAGGAATCAATGCGGTCATAGAACTCATTACGGACAAAGGGATCAATGGGGCCATAGGAATCAATGGGGCCAAAGGGATCAGTGGGGCCATAGGAATCAATGAGGCCATAGGAATCAGTGGGGCCATAGAACTCACTGGGGCCATAGGGATAAATGCGGCCACAGGAATCAATGGGGCGAAGGGAATCAATGGGACCTTAGGGATCATTGGGCCATAGGAATCAACGGGGCCATAGGGATCAATGGGGCCATAGAACTCAATGGGGCCATAGGGTTCAATGGGACCATAGGAATAAATGGGGCCATAGGGATCAAAGGTGCCATAGGAATCAATGGGGCCATAGATCTCAACGTGGCCATAGGGATCAATGGGGCCATAGATCTCAATGGGGCCATAGGGATCAAAGGGGCCATAGGAATCAATGTGGCCATAGGGATCAATGGGGCCATAGGAATCAAAGGGGCCATAGGGATCAATGGGGCCATAGGAATCAATGGGGCCTTAGGAATCAATGCGGCCATAGGAATCAATGCGCCCATAGAATTCAATGGGGCCATAGGGAGCAATGGGAACATAGGAATCAATGGGGCCATAGAACTCAATGGGGCCATAGGGATTACTGGGACCATAGGAATCAATGGGGCCCTAGGAATCAATGGGGCCATAGGGAGAAATAGGGTCATAGGGATCAATGTGGCCACAGGAATCAATGGGGCCATAGGGATCACTGAGGCCACAGGGATCATGTTGGCCACAGGAATCAATCGGGCCATAGGGATCACTAGGGCCACAGGAATCAAGGGGGCCATAGGGATCAATGGGGCCATAGGAATCAGTGGGGCCATAGAACTCAGTGGGGCCACAGGGATAAATGGGGCCACAGGAATCCATGGGGCCAAAGGAATCAATGGGACCATAGGGATCATGGGATAGGAATCAATGGGGCCATAGGGATCAATGGGGCCATAGGGATCAATAAGGCCATAGGAATCAATGGGGCCATAGGAATCAATGGAGCCATAGAACTTCATGTGGCCATAGGGATCAATTTGACCATAAAAATGAATGGGGCCATAGGAATCAATGGGGTCATAGGAATCAATGGCAACATAGGAATCAATGGGGCATAGGAATCAATAAGGCCATAGAACTCAATGGGGCCGTAGGGATCAATCCGTCCATAGAACTCAATGGAGCCATAGGGATCAATGGGGCCATTGAACTCATTGTGGCCATAGGTGTCAATAAGGCCATAGGGATCAAAGTGGAAATAGAACTCAATGGGGCCATAGAACTCAATGGGGCCATACGGAACAATGGGGCCATAGGGATCAATTGGACCATAGGAATCAATGCAGCCAAAGAACTCAATGGGGCCATTGGGATCAGTGGGACCATAGGAATCAATGCAGCCATAGGGATCAATGGGGCCATAGGGATCAATGGGGCCATAGGAATTAATGGGGACTTAGCGATCAATGGGGCCTTTGGAATCAATGGGGACATTGGGATCAATGGGGCCATAGGGATCGATAAGGCCATAGTGATTAATGGGGCCATAGGAAACAATGGGTCCGTAGCGATCAATGTGGCCATAAGATTCAATGGGGACATAGGGATCAATGGGGTCATAGGAATCAATGGGGCCATAGAACTCAATGGGGCCATAGGGATTACTGGGACCATAGGAATCAATGGGGCCATAGGAATCAATGGGGCCATAGGGATAAATAGGGTCATAGGGATCAATGTGGCCACAGGAATCAATGGGGCCATAGGGATCACTGAGGCCACAGGGATCAAGGTGGCCACAGGAATCAATGGGGCCATAGGAATCAGTGGGGCCATATAACTCAGTGGGGCCACAGGGATAAATGGGTCCACAGGAATCAATGGGGCCAAAGGAATCAATGGGACCATAGGGATCATGGGCCATAGGAATCAATGCGGCCTTTGAACTCAATGGGGCCAGAGGGATCAATGGGGCCATAGGAATTAATGGGGCCATTGGGATCAATGGGGCCAGAGGAATCAATGTGGCCATAGGGATCAGTGGGGCCATAAATCTCACTGGGGCCATAGGGATAAATGTGGCCACAGGAATCAATGGGGCCAAAGGAATCAATGGGACCGTAGGGATCAATGCGGCCATAGGAATCAATGCGGCCATAGAACTCAAAACGGCCAAAGTGATCAATGGGGTCATAGGAATTAATAGGGTCATAGGGATCAATGGAGCCTTCGGGATCAATGGGGTCATAGGAATTAATAGGGTCATAGGGATCAATGGAGCCTTCGGGATCAATGGGGCCATAGGGATCAATGGGGCCATAGGAGTAAAAGGGGCCATAGGGATCAATGGAGCCATAGATCTCAATGGGGCCTTAGGGATCAATGGGGCCATAGAACTCAATGGGGCAATAAGGATCAGGGGGACCATAGGGATCTATGGGGCCTTAGGGATAAATGGGGCCATAGGAATCAATGGGGCAATGGGAATCAAAGGGGCCATAGGGATCAATGGGGCCATAGGAATCAATTGGGCCATAGGAATCAGTGGGGCCATAGGTATCAATGGGGCCATAGGGATCAATGGGGCCATATAGATCGATGGGGCCATAGGAATCAATGGGGCCATAGAAATTATTGGGGCCATAGTGATCACTGGGTCCAAAGGAATCAATGGGGCCATAGGAATCAATGAGGCCATAGGGATCAAAGGGGCCTTAGGGATCAATGGGTCCACAGGAATCAATGGGGCCATAGGAATCAATGCGGCCAGAGGAATCAATGGGGCCATAGGGATCGGAGGGGCCATAGTGATCATTGCGGCCATAGGAATCAATGCGGCCATAGAACTCATTACGGACAAAGGGATCAATGGGGCCATAGGAATCAATGGGGCCAAAGGGATCAGTGGGGCCATAGGAATCAATGAGGCCATAGGAATCAGAGGGGCCATAGAACTCACTGGGGCCATAGGGATAAATGCGGCCACAGGAATCAATGGGGCCATAGAGATCAATGGGACCATAGGGATCAATGGGGCCATAGGAATGAATGGGGCATAGGAATAAAAGGGGCCATAGGGATCAATGGTGCCATAGGAATCAATGGGGCCATAGATCTCAATGGGGCAATAGGGATCAATGGGGCCATAGATCTCAAAGGGGCCATAGGGATCAACGGGGCCATAGGAATCAATGGGGCCATAGGGATCAATGGGGCCATAGGAATCAATGAAGCCATAGGGATCAATGGGGCCATAGGAATCTATGGGGCCTTAGGAATCAATGGTGTCATAGGAATCAATGCGCCTATAGAATTAAATGGGGCCATAGGGAGCAATGGGGCCATAGGAATAAAAGGGGCCATAGGGATCAATGGTGCCATAGGAATCAATGGGGCCATAGATCTCAACGTGGCCGTAGGGATCAATGGGGCCATAGATCTCAATGGGGCCATAGGGATCAAAGGGGCCATAGGAATCAATGTGGCCATAGGGATCAATGGGGCCATAGGAATCAATGGGGCCATAGGGATCAATGGGGCCATAGGAATGAATGGGGCCTTAGGAATCAATGCGGCCATAGGAATCAATGCGCCCATAGAATTCAATGGGGCCATAGGGAGCAATGGGACCATAGGAATCAATGTGGCCATAGGAAACAATGGGGCCATAGGAGTCAATTGGGCCATAGGAATCAATGGGGCCATAGAACTCAAAGGGGACATAGGGATCAACGGGACCCTAGGAATCATTGAGGCCATAGGAATCAATGGGGCCCTAGGGATCAATGGGGCCATAGTGATCAATGGGCGCATAGGAAAAAATGGGGCCAGAGATCTCAATGGGGCCATAGGGATCAATTGGACCTTACGAATCAATGTGGCCATAGAACACAATGGGGTCATAGGAATCACTGCGGCCATAGAACTCAAAGGGGCCATAGGAATCAATGGTGCCATAGGGATCAATGGGGCCATGGAAGTGAATGGGGTAATAGGGATCAATGGGGCCATAGGAATCAATGGGGACATAGGGATCAATGGTGCCATAGGAATCAAAGGGGACATAGGGATCAATGGGTCCATAGAACTAAGAGGGGCCATAGGAATCAGTGGGGCCATAGAACTCAGTGCGGCCATATGGATCAATGGGAACATAGGAACAATGGGGCCATAGGAATCAGTGGGGCCATAGGGATCAATGGGGATATAGGAATCAATGGGGCAATAGAACTCATTGGGGCCATAGGGATCACTGGGACCATAGGAATCAATGGGGCCATAGGAATCAAAGGAGACTTAGGGATTAATGAGGCCATAGACATCAATGGGTCCACAGGAATCAATGGGGCCATAGGGATCAATGGGGCCACAGGAATCAATGGGGCCACATAAATCAATGGATCCATAGGGATCAGTGGTGCCACAGCAATCAATAAGGCGTTAGGGATCAATGGGGCCTTAGGGATCAATGGGGCCACTGCGATCAATGGAGCCATAGGGACCAATGCGGCCACAGGAATCAATGGGGCCAAAGGATTCAATGGGGCCACAGGAATAAATGGGGCCATAGGGATCAATGGGGCCGTAGAACTCAATGGGGCCTTAGGGATCAATGGAACCATAAGAATCAACGGGGCCATAGGAATAAATGGGGCCATAGGGATCAATAGAGCCATAGGGATCAATGGGGCCATAGGGATCAAAGGGCCATAGGAAACAAAGGGGCCGTAGGGATCAATGAGGCCATAGGAATCAATGGGGACATAGGGATTAATGGGGTCATAGGAATCAATGGCGCCATAGAACTCAATGGGGCCATAGGGATTACTGGGACCATAGGAATCATTGGGGCCATAGGAATCAATGGGGCCATAGGGATAAATGGGGTCATAGGGATCAATGTGCCCACAGGAATCAATGGGGCCATAGGAATCACTGGGGCCACAGGAACCAAGGGGACCATAGGGATCAATGGGGCCATAGGAATCAGTGGGGCCATAGAACTCTGTGGGGCCACAGGGATAAATGGGGCCACAGGAATCAATGGGGCCAAAGGAATCATTGGGACCATAGGGATCATTGGGCCATAGGAATCAATGCGGCCTTTGAACTCAATGGGGCCATAGGGATCAGTGGGGCCATAGGAATCAATGAGGCCATAGGAATCAGTGGGGCCATAGATCTCACTGGGGCCATAGGGATAAATGTGGCCACAGGAATCAATGGGGCTAAGGGAATCAATGGGACCATAGGGATCATTGGGCCATAGGAATCAACGGGGCCATAGGAATCAACGGTGCCATAGAACTCAATGTGGCCATAGGGTTCAATGGGACCATAGGAATCAATGGGGCCATAGGGATCAATGGGACCATAGGGATCAATGGTGCCTTAGGAATCAATGGGGCCATAGGAATAAATGGTGACATAGGGATCAATGGTGCATAGGAATCAATGGGGCCATAGATCTCAATGGGGCCATAGGGATCAATGGGGCCATAGATCTCAAAGGGGCCATAGGGGTCAATGGGGTCATAGGAATCAATGGGGCCATAGAGATCAATGGGGCCATAGGAATCAATGGGGCCATAGGGATCAATGGGGCCATAGGAATCAATGGGGCCTTAGGAATCAATGGGGCCATAGGAATCAATGAGCCCATAGAATTCAATGGGGCCATAGGGAGCAATGTGGCCATAGGAATAAATGGGGCCATAGGGATCAATGGTGCCATAGGAATCAATGGGGCCATAGATCTCAATGGGGCCATAGGGATCAAAGGGGCCATAGATCTCAATGGGGCCATAGGGATCAATGGGGCCATAGGAATCAATGGAGCCATAGATATCAATGGGGCCATAGGAATCAGTGGGGCCATAGGGATCAATGGGGACTTAGGAATCAATGGGGACTTAGGAATCAATGCTGCCATAGGAATAAATGCGCCCATAGAATTGAATGGGGCCATAGGGAGCCATGGGACCAAAGGAATCAATGTGGCCAGAGGAATCAATGGGGCCATAGGAATCAATGGGGCCATAGGAATCAATGGGGCCATAGAACTCAAACTGGCCATAGTGATCAATGGAGCCATAAGAATCAATGGGGCCATAGGAATCAATGTGGCCATAGAACTCAAACTGGCCATAGTAATCTATGGGGCCATAAGAATCAATGGGGCCGTAGGAATCAACGGGGCCATAGAACTCAAAGGGGCCATAGGGGTCAATGGGGTCATAGGAATCAATGGGGCCATAGAGATCAATGGGGCCATAGGAATCAATGGGGCCATAGGGATCAATGGGGCCATAGGAATCAATGGGGCCTTAGGAATCAATGGGGCCATAGGAATCAATGCGCCCATAGAATTCAATGGGGCCATAGGGAGCAATGTGGCCATAGGAATAAATGGGGCCATAGGGATCAATGGTGCCATAGGAATCAATGGGGCCATAGATCTCAATGGGGCCATATAGATCAAAGGGGCCATAGATCTCAATGGGGCCATAGGGATCAATGGGGCCATAGGAATCAATGGAGCCATAGATATCAATGGGGCCATAGGAATCAGTGGGGCCATAGGGATCAATGGGGACTTAGGAATCAATGGGGACTTAGGAATCAATGCTGCCATAGGAATAAATGCGCCCATAGAATTCAGTGGGGCCATAGGGAGCCATGGGACCAAAGGAATCAATGTGGCCAGAGGAATCAATGGGGCCATAGGAATCAATGGGGCCATAGGAATCAATGGGGCCATAGAACTCAAACTGGCCATAGTGATCAATGGAGCCATAAGAATCAATGGGGCCATAGGAATCAATGTGGCCATAGAACTCAAACTGGCCATAGTAATCAATGGGGCCATAAGAATCAATGGGGCCGTAGGAATCAACGGGGCCATAGAACTCAAAGGGGCCATAGGGGTCAATGGGGTCATAGGAATCAATGGGGCCATAGAGATCAATGGGGCCATAGGAATCAATGGGGCCATAGGGATCAATGGGGCCATAGGAATCAATGGGGCCTTAGGAATCAATGTGGCCATAGGAATCAATGCGCCCATAGAATTCAATGGGGCCATAGGGAGCAATGTGGCCATAGGAATAAATGGGGCCATAGGGATCAATGGGCCCATAGGAAACAATGGGGCCATAGATCTCAATGGGGCCATAGGTATCAAAGGGGCCATAGATCTCAATGGGGCCATAGGGATCAATGGGGCCATAGGAATCAATGGAGCCATAGATATCAATGGGGCCATAGGAATCAGTGGGGCCATAGGGATCAATGGGGACTTAGGAATCAATGGGGACTTAGGAATCAATGCTGCCATAGGAATAAATGCGCCCATAGAATTCAATGGGGCCATAGGGAGCCATGGGACCAAAGGAATCAATGTGGCCAGAGGAATCAATGGGGCCATAGGAATCAATGGGGCCATAGGAATCAATGGGGCCATAGAACTCAAACTGGCCATAGTGATCAATGGAGCCATAAGAATCAATGGGGCCATAGGAATCAATGTGGCCATAGAACTCAAACTGGCCATAGTAATCAATGGGGCCATAAGAATCAATGGGGCCGTAGGAATCAACGGGGCCATAGAACTCAAAGGGGCCATAGGGGTCAATGGGGTCATAGGAATCAATGGGGCCATAGAGATCAATGGGGCCATAGGAATCAATGGGGCCATAGGGATCAATGGGGCCATAGGAATCAATGGGGCCTTAGGAATCAATGTGGCCATAGGAATCAATGCGCCCATAGAATTCAATGGGGCCATAGGGAGCAATGTGGCCATAGGAATAAATGGGGCCATAGGGATCAATGGTGCCATAGGAATCAATGGGGCCATAGATCTCAATGGGGCCATAGGTATCAAAGGGGCCATAGATCTCAATGGGGCCATAGGGATCAATGGGGCCATAGGAATCAATGGAGCCATAGATATCAATGGGGCCATAGGAATCAGTGGGGCCATAGGGATCAATGGGGACTTAGGAATCAATGGGGACTTAGGAATCAATGCTGCCATAGGAATAAATGCGCCCATAGAATTCAATGGGGCCATAGGGAGCCATGGGACCAAAGGAATCAATGTGGCCAGAGGAATCAATGGGGCCATAGGAATCAATGGGGCCATAGGAATCAATGGGGCCATAGAACTCAAACTGGCCATAGTGATCAATGGAGCCATAAGAATCAATGGGGCCATAGGAATCAATGTGGCCATAGAACTCAAACTGGCCATAGTAATCAATGGGGCCATAAGAATCAATGGGGCCGTAGGAATCAACGGGGCCATAGAACTCAAAGGGGCCATAGGCATCAACGGGACCCTAGGAATCAATGGGGCCATAGGAATCAATGGGGCCATAGGGATCAATGGGGCTATAGTGATCAAAGCGGCCATAGGAATCATTGAGGCCATAGAATTCAATAGGGCCAAAGGGATCAATGAGGCCATAGGAATCAATGGGGCCATAGGGATCAATGGGGCCATAGTGATCAATGGGCCCATAGGAAACAATGGGGCCATAGATCTCAATGGGGCCATAGGGATCAAAGGGACCATAGGAATCAATGTGGCCATAGAACACAATGGGGCCACGGAAGTCAATGGGGCAATAGGGATCAATGGGGCCATAGGAATCAATGGGGAAATAGGGATAAATGGGGCCATAGGAATCAATGGGGACATAGGGATCAATGGGGCCATAGAACTAAGAGGGGCCATAGGAATCAGTGGGGCCATAGAACTCAGTGCGGCCATATGGATCAATGGGAACATAGGAATCAATGGGGCCATAGGAATCAATGGGGCCATAGGGATCAATGGGGCCATAGGAATTAATGGGGACATAGGGATCAATGGCGCCATAGAGATCGATGTGGACATAGGGTTCGATGGAGCCATAGGGATCAGTGTGGCCATAGGGATCAATGGGGCCACAGCGATCAATGGGGCCATAGAAATCAATGTGGCCATAGTAATCAATGGGGCCATAGAAATCAATGGGGCCATAGGGATGAATGGGACAATAGGAATCAATGGGGCCTTAAGGATCAATGGGGCCATAGGAATCAATGGGGACATAGGGATCAATGGGGCCATAGAACAAAGAGGGGCCATAGGAATCAGTGGGGCCATAGGGATCAATGGGGTCATAGAAATCAATGGGGCCATAGAACTCATTAGTGCCATAGGGATCACTGGGAGCATAGGAATCAATGGGGCCATAAGGATCAATGGGACCATAGGAATCCATGGGGCCATAGAACTCAATGGGGCCTAAGGAATCAATGGGGCAATAGAACTCAGTGGGGCCATAGGAATCAATGGGGTTATAGGTATCAATGAGGCCATAGTTATCAATGGTGCCATAGATCTCAATAGGGCCATAGGGATCAATGGGGCCATTGGGATCGATGGGGCCATAGGGATCAATGGGGCCATAGGAATCAATGGGGCCATAGGAATCAATGGGGCCTTAGGGATCAATGGGGCCATAGGAATCGATGGGGCCATAGAACTCATTGGGCCCTAGGGATCAATGGGGCCATAGGATTCAATGGGGCCTTTGGAATCAATGGAGCCATAGAACTTAATGGGGCCATAGGGATCAATGGGACCATAGGAATCAATGGGGCCATAGGAATCTGTGGGGCCATAGGAATCAATGGGGCCATAGAACTCAATGGGGCCATAGAACTCAATGGGGCCTGTCACGGTGTTATCCGTGACAGTAACCCAAGAGGGAACCGAGAAGGGAAAAAGAAAGGGAGAGGGAAAAAAAAGTGCCGCGCGGCCGCCTAAGCAGATCCTCACGCTCCAGGGGGAGGGGAAAACTGAGGGGATTAAGGGTCTGTAAAGATAAATACAACGGCACGATCTGAGAAGGCACGGTAACTTTACTAAATCTAATAAAATTTAACAATTGAGAGAGAGAGACAAAATTTCCAAACCAGAAAACTGGGAGCTTACGTTACACGTGCTGAACTCCTCACAGCCGCCCGGAGAGCGCGCCACCAAAAAGCGTGGGCCTGGTGTCTGGTGCGGAGCTCCGCCCCTCCCCTGCTCCCACAGCATTAACTCCTTAACGGCCTGCATGATGTTCTGATGTGGAATACCGGCATCAAAACCACAAAACCACAACAGTGTCCTGCTGCCGTCTGTGGCCATTGGACCTGGGAAGCAGCAGCCCGTTTTCAAACACAGATGAGAAGACAGGCCCACGGGGCAGTGAGGGGCAGCCCCCCGTGAACACTGAGGCTGCTGCTCCGTGGTGCAGCTGGGCTCTTGGCCCCTGAACTGCTCCTGCATACGTGAGTTGCTCTCCCCGTTTCAGTGAAGATGGGAAAACAAAGGAATGGAGACAAATGAATTTCTGCTGGCTTCTTTATTGTATTTATCAACAGAGAGCCTTGATCTATAGGTACATGAGTTGAGTGTGCCAAAACATGAACGATATGTAGCAGGCCAATAAGAAAACTTCTTATTAAATCAAAGTCGTGGCAGTGGAAACAATAATGAAGGCAAATATAAACAAGGGATTTACCAAGTGAATTACCATGGGGATCCTGTTAGGCTGATGCGCATTTTTTGGGCGCAGAAGTACGTATTGCTCACTGCAACCTTGAGCTCCTGGTTCCTCAGGCTGTAGATGAGAGGATTCACTGCTGGAGGCACCACCGAGTACAGAAATGACACCAGGAGGTCCAGGAATGGAGAAGAGATAGAAGGATGCTTCAGGTAGGCAAACGTGGCAGTGTAGACAAAGAGGGGGACCACGGCCAGGTGAGGGAGGCACGTGGAGAAGGCTCTGTGCCGGCCATGCACAGAGGGCATTCTCAGCACTGCCCTGAAGATCTGCACGTAGGACAGCACAATGAAAACAAAGCACCCAAGATACAAAGAGACACTAACCACAATAAGCCAAACTTTTCTGAGGTATGGCTGAGAGCAGGAGAGCTTTAACATTTGGGGGATTTCACCGAAGAATTGATTCAAAACATTGCCTTGGCAGAGTGGCAGTGAAAATGTATTGGCAGCGTGCAGCAGGGAATAGAAAAACCCAGTGCCCCAGGCAGCTGCTGCCACGGTGACACAAGCTCTGCTGCCCAGGAGGGTCCCGTAGTGCAGGGGATTGCAGATGGCAACAAAGCGGTCATAGGACTTGACTGTGAGAAGGGAATACTCTGCTGAGACGAAGAAAGAAGTAGAAAGAAAGAAAGAAAGAAGACCTGTGCAGCACATCCCAAGTAGGAGATGGCCCTGGTGTCCCAGAGGACATTGGCCGCGGCTTTGGAGAGAGTGGTGGAGATGCAGCCCAGGTCGAGGAGGGCGAGGTTGAGGACAAAGAGGTACATGGGGGTGTGCAGGCCGTGGTCGCAGGCTGCGGCTGTGCTGCTGAGGCCGTTGCCCAGGAGGGCAGCCAGGGAGATGCCCAGGAAGAGCCAGAAGTGCAGGAGCTGCAGCTGCCGCGTGTCTGCCAACGCCAGCAGGAGGAACTCGCTGATGGAGCTGCTGTTGGGCATTTGGTACTGCTGGGTATCAGCACCTGTGGGCATGAGGACCTGGTCAAGGAGTACAAAAGTCAGTGACAGGTCTTGCAATGGGGAAAATGCTTCTTGAGGTCAGTGATGTAAGCTACACTTCATGAGGTTGTGTCTGCCACGAAGGCGTCTGCCTTCCTTCTCGGAAGGAAACAGCCATGTCCCTGTGAGGAACGTGTTGGTGCTGTGGTCACAGGTTTTCTTTTCAGAGTTGGTCAGATGAGATCACTTCTACAGCAGAAGTACTTGTAGGCGTCTGTGCAACTGACACAAGAAAGACGTGCGTTGCAAATCAAAGTTGTAGGGATGCTTTTTCTCCTCCGTGGTCTCATCCTACTCATGATGCCCAAAGGGTGCTCGGTGAAGTCAGAAATCCTGAGCACTTCTGCTGCACTCAGTGTGAATGGCTGTGACTGAGACCTGAGAGGCAAAGGGATTCACTGCTGCTTCGTGCAGGATAAGGGGAGCTCGCTGGGCTTCTTTCCAGTTGCTGTGAAACAGCAAAGTTTGGAGATGGAAGGAGAATACACTCCCGTGTTACCTTTCAAAGAAGCCAGACCCTGCTGAGAGAAGAGGAAATGACTGCGCATCACACAACGCCCACCCTTTCTCAAGGGACGTGAGCAAGATCTCATCACTGCCCTTCTTACAAAGGACACCTAACATTTATTTCACCAACCCCACAGCATTTCCATGCACACAGCTCTCTCTGCTTCTTCCCTGGACTTTGTTCTTCAGGCTATGGGAAAGATTTGCATCCTGAAGGTCAGCTCACAGCTCTGAAGGACCTCAGGGAGATATTTCCTAACAATGGCATCTCACTGAGGGAAAGACAACTCCTTCCCAGCCTCACAGGCTGCACTGCACACAGCTCCAGGCATTCACTCTCAGCCACTGTGCTTTGCAGAGTGCGATGGACACGTGCCTGGGGAGATGCTCCTCTGCTCTGCAGGAGTTTGGCACGGGAATCATTCCTACAAGCTGTAGTTAAGTAGGATAAGACCTCCTCGACCAGTTACCAAGTGCAAGGAGCTACGCCAGAATTTTACGAAGTCTTGGACAGTTTGGAAAGCGTGAGAGGTTTTAAGAGTTGCTTCTCAGCTTAAATGAGCAAGGCCCAACCAGAGTAAGGCTCAGCTCTGTACTTTTTAAGTGACCAAGGACGAGGTCAGGCGTCTGTCTGGTCTGTGATGACACGCTACTGATGGAGAACACAAGTGATAGCCTGTAGGACTAAGGGACTAACACTCGCCCTAAGTCTGTGCCTAAATTAAGCAGGAGTTTTCTAACAATATTTTCAACATGTTGAATGCGGACTGCAGTCCAGTGGAGGATTTTCTTTTCCTCTGTCCCAGATTCTGCAATCCACCACAAGTAGTACAATACGCGCTTGTGTCGGACTCAAAAGCTCAACTAGAACAGCCCCTCCCTCTTCCCCAGAGGTAAAGAGGGTCCGAGTTACAGAGCAAAGTGATGCCGGCCAGCCAGCTTGTCTGCTTGTATTCCAAGATCAGCAGTTAAACCACTTTCACCCAAAGGAACATTAGTGGCAAGCATTAATGGCAACATCTCATTCCTGCAAAACTGCTGGTGGTGTCCAATCTCCAAATAATCTGATACTGACAGCAGCTCCTTGTGTTGTCCTCTGCTGCACAAAAATTCCTTGAAGAAGGACCTGTTTCCCAGATAAAGCAGCTGAAGGCTCATCACTACTAGGAAATTCATCTACTCTCTCAGAAGCATTTTCTTCTAACACACAAAATAAACCACCTCTTGATGTACTTCCACTTCAAGCAGCGAAATGATAGCTAAAAAATATTAAAATTTGAGTGCAAGTGCTGCCTTGATAGTCCTAGGACAGTGTTTCTTCCCAGCCCTTAATCTTTTCTGTGGGCTGGTCACCCTCCCCCAGGGTATCCCCTGCAGTGTCACACTGGGGTAGCTGTAGCTGTTGCAGCAATGTCCTGAGAAAGTCTGGTTAAAATGCCAACGAGGTGGAGTTGAACCTCATGTTCTGAAGCTGAGAAAACAAAAACAACGCATTGGAAGAGCTACAGAATTGTATTTGTCCTTACAAGTTTCTTTGATCAGAAACCCAGAGGCCTGTCAAGTCACAACAGAAAAACAAATGCTGTGAACAGCGGCAGCAGGAAGAACTCGGGCAGCAGGAATGCTAGGCTCCGGATATCTAATGCTTTGATCATTCCACTTCACCTTTCAGAAGTGGAAAGGAATTCTACGTCCTGGTATATTTGTTACAGTAAAAATAAATTGCTGTTTGACCCCCTGCCATCCCTAGGTCAGCTTACTTTGTAGTAAAGGCTGCTGTAGGCCAGAAGACTGGCTCTAACCCTTGTGTGATTACACGAGGCCTCAAGGAAGCAAATCAAGAGAAAAATAAATAAATAAAAGCAGTATTATGTTTTCTACCACTCACTCTCTTTCTAATCCTCAGCATCTCCGGAGAAAGCTTAGCCTTGTGTTCAAAGCCAGGCATCACTGTCCCTTCCCTCAGGTGCTTCTGTTTCTCCTCGATTTGCACTCGTCCATCTCACCAAGCATCCAAGTCCTCCGTCAGAGAAATGCTGCCGTATCCCGGAATGGCTCTTTGTGAATTCCTTCCCCTCAAGTCATCTGGGGAAACACGGAGCACGTCTGTTACAAAGCCCCTCCAGTCAGAGGGCCTGCCACTCCTCCTTCTGCTGCGGAGCAGTCTGCCCAAGGCTCTTCTCCAGTAACATTCCTACTCAGAGAACGGAAAATTTCAGGCACGCATTTTCACGAAGTTTGAGTGAAATAAAAGCAGAGGAAACAAACAGCGCCTGATGCACTATTTCCGAATCCCTCGTCCCCAGTATAACTTCTTGCTAGAACACTCAGTGCAAAGATTGATTTCCAAGCAAGTCAACACTGCTCCGAACAGTTTTCTGACACAGCTCAGACTAACCTGAGAACGTCAGCTGTTCTGCTTCTCCAAGAAGGCACAAAAGTGCCTCCGGGCTTTTGTTGATCGCATTACAGAAACAAAAGCACTTCCAGAGCTATTTTTTTTCCCCTGTATTTGCCTTTAAGCCCAGAATTCAGTGATTATAATCCATTTATTCTAGGAGAATCAGCACTGGAGGAGCATATCACTCAGCCAGTCGTCGATCCTCCCCTGCCTCCCTGCTGTGCTGTAGGGAAACTCGGTCTTCCCTCCTGAGCCTGTTGTAAATTATTCTGACCAAAAGCACGTTGCGCAGTCTGGCTTCAGGAATAATGGAAAAATCTGAAAGCAGCATTGAGACAAAGTACATTTTTTCCTCTCAGTAGAACAATTCATATTAATCAGAACGACTAAAACTTTAGATTAGTATGAAGCCTTAGCATCTCTTTATCAGTACCAAAAAGTAAACTACCTACTTCAGGAATACTCTGAAAACAATCACATTCACGGTGCTTCCTCTAACATTTAATTACTTGTAGGGCAAATAACCCCCAAGAATAGCACCCAAAAGAAATAGTGCCGAAGACGGTATATTTTAGATGGGCTTAAGTAGATGACATACAGATAACTAGTAAGGAAAGAGAGGCTCACCATGATGACGGTTGAGGCTTGCTGATTACTCCACTACAGAGGGATCCCCAACCAGAGATCCTTCTGTGGTGGTGGTCAGCCCTTCAATGGGGTCTGGGAGAGGTGGAGCCAGACCCCACCCCTTCTGATCACACAGGTATGTTACCTTCACCTGTGCCCCTGCGGCTGACTCAGTGCTCGCCTCAGGTGATCCATCAGTGGTTCAGGCCGTGATCCAGCAGTTCCCACACAGTACCGAATGCCAGTCTCATGCCCTTGGGTTGGAGGGTAAACTATTCCACTTTGTTGATTAACTTCTGGTTATTAATCAGTCCGAGGCAACTTTTCTAGCAGTGAAACCCTTAATCATGTACTAGAAATAGAGGACATTTTGTCTCCAGGGTGTGACAGCGTCGTTAAACCTTACAGGTCCTCCGCAGCTCCTGGACAAGCACCGTTATTTGCCTTTTTGCGTCCAAGCTGCTGGCTCCCCTTTTTATCTCCCCAAAGAAACTGCAATCCAAACTCGTCAATGTACCCACTTTCAAACCCCTTGGCTTGGAGATACTCACCCTGCCGTGGTTGTTTGCCCGCTTTTATACTGAACCTTTTTGGATCACAGCCCCTGGGAGCTGACAGATGTGAGAAATCCAAATTTGACCACGCAGACGTAGAGGGACCGCTGCAAGGCTGGGAAATGCTGATCCTCAAAGCAGCCCTCCCAGAACCCCATGGCGTGTTACTGCTGGTTTCTTCCTCAACCTCCGTGCCCTGAAGCTGTTTCCCATGCGGTGCCTGGCTCCCAGCCTCTGTGCTCCCATCCCCTGCTCTGCTGGACTTCACTTAGCAATGTCGCGTCTGTGTGTCTTCCCCAGAACTGGCTGCTGCTTGCGAACTGGAGAAAACACAATTAAAGGAAAGCTTTGAACAGATGCGGCCGTGCCTCCAGGTTAGCAGTTCTGTTATTTCCCACCCCACAGCGGTGCTGGCAGAGCACACTGGGTCCTCGCTTCCTCCCAGCTGTAGTTTGTGGTGCCCATTGCGAGGCCACGGCTCCCGTGGGTCCCCACACATCCCTCCAGCACAGGGACCCTTGTGCCAGGCTCAGCTTCTCTGAAGGCCTCTTCTGCTCCATCCAAAGATGAGCAGCCATGCTGCCCCTTGGGCTCTTCTCCCTGCTTTGCCTGATTCGAATTATACAGCATCTGGAAGGGAAGAGCAGGCAGACCTAGAGGGAGAAAAGTGCAGCTGGGGTCCGTGTTAACTTTGGAAACCTTGTGTGAGCACAAAGTGCCAGCTCTGTTTGACTGCCTGGTCAGAGATCATTACGATTTAGAAAAACCCCAACTGGTGCGTACTGTTACTCGTCACTGTGCTCCTCGTGCAGCATTGGCAGCTGCAAGTGTGTCAGCCTATCCTGCAGCGCACACAGATGCAGTGTTACAGCTGAGAAGTGACAAACACAAAACACAGAACGTGGCCTCGCAGCGACCGCAGCTTTTGCAGGTGTATGGAAGGCGCAGGGTGCCTTTCATGGGAACAGAAATGAGACTGCTTAAAATAGCACATTGTTCCCACCGATAGCTCCGAGATGCCATTCAAAGCCCACTCCGTTAACTCACGGCTGCTCATTATCCTCTCAGGAGCCCCCGAGCAGGATGGAATGTTGCCTACAAAGGTAGAGGAAGCACGATGAGAATCTGTTCAGACCGCAGGAACTGTTCAGCAGATCTCTTTCACGCCCGCGCCATAAACACCCGCTGTCTGGAGGAGGCCTGGTTGTTCTTATTCGTGCTGAGGTGACGGGGTGATTTAGCACTGAAGACACGTCACGGAGCAGTGGCAGCCGCTGCCAGCTAGCTGCAGGCATTGCAGGGATCTCGGGCTCCCCCGAGGCACTTCGTTACGATAAGCCCATTGTACGTTCAAGTGTCCTTGTGTTAAAAATTCGCCTGGCAGTGGTTTCTGGGCCGTGGTCATCTCCCCTGGTGGTGGCACAGCTCAGACTGGGCTGTGTGAATGTGAGAGGGGTGATCGATAACACAGCAGTGTGCTCATTTCTCCCCTCGTCCAGGACCAGGTAGGCACCCTCCCCTTCCAGAGCCAGTCCCTGAAGGCCAAAGCAAACCCGTCTGAGGAGGCTTTGAACAAAAACAGTGAGGAGCAGGTGAAGGTAGTTGGCAACTATTGTTACGTAGCCATCGAGATCTGTGCTTCTGCGTATGGCACACAGCAGTGTTAGCAATGGGGTCCCACCCCGAGGCCTGGGGCTCACACCTCAGTCATAACCCCAGATCTTGAATCCTGTGGGAACATCGGCGCCGATGGCTTTGTCCTGAACACACCTCAGCGCAGGGCTGCTGTCAGTGGTCTTCCCTCTATCCTCTGTTCTCTCACCCAACCTGTGTAGCTCCGTTTCCAAAACATTCCCTGTGCTCTATCTCACGCGTTCATCTTCTTCCTCTCTTTCTCTTTACTTCTCGTCTTTTCACACTCGTCCTGTTCACATTCTGAGCAAACTTCTCTGATGTTCTCTGCACTGCCTCATTTTTTTCCTCGGCTTCTGTGGACGGACCTGTCTGGCCATTAAATATTTGTTCAGCTGCTGTCTACTGGGGCCAGGTTATTAATTTACAGTGTGCAAGCGAACACTTTCTGCAATTATTTATCTGAAATGAAAGAAACCTAAAATGGGTTTTCTTTAATTTGGGTCATTTCAGCGTGGTCACAGCACAGCCACGTAAGCAAGATGGTGGGGGATGGGGAATGGACATAGTAGGGTGGGTGAGGGGCTCTGGAGGCTTTTAGGGGGGAAAACTCCTTAGGAAAAGAGCACAAGTGTCTGAAAACGGCTTGGCCATGGAGACAGGTAGCGTCAGCGCCTTCCATGCCCGCTGCAGTACTTAGTTTATATAATGACAGGACAGATTTTGCTGTGTCACCGTGATGTCAACGCCCGCTACTCCAAGGCAGCTCACTAGTGTGGGTCACAGTCCAAGACGTCCAGAAAGCCATGGATCAGCAGCATCGAACCACGAGGCTGGCCATGAGGAAGGTTCCAGCGGCTGCCCACCGAAAGGGGTGTGCCACAGGAGAATGTCAGGGTTCAGACCGGCTGAGGGAGGCCGCCTCCATCTGCCCTTCATTGCACCATCAGTCCTAAACCACTGGGTAGACTTTTGGGAATCTTCACCTCACGGCTGAAGATGCATTTGTGGCCGACACAGACAAATTGCTGGCATGTTTCCTAGATGGCAAAAGCTCCGTATCTGCCCTTAGAAGAAAATCTGAGGAGCTTCAGACACGTTCTGGAATTGAAGAACGATCAGATCCATGAACAGGACAGGAAGATCGTGGCGCGAGAGAAACAAGTGAGTTGTCATTTTTTGTTGCTGTTTTGGAGGAGAGGTAGAAAAGTAAAAGTTTGGTTACAGCAGGCGAAGTTAAAATGGGGTGTAATGCCGGAGGGACATCGTTCAGTTGGTTCCTGAGTGGCTGTGCTCTTCCACTGCCAAGCACACAGCTTCTTCCACCACAACATCTCAGTTTGTCACTTAGAAATTGGGATCTTTTCCCACCCCTTCACCTCCCCATGACAACTGGACTTCTCCCACACATCTCTTGGCCCGGATCTTCCTGAGGCTCTCTCCCTGCTCTGTATTTCAGCTGAGGTCGGCATAGACTGGAAGGGACTCAGCGGCGGCACGGGGCACGGTGGGGACGGCCAGGTTTGGTGGGCTGGGAGGCACTGCCGAAGCTGGGAGGGGAGCTGGGACATGCAGCAAACGAGGGCACTCTTGATTCCTTGCCTGCTGGAAATGAGGGTGTCAGGAGAAGGGCGCTGGAGGATGAAGGCTGCACTCAGGAGGGAGGGAGATGCAGCTCTCCTACGCTTTGTGTTGGCACAAAGTAGTTTGAGGCCCGGACGGATCAGTAGAGAGACGCAGCAAACGTTTCCATGTCAGACATCTACAAGGACAAAAAATGAATGTCAGAACAATAGCCAGAATTAGGGTTCTCAGGGCAAAGACAGCAACGTGGATTCAGATCAGTATCGAGGTGTGATCCTTTGTTGATTATACCAGAGATGAAGTCCACGCCGTCCGCTGCTCCGTTCCACAGGGATTGGGATCAGCATGCACAGCAGGATGAGGGCATCCCACCTCCCCCCTGTCCTGATGCGCATGCATCATCGGGGCCCAGAACATTCCATGAAACCAAAACATGTTATAAAGTAGTTTGGGGTTGAGGGGAATAACAAAAGGATAGGATGGTTGGGGTTCAGGGGGAACGACAAGATTGGGGGAGACAACAGGAACAGCAGGAGGACGCAATCAACGTTTGCGGAAGGGAAGGGGAAGGGAAGGAAAAAGGGGGGAAAGGAAGGAAGGAAAAAGGGGGGAAAGGAAGGAAAAAAAAAGGGGAAAGGAAGGAAAAAAAGGGGAAAGGAAACTTAGCTGTTATATCGGTCATTGGCAGGGACTGATTTTGCTGAGGTGCTCAGATGTCATTGACATCTCAGTAATGTGGTATGTATATGTGCAAAGCTGCACATATGGAATTGACTGCTGACTGTATAAATCAATATAAACCAATTTTTCAGACAGATCTCCATACCTGCAAAGCACATGAACAACCCCGCGCATTATTTTATTGTGTCCTCTCGGTGAGATAATGTCAGGGCCTGAGGACTCAAACCGCTCTGTCTGACCCACTTGGGTATCCTGGAGCTGATCAGGCCCCACCTCATACCAGGACCATCAGCTCCTGCTTTAGTGAGGCTGCAGCCAGGCTGGGCTCCAGCTCCGCACAGTCCTGCCTGGCTATGGGGCCACTGAGCTCACCCAGTGGACCAATTTCATAGATACATGAGGTTGGAAAGGACCTCCAAGATCATCTAGTCCAACCGTCCTCCCACCACCATCCCTACCCACCAAACTACTCAATCCAATCCCTTAGCACCTCATCTAAACGCTTCTTGAACAGCGCTAGGGATGGGCCCCTGTGGCTGCTCCGGTGCCCCTGGCTGCCCCGGTGCTGGCTAGGGTGATGGACCCCGGCCCTCCCCTTGTCCCCTAGAGAGCACCTATTGCTCCCAGCTCCTCTTCCCACAGGCCTTACAGCCGTACCTCAGCTTGTCTGCAAAGGCGTGCCGGTCTTCAAAAGCACTCAGACGCAACTCCAGGAGAATCCGCCTGAGGTGCAGACCAAGGGATGACGAACAGTTCAGCTTGCCATTGTGAGCGTTCACTGCTGGCATGCATTTGTTTTTGTTTTTTTCTTTTTTCTGTGCAGTAAACACTTGTGAAAAAGCTGGTGTTTCTTGTGTGGCGTTAGGTATTTTATATCACTGTGTGTACGTAGGAGAGCGCAGTGATAAAGCACTGTTGGTCAGCAGCAGACAGCACTGAGCTGTTGCGACACAGCAGCTGTGTATTCTGGGATGTCCTGCATATGCATGCAGACAACGTATACATCCTATACAGGATAACATGAAAAAAAAATATGTGCAATTGTGAAATATTAGCCAAACCACATGCCTTCAAAATAGGCACATGGCAGCTCAATGGAGCAGCAGTTCCAACAAACAAGATGTTGGGGCCATTGCGTGGTTATCCTTCCTTCACTGTTTTACCACAGAACTGTTCTCTTTGTAACGCGTTCCTGGCACGTCACATTTACCGTCGTCTCATAACTCAGCGTCTTGCCTTCGTTTGGCAGAGGTAACGGTGCATCAGACACGAAGAAGTCAGAAATTGTGCAGGTTTTGGGATTTCTGATCCGGGTGTGCCAAACCTGGCATTCCCGCTGAGCATTTTCCTGTCGTCAATTTCTGCCTAAGTAATAAATGGGTAATTCCTAAGAAGCGCCGAGTCAATCAGTGTGGCTGTCGTGGTTTTATGATTTTTTGGTACTGGTATTCCACATCATGGCATCATGTGGTGCATTGGGAGTCAGGGAGAACTACATTCCCCAGAGGACTTTGCAACGCTTTGTATTTTTAAACGTGTTTTCCGCTCAGAGGGAACAGATAAAAACCCTCTGCAGTCACGGGACGTTCTCTCTCTTTCCTCTAGGATCACTCAGCAGTGGGTGCTCGCTGCCGTCTGCCTTCAGCGTTAGCGTAAGGCCTTCGGTTTATCGGGCACTCACTCTCTCTCTCTCTCTCTCTCGTTTTGTTTGATTCATTAGGCTTAATTTCAAATTGTATTGCATTATATTGTGTTATTTACTTCCTGATGTCTTATTTAGTAAATTAGCTTTTCCCCCTCAGATCGTTGCCGCTGTTTTGTATTGGGGCTTCTCTCCCTTTTTCCCTTTCCCCCTTCCCCTTGTCCGGGGTGTGGGCCTGTGGGTCTCCTTCCTCGGTTGTTGCGGGGCCGGGCCGAACTGGCCCACAAACCCCTGACATTTTTGGCGCCCAACGTGGGGCACAACCAGCTGCCTTAGCCGGGCAGAGACAAACTTTTAGAGTGAATCTCTGTCTGTTGTTAACAAGCTTATCTGTACTGCAAGTGCTGTACAGCAAAACACGACCTTGAAGTCCGGGCGTACTGCCAGTTGTTTTGGGATATCTGTAAACTTCTTTTGGGTACTGCCAGATTGTTTTAGTACAAGAAAAAAAAATAATAATAAAAATGTCTTTTCTGTTTCTGTTAAAACTGCCCTTACAGGGATTGTACTTCACCGCTTTTTCCCTCTTAATGCTCAAAACGTACTGGAACTTGGTTAAGTTTGCCATTCTGTTCCATTGGTTCTGGTCCCTATATGATAAATTAAAAGCAATGATAGAGGCACCTGCCAGATACCAGGGCACCCCAGCTAATGGAACAAACGATAGCATATTAACGAACCATGTGATGTTTGAATGGGTATCCAGGTTCCCCTCTCCGTTTTTTATGAATTTTCAAGATCACAACTTAGGGATGGTGTTAATAATTGGGATATTAGTCCTCCTGCATGTAGTAGCACTTTACATCATGTGCAGGAAGCTTCTCCCAGAAACAGAGAATGTTGAATGGCAGGGAGAGTGGAGAGTTTTAGGAAAGAAATTAGAAGCATGGGGACACCCGGTGTCATGGGATTTTTCTCCCGAACAATTGCAGGATCCTGAGGAGCTAGGCCTGTATCTGAGTAAAGGGTGTTGCGGCTCAGAAAGATCTGAGGTGGAACAGCTTATTTGGGGCTTGGCTTATGCTACCCGAGGTTTATATACTATTGTGAAGGGAGAGAGTGTCCAAACTGAGGCCCAAACCAAAGAGGAAAACCTCCCGGTCACACTTGACTAGCCAAAGGAAGCACCAGTATCAAAGTCAGTTGCCCCTGTGGAAGGCAAGAAATGGAAACGTGTGTCCTCGCGCCTAGAACGCAAAGAAGAGGTGCCGAAAGAAGAGGAAGATATAGGTGAGGGGGTGGCCACAACCCCCCCACCATCGAGAAAGGCAACAAAGAAAAGTGAGAGACATGGAGAAGAAGAAAGTGATGATGAAGGTGAAGAGAAAGTTAAAGTTACGACGTTTCGTCGGCCCATGAAAATGTCTGAGATCCAAGGCTCAAGAAAGGAGTTTGTTCGACGTCCGGATGAGAGTATTGTCACTTGGTTGCTTCGGTGTTGGGACAACGGGGCCAACAGTGTGTCCCTTGATAGTAACGAAGCTCGCCAACTAGGAAACATTGCCCGAGATCCGGCTGTCGACAGAGGAATCAGCAGGTATATGGATGGAATCGCCAGCCTCTGGCAACGAATGCTAGTAGCTGTGAGGGAAAGATATCCCTACAAGAGTGACCTGGCACCTAAAGTGAAAAGGTGGAAAACTATTGAGGAAGGCATCCAGTATTTGAGAGAAAAAGCTGTGGCGGAAATGCTGTATGATCCCACCTTTGATCCTGACGATCGGGACCATGATCCGGAGAAAGTAAGGAGTACACCCGAAATATGTCAGAAGCTTTCAAAGTCAGCACCAGAAAGGTACGCCGGTACACTAGTGACAACGTTCAACAGATATGAGGACCAAGACAGAAAACCCCCAGTTTTTGAACTAATTCTTACACTTCAAAACTTCGAACAAAAATTTCCACCGCCATACGCGTCCATTTCAGCCATATCAAAGTTCGAAGGACAAATGGAAGATATACTGGGAAAATTATCCCAACTGATTGATAGGGTTGAATCAATTGTAGCTATCAGTAGCAGACGCCATCCTGCTCGAGCAAATGACAGCACTAACTTCATGTTGCGCGCGGCTTTGTGGAGTTACTTACGTGCAAATGGAGAAGATATGAAGGAATGGCATCAAAAACCCACCCCTGCACTGCGAGCACGGGTGAGAGAATTACAACACAGAGCAACTACCAGCGAAGTTGTTCCTGTCACTACAGGTAATGAATAGAGGGGCCCTGCCCTCAGCCAGAGGAGGGAGAGGGATAATAGAGTGTATTGGACTGTGTGGATTCGGTGGCCTGGCACATCAAACCCACAGAAATATGAGGCACTGGTGGATACTGGTGCCCAATGTACTCTAATGCCTTCAAGTTATAAAGGGGCAGAATTGATTCATATCTCTGGAGTGACAGGGGGCTTTCAGGAATTGTCTGTGCTGGAGGCAGAAATAAGCCTCACGGGTAAAGACTGGCAGAAGCATCCTATAGCGACCGGACAGGGGGCCCCATGCATACTTGGTATTGATTACCTCAAAAGGGGATATTTTAAGGATCCCAAAGGGTATCGATGGGCTTTTGGAATAGCTGCTGTGGATGCAGATAATATTAAGCAGCTGTCTGCTTTGCCTGGCCTGTCAGAAGATCCGTCTGTTGTAGGGTTACTACAAGTGGAGGAGCAACAGGTACCAATTGCTACAAAAACGGTGCACAGACGGCAGTACCGCACCAACAGGGATTCCTTGCTCCCCATTCATGACCTGATTCGTCAGCTAGAGAGCCAGGGAGTGATCAGCAAAACTCACTCCCCGTTTAATAGCCCCATATGGCCAGTGCGTATAGCCAGTGGAGAATGGAGACTGACGGTAGATTACCGTGGCCTGAATGAAGTCACACCTCCACTGAGTGCTGCTGTGCCGGACATGCTTCAACTCCAGTATGAACTGGAGTCAAAAGCAGTCAAGTGGTATGCCACGACTGACATTGCTAACGCCTTCTTTTCAATTCCCTTGGCCACAGAATGCAGGCCACGGTTTGCCTTCACCTGGAGAGGCGTTCAGTACACCTGGAACCGTTTGCCCCAGGGGTGGAAGCACAGCCCAACCATTTGCCATGGGTTGATCCAAACTGCATTGGAACAGGGCGGTGCTCCTGAGCACTTACAATACATTGATGACATCATTGTGTGGGGCAATACAGCAGGGGAAGTTTTCGAGAAAGGAGAGAGAATAATCCAGATCCTCCTGCGAGCTGGCTTCGCTATTAAACGAAGCAAAGTAAAAGGGCCTGCACAGGAAATTCAATTCCTAGGAATAAAGTGGCAAGATGGACGTCGTCACATCCCAACAGATGTGATTGACAAAATTATTGCTATGTCTCCACCCACTAGTAAGACAGAGACCCAAGCTTTTCTGGGTGTAGTGGGCTTTTAGAGAATGCATGTTCCAAACTACAGCCTCATTGTGAGCCCTCTCTTTCGGGTGACGCGGAAGAAGAATGATTTTGTGTGGGGCCCTGAGCAGCAGCAGGCTTTTGAGCAAATTAAGCAGGAGATAGCCCGTGCCGTGGCCCTGGGGCCAGTGCGGATGGGACAGGATGTAAAGAACATCCTCTACACTGCTGCTGGAAAGGAAGGTCCCACTTGGAGTTTGTGGCAAAGAGCTTCTGGAGAGACCCGAGGCCGACCCCTTGGTTTCTGGAGTCAAGCATACAGGGGGTCTGAGGAGCGCTACACTCCAACTGAAAAAGAAATCTTGGCCGCGTACGAGTGGGTTCGAGCTGCTTCCAAAGTAATCGGTACTGAAGCGCAGCTCCTTCTGGCACCTCGACTGCCAGTGCTGAATTGGATGTTCAAAGGAAAGGTTCCCTCCACCCATCATGCTACTGATGCCACTTGGAGTAAGTGGATTGCGCTGATTACACAGCGAGCTCGGATGGGGAACCTCAGTCATCCAGGAATCCTAGAAGTGATCATGGACTGGCCTGAAGGTAAAAAGTTTGGAACAACACCCGCAGAGGAGGTATCACGTGCTAAAGAGGCCCCACCATACAATGAACTACCAGACAATGAAAAGAGATACGCCCTGTTCACAGATGGATCGTGTCGCATTGTGGGAAAGCACCGCAGATGGAAATCTGCTGTGTGGAGCCCCACGCGACAAGTTGCAGAGGCCACTGAAGGAAAAGGAGAGTCAAGCCAATTTGCAGAGGTAAAGGCTGTCCAACTGGCCTTAGATATTGCTGAACGAGAGAGGTGGCCAGTGCTTTATCTTTACACTGACTCATGGATGGTGGCAAATGCCTTATGGGGGTGGTTACAGCAATGGGAACAAAATGGCTGGCAACGGAGGGGTAAACCTATTTGGGCTGCTGAACTGTGGAAAAATATTGCTGCCCGAGTAAAGAATATGGTTGTAAAGGTGCGCCATGTAGATGCTCATGTTCCTAAAAGCCGAGCAACTGAAGAACAACAGAATAACCATCAGGTAGATCGAGCTGCTAAAGTTAAGATGGCTCAAGTAGACTTGGATTGGCAACACAAAAGTGAATTATTTCTAGCTGGGTGGGCCCATGAGACCTCGGGCCATCAAGGAAGAGATGCAACATATAAGTGGGCTAGAGACCGAGGGGTGGACTTAACTATGGATGCTATTGCACAGGTTATCCATAACTGTGATACATGTGCCACAATTAAACAAGCCAAGAGGATGAAACCTCTCTGGGGGGAAGGATGATGGCAAAAGTACAAATATGGGGAGGCGTGGCAGGTTGATTATATCACCTTGCCACGATCTCGCAATATTAAACATTATGTGCTCACCATGGTGGAAGCAACTACTGGGTGGCTTGAAACATATGCAGTACCCCATGCTACCGCCCGAAACACCATTCTAGGTCTCGAGAAGCAAGTCCTATGGCGACATGGCACTCCAGAAAGAATTGAGTCAGATAATGGGACTCATTTCAAAAATTCTCTTGTAAGTAATTGGGCCAAAGATCGTGGCATTGAGTGGATTTATCATATCCCCTATCACGCACCAGCTTCCGGTAAGATTGAAAGATACAATGGGTTGCTAAAAACCATGTTGAAAGCAATGGGTGGCGGAACATTTAAGCACTGGGAGAAGCATTTGGCCGAAGCCACCTGGTTGGTCAACACTCGAGGATCCATCAATCGTGATGGTCCTGCCCAATCCAACTCCCTACCTACAGTAGAGGGAGATAAGGTCCCTGTAGTACATGTAAAGAACATGTTGGGGAAAGCGGTACGGGTCCTTCCAGCTTCTGGGAAGGGCAAACCTCTCCGTGGAACTGTCTTTGCTCAGGGACCTGGGTCCACTTGGTGGGTGATGCAGAAGAATGGGGATGTTCAGTTTGTACCACAAGGGAATTTGATGCTGGGGGAGTGCAGTCAGTAATTCCATGTATATACTTGTATATATGTTGTGTGTGTGTGTATCTAATGCATGTTAATCATTGTTTTTCTGTATGTACCAAGAATGATGTAGTGATGTGGAATAAGGGGTGGAATGTCATGGTTTTATGATTTTTGGTACTAGTATTCCACATCATAACATCATGTATTGCATTAAGAGTTAAAGAGCTAATACTCCAGCTCCATAGATCATTGATAATTCCAGGTATACCTGCCTCAGAAGAGAAGAACAACTACATTCCCCATGGCACTTTGCGATGCTTTGTATTTTTACGTGTTTTCCGCTCAGAGGGAACAGATAAAAACCCTCAGTGGTCACGGGACGCTCTCTTTCCTTCGGGATCGAAACAGCAGTGGGTGCTCGCTGCCGTATCGCCTTCAGCGTTAGCGTAAGGCCTTCGGTTTATCGGACACTCTCTCTTGCTCATTTTATTTGATTCATTAGCCTCAATTCCAATTATATTGTACTATATTGTGTTATTTTACATTCTGATATCTTATTTAGTAAATCAGCTTTCCTCCTCAGATCGTTGCCGCTGTTTTGTTTCTAGGCCCATCTCCCTTTTCCCTTTTTCCCTTTTCTTTCCCCTTTCCTGGGGTGTGGGTCCGTGGGTCCCCCGCACTGGTCGTAGTGGAGCCGGGCCGATCCAGCCCGGTAAAACGTTGACAGATTCCTATGGCCCCATAGATTCCTATGGTCCCATTGATTCCTACGGCCCCAATGAGTTCTATGGCCCCATTGATCCCTATGGCCCCATTGAGTTCTATGGCCCCATTGATAATAATGGCCCCATTGAGTTCTATGGCCACACTGATTCCTATGGCCCCATTGATTCCTTAGGCCCCATTGATCCCTAAGGTCCCATTGATCCCTATGGTCCCATTGATCCCTGATGCCCCATTGATCCCTATGGCCACATTGATTCCAGTGGCCCCATTGATTCCTATTGCCCCATTGATTATGGTGGCCCCATTGATCCCTGTGGCCCCATTGATCCCTATGGCCCCATTGATATCTATTCCTATGCCCCATTGATTCCTGTGGCCCCTTTGATCCCTAAGGCCGCACTGAGTTCTATGTTCCCATTGATCCCTATGGTCCCATTTATCCCTATGGCCCCATTGATCCCTAGGGTCCCATTGATTCCTATGCTCCCATTGATGGCTATGGCCCCATAGAGTTCTATGGCACCATTGATCCCTATGGCCCCATTGATCCCTATGGCCCCATTGATCCCTAGGGTCCCATTGATTCCTATGGTCTCATTGATCCCCATGGCCCCATTGATCAATATGGCCCCATTGAGTTCTATGGCACCATTGATTATAATATCCCCAATGAGATCTATGGCCCCATTGATTCCTAAGGCCCCATTTATTCCTATGGCCCCCTTGATCCCTATGGCCCCATTGAGTTCTATGCCCCTTTGATTCCTATGGCCCAATTGATTCCTATGGCCCAATTGAGTTCTAAGGCCCCATTGAGTTCTATGGCCCCATTGATCCCTATGGCCCCATTGATCCCTATGGTCCCATAGATAACTGCGGCACCATTGATTCCGGTGGCCACATTGGTCCCTATGGCTCCATTGATCGCTGTGGCCCCATTGATTCCTATGCCCCATTGATTCCTACGGCCCCATTGATTCCTAAGGCCCCATTGATCCCTATGGCCCCATTGATCCCTAAGGCCTCACTGATCCCCATGTCCCCATTGATCCCTATGGCCCCATTGATTCCTATGGCCCCACTGAGTTTAACAGTCCCACTGATTCCTATGGCCTCATTGATCCCTATGGCCCCACTGAGTTCTATGGCCCCATTGATTCCTATGGCCCCACTGATTCTTATGGCCCAATTGATCCCTATGGTCCCATTGATCTTTATGGCCTTATTGATCCCTGTGGCCCCATTGAGTTATATGGCCGCATTGATTCCTAAGGTCCTATTGATCTTTATGGCCCCATTGATTCCTAGGCTCCCATTGATCCCTATGGCCCCATAGAGTTCTATGGCACCATTGATCCCTAAGGCCCCATTGATCCCTATGGCCCCATTGATCCCTACGGTCCCATTGATCCCTGTGGCCACATTGATCCCTATGGCCCCACTGAAATCTATTGCCCCATTGATTTCTATGGCCCCTTTGATCCCTAAGGCCGCACTGAGTTCTATGTTCCCATTGATCCCTATGGTCCCATTGATCCCTATGGCCCCATTGATCCCTATGGCCCCATTGAGTTCTATAGCCACCTTGATCTCTATGGCCCCATTGAGTTCTAAGGCCCCATTGAGTTCTAAGGCCCCATTGAGTTCTATGGCCCCATTGATCCCTATGGCCCCATTGATCCCTATGGCACCACTGATTCTTTTGGCCCCATTGATTCCTGTGGCCCAATTGATCCCTATGGCCCCATTGATCCTTATGGCCCCATTGATCCCTATGGTCCCCTTGATTCCTATGGTCTCATTGATCCCTAAGGCCCCCTTGAGTTCTATGGCTCCATTGATTATAATGGCCCCATTGAATTCTATGGCCCCATTGATTCCTATGGCCCCATTGATCCCCATGGCCCCATTGATCCCTATGGTCCCATTGATCCCTATGGTCCCATTGATCCCTGTGGCCCCATTGATCCCTATGGCCCCATTGATTCCTGTGGCCCCACTGATTCCTATGGCCCCATTGATTCCGGTGGCCCCATTGATACCTGTGGCCCCTTTGATTTCTATGGCCCCATTGATATCTATTGCCCCATTAATTCTTATGTCCCCTTTGATCCCTAAGGCCGCACTGAGTTCTATGGTTCCATTGATCCCTATGGTCCCATTGATCCGTATGGTCCCATTGATCCCTATGGCCCCATTGATTCCCATGGCCCCATTGATTCCTATGGCCCCATTGATCCCTATGGCCCCATTGATTCCTATGCTCCCATTGATCCCTATGGCCCCATAGAGTTCTATGGCACCAGTGATCCCTATGGCCCCATTTATCCCTATGGCCCCATTGATCCCTAGACTCCCATTGATTCCTATGGTCTCATTGATCCCTATGGCCACATTGATCATTATGACCCCATTGAGTTCAATGCGCCATTGATTATAATATCCCCAATGAGATCTATGGCCCCATTGATTCCTATGGCCCCATTGATCCCTATGGCCCCATTGAGTTCTATGCCCCTTTGATTCCTATGGCCCAATTGATTCCTATGGCCCCATTGAGTTCTAAGGCCACATTGAGTTCTATGGCCCCATTGATCCCTATGGCCCCATTGATCCCTATGGCCCCATTGAGTTCTAAGGCCCCATTGATACCTGTGGCCTTATTGATCCCTATAGCCCCATTGAGTTCTATGTTCCCATTCATCCCTATGGCCACATTGAGATCTATGGCTTCATTGATTCCTATGGCACCATTGATTCCTATGGCCCCATTGATCCCTATGGCCCCTTTGAGTTCAATGCCCCATTGATTCCTATGGCCACATCGATCCCTATGGCCCCATCGATTCCTATGGCCCCATTGATTCCTATGGCCCCATTGATCTCTATGGCCACTTTGATCCCTATGGCCCCATCGATCCCTGTGGCCCCATTGATCCCTATGGCTCCATTGATCCCTATGGCCCCATTGATTCCTAAGGCCCCATTGAGTACTATGGCTCCATTGACTCCTATGGTACCATTGATCCCAATGGCCCCATAGATCCCTATGGCCCAATTGATCCCTATGGCCTTATTGATTCCTATGGCCCCACTGACTCCTATGGCCCCATTGATCCCTATGGCACCATTGATCCCTATGGCCCCACTGATTCCTATGGCACCACTGATCCCTATGGCCTCATTGATTCCTATGGCCCCATTGATCCCTATGTTCCCACTAATCCCTATGGCCCCATTGATTCCTATGGTCCAATTGATTCCTATAACCCCATTGATCCCTAAGGCCCCATTGATCCCTATGGCCCCATCGATCCCTATGGTCCCATTGAGTCCTATGCCCCCATTGAGTTCTATGGCCCCATTGATTCCTATGGTCCCATTGATCCCTATGGCCCCATTGATTCCTATGGCCCCACTCATCCCTATGGCCCATTTGAGTTCTATGGCCCCATTGATTCCTATGGCCCTATTGATCCCTATGGCCCCATTGAGTTCTATGGCCCAATTCATTCCTATGGCCCCATTGATTCCTATGGTCCCATTGATCCCTGTGGCCCCATTGATCCCTATGTTCCCATTGATCCCTATGGCCCCATTGAGTTCTATGGCCCCTTTGAGTTCTATGGCTCCATTGATTCCTATGGCCCCATAGATTCCTTTAGTCCCATTGATCGCTGTGGCCCCATTGATTCCTATTGTACCATTGATCCCTATGGTCCCATTGATTCCTATGGTCCCATTAATCCCTACGCCCCATTGATTCCTATGGCCCCATTGATTCCTATGGCCCCATTGAGTTCTATGGCCTCAATGATTCCTATGGCACCATTGATCCCTATGGCCCCATTGAGTTCTACGGCCCCATGGATCCATATGACCCCATTGATTCCTTTAGTCCCTTTGATCGCTGTGGCCCCATTAATTCCTACAGTACCATTGATCCCTATTTTCCCATTGATCCATACGGCCCCATTGATCCCGAAGGCCCCATTGATCCGTATTGCCCCATTGATTCCTATGGCTACATTGATCTCAATGGCCCCATTGAGTTCTATGGCCCCTTTGATCCCTATGGCCTTACTGATTCCAATTGTCCCATTGATCACTGTGGCCCTTTTGATCCCTATGGCCCCATTGATGACTATTGCCCCATTGATCCCTATGCCCCGTTTAATCCCCATGACCCCATTGATTCCTATGGCCCCATTGATCCCTATGGCCACATTGATCCCTATGGTCCCATTGAGTCCTAAGGACCCATCGATCCCTATGGTTCCATTGATTTTTATGGTCCCATTGATCGCTATGGCCCCATTGATTCCTATTGCTCCTTTGATCCCTATGGCCCCATTGATTCCTATGACCCCATTGAGTTCTATGGCCCCATTAATCCCTATGGCCCCATTGATTCCTATGGCCCCATTGATTCCTATGGTCCCATTGATTCCTATGGCCCCATTGAGTTCTATGGCTCCATTGATTCCTATGGTCCCATTGATTTTTATGGTCCCATTAATCCCTATGGCCCCATTGATTCCTATGGTCCCATTGATCCCTATGGCCCCATTGAACTCTAAGGTCCCATTGATTCCTGTGGCCCCATTGATTCCAAAGGTCCCATTGATCAATATGGCCAAATTGAGTTCTATGGCCTCTTTGAGTTCTATGGCTCCATTGATTCCTATGGCCCTATTGAGTGCTATGGCCCCATTGATTCCGATGGCCCCATTGATTTCTATGGCCCCATTGAGTTCTATGGCCCAATTGATCCCTATGTCACCATTGATCCCTATGTCCCCATTGATCCCTATTGCCCCATTGAGTTCTATGGCTCCATTGATTCCTATGGCCCCATTGATTATTAAGCCTCCTTTGAGTTCTATGGCCACGTTGATTCCTATGGCCCCATTGATCCCTATGGCCCCTTTGAGTTCAATGCCCCATTGATTCCTATGGCCACATCGATCCCTATGGCCCCATCGATTCCTATGGCCCCATTGATTCCTATGGCCCCATTGATCTCTATGGCCACTTTGATCCCTATGGCCCCATCGATCCCTGTGGCCCCATTGATCCCTATGGCTCCATTGATCCCTATGGCCCCATTGATTCCTATGGCCCCATTGAGTACTATGGCTCCATTGACTCCTATGGTACCATTAATCCCAAAGGCCCCATAGATCCCTATGGCCCAATTGATCCCTATGGCCTTATTGATTCCTATGGCCCCACTGACTCCTATGGCCCCATTGATCCCTATGGCACCATTGATCCCTATGGCCCCACTGATTCCTATGGCACCACTGATCCCTATGGCCTCATTGATTCCTATGGCCCCATTGATCCCTATGTTCCCACTAATCCCTATGGCCCCATTGATTCCTATGGTCCAATTGATTCCTATAACCCCATTGATCCCTATGGCCCCATCGATCCCTATGGTCCCATTGAGTCCTATGCCCCCATTGAGTTCTATGGCCCCATTGATCCCTATGGCCCCATTGATCCCTATGGCCCCATTGATCCCTATGGCCCCATTGATTCCTATCCCATTCATTCTTATGGCCCCATTGATTTCTATGGCCTGATTGATTCCTATGGTCCCATTCATTCTTATGGCCCCATTGATCCCTATAGCCCCATTTATCCCTATGGCCCCATTTATCCCTATGGCACCATTGATTCCTATGACCCCATTGATTCCTATGGTCCCATTGATCCCTACGGCCACACTGATCCCTACGGCCCCATTGAGTTTTATGGCCCCATTGATTCCTATGGCCCCATTGATTCCTATGGCCCCATTGAGTTCTATGGCCCCATTGATTCCTATGGTCCCATTGATCGCTGTGGCCCCATTAATCCCTATGGCCACATTGATTCCTATGGCCGCATTGATTCCTATATCCCCATTGAGTTCTATGGACCAATTGATCCCGATGGCCCCATTGAGTTTTATGGCTCCTTTGAGTTCTTTTGCTCCATTGATCCCTATCGCCCCATTGATCCCTATGGCCCCATTGAGTTCCATGGCCCCATTGATCCCTATGTCCCCATTGATCCCTATGGCCCCATTGAGTTCTATGGCCACATTGAGTTTCATGGCTCCATTGATTCCTATGGCCCAATTGTTCCCTATGGCCACATTGATTCCTATGGCCACATTGAGTTCTATGGCCCCATTGATTCCTAGGGCCCTATTGATCCCTCTGGCCCCTTTGAGTTCTAAGGCCCCATTCATTCCTATGGCCCCATTTATTCCTATGGTCCCACTGATTCCTGTGGTCCCATTGATTCCTGTGGCCCCATTGATCCCTATGGTCCCATTGATTCCTATGGCCCCTTTGATCCCTATGGCCCCACTGCATTCTATGGCCCCACTGATAACGATGGCCCCTTTGATTCCTATGTTCACATTGATCCCTATGGCCCTATTGAGTTCTATGGCCTATTTGAGTTCTATGGCCCCATTGATCCCTATGGCCCCATTGATCCCTATGGCCCCATTTATCCCTATGGCACCATTGATTCCTATGACCTCATTGATTCCTATGGTCCCATTGATCCCTACGGCCAAACTGATCCCTACGGCCCCATTGAGTTTTATGGCCCCATTAATTCCTATGGCCCCATTGATTCCTATGGTCCCATTGAGTTCTATGGCCCCATTGATTCCTATGGTCCCATTGATCGCTGTGGCCCCATTAATCCCTATGGCCACATTGATTCCTATGGCCGCATTGATTCCTATGGCCCCATTGAGTTCTATGGCCCAATTGATCCCTATGGCCCCATTGAGTTTTATGGCCCCATTGATCCCTATGTCCCCATTGATCCCTTTGGCCCCATTGAGTTCCATGGCCCCATTGATCCCTATGTCCCCATTGATCCCTATGGCCCCTTTGAGTTCTATGGCCACATTGAGTTCCATGGCTCCATTGATTCCTATGGCACCATTGATTCCTATGGCCACATTGAGTTCTCTGGCCCATTTGATTCCTATGGTCCCATTGATTTTTATGGTCCCATTGATCCCTATGGCCCCATTGATTCCTATGGTCCCATTGATCCCTATGGCCCTAATGATTCCTCTGGCCCCATTGTTTCCTATGATCGCATTGATTGCTATGACCCCATCGATCCCTATGACCACATTGAGTTCTATGGCCCCATTAATCCCTATGGCCCCATTGATTCATATGGCCCCATTGATTCCTATGGCTCCATTGATTCCTATGGCCCCATTGATCCCTATGGCCCCATTGAGTTCTATGGCCCCATTGAGTTCTACGGCCCCATTGATTCCTATGGACCCATCGATCCCTATGGCCCCATTGAGTTCTATGGCCCCATTGATTCCTATGTCCCCTTTGAGTTCTATGGCCCCATTGATTCCTATGGTCCCATTAATTTTTATGGTCCCATTGATCCCTATGGCCCCATTGATACCTATGGCCCCATTGATTCCTATGATCCCATTGATTCCTATGACCACATCGATCCCTAAGACACCATTGAGTTCTATTGCCCCATTAATCCCTATGGTCCCATTGATCCCTATGGCCCCATTGAGTTCTATGGCCCCATTGAGTTCTAAGGCCCCATTGAGTTCTATGGCTTCATTGATCCCTATGGCCCCATTGATCCCTATGGCCCCATTGAGTTCTAAGGCCCCATCGATTCCTATGGCCCCATTAATCCCTATAGCCCCATTGATTAATAAGGCCCCATTGATTCCTATGGTCCCATTGATCCCTATGGCCCCATTGAGTTCTATGGCCCCATTGATTCTGATGGCCCCTTTGAGTTCTATGGCCCCATTGATTCCTATGGCCCCATTGATTTTTATGGTCCCATTGATCACTATGACCCCATTGATTCCTATGGTCCCATTGATCCCTATGGCCCCATTGATTCCTATGGCCCCATTGATTCCTATGATCCCATTGATTCCTATGACCCCATCGATCCCTATGACACCATTGAGTTCTATGGCCCCATTAATCCCTATGTTCTCACTGATCCCTATAGCCCCATTGAGTTCTATGGCCCCATTGAGTTCTATGGCCCCATTGATCCCTATGGCCCCATTGAGTTCTAAGGCCCCCTCGATTCCTATGGCCAAATTGATCCCTATGGCCCCATTGAGTTCTAAGGCCCCATTGATCCCTAAGGCCCCATTGATTCCTATGGCCCCATTGATTCCTATGGCTCCATAGATTCCTATGGCCCCATCGATCCCTATGGCCCCATTGAGTTCTATGGCCCCATTGAGTTCTATGGTCCCATTGATTTCTATTGCCCCACTGAGTTCTATGGCCCCGTTGATCCCTAAGGCCCCATTGAGTTCTATGGCCCCATAGATTCCTATGGCCTCATTGATCCCCATAGCCCCACTGATCCCTATGGCCCCTTTGAGTTCTATGGCCCCACTGATCCCTATAGCCCCATTGAGTTCTATGGCCCCATTGAGTTCTATGGCTTCATTGATCCCTATGGCCCCATTGATCCCTATGGCCCCATTGAGTTCTAAGGCCCCATCGATTCCTAAGGCCAAATTGATCCCTACGGCCCCATTGAGTTCTAAGGCCCCATTGATCCCTATGGCCCCATTGATTCCTATGGCCTCATTGATTCCTGTGGCCCCATTGATCCCTATGTCCCCGTAGAGTTCTATGGCCCCATTGTGTTCTATGGCTCAATTGATTCCTATAGCCCCACTGATCCCTATGGCCCCATTGATTCCTATGGTCCCTTTGATCCCTATGGCCCCTTTGAGTTCTATGGCCCCATTGAGTTCTATGGCTCCATTGATTCCTATGGCCCCTTTCAGTTCTATTACCCCACTGATTCTTACGGCCCCATTGATCCCTATGGACCCATTGATTCCTATGGTCCCATTGATGACTATGGCCCCATTGATTCCTATGGCCCCATTGATTCCTGTGGCCCCATTGATCCCTATTGCTCCATTGATCACTGTGGCCCCATTGATCCCTATGGCCCCATGGATCCCTATGTATTAATTGATCCCTATGGCCCCATTGATTCCTATGGCCCCATTGATCCCTAAGGTCACATTGATCCCTATGGTCCCACTGAGTTCTATGGCCCCAATGATTCCTCTTGCTCTACTGATTTTTTTATATAAATATATAAATTTATCTTTCTTTATGAATACATAGATTTATCTTTTGATGTAAATATATAGAAGTATACTTCTCAAAAGAGCTTTCAGGCTCCAGAACGTGCGGCCCGGGGAGGTGTTGCAGACGCCGACCCCGGGGCTGTGAAGGAGCGTTTCGCCCTCGCGCTGAGGGCCACGGTTCAGTAGAACTTATGGGGACGGCGTGACCTCGTAGGTTGGGTTCTCCGAACGCTGCTGCCAATTGCCCAGCCCTCCAGTTTGGTGAGATCTCTCAGCAGGACGTCCTAAGGGAGTCAGGAGCTCACCCCAAATCCGTGCGATCCGCAAACCTGCTCAGTGTGTGCCATGATTTTATGATTTTGGGGCATTGGTATTCCACATCGTAACATCATGGAGTTCATGAAGAGTCAAAGAGTCAGGGCTCCAGCTCCGCGGATCATCAGTAGTTATGGGTGTACCTGTCCCAGAAGAGAAGAACTCCATTCCCCAGAGCACTGTGCGATGCTTTGTATTTTTACGTATTTTCTGCTCAGAGGAAAAAATATCAACTGCTCGTGTGTCACGGGACGCTCTCTTTCCTTCGGGATCACTCGGCAGTGGGTGCTCGCTGCCATTCGCTTTAAGCGTTAGCGTAAGGCCTTCAGTTTATCAGACATTCTCTTGCTCATTTTATTTGATTCATTAGCCTCAATTCCAATTAGATCGTATTAGATTGTGTCATTTTGCTGCCTGAGATCTTATTTAGTGAATTAGCTTTCCTCCTCAGATCGTTGCCGCTGCTTTGTTCCTAGGCCCATCTCCCTTTTCCCTTTCCCCTTTCCTGGGCCGTGGGTCCCCCACACCAATGGTCGCGGAACCGTGCTGACTCAGCCCGGTAAACCGTTGACAGCGTGCCTTCAGGTCCCGCACCCAGGTCAATTATGAAAGCATTATGAACCACTGGCCGTGAGATTTCTGTTCTCCCACGGCTAGCTGCCGTCGCAAGGCCGGCCCAGCTCCGTGCTTCGTTAGCGCCAGGGACTTGCTGGAGCAGATTATTGGAAGCCACGGTTACAGGTTGACAAAGAACTGTAATGGTGGCTGTGATGCTGAGAAATCCCTTCTTTGTCTCACGAAGCAGAAAGGCCATGCCCTGATCCCCAGAGCCATGGAGGGGAGATCCTGTCCCTCATGCTGGCACAGGGCCCTTCCTGGGGCATTGAGATGGAGGTTTGTGTGATGTCAAATGAGAGACAAGGGAAAAGCAGCACTCTGCGTGGGGTGCAAGATATTGCGAGGCCCAAGTCCCACGTGGGCAATGTGTCTCATCATAGGATTTGGATGTGAGAAGGGCCCAGTCTGAACAAGCACTCAATCACAATGGAACTTTGAACTTCAGATCTCTCAGGCCCAAGGTGGAGGGATGTATGGGAACTGCTGAATCACGGCCTGAACCACTGATGGATCACCTGAGGCACTGAGTCAGCTGCAGGGGCACAACTGAGTGTGATTGGAAGGGGTGCAGTTTGACTCCACCTCTCCCAGACCCCATTGAAGGGCTGACCACCAGCAGGGAAGGATCTCTGGTTGGAGATCCCTCCCTGGTGGAGTTATCGGCAAGCCTCAACCATCACCAAGGTGAGCCAATCTCTTCTACTATTTGTTTGTATACCATCTACTTAAAGCCTACCGAAAATATACCACCTTTCGCACCATTTCCTTGAGTGCTTTCCTCGGGGTTATTTGACCTACAGAGGTGGTTTGTTTTCCTGCTCCAGCAATTAATCGGACAGGCCTCGGTGCCCCGATCCTTTAAAAAAAAAACCTCCAATCTTTCAAACTTTGCGTGGACCACTCCTCATCTTTCTGCATCACTTAGAGAAAAAGAAGAAGTCATTCTCCTTACGGGATTACTGTCACCATATTAAGAATCCTTTCCATCTCACACGTGCGGAAGAGCTCCTTCACCTCCTTGAATACTTTGAGCCCTCCTTTTGATGCCTAATTAAGTTGTAATCAGTCCTTTGCAGCATTGCATCTCCCGCTTTGTCATCCTGTGATGCATGAGGGCAGCTGAGCCTTATGGTTTTAGGTAAGCGAGAAACAGTTCTTGTCGTTAAGGGCACGCTTTTCTTTCACACTTTGAAATGCCGTTTCTCAGTCCTTAAAAGCATTCCCTTCTTCACCGACCGTGGCTTGTGAAGAAGGAAAGTCAGCTTTAGGATGTTTGGGATTTTGTTTTTAGGCCACACTGATCGACTCGACGCTTCTTAGGAATTACCCATTTATTACTTAGGCAGAAATTGACGACAGGAAAATGCTCAGCGGGAATGCCAGGTTTGGCACACCCGGATCAGAAATCCCAAAACCTGCACGATTTCTGACTTCTTCGTGTTTGATGCACCGTTACCTCTGCCAAACGAAGGCAAGACGCTGAGTTATGAGACGACGGTAAATGTGACGTGCCAGGAACGCGTTACAAAGAGAACAGTTCCGTGGTAAAACAGTGAAGGAAGGATAACCACGCAATGGCCCCAACATCTTGTTTGTTGGAACTGCTGCTCCATTGAGCTGCCATGTGCCTATTTTGAAGGCATGTGGTTTGGCTAATATTTCACAATTGCACATATTTTTTTTTCATGTTATCCTGTATAGGATGTATACGTTGTCTGCATGCATATGCAGGACATCCCAGAATACACAGCTGCTGTGTCGCAACAGCTCAGTGCTCTCTGCTGCTGACCAACAGTGCTTTATCACTGCACTCTCCTACGTACACACAGTGATATAAAATACCTAACGCCACACAAGAAACACCAGCTTTTTCACAAGTGTTTACTGCACAGAAAAAAGAAAAAAACAAAAACAAATGCATGCCAGCAGTGAACGCTCACAATGGCAAGCTGAACTGTTCGTCATCCCTTGGTCTGCACCTCAGGCAGATTCTCCTGGATTTGCGTCTGAGTGCTTTTGAAGACCGGCACGCCTTTGCAGACAAGCTGAGGTACGGCTGTAAGGCCTGTGGGAAGAGGAGCTGGGAGCAATGGGTGCTCTCTAGGGGACAAGGGGAGGGCCGGGGTCCATCACCCTAGCCAGCACCGGGGCAGCCAGGGGCACCGGAGCAGCCACAGGGGCCCATCCTTAGCGCTGTTCAAGAAGCATTTAGATGAGGTGCTAAGGGATTTGATTGAGTAGTTTGGTGGGTAGGGATGGTGGTGGGAGGACGGTTGGACTAGATGATCTTGGAGGTCCTTTCCAACCTCATGAATCTATGAAATTGGTCCACTGGGTGAGCTCAGTGGCCCCATAGCCAGGCAGGACTGTGTGGAGCTGGAGCCCAGCCTGGCTGCAGCCTCACTAAAGCAGGAGCTGATGGTCCTGGTATGAGGAGGGGCCTGATCAGCTCCAGGATACCCAAGTGGGTCAGACAGAGCGGTTTGAGTCCTCAGGCCCTGACATTATCTCACCGAGAGGACACAATAAAATAATGCGCGGGGTTGTTCATGTGCTTTGCAGGTATTGAGATCTGTCTGAAAAATTGGTTTATATTGGTTTATACAGTCAGCAGTCAATTCCATATGTGCAGCTTTGCACATATACATACCACATTACTGAGATGTCGATGACATCTGAGCACCTCAGCAAAATCAGTCCCTGCCAATGACCGATATAACAGCTAAGTTTCCTTTCCCCTTTTTTTCCTTCCTTTCCCCTTTTTTTTTTCCTTCCTTTCCCCCCTTTTTCCTTCCTTCCTTTCCCCCCTTTTTCCTTCCCTTCCCCTTCCCTTCCGCAAACGTTGATTGCGTCCTCCTGCTGTTCCTGTTGTCTCCCCCAATCTTGTTGTTCCCCCTGAACCCCGACCATAACATTTTGTTATTCCCCTCAACCCCAAACTACTTTATAACATGTTTTGGTTTCATGGAATTTTCTGGGCCCCGATGATGCATGTGCATCAGGACAGGGGGGAGGTGGGAAGCCCTCATCCTGCTGCGCATGCTGATCCCAACCCCCGTGGACCGGAGCAGCGGACGGCGTGGACTTCATCTCTGGTATAATCAACAAAGGATCACACCTCGATACTGATCTGAATCCACGTTGCTGTCTTTGCCTTGAGAACCCTAATTCTGGCTATTGTTCTGACATTCATTTTTTGTCCTTGTAGATGTCTGCCGTGGAAATGTTTGCTGCGTCTCTCTACTGATCCGTCCGGGCCTCAAACTACTTTGTGCCAACACAAAGCGTAGGAGAGCTGCATCTCCTTCCCTCCTGAGTGCAGCCTTCATCCTCCAGCGCCCTTCTCCTGACACCCTCATTTCCAGCAGGCAAGGAATCAAGAGTGCCCTCGTTTGCTGCATGTCCCAGCTCCCCTCCCAGCTTCGGCAGTGCCTCCCAGCCCACCAAACCTGGCCGTCCCCACCGTGCCCCGTGCCGCCGCTGAGTCTCTTCCAGTCTATGCCGACCTCAGCTGAAATACAGAGCAGGGAGAGAGCCTCAGGAAGATCCGGGCCAAGAGATGTGTGGGAGAAGTCCAGTTGTCATGGGGAGGTGAAGGGCTGGGAAAAGATCCCAATTTCTAAGTGACAAACTGAGATGTTGTGGTGGAAGAAGCTGTGTGCTTGGCAGTGGAAGAGCACAGCCACTCAGGAACCAACTGAACGATGTCCCTCCGGCATTTCACCCCTTTTAAATTCGCCTGCTGTAACCAAACTTTTACTTTTCTACCTCTCCTCCAAAACAACAACAAAAAATGACAACTCACTTGTTTCTCTCGCGCCACGATCTTCCTGTCCTGTTCATGGATCTGATCGTTCTTCAATTCCAGAACGTGTCTGAAGCTCCTCAGATTTTCTTCTAAGGGCAGATACGGAGCTTTTGCCATCTAGGAAACGTGCCAGCAATTTGTCTGTGTCGGCCACAAATGCATCTTCAGCCATGAGGTGAAGATTCCCAAAAGTCTACCCAGCGGTTTAGAACTGAAGGTGCAATGAAGGGCAGATGGAGGCGGCCTCCCTCAGCCGATCTGAACCCTGACATTCTCCTGTGGCACACCCCTTTCTGTGGGCAGCCGCTGGAACCTTCCTCATGGCCTGCCTCGTGGTTCGATGCTGCTGATCCATGGCTTTCTGGACGTCTTGGACTGTGACACAGACTAGTGAGCTGCCTTGGAGTAGCGGGCGTTGACATCACGGTGACACAGCAAAATCTGTCCTGTCTTTATATAAACTAAGTACTGCAGCAGGCATGGAAGGCGCTGACGCTACCTGTCTCCATGGCCAAGCCGTTTTCAGACACTTGTGCTCCTTTCCTAAGGAGTTTTCCCCCCTAAAAGCCTCCAGAGCCCCTCACCCACCCTACTATGTCCATTCCCCATCCCCCACCATCTTGCTTACGTGGCTGTGCTGTGACCACGCTGAAATGACCCAAATTAAAGAAAACCCATTTTAGGTTTCTTTCATTTCAGATAAATAATTGCAGAAAGTGTTCGCTTGCACACTGTAAATTAATAACCTGGCCCCAGTAGACAGCAGCTGAACAAATATTTAATGGCCAGACAGGTCCGTCCACAGAAGCCGAGGAAAAAAATGAGGCAGTGCAGAGAACATCAGAGAAGTTTGCTCAGAATGTGAACAGGACGAGTGTGAAAAGACGAGAAGTAAAGAGAAAGAGAGGAAGAAGATGAACGCGTGAGATAGAGCACAGGGAATGTTTTGGAAACAGAGCTACACAGGTTGGGTGAGAGAACAGAGGATAGAGGGAAGACCACTGACAGCAGCCCTGCGCTGAGGTGTGTTCAGGACAAAGCCATCGGTGCCGATGTTCCCACAGGATTCAAGATCTGGGGTCATGACTGAGGTGTGAGCCCCCGGCCTCGGGGTGGGACCCCATTGCTAACACTGCTGTGTGCCATACGCAGAAGCACAGATCTCGATGGCTACGTAACAATAGTTGCCAACTACCTTCACCTGTTCCTCACTGTTTTTGTTCAAAGCCTCCTCAGACGGGTTTGCTTTGGCCTTCAGGGACTGGCTCTGGAAGGGGAGGGTGCCTACCTGGTCCTGGACGAGGGGAGAAATGAGCACACTGCTGTGTTATCGATCACCCCTCTCACATTCACACAGCCCAGTCTGAGCTGTGCCACAACCAGGGGAGATGACCACGGCCCAGAAACCACTGCCAGGCGAATTTTTAACACAAGGACACTTGAACGTACAATGGGCTTATCGTAACGAAGTGCCTCGGGGGAGCCCGAGATCCCTGCAATGCCTGCAGCTAGCTGGCAGCGGCTGCCACTGCTCTGTGACGTGTCTTCAGTGCTAAATCACCCCGTCACCTCAGCACGAATAAGAACAACCAGGCCTCCTCCAGACAGCGGGCGTTTATGGTGCGGGCGTGAAAGAGATCTGCTGAACAGTTCCTGCGGTCTGAACAGATTCTCATCGTGCTTCCTCTACCTTTGTAGGCAACATTCCATCCTGCTCGGGGGCTCCTGAGAGGATAATGAGCAGCCGTGAGTTAACGGAGTGGGCTTTGAATGGCATCTCGGAGCTATCGGTGGGAACAATGTGCTATTTTAAGCAGTCTCATTTCTGTTCCCATGAAAGGCATCCCTGCGCCTTCCATACACCTGCAAAAGCTGCGGTCGCTGCGAGGCCACGTTCTATGTTTTGTATTTGTCACTTCTCAGCTGTAACGCTGCATCAGTGTGCGCTGCAGGATAGGCTGACACACCTGGAGCTGCCAATGCTGCACGAGGAGCACAGTGACGAGTAACAGTACGCACCAGTTGGGGTTTTTCTCAATCGTAATGATCTCTGACCAGGCAGTCAAACAGAGCTGGCACTTTGTGCTCACACAAGGTTTCCAAAGTTAACACGGACCCCAGCTGCGCTTTTCTCCCTCTAGGTCTGCCTGCTCTTCCCTTCCAGACGCTGTATAATTCGAATCAGGCAAAGCAGGGAGAAGAGCCCAAGGGGCAGCGTGGCTGCTCACCTTTGGATGGAGCAGAAGAGGCCTTCAGAGAAGCTGAGCCTGGCTGGCTGGCTGGCTGTGCTGGAGGGATGTGTGGGGACCCACGGGAGCCGTGGCCTCGCAATGGGCGCCACAAACTACAGCTGGGAGGAAGCGAGGACCCAGTGTGCTCTGCCAGCACCGCTGTGGGGTGGGAAATAACAGAACTGCTAACCTGGAGGCACGGCCGCATCTGTTCAAAGCTTTCCTTTAATTGTGTTTTCTCCAGTTCGCAAGCAGCAGCCAGTTCTGGGGAAGACACACAGACACGACATCGCTAAGTGAAGTCCAGCAGAGCAGGGGATGGGAGCACAGAGGCTGGGAGCCAGGCACCGCATGGGAAACAGCTTCAGGGCACGGAGGTTGAGGAAGAAACCAGCAGTAACACGCCATGGGGTTCTGGGAGAGCTGCTTTGAGGATCAGCATTTCCCAGCCTTGCAGCGGTCCCTCTACGTCTGCGTGGTCAAATTTGGATTTCTCACATCTGTCAGCTCCCAGGGGCTGTGATCCAAAAAGGTTCAGTATAAAAGCGGGCAAACAACCACGGCAGGGTGAGTATCTCCAAGCCAAGGGGTTTGAAAGTGGGTACATTGACGAGTTTGGATTGTAGTTTCTTTGGGGAGATAAAAAGGGGAGCCAGCAGCTTGGACGCAAAAAGGCAAATAACGGTGCTTGGCCAGGAGCTGCGGAGGACCTGTAAGGTTTAACGACGCTGTCACACCCTGGAGACAAAATGTCCTCTATTTCTAGTACATGATTAAGGGTTTCACTGCTAGAAAAGTTGCCTCGGACTGATTAATAACCAGAAGTTAATCAACAAAGTGGAATAGTTTACCCTCCAACCCAAGGGCATGAGACTGGCATTCGGTACTGTGTGGGAACTGCTGGATCACGGCCTGAACCACTGATGGATCACCTGAGGCGAGCACTGAGTCAGCCGCAGGGCCACAGGTGAAGGTAACGTACCTGTGTGATCAGAAGGGGTGGGGTCTGGCTCCACCTCTCCCAGACCCCATTGAAGGGCTGACCACCACCACAGAAGGATCTCTGGTTGGGGATCCCTCTGTAGTGGAGTAATCAGCGAGCCTCAACCGTCATCGTGGTGAGCCTCTCTTTCCTTACTAGTTATCTGTATGTCATCTACTTAAGCCCATCTAAAATATACCGTCTTCGGCACTATTTCTTTTGGGTGCTATTCTTGGGGGTTATTTGCCCTACAAGTAATTAAATGTTAGAGGAAGCACCGTGAATGTGATTGTTTTCAGAGTATTCCTGAAGTGGGTGGTTTACTTTTTGGTACTGATAAAGAGATGCTAAGGCTTCATACTAATCTAAAGTTTTAGTCGTTCTGATTAATATGAATTGTTCTACTGAGAGGAAGAAATGTACTTTGTCTCAATGCTGCTTTCAGATTTTTCCATTACTCCTGAAGCCAGACTGCGCTACGTGTTTTTGGTCAGAATAATTTACAACAGGCTCAGGAGGGAAGACCAAGTTTCCCTACAGCACAGCAGGGAGGCAGGGGAGGATCGACGACTGGCTGAGTGATATGCTCCTCCAGCGCTGATTCTCCTAGAATAAATGGATTATAATCACTGAATTCTGGGCTTAAAGGCAAATACAGGGGAAAAAAAAATAGCTCTGGAAGTGCTTTTGTTTCTGTAATGAGATCAACAAAAGCCCGGAGGCACTTTTGTGCCTTCTTGGAGAAGCAGAACAGCTGACGTTCTCAGGTTAGTCTGAGCTGTGTCAGAAAACTGTTCGGAGCAGTGTTGACTTGCTTGGAAATCAATCTTTGCACTGAGTGTTCTAGCAAGAAGTTATACTGGGGACGAGGGATTCGGAAATAGTGCATCAGGCGCTGTTTGTTTCCTCTGCTTTTATTTCACTCAAACTTCGTGAAAATGCGTGCCTGAAATTTTCCGTTCTCCGAGTAGGAATGTTACTGGAGAAGAGCCTTGGGCAGACTGCTCCGCAGCAGAAGGAGGAGTGGCAGGCCCTCTGACTGGAGGGGCTTTGTAACAGACGTGCTCCGTGTTTCCCCAGATGACTTGAGGGGAAGGAATTCACAAAGAGCCATTCCGGGACACGGCAGCATTTCTCTGATGGAGGACTTGGATGCTTGGTGAGATGGACGAGTGCAAATCGAGGAGAAACAGAAGCACCTGAGGGAAGGGACAGTGATGCCTGGCTTTGAACACAAGGCTAAGCTTTCTCCGGAGATGCTGAGGATTAGAAAGAGAGTGAGTGGTAGAAAACATTATACTGCTTTTATTTATTTATTTTTCTCTTGATTTGCTTCCTTGAGGCCTCGTGTAATCACACAAGGGTTAGAGCCAGTCTTCTGGCCTACAGCAGCCTTTACAAAGGCTTTACAAAGTAAGCTGACCTAGGGATGGCAGGGGGTCGAACAGCAATTTATTTTTACTGTAACAAATATACCAGGACGTAGAATTCCTTTCCACTTCTGAAAGGTGAAGTGGAATGATCAAAGCATTAGATATCCGGAGCCTAGCATTCCTGCTGCCCGAGTTCTTCCTGCTGCCGCTGTTCACAGCATTTGTTTTTCTGTTGTGACTTGACAGGCCTCTGGGTTTCTGATCAAAGAAACTTGTAAGGACAAATACAATTCTGTAGCTCTTCCAATGCGTTGTTTTTGTTTTCTCAGCTTCAGAACATGAGGTTCAACTCCACCTCACTGGCATTTTAACCAGACTTTCTCAGGACATTGCTGCAACAGCTACAGCTACCCCAGTGTGATACTGCAGGGGATACCCTGGGGGAGGGTGACCAGCCCACAGAAAAGATTAAGGGCTGGGAAGAAACACTGTCCTAGGACTATCAAGGCAGCACTTGCACTCAAATTTTAATATTTTTCAGCTATCATTTCGCTGCTTGAAGTGGAAGTACATCAAGAGGTGTTTTTTTTTGTGTGTTAGAAGAAAATGCTTCTGAGAGAGTAGATGAATTTCCTAGTAGTGATGAGCCTTCAGCTGCTTTATCTGGGAAACAGGTCCTTCTTCAAGGAATTTTTGTGCAGCAGAGGACAACACAAGGAGCTGCTGTCAGTATCAGATTATTTGGAGATTGGACACCACCAGCAGTTTTGCAGGAGTGAGATGTTGCCATTAATGCTTGCCATTAATGTTCCTTTGGGTGAAAGTGGTTTAACTGCTGATCTTGGAATACAAGCAGACAAGCTGGCTGGCTGGCATCACTTTGCTCTGTAACTCAGACCCTCTTTACCTCTGGGGAAGAGGGAGGGGCTGTTCTAGTTGAGCTTTTGAGTCCGACACAAGCGCGTATTGTACTACTTGTGGTGGATTGCAGAATCTGGGAAAGAGGAAAAGAAAATCCTCCACTGGACTGCAGTCCGCATTCAACATGTTGAAAATATTGTTAGAAAACTCCTGCTTAATTTAGGCACAGACTTAGGGCGAGTGTTAGTCCCTTAGTCCTACAGGCTATCACTTGTGTTCTCCATCAGTAGCGTGTCATCACAGACCAGACAGACGCCTGACCTCGTCCTTGGTCACTTAAAAAGTACAGAGCTGAGCCTTACTCTGGTTGGGCCTTGCTCATTTAAGCTGAGAAGCAACTCTTAAAACCTCTCACGCTTTCCAAACTGTCCAAGACTTCGTAAAACTCTGGCGTGGCTCCTTGCACTTGGTAACTGGTCGAGGAGGTCTTATCCTACTTAACTACAGCTTGTAGGAATGATTCCCGTGCCAAACTCCTGCAGAGCAGAGGAGCATCTCCCCAGGCACGTGTCCATCGCACTCGGCAAAGCACAGTGGCTGAGAGTGAATGCCTGGAGCTGTGTGCAATGCAGCCTGTGAGGCTGGGAAGGAGTTGTCTTTCCCTCAGTGAGATGCCATTGTTAGGAAATATCTCCCTGAGGTCCTTCAGAGCTGTGAGCTGACCTTCAGGATGCAAATCTTTCCCATAGCCTGAAGAACAAAGTCCAGGGAAGAAGCAGAGAGAGCTGTGTGCATGGAAATGCTGTGGGGTTGGTGAAATAAATGTTAGGTGTCCTTTGTAAGAAGGGCAGTGATGAGATCTTGCTCACGTCCCTTGAGAAAGGGTGGGCGTTGTGTGATGCGCAGTCGTTTCCTCTTCTCTCAGCAGGGTCTGGCTTCTTTGAAAGGTAACACGGGAGTGTATTCTCCTTCCATCTCCAAACTTTGCTGTTTCACAGCAACTGGAAAGAAGCCCAGCGAGCTCCCCTTATCCTGCATGAAGCAGCAGTGAATCCCTTTGCCTCTCAGGTCTCAGTCACAGCCATTCACACTGAGTGCAGCAGAAGTGCTCAGGATTTCTGACTTCACCGAGCACCCTTTGGGCATCATGAGTAGGATGAGACCACGGAGGAGAAAAAGCATCCCTACAACTTTGATTTGCAACGCACGTCTTTCTTGTGTCAGTTGTACAGACGCCTACAAGTACTTCTGCTGTAGAAGTGATCTCATCTGACCAACTCTGAAAAGAAAACCTGTGACCACAGCACCAACACGTTCCTCACAGGGACATTGCTGTTTCCTTCCGAGAAGGAAGGCAGAGGCCTTCGTGGCAGACACAACCTCATGAAGTGTAGCTTACATCACTGACCTCAAGAAGCATTTTCCCCATTGCAAGACCTGTCACTGACTTTTGTACTCCTTGACCAGGTCCTCATGCCCACAGGTGCTGATACCCAGCAGTACCAAATGCCCAACAGCAGCTCCATCAGCGAGTTCCTCCTGCTGGCGTTGGCAGACACGCGGCAGCTGCAGCTCCTGCACTTCTGGCTCTTCCTGGGCATCTCCCTGGCTGCCCTCCTGGGCAACGGCCTCAGCAGCACAGCCGCAGCCTGCGACCACGGCCTGCACACCCCCGTGTACCTCTTTGTCCTCAACCTCGCCCTCCTCGACCTGGGCTGCATCTCCACCACTCTCTCCAAAGCCGCGGCCAATGTCCTCTGGGACACCAGGGCCATCTCCTACTTGGGATGTGCTGCACAGGTCTTCTTTCTTTCTTTCTTTCTACTTCTTTCTTCGTCTCAGCAGAGTATTCCCTTCTCACAGTCAAGTCCTATGACCGCTTTGTTGCCATCTGCAATCCCCTGCACTACGGGACCCTCCTGGGCAGCAGAGCTTGTGTCACCGTGGCAGCAGCTGCCTGGGGCGCTGGGTTTTTCTATTCCCTGCTGCACGCTGCCAATACATTTTCACTGCCACTCTGCCAAGGCGATGTTTTGAATCAGTTCTTCGGTGAAATCCCCCAAATGTTAAAGCTCTCCTGCTCGCAGCCATACCTCAGGAAAGTTTGGCTTATTGTGGTTAGTGTCTCTTTGTATCTTGGGTGCTTTGTTTTCATTGTGCTGTACTACGTGCAGATCTTCAGGGCAGTGCTGAGGATGCCCTCTGTGCACGGCCGGCACAGAGCCTTCTCCACGTGCCTCCCTCACCTGGCCGTGGTCCCCCTCTTTGTCTACACTGCCACGTTTGCCTACCTGAAGCATCCTTCTATCTCTTCTCCATTCCTGGACCTCCTGGTGTCATTTCTGTACTCGGTGGTGCCTCCAGCAGTGAATCCTCTCATCTACAGCCTGAGGAACCAGGAGCTCAAGGTTGCAGTGAGCAATACGTACTTCTGCGCCCAAAAAATGCGCATCAGCCTAACAGGATCCCCATGGTAATTCACTTGGTAAATCCCTTGTTTATATTTGCCTTCATTATTGTTTCCACTGCCACGACTTTGATTTAATAAGAAGTTTTCTTCTTGGCCTGCTGCATATCGTTCATGTTTTGGCACACTCAACTCATGTACCTATAGATCAAGGTTCTCTGTTGATAAATACAATAAAGAAGCCAGCAGAAACTCATTTGTCTCCATTCCTTTGTTTTCCCATCTTCACTGAAACGGGGAGAGCAACTCACGTATGCAGGAGCAGTTCAGGGGCCAAGAGCCCAGCTGCACCACGGAGCAGCAGCCTCAGTGTTCACGGGGGGCTGCCCCTCACTGCCCCGTGGGCCTGTCCTCTCATCTGTGTTTGAAAACGGGCTGCTGCTTCCCAGGTCCAATGGCCACAGACGGCAGCAGGACACTGTTGTGGTTTTGTGGTTTTGATGCCGGTATTCCACATCAGAACATCATGCAGACCGTTAAGGAGTTAATGCTGTGGGAGCATGGGAGGGGCGGAGCTCCGCACCAGACACCAGGCCCGCGCTTTTTGGTGGCGCGCTCTCCGGGCGGCTGTGAGGAGTTCAGCACGTGTAACGTAAGCTCCCAGTTTTCTGGTTTGGAAATTTTGTCTCTCTCTCTCAATTGTTCAATTTTATTAGATTTAGTAAAGTTACCGTGCCTTCTCAGATCGTGCCGTTGTATTTATCTTTACAGACCCATAATCCCCTCTGTTTTCCCCTCCTCCTGGAGCGTGAGGCTCTGCTTAGGCGGCCGCGCGGCAGTTTTTTTTCCCTCTCTTTGATTTCTGTGGCCCCATTGATTCCTATTGTACCATTGATCCCTATGGTCCCATTGATCCCTATGGCCCCATTGATTCCTATGGTCCCATCGATCCCTATGGCCCCATTAATTCCTATGGCCCCACTGATTCCTATGGCCCCATTGATCCCTATGGCCCCCTTGATTCCTATGGTCCCATCGATCCCTATGGCCCCATTGAGTTCTATGGCCCCATTGATTCCTATAGTCCCATTGATCCAAATGGCCCCATTGATTCCTATGGCCCCACTCATCCCTATGACCTTATTGAGTTCTATGGCCCCATCGATCCCTATGACCCCATTGACCCCTACGGCCCCATTGAGTTCTATGGCCCCATTGATCCCTATGGCCCCATCGATCCCTATGGCCCCATTGAGTTCTACGCCCCATTGAGTTCTATGGCCCCATTGATTCCTATGGCCCCAATGATTCCTATGGTCCCATTGATTCCTATGGTCCCATTGATTCCTATGGCCTCATTGATTCCTATGTTCCCATTGATCCCTATGGCCCCATTCAGTTCTATGGCCCCATTGATTCCTATGGCCCCATTGATTCCTATAGCCCCACTGATCCCTATGGCCCCTTTGAGTTCTATGGCCGCATTGATTCCTATGGTCCCATCGAACCCTATGGCCCCATCGATCCCTATGGCCCCATTGATCCCTATGGCCACACTGATTTTTATGGCCCCATTGATTCCTAAGGTCCCATTGATCCCTACGGCTCCATTGAGTTCTATGGCTCCATTGATCCCTATGGCCCCATCGATCCCTATGGCCCCATAGAGTTCTATGCCGCCATTGAGTTCTATGGCCCCATTGATTCCTATGGCCCCATTGATTCCTATGGTCCCATTGATTCCTGTGTTCCCATTGATCCCTATGGCCCCATTGAGTTCTATGGCCCCATTGATTCCTATGGCCCCATTGATCCCTATGGCCCCATTGATTCCTATGGCCCCATTGATTCCTATGGCCCCATTGATTCCTATGTCCCCATTGATCCCTATGTTCCCATTGATCCCTATGGCCACTTTGAGTTCTATTGCCCCTTTGAGTTCTATGGCTCCATTGATTCCTATGGCCCCATTGATTACTTTAGTCCCATTGATCGCTGTGGCCCCATTGATTCCTATTGTACCATTGATCCCTATGGTCCCATTGATCCCTATGGCCCCATTGATTCCTATGGTCCCATCGATCCCTATGGCCCCATTGATTCCTATGGCCCCATTGATCGCTAAGGCCCCATTGATTCCTATGGCCCCATTGATCCCTATGGCCCCACTGATTCCTATGGCACCAATGATCCCTATGGTCTCACTGATTCCTATGGTCCCATTGATCCCTATGGCCCCATTGAGTTCTATGACACCATTGATCCCTATGGCCCCATTGATTCCTCTGGCCTCATTGATTATTTTGGTCCCATTGATTCCTATGGTCCCATCGATCCCTGTGGCCCCATTGATCCCTATGGTCCCATTAATCCCTATGGCCCCATTTAGTTCTATGGCCCCATCGATCAGTATGGCCCCATTGATTCCTATGGCCCCATTGATTCCTATGGTCCCATTGATCCCTATGGCCCCATTGATCCGTATGGCCCCATCGATCCCTATGGCCCCATTAAGTTCTATGCCCCCATTGAGTTCTATTGCCCCATTGATTCCTATGGCCCCATTGACTCCTAAGGTCCCATTGATCCCTACGGCCCCATTGAGTTCTATGGCTCCATTGATCCCTATGGCCTCATCGATCCCTATTGCCCCATTGAGTTCTATGCCCCCATTGAGTTCTATGGCTCCATTGATTCCTATGGCCCCATTGATTCCTATGGTCCCTATGATTCCTATGTTCCCATTGATCCCTATGGCCCCATTGAGTTCTATGGCCCCATTGATCCCTATGGCCCCATTGATCCCTATGGCCCCATTGATTCCTATGGCCCCATTTATCCCTATGGCCCGAATGATTCCTATGTCCCCATTGATCCCTATGTTCCCATTGATCCCTATGGCCCCTTTGAGTTCTATTGCCCCTTTGAGTTTTATGGCTTTATTGATTCCTATGGCCCCATTGATTCCTTTAGTCCCATTGATCGCTGTGGCCCCATTGATTCCTATTGTACCATTGATCCCTATGGTCCTATTGATCATTATGGCCCCATTGATTCCTATGGTCCCATCGATTCATATGGCCCCATTGATCCCTATGGCCCCACTGATTCCTATGGCACCAATGATCCCTATGGTCTCACTGATTCCTATGGTCCCATTGATCCGTATGGCCCCATTGAGTTCTATGACACCATTGATCCCTATGACCCCATTGATTCCTCTGGCCTCGTTGATTATTTAGGTCCCATTGATTCATATGGCCCCATTGATTCCTATGGTCCCATCGATCCCTATGGCCCCATTGATTCCTATGGCCCCATTGATTCCTATGGCCCCATTGATCCCTATGGCCCCATTGAGTTCTATGGCCCCATCGATCCCTATGGCCCCTTTGAGTTCTATGGCCCCATTGATTCCTATGGCCCCATTGATTCCTATGGTCCCATTGATTCCTATGGTCCCATTGATCACTATGGCCCCATTGATTCCTATGGCCCCACTCATCCCTATGGCCCCATTGAGTTCTATGACCCCATTGATTCCCATGGCCCCATTGATTCCTATGGCCCCATCGATCCCTATGGCCCCATTGATTCCTATGGCCCCATTGAGTTCTATGGCCCCATTGATTCCTATGGCCCTATTGATCCCTATGGCCCCATTGAGTTCTATGGCCCCATTCATTCCTATGGCCCCATTGATTCCTATGGTCCTATTGATTCCTGTGACCCCATTGATCATTATGTTCCCATTGATCCCTATGGCCCCATTGATTCCTATGGCCCCATTAATCCCTATGGCCCCATTGATTCCTATGGCCCCATCGCTTCCTATGTTCCCATTGATCCCTATGGCCCCATTGAGTTCTATGGCCCCTTTGTGTTCTATGGCTCCATTGATTCTTATGGTCCCATTGATCCCTATGGTCTCACTGATTCCTATGGCCTCATTGATTCCTATGGTCCCATTGATCCCTATGGCTCCATTGAGTTCTATGACACCATTGATCCCTATGGCCCCATTGATTCCTATGGCACCAATGATCCCTATGGTCTCACTGATTCCTATGGCCTCATTGATTCCTATGGTCCCATTGATCCCTATGGCTCCATTGAGTTCTATGACACCATTGATCCCTATGGCCCCATTGATTCCTATGGTCCCATTGATCCCTATGGACACATGGAGTTCTATAGCCCCATCGAACCCTATGGCCCCATCGATCCTTATGGCCCCATCGATCCCTGTGGCCCCATTGATTCCTATGGCCCCATTGATTCCTATGGCCCCATTGATTCCTTTGGTCCCATTGATCCCTATGGCCCCTTTGAGTTCTATGGCCCCATTGATCCCTTTGGCCACTTTGATTCCTATGGCCCCATTGATTCCTATGGTCCCATTGATCCCTATGGCCCCATTGATTCCTATGGCCCCATTGATTCATATGGCCTCACTGATTCATATGGCCCCATTGAGTTCTTTGGCCTCATTGATTCCTATGGCCCCATTGATTTGTATGGCCCCATTGAGTTCTGCGGCCCCATTGATCCATATGGTCACATTGATTCCTATGGCTCCATTGATCCCAATGGCCCCTTTGCAATCTATGGCCCCAATGATTCCTATGGCCTCATTGATTCCTGTGGCCCCTTTGATCCCCATGGCCCTATTGATCCCTATGGCCCCATTGATTCCTATGGCCGCATTGATCCCTACGGCCCCATAGATCCCTATGGCCCCACTGATTCCTATGGCCCCACTGATTCCTATGGTCCCATTGATTCCTATGGTCCCATTGATCTATATGGCCCCATTGAGTTCTATGGCCCCATTGATTCCTATGGCCCCACGCATCCCTATGACCCCATTGAGTTCTATGACCCCATTGATTCCTATGGCCCCATTGATTCCTATGGCCCCACGCATCCCTATGACCCCATTGAGTTCTATGACCCCATTGATTCCTATGGTTCTATTGATCCCTATGCCCCCATTGAGTTCTATGGCCCCGTTCATTCCTATGTCTTCATTGATTCCTATGGTCCCATTGATTCCTGTGGCCCTATTGATCCCTATGGTCCCATTGATCCCTATGGCCCTATTGATTCCTATGGCCCCATTGATCCCTATGGCCCCTTTGATTCCTATGGCCCCTGTTAGGGATGTAATAAATCTGGGTAAGAACAATGGATTTAAGAAGTAGAGTAGCGTTGCGTGCAAAGTTTATAGAAACCATACTTAGTAACAGAAACCAGAGCAACCGGATCTGATTTCAATAGAACTAGATGTTATCTGAGGAACTGGATGTTATGGGAACCATGAAGGATGGTACCTCTATGAACAATATGTTATCCATTGGGACATTAATCACTATAGCCTTTATGTAAGCTTCCTTTAACCAATCACGTAGCTTAAGATCAAAGAACTGTAAACCTAATCTTAGCAACAGAATGTTATATAAGCAGATGTGTAACCAACAATAAACGAAGCTTCACTCATATTTAGTGTGTGTATGCTTCCCCACGTCACTCTGGGTTAACCTTGGACAAATGCTGCAAACCTAGTTTGCAACATCTGGCGCCCGAACAGGGACCCGAGTACGTGGTGCTTGGACTAGAACCTCTGCTGCTTTGCAGCAGAGAAGCTGCGTAGTTTCGGTCGACCACGCAGCGGGACCGGTAGAGCAGAAAAACTGCGTAGCTTCGGTTGACCGCGCAGCGGGACCGGCACGGGATCCAGGGGCTTAGCGATCGGCCGACGCGATTTCTCCTCCACAGTGTGCCTTTGTTCGTGCTGGACAGAACGGATGGAGAGAGAGGTAGCCCAAAACCTATTATCATGCTTTTTGGAAAAGCGGGGAATTAGTGCTGGCACCCTTAAAGCAGTGCCAAATATTTTGGATTATGGTCGGACGGTGGGGGTTTTCTTGCATGCAGGGACATTATTTAATATCGATCAGTGGCGCACCTTGGGTGACGTGCTGTGGGATCATGTTATTGATGATAGAAAGGAGGCGAAAAAGTTGATGAAGCCCTGGCGAGAGATTATTAATTGTATAAAGCGGCATAAGATTGAACAGGAGGTAGCAGGACAAGCAGTTGCTCAGTTGCAGGGCGGGGCTTCTGCTGCGACTGGTCGAATTGAGGATCCCCCTCAGCCGTCCCTAGGGATTCCTGTCCCTGTTCGGGTATCAGCGGTGATGCCTACTGCACCGGCGCCTGAGGACCCGGAGACAGAACCTGACCTTTTTCCCCCAGAGGAGGGAAATGGGGATCTCCCACCGCCTCCGCCCCTGCTATCGTCTTCGGACAATGTTAACAATGGGACAGTTAAAGGCAAAGTTGCTATGAGTACAATGCCTCGGCCCTGTTGGGCAGAAATCGCTCGGCATGCTGTGGAGCAGGGTCATTCTGATGTAGCTGAAATAATTGGCCAGGCTTTTCCCATTCGATTCGAGCCCACAGCAAACGGTGGAGCTCAGGGGGTTCATGTTCCACTTGGTTGGAAAATGTTATTTCAATTGCGTTCTACGGTATCAGAACATGGGTTGCATAGTGAACCTGCTCGCCAGCTATTAACTTACTTGTGGTCTAGCAGTGTGCTTGTTCGAGAAGATATAAAGACTATTATGCGAATGATTATGAAACCGTCAGAACAAATGATGTGGCAATCTCATTGGCGTCGTTTATGCGAATTAAGTGCTAGTGCTCCTCGGGACATGCATGATCCATTATATCAAGTGACTGCTGATCAATTGATGGGCAGTAATATGTTTTCCAGACCAGAAATGCAGGTTCAGATGGGGCCTGAAGTTTGTATGGAAAGTATGAATCTAGCGCGAGATGCATATAATATGGTTCGATTTTCGAAACCTGCCCCATCTTATTTGTCAATTAAGCAAGGTCGGGACGAATCTTTCGCTAACTTTGTTGATAAGATAACTGAAGCGTTGTCACATGCAGATGTACCTGACTGGATGAAACAGTCCTTGTTATGCCAGTGTCTATTAGAAAATAGTAATCAAGCAACAAAAGCAATTCTTGCCACTCTCCCCTTAAATGCCACTGTCGAAGAAATGCTAGAACGTATGAGCTGAGTGCCTACCCCCACACAAGCGATGTTAAGCTCTGTTATTCAGGACATAGGTGAGAAACTGGTCGGAGCTCAGGATCGGGTGTTTGCTGCCTTTGGACCGTTGTTACAGCAAACAGAGAACAAGGCAGCCTCATCGACCCCGCGCTCTCAACGCTGTTTTAGGTGTGGGAGAAACGGTCATTTTCGGAGAACTTTCACCTTTTTAGTGACGGCTACTGCATGGGCTTTCCCGATCCGCCTGAAGTGGATGATAGACACTCCTGTTTGGATCGAGCAGTGGCCGTTGAACCGTGAAAGCCTGAATCAAGCTACGCAGCTGGTGCAGGAGCAATTACAGGCAGGTCATCTTCAGCCTTCGGTCCATTGTGGGTCCCTACGAAGTGGACACGAGCTGTTGTGGAACATCATGACATTCCTGCTGATTCTCCCAGTGGCAACGACCAGGCATCCACCGCTATTGGCATCTAGTTCGAATGTTTGGGTAACATGGGCAAATCTTACGCATAATCCAGATTTTTGTCTTAGCTTACAATCGGCAGGAGAGCCTTTTCGTACCTGTTTAATTGGGTGGCCTGGGTATGAGTCTCGGGAGTTTAAAGCGTATGTCAGAAATATTTCTGCTTGTAATTATTCAGAACCCGCGACACAAAGTGCGTGTTTAATTCGCAGCCTTAATAACTCCTTGCCATGGGACCCCCAAGAGTTGGATCTACTGGGATCCCGTATGGTTGATAATGTAAATGGCTCTAGAACCACTTGTTTGTTGTTTGGGCCAGGAAGTACTTTTGAGAAATTTGCTCATAATAATCCAAAGTTGTTAACAGTCCATATTTAAATCGGTCTTGGACAAGTGTTTTTCCGAGGAATCGCGCTGCTTTTACATGGTCCACTTATTGTGGAGGCAGCTTCTCATTAGGAAATGCTTATGGTTTACGATTCACAATTGAAAAGGGAGTTAGAAAACAGGAGATTCTACTAAATAATTGGTCCGCTAAAGCTCTACCACCAGGTATTTTTCTCATTTGCGGTGATAGGGCCTGGGCAGGCCTTCCTAAGAATATAGTAGGGGGACCATGTTATTTGGGCAAATTAACCTTGTTTGCTCCTCGCCACCAGGAATGGCTGAATATATCCAAGGCCTTAATTAATAGTACTGGTCGTCGACATCGGAGAGCCGCCTCAGCACTGACAACCGACTGCTCAGACGAGATAAAGTTATGGACAACAACAGAGAATATCTTTGCCTCTTTCTTGGTTCCGGCCCAAGCCTTGACCAAGATCGAGCGACTAGCTTGTTGGACTGTTAAACAGAGTAATATCACATCAATGATTCTTGAAGAGATGTTAGAAGATATGAATAGCTTAGGACACGCTGTACTGCAAAACCGCGCTGCTATTGATTTCTTATTGCTAGCACAAGGGCATGGGTGTAAAGATTTTGAGGGTATGTGTTGTTTTAACCTGTCAGATAATAGTCAGTCTATTCAAAATCAGATCCACTGGTTGCTTAACCACACAAATAAGGTGACGAAAGACTATAACCCAATTGATGAGTGGTTTCGATCAGTTTTTCCAAGCCTTTCTTCCTGGCTCTATGATCTGCTAAAGGAAGGAATAAAATGGGTATTAATTATTATTTTGATTATAATTGTAGCTCGCTTAGTAGTAAGCTGTACTATGCGACTTACTACGCCTAAAGTAAACCTAGCCACCTCAGCTGATATACTCCAAAATTGGCTGATAGAACGAGGAGGACATGACTACTTTACTTTAAAAGAAAAACAGGGGAAATGTTAGGGATGTAATAAATCTGGGTAAGAACAATGGATTTAAGAAGTAGGGTAGCGTTGCGTGCAAAGTTTATAGAAACCATACTTAGTAACAGAAACCAGAGCAACCGGATCTGATTTCGATAGAACTAGATGTTATCTGAGGAACTGGATGTTATGGGAACCATGAAGGATGGTACCTCTATGAACAATATGTAATCCATTGGGACATTAATCACTATAGCCTTTATGTAAGCTTCCTTTAAGCAATCACGTAGCTTAAGATCAAAGAACTGTAAACCTAATCTTAGCAACAGAATGTCTATATAAGCAGATGTGTAACCAACAATAAACGAAGCTTCACTCATACTGAGTGTGTGTATGCTTCCCCACGTCACTCTGGGTTAACCTTGGACAAATGCTGCAAACCTAGTTTGTGACAGGCCCCATTGATCCCTGTGTTCCCATTGATCCCTATGGCCACATTGAGTTCTATGGCCCCGTTGAGTTCTATAGCTCAATTGATTCCTATGGCCCCATTGATTCCATTAGTCCCATAAATCGCTGTGACCCCATTGATTCCTATTGTACCATTGATCCCTATGGCCCCATTGATACCTATGGCCCCATTGATCCCGAAGGCCCCATTGATCCCTATGGCCCCATTGATTCCTATGGCCCCACTGATTCCTATGGCATCAATGATCCCTATGGTCTCACAGATTCCTATGGCCCCATTGATTCCTATGATCCCATTGAGTTCTATGGCCTCATTGATTCCTATGACCCCATTGATCCCTATGGCCCCATTGAGTTTTACGGCCTCATGGATCCATATGGCCCCATTGATTCCTATGGCTCCACTGATGACAATGGCCCCATTGCAATCTATGGCCCCAATGATTCCTATGGCCCCATTGATTCCTATGGCCGCATTGATCCCTATGGTCCCATAGATCCATATGGCCCCATTGACCCCTATGGCCCCACTGAGTTCTATGGAGCCACTGATTCCTATGGCCCCACTGATTCCTATGGTCCCATTGATTCCTATGGCCCCATTGATCCATATGGCCCCATTGAGTTCTATGGCCCCATTGATTCCTATGGCCCCATGGATCCCTATGGCCCCATTGATTCCTATGACCCCATTGATTCCTATGGCCCCATCGATCCCTATGGCCCCATTGATCCCTATGGCCCCATTGATTCCTATGGCCCCACTCATCCCTATGACCCCATTGAGTTCTATGGCCCCATTGATTCCTATGGCCCTATTGATCCCTATGGCCCCATTGATACCTATGGCCCCATTGATCCCGAAGGCCCCATTGATCCCTATGGCCCCATTGATTCCTATGGCCCCACTGATTCCCATGGCATCAATGATCCCTATGGTCTCACAGATTCCTATGGCCCCATCGATCCCTATGGCCCCATTGATCCCTATGGCCCCATTGATTCCTATGGCCCCACTCATCCCTATGACCCCATTGAGTTCTATGGCCCCATTGATTCCTATGGCCCTATTGATCCCTATGGCCCCATTGATACCTATGGCCCCATTGATCCCGAAGGCCCCATTGATCCCTATGGCCCCATTGATTCCTATGGCCCCACTGATTCCCATGGCATCAATGATCCCTATGGTCTCACAGATTCCTAAGGCCCCATTGATTCCTATGATCCCATTGAGTTCTATGGCCTCATTGATTCCTATGACCACATTGATTCCTATGGCCCCATCGATCCCTATGGCCCCATTGATCCCTATGGCCCCATTGATTCCTACGGCCCCACTCATCCCTATGACCCCATTGAGTTCTATGGCCCTATTGATCCCTATGGCCCCATTGAAACCTATGGCCCCATTGATCCCGAAGGCCCCATTGATCCCTATGGCCCCACTGATTCCTATGGTCCCATTGATTCCTATGGCCCCATTGATCCCTATGGCCCAATTGATTCCTATGGTCCCATTGATCCCTATGTTCCCACTAATCCCTATGGCCCCATTGATTCCTATGGTCCAATTGATTCCTATAACCCCATTGATCCCTAAGGCCCCATTGATCCCTATGGCCCCATCGATCCCTATGGTCCCATTGAGTCCTATGCCCCCATTGAGTTCTATGGCCCCATTGATTCCTATGGTCCCATTGATCCCTATGGCCCCATTGATTCCTATGGCCCCACTCATCCCTATGGCCCATTTGAGTTCTATGGTCCCATTGATTCCTATGGCCCTATTGATCCCTATGGCCCCATTGAGTTCTATGGCCCAATTCATTCCTATGGCCCCATTGATTCCTATGGTCCCATTGATCCCTGTGGCCCCATTGATTCCTATGGTCCCATTGATCCCTGTGGCCCCATTGAGTTCTATGGCCCCTTTGAGTTCTATGGCTCCATTGATTCCTATGGCCCCATAGATTCCTTTAGTCCCATTGATCGCTGTGGCCCCATTGATTCCTATTGTACCATTGATCCCTATGGTCCCATTGATTCCTATGGTCCCATTAATCCCTACGCCCCATTGATTCCTATGGCCCCATTGATTCCTATGGCCCCATTGAGTTCTATGGCCTCAATGATTCCTATGGCCCCATTGATCCCTATGGCCCCATTGAGTTCTACGGCCCCATGGATCCATATGACCCCATTGATTCCTTTAGTCCCATTGATCGCTGTGGCCCCTTTAATTCCTACAGTACCATTGATCCCTATTTTCCCATTGATCCATACGGCCCCATTGATCCCGAAGCCCCCATTGATCCGTATTGTCCCATTGATTCCTATGGCTACATTGATCTCAATGGCCCCATTGAGTTCTATGGCCCCTTTGATCCCTATGGCCTTACTGATTCCAATTGTCCCATTGATCACTGTGGCCCTTTTGATCCCTATGGCCCCATTGATGACTATGGCCCCATTGATCCCTATGGCCCGTTTAATCCCCATGACCCCATTGATTCCTATGGCCCCATTGATCCCTATGGCCACATTGATCCCTATGGTCCCATTGAGTCCTAAGGACCCATCGATCCCTATGGTTCCATAGAGTTCTATGGCCCCATTGATTCCTATGGCCCCATTGAGTTCTATGGCCCCATTGATTCCTATGGTCCCATTGATTTTTATGGTCCCATTGATCGCTATGGCCCCATTGATTCCTATTGCCCCATTGATCCCTATGGCCCCATTGATTCCTATGACCCCATTGAGTTCTATGGCCCCATTAATCCCTATGGCCCCATTGATTCCTATGGCCCCATTGATTCCTATGGTCCCATTGATTCCTATGGCCCCATTGAGTTCTATGGCTCCATTGATTCCTATGGTCCCATTGATTTTTATGGTCCCATTAATCCCTATGGCCCCATTGATTCCTATGGTCCCATTGATCCCTATGGCCCCATTGAACTCTAAGGTCCCATTGATTCCTGTGGCCCCATTGATTCCAAAGGTCCCATTGATCAATATGGCCAAATTGAGTTCTATGGCCTCTTTGAGTTCTATGGCTCCATTGATTCCTATGGCCCTATTGAGTGCTATGGCCCCATTGATTCCGATGGCCCCATTGATTTCTATGGCCCCATTGAGTTCTATGGCCCAATTGATCCCTATGTCACCATTGATCCCTATGTCCCCATTGATCCCTATTGCCCCATTGAGTTCTATGGCTCCATTGATTCCTATGGCCCCATTGATTATTAAGCCTCCTTTGAGTTCTATGGCCACGTTGATTCCTATGGCCCCATTGATCCCTATGGCCATATTGAGTTTTATGGCCCTATTGAGTTCTACGGCTCCATTGATCCCTATGGCCCCATTGATCCCTATGGCCCCATTGATTCCTATGGTATCATTGATTCCTACGGTCCAATTGTTCCCTATGGCCCATCGAGTTCTATCGCCCCATTGATCCCTATGGCCCCATTGATCCCTATGGCCCCATTGATTCCTATCCCATTCATTCTTATGGCCCCATTGATTTCTATGGCCCGATTGATTCCTATGGTCCCATTCATTCTTATGGAACCATTGATCCCTATAGCCCCATTTATCCCTATGGCCCCATTTATCCCTATGGCACCATTGATTCCTATGACCCCATTGATTCCTATGGTCCCAATGATCCCTACGGCCACACTGATCCCTACGGCCCCATTGAGTTTTATGGCCCCATTGATTCCTATGGCCCCATTGATTCCTATGGCCCCATTGAGTTCTATGGCCCCATTGATTCCTATGGTCCCATTGATCGCTGTGGCCCCATTAATCCCTATGGCCACATTGATTCCTATGGCCGCATTGATTCCTATATCCCCATTGAGTTCTATGGACCAATTGATCCCGATGGCCCCATTGAGTTTTATGGCTCCTTTGAGTTCTTTTTCTCCATTGATCCCTATCGCCCCATTGATCCCTATGGCCCCATTGAGTTCCATGGCCCCATTGATCCCTATGTCCCCATTGATCCCTATGGCCCCTTTGAGTTCTATGGCCACATTGAGTTCCATGGCTCCATTGATTCCTATGGCCCAATTGTTCCCTATGGCCCCATTGATTCCTATGGCCACATTGAGTTCTATGGCCCCATTGATTCCTAGGGCCCTATTGATCCCTATGGCCCCTTTGAGTTCTAAGGCCCCATTCATTCCTATGGCCCCATTTATTCCTATGGTCCCACTGATTCCTGTGGTCCCATTGATTCCTGTGGCCCCATTGATCCCTATGGTCCCATTGATTCCTATGGCCCCTTTGATCCCTATGGCCCCACTGCATTCTATGGCCCCACTGATAACGATGGCCCCTTTGATTCCTATGTTCACATTGATCCCTATGGCCCTATTGAGTTCTATGGCCTATTTGAGTTCTATGGCCCCATTGATCCCTATGGCCCCATTGATCCCTATGGCCCCATTTATCCCTATGGCACCATTGATTCCTATGACCTCATTGATTCCTATGGTCCCATTGATCCCTACGGCCAAACTGATCCCTACGGCCCCATTGAGTTTTATGGCCCCATTAATTCCTATGGCCCCATTGATTCCTATGGCTCCATTGAGTTCTATGGCCCCATTGATTCCTATGGTCCCATTGATCGCTGTGGCCCCATTAATCCCTATGGCCACATTGATTCCTATGGCCGCATTGATTCCTATGGCCCCATTGAGTTCTATGGCCCAATTGATCCCTATGGCCCCATTGAGTTTTATGGCCCCATTGATCCCTATGTCCCCATTGATCCCTATGGCCCCATTGAGTTCCATGGCCCCATTGATCCCTATGTCCCCATTGATCCCTATGGCCCCATTGAGTTCTATGGACACATTGAGTTCCATGGCTCCATTGATTCCTATGGCACCATTGATTCCTATGGCCACATTGAGTTCTCTGGCCCATTTGATTCCTATGGTCCCATTGATCCCTATGGCCCTAATGATTCCTCTGGCCCCATTGTTTCCTATGATCGCATTGATTGCTATGACCCCATCGATCCCTATGACCACATTGAGTTCTATGGCCCCATTAATCCCTATGGCCCCATTGATTCATATGGCCCCATTGATTCCTATGGCTCCATTGATTCCTATGGCCCCATTGATCCCTATGGCCCCATTGAGTTCTATGGCCCCATTGAGTTCTACGGCCCCATTGATTCCTATGGACCCATCGATCGCTATGGCCCCATTGAGTTCTATGGCCCCATTGATTCCTATGGCCCCTTTGAGTTCTATGGCCCCATTGATTCCTATGGTCCCATTGATTTTTATGGTCCCATTGATCCCTATGGCCCCATTGATTCCTATGGTTCCATTGATCCCTATGGCCCCATTGATACCTATGGCCCCATTGATTCCTATGATCCCATTGATTCCTATGACCCCATCGATCCCTAAGACACCATTGAGTTCTATTGCCCCATTAATCCCTATGGTCCCATTGATCCCTATGGCCCCATTGAGTTCTATGGCCCCATTGAGTTCTAAGGCCCCATTGAGTTCTATGGCTTCATTGATCCCTATGGCCCCATTGATCCCTATGGCCCCATTGAGTTCTAAGGCCCCATCGATTCCTATGGCCCCATTAATCCCTATAGCCCCATTGATTAATAAGGCCCCATTGATTCCTATGGTCCCATTGATCCCTATGGCCCCATTGAGTTCTATGGCCCCATTGATTCTGATGGCCCCTTTGAGTTCTATGGCCCCATTGATTCCTATGGCCCCATTGATTTTTATGGTCCCATTGATCACTATGGCCCCATTGATTCCTATGGTCCCATTGATCCCTATGGCTCCATTGATTCCTATGGCCCCATTGATTCCTATGATCCCATTGATTCCTATGACCCCATCGATCCCTATGACACCATTGAGTTCTATGGCCCCATTAATCCCTATGTTCTCACTGATCCCTATAGCCCCATTGAGTTCTATGGCCCCATTGAGTTCTATGGCTTCATTGATCCCTATGGCCCCATTGATCCCTATGGCCCCATTGAGTTCTAAGGCCCCATCGATTCCTATGGCCAAATTGATCCCTATGGCCCCATTGAGTTCTAAGGCCCCATTGATCCCTATGGCCCCATTGATTCCTATGGCCCCATTGATTCCTATGGCTCCATAGGTTCCTATGGCCCCATCGATCCCTATGGCCCCATTGAGTTCTATGGCCCCATTGAGTTCTATGGTCCCATTGATTTTTATTGCCCCACTGAGTTCTATGGCCCCGTTGATCCCTAAGGCCCCATTGAGTTCTATGGCCCCATAGATTCCTATGGCCTCATTGATCCCCATAGCCCCACTGATCCCTATGGCCCCTTTGAGTTCTATGGCCCCACTGATCCCTATAGCCCCATTGAGTTCTATGGCCCCATTGAGTTCTATGGCTTCATTGATCCCTATGGCCCCACTGATCCCTATGGCCCCATTGAGTTCTAAGGCCCCATCGATTCCTAAGGCCAAATTGATCCCTACGGCCCCATTGAGTTCTAAGGCCCCATTGATCCCTATGGCCCCATTGATTCCTATGGCCCCATTGATTCCTATGGCCCCATCGATTCCTATGGCCCCATCGATCCCTATGGCCCCATTGAGTTCTATTGTACCATTGATCCCTATGGTCCCATTGATTTCTATTGCCCCACTGATTTCTATGGCCCCGTTGATCCCTATGGCCCCATTGAGTTCTATGACCCCATAGATTCCTATGGCCTCATTGATCCCTATAGCCCCACTGATCCCTATGGCCCCTTTGAGTTCTATGGCCCCATTGATCCCTACGACTCCATTGATTCCTATGGCCCCTTTGAGTTCTATGGCCCCATTGATCCCTGTGGCCCCATTGATTCCTATGGCCCCATTGATCCCTATGGCCCCACTGATTCCTATGGCCCCATTGAGTCCTAAGGACCCATCGATCCCTATGTTTCCATTGATTTCTATGGCCCCTTGATTCCTATGGCCCCATTGAGTTCGATGGCCCCATTAATCCCTATGGCCTCATTGATTCCTATGGCCCCTTTGATTCCTATGGTCCCATTGATTCCTATGGCCCCATTGAGTTCTATGGCCCCATTGATTCCTATGGTCCCATTGATTTTTATGGTCCCATTGATCCCTATGGCCCCATTGATTCCTATGGTTCCATTGATCCCTATGGCTCCATTGATTCCTATGACCCCGTTGCGTTCCATGGCCCCATTAATCCCTATGGCCCCATTGATTCCTATGGCCCCATTAATCCTTATGGCCCCATTGATTCCTATGGCCCCATTGAGTTCTATGGCTTCATTGATCCCTATGGCCCCACTGAGTTCCATGGCCCCATTGAGTTCTATGGCCCCATTGAGTTCTATGGCCCCATTGAGTTCTATGGCTACATTGATCCCTATGGCCCCATTGATCCCTATGGCCCCATTGAGTTCTATGGCCCCATCGATTCCTATGGCCCCATTGATTCCTATGGCCCCGATGATCCCTATGGCCGCGATGATCCCTATGGCCCCATCGATCCCTATGGCCCCATTGATCCCTATGACCTCATTGATTCCTATGGCCCCATTTAGTTCTATAGGTTCATTCATTCCTTTAACACCATTGATCCCTATTGCCCCATTAATTCCAATGGCCCCATTGCAATCTATGGCCCCAGTGATTCCTATGGCCTCATCGATTCCTATGGCCCCATTCATCCCTATGGCCCCGTTCATCCCTATGGCCCCATTGATCCCTATGGCCCCTTTGAGTTCTATGGCCCCATCGATTCCTATGGCCCCATTGATCCCTATGGCCCCATTGAGTTCTATGGCCCCATTGAGTTCTATGGCCCCATTGATTTCTATTGCCCCACTGAGTTCTATGGCTCCGTTGATCCCTATGTCCCCATTGAGTTCTATGGCCCCATAGATTCCTATGGCCCCATTGATCCCGATAGCCCCACTGATCCCTATGGCCCCTTTGAGTTCTATGGCCCCATTGATTCCTATGTCCCCATTGATCCCTATGGCCCCACTGATTCCTATGGCCCCAGTGATTCTTATGGCCCCATTGATTCCTATGGTCCCATTGAGTTCTATGGCCCCACTGATTCCTATGGCCCCACTTATTCCTTTGGTCCCATTGATCCCTATGGCCCCATTGAGTTCTATGGCCCCAGGGATCCCTGTGGCCCCATTGATCCCTTTGGCCCCATTGATTCTGTCATTGTTTTATGATTTTTGGTACTAGTATTCCACATCATAACATCATGTATTGCATTAAGAGTTAAAGAGCTAATACTCCAGCTCCATAGATCTTTGATAATTCCAGGTATACCTGTCTCAGAAGAGAAGAAGCACTACATTCCCCAGAGGACTTTGCGATGCTTTGTATTTTTACGTGTTTTCCGCTCAGAGGGAACAGATAAAAACCCTCAGCGGTCACGGGACGCTCTCTTTCCTTCGGGATCGAAACAGCAGTGGGTGCTCGCTGCCGTATCGCCTTCAGCGTTAGCGTAAGGCCTTCGGTTTATCGGACACTCTCTCTTGCTCATTTTATTTGATTCATTAGCCTCAATTCCAATTATATTGTATTATAATGTGTTATTTTACTTTCTGATATCTTATTTAGTAAATTAGCTTTCCTCCTCAGATCGTTGCCGCTGTTTTGTTTCTAGGCCCATCTCCCTTTTCCCTTTTTCCCTTTTCCTTTCCCCTTTCCTGGGGCGTGGGTCCGTTGGTCCCCCGCACCTGTCGTCGCGGAGCTGGGCCAATCCAGCCCAGTGAATCGTTGACATTTTTTTGGCGCCCAACGTGGGGCCCGAACTGCCTTAGCCAGGCAGAGAAATACTTTTAGAGTGAATCTCTGTCTCTCGCTAGCAAGCTTATCTGTACTGCAGGTACTGTACGGCATAACACGACCTTGAAGTCTGGGCGTACTGCCAGTTGTTCTGGGATATTTGTAAACTTTTATGGGTGCTGCTAACTTGTTATAGTAAAGAAAAAAAAAAAATGTTCTCTCATTTTGAACTGCTCTTAAAGGGGCTGCATTTCATTGCTTTTTCCCTCTTAATGCTCAAAACGTACTGGAACTTGGTTAAGTTTGCCATTCTGTTCCATTGGTTCTGGTCCCTATATGATAAAATAAAGGCAATGATAGAGGCACCTACCAGATACCAGGGCACCCCAGCTAATGGAACAAACGATAGCATATTAACGAACCATGTGATGTTTGAATGGGTATCCGGGTTCCCCTATCAGTTTTTTATGAATTTTCAAGATCACAACTTAGGGATGGTGTTAATAATTGGGATATTAGTCCTCTTTCATGTAGTAGCACTTTACATCACGTGCAGGAAGCTTCTCCCAGAAACAGAGAATGTTGAATGGCAGGGAGAGTGGAGAGTTTTAGGAAAGAAATTAGAAGCATGGGGACACCCGGTGTCATGGGATTTTTCTCCCGAACAATTGCAGGATCCTGAGGAGCTAGGCCTGTATCTGAGTAAAGGGTGTTGCGGCTCAGAAAGATCTGAGGTGGAACAGCTTATTTGGGGCTTGGCTTATGCTACCCGAGGTTTATATACTATTGTGAAGGGAGAGAGTGTCCAAACTGAGGCCCAAACCAAAGAGGAAAACCTCCCGGTCACACCTGACCAGCCAAAGGAAGCACCAGTATCAAAGTCAGTTGCCCCTGTGGAAGGCAAGAAATGGAAACGTGTGTCCTCGCGCCTAGAACGCAAAGAAGAGGTGCCGAAAGAAGAGGAAGATATAGGTGAGGGGGTGGCCACAACCCCCCCACCATCGAGAAAGGCAACAAAGAAAAGTGAGAGACATGGAGAAGAAGAAAGTGATGATGAAGGTGAAGAGAAAGTTAAAGTTACGACGTTTCGTCGGCCCATGAAAATGTCTGAGATCCAAGGCTCAAGAAAGGAGTTTGTTCAACGTCCGGATGAGAGTATTGTCACTTGGTTGCTTCGGTGTTGGGACAACGGGGCCAACAGTGTGTCCCTTGATAGTAACGAAGCTCGCCAACTAGGAAACATTGCCCGAGATCCGGCTGTCGACAGAGGAATCAGCAGGTATATGGATGGAATCGCCAGCCTCTGGCAACGAATGCTAGTAGCTGTGAGGGAAAGATATCCCTACAAGAGTGACCTGGCACCTAAAGTGAAAAGGTGGAAAACTATTGAGGAAGGCATCCAGTATTTGAGAGAAAAAGCTGTGGCGGAAATGCTGTATGATCCCACCTTTGATCCTGACGATCGGGACCATGATCCGGAGAAAGTAAGGAGTACACCCGAAATATGTCAGAAGCTTTCAAAGTCAGCACCAGAAAGGTACGCCGGTACACTAGTGACAACGTTCAACAGATATGAGGACCAAGACAGAAAACCCCCAGTTTTTGAACTAATTCTTACACTTCAAAACTTCGAACAAAAATTTCCACCGCCATACGCGTCCATTTCAGCCATATCAAAGTTCGAAGGACAAATGGAAGATATACTGGGAAAATTATCCCAACTGATTGATAGGGTTGAATCAATTGTAGCTATCAGTAGCAGACGCCATCCTGCTCGAGCAAATGACAGCACCAACTTCATGTCGCGCGCGGCTTTGTGGAGTTACTTACGTGCAAATGGAGAAGATATGAAGGAATGGCATCAAAAACCCACCCCTGCACTGCGAGCACGGGTGAGAGAATTACAACACAGAGCAACTACCAGCGAAGTTGTTCCTGTCACTACAGGTAATGAATAGAGGGGCCCTGCCCTCAGCCAGAGGAGGGAGAGGGATAATAGAGTGTATTGGACTGTGTGGATTCGGTGGCCTGGCACATCAAACCCACAGAAATATGAGGCACTGGTGGATACTGGTGCCCAATGTACTCTAATGCCTTCAAGTTATAAAGGGGCAGAATTGATTCATATCTCTGGAGTGACTGGGGGCTTTCAGGAATTGTCTGTGCTGGAGGCAGAAATAAGCCTCACGGGTAAAGACTGGCAGAAGCACCCTATAGCGACCGGACAGGGGGCCCCATGCATACTTGGTATTGATTACCTCAAAAGGGGATATTTTAAGGATCCCAAAGGGTATCGATGGGCTTTCGGAATAGCTGCTGTGGATGCAGATAATATTAAGCAGCTGTCTGCTTTGCCTGGCCTGTCAGAAGATCCGTCTGTTGTAGGGTTACTACAAGTGGAGGAGCAACAGGTACCAATTGCTACAAAAACGGTGCACAGACGGCAGTACCGCACCAACAGGGATTCCTTGCTCCCCATTCATAACCTGATTCGTCAGCTAGAGAGCCAGGGAGTGATCAGCAAAACTCACTCCCCGTTTAATAGACCCATATGGCCAGTGCGTATAGCCAGTGGAGAATGGAGACTGACGGTAGATTACCGTGGCCTGAATGAAGTCACACCTCCACTGAGTGCTGCTGTGCCGGACATGCTTCAACTCCAGTATGAACTGGAGTCAAAAGCAGTCAAGTGGTATGCCACGACTGACATTGCTAACGCCTTCTTTTCAATTCCCTTGGCCACAGAATGCAGGCCACAGTTTGCCTTCACCTGGAGAGGCGTTCAGTACACCTGGAACCGTTTGCCCCAGGGGTGGAAGCACAGCCCAACCATTTGCCATGGGTTGATCCAAACTGCATTGGAACAGGGTGGTGCTCCTGAGCACTTACAATACATTGATGACATCATTGTGTGGGGCAATACAGCAGGGGAAGTTTTCGAGAAAGGAGAGAGAATAATCCAGATCCTCCTGCGAGCTGGCTTCGCTATTAAACGAAGCAAAGTAAAAGGGCCTGCACAGGAAATTCAATTCCTAGGAATAAAGTGGCAAGATGGACGTCGTCACATCCCAACAGATGTGATTGACAAAATTATTGCTATGTCTCCACCCACTAGTAAGACAGAGACCCAAGCTTTTCTGGGTGTAGTGGGCTTTTAGAGAATGCATGTTCCAAACTACAGCCTCATTGTGAGCCCTCTCTTTCGGGTGACGCGGAAGAAGAATGATTTTGTGTGGGGCCCTGAGCAGCAGCAGGCTTTTGAGCAAATTAAGCAGGAGATAGCCCGTGCCGTGGCCCTGGGGCCAGTGCGGATGGGACAGGATGTAAAGAACATCCTCTACACTGCTGCTGGAAAGGAAGGTCCCACTTGGAGTTTGTGGCAAAGAGCTTCTGGAGAGACCCGAGGCCGACCCCTTGGTTTCTGGAGTCGAGCATACAGGGGGTCTGAGGAGCGCTACACTCCAACTGAAAAAGAGATCTTGGCCGCGTACGAGTGGGTTCGAGCTGCTTCCGAAGTAATCGGTACTGAAGCGCAGCTCCTTCTGGCACCTCGACTGCCAGTGCTGAATTGGATGTTCAAAGGAAAGGTTCCCTCCACCCATCATGCTACTGATGCCACTTGGAGTAAGTGGATTGCGCTGATTACACAGCGAGCTCGGATGGGGAACCTCAGTCATCCAGGAATCCTAGAAGTGATCATGGACTGGCCTGAAGGTAAAAAGTTTGGAACAACACCCGCAGAGGAGGTATCACGTGCTAAAGAGGCCCCACCATACAATGAACTACCAGACAATGAAAAGAGATACGCCCTGTTCACAGATGGATCGTGTCGCATTGTGGGAAAGCACCGCAGATGGAAATCTGCTGTGTGGAGCCCCACGCGACAAGTTGCAGAGGCCACTGAAGGAAAAGGAGAGTCAAGCCAATTTGCAGAGGTAAAGGCTGTCCAACTGGCCTTAGATATTGCTGAACGAGAGAGGTGGCCAGTGCTTTATCTTTACACTGACTCATGGATGGTGGCAAATGCCTTATGGGGGTGGTTACAGCAATGGGAACAAAATGGCTGGCAACGGAGGGGTAAACCTATTTGGGCTGCTGAACTGTGGAAAAATATTGCTGCCCGAGTAAAGAATATGGTTGTAAAGGTGCGCCATGTAGATGCTCATGTTCCTAAAAGCCGAGCAACTGAAGAACAACAGAATAACCATCAGGTAGATCGAGCTGCTAAAGTTAAGATGGCTCAAGTAGACTTGGATTGGCAACACAAAAGTGAATTATTTCTAGCTGGGTGGGCCCATGAGACCTCGGGCCATCAAGGAAGAGATGCAACATATAAGTGGGCTAGAGACCGAGGGGTGGACTTAACTATGGATGCTATTGCACAGGTTATCCATAACTGTGATACATGTGCCACAATTAAACAAGCCAAGAGGATGAAACCTCTCTGGGGGGAAGGATGATGGCAAAAGTACAAATATGGGGAGGCGTGGCAGGTTGATTATATCACCTTGCCACGATCTCGCAATATTAAACATTATGTGCTCACCATGGTGGAAGCAACTACTGGGTGGCTTGAAACATATGCAGTACCCCATGCTACCGCCCGAAACACCATTCTAGGTCTCGAGAAGCAAGTCCTATGGCGACATGGCACTCCAGAAAGAATTGAGTCAGATAATGGGACTCATTTCAAAAATTCTCTTGTAAGTAATTGGGCCAAAGATCGTGGCATTGAGTGGATTTATCATATCCCCTATCACGCACCAGCTTCCGGTAAGATTGAAAGATACAATGGGTTGCTAAAAACCATGTTGAAAGCAATGGGTGGCGGAACATTTAAGCACTGGGAGAAGCATTTGGCCGAAGCCACCTGGTTGGTCAACACTCGAGGATCCATCAATCGTGATGGTCCTGCCCAATCCAACTCCCTACCTACAGTAGAGGGAGATAAGGTCCCTGTAGTACATGTAAAGAACATGTTGGGGAAAGCGGTACGGGTCCTTCCAGCTTCTGGGAAGGGCAAACCTCTCCGTGGAACTGTCTTTGCTCAGGGACCTGGGTCCACTTGGTGGGTGATGCAGAAGAATGGGGATGTTCAGTTTGTACCACAAGGGAATTTGATGCTGGGGGAGTGCAGTCAGTAATTCCATGTATATACTTGTATATATGTTGTGTGTGTGTGTATCTAATGCATGTTAATCATTGTTTTTCTGTATGTACCAAGAATGATGTAGTGATGTGGAATAAGGGGTGGAATGTCATGGTTTTATGATTTTTGGTACTAGTATTCCACATCATAACATCATGTATTGCATTAAGAGTTAAAGAGCTAATACTCCAGCTCCATAGATCATTGATAATTCCAGGTATACCTGCCTCAGAAGAGAAGAACAACTACATTCCCCATGGCACTTTGCGATGCTTTGTATTTTTACGTGTTTTCCGCTCAGAGGGAACAGATAAAAACCCTCAGTGGTCACGGGACGCTCTCTTTCCTTCGGGATCGAAACAGCAGTGGGTGCTCGCTGCCGTATCGCCTTCAGCGTTAGCGTAAGGCCTTCGGTTTATCGGACACTCTCTCTTGCTCATTTTATTTGATTCATTAGCCTCAATTCCAATTATATTGTATTATATTGTGTTATTTTACATTCTGATATCTTATTTAGTAAATCAGCTTTCCTCCTCAGATCGTTGCCGCTGTTTTGTTTCTAGGCCCATCTCCCTTTTCCCTTTTTCCCTTTTCTTTCCCCTTTCCTGGGGTGTGGGTCCGTGGGTCCCCCGCACTGGTCGTAGTGGAGCCGGGCCGATCCAGCCCGGTAAAACGTTGACAGATTCCTATGGCCCCATAGATTCCTATGGTCCCATTGATTCCTACGGCCCCAATGAGTTCTATGGCCCCATTGATCCCTATGGCCCCATTGAGTTCTATGGCCCCATTGATTATAATGGCCCCATTGAGTTCTATGGCCACACTGATTCCTATGGCCCCATTGATTCCTTAGGCCCCATTGATCCCTAAGGTCCCATTGATCCCTATGGTCCCATTGATCCCTGATGCCCCATTGATCCCTATGGCCACATTGATTCCAGTGGCCCCATTGATTCCTATTGCCCCATTGATTATGGTGGCCCCATTGATCCCTGTGGCCCCATTGATCCCTATGGCCCCATTGATATCTATTCCTATGCCCCATTGATTCCTGTGGCCCCTTTGATCCCTAAGGCCGCACTGAGTTCTATGGTTCCATTGATCCCTATGGTCCCATTGATCCGTATGGTCCCATTGATCCCTATGGCCCCATTGATTCCCATGGCCCCATTGATCCCTATGGCCCCATTGATCCCTATGGCCCCATTGATTCCTATGCTCCCATTGATCCCTATGGCCCCATAGAGTTCTATGGCACCAGTGATCCCTATAGCCCCATTTATCCCTATGGCCCCATTGATCCCTAGACTCCCATTGATTCCTATGGTCTCATTGATCCCTATGGCCACATTGATCATTATGACCCCATTGAGTTCTATGGCACCATTGATTATAATATCCCCAATGAGATCTATGGCCCCATTGATTCCTATGGCCCCATTGATTCCTATGGCCCCATTGATCCCTATGGCCCCATTGAGTTCTATGCCCCTTTGATTCCTATGGCCCAATTGATTCCTATGGCCCCATTGAGTTCTAAGGCCCCATTGAGTTCTATGGCCCCATTGATCCCTATGGCCCCATTGATCCCTATGGCCCCATTGAGTTCTAAGGCCCCATTGATACCTGTGGCCTTATTGATCCCTATAGCCCCATTGAGTTCTATGTTCCCATTGATCCCTATGGCCACATTGAGATCTATGGCTTCATTGATTCCTATGGCACCATTGATTCCTATGGCCCCATTGATCCCTATGGCCCCTTTGAGTTCAATGCCCCATTGATTCCTATGGCCACATCGATCACTATGGCCCCATCGATTCCTATGGCCCCATTGATTCCTATGGCCCCATTGATCTCTATGGCCACTTTGATCCCTATGGCCCCATCGATCCCTGTGGCCCCATTGATCCCTATGGCTCCATTGATCCCTATGGCCCCATTGATTCCTATGGCCCCATTGAGTACTATGGCTCCATTGACTCCTATGGTACCATTGATCCCAATGGCCCCATTGATTCCTATGGCCCCATTGATCCCTATGGCCCCATCTATCCCTATGGCCCCATTGATTCCTATGGCCCCATTGATTCCTATGGTCCCATTGATCCCTATGGCCCCATTGATCCCTATGACCCCATTGATTCCTATGGCCCCTTTGAGTTCTATGGCCCCACTTATTTCTATGGCCACATTGATCCCTATGGCCCCATTGATTCCTATGGCCCCTTTATTCCTATGGCCCCACTGATTTATATGGCCCCATTGAGTTCTATGGCTTTGCTGATCCCTGTGGCCGCATTGATCCCTGTGGCGACATTGATCCATAGATTCATAGATTCATGAGGTTGGAAATGACCTACAATAGCATCTAGTCCAACCATCCTCACACCACCATCCCTACCCACCAAAGTACTAAATCAAATCCCTTAGCACCTCATCTAAACGCTTCTTGAACAGCGCTAGGGACGGTGCCTCAACTCTTTCCCTAGGCAGGCCATTCCAGTGCCGGACCACTCTCTCAGAGAAAAAAATTTTCCTCAAGTCTAATCTAAATCTTCCCCGACTCAACTTGTGGCCATTCGCTCTCGTCCTGTCATTAGTTACCTGGGAGAAGAGGCCGACCCCCTCCTCACCACAGCCTCCCTTCAGGAAGTGGTAGAGTGCAGTGAGGTCTCCTCTAAGCCTCTTCTCCAGGCTAAACAATCCCAGCTCCCTCAGCCGCTCCTCGTAAGACTTGTGCTCCAGACCACTCACAGCTTTGTCGCCCTTCTCTGAACACGCTCCAGGGCCTTGATGTCTCTCTTGTAGTGAGGGGCCCAACACAGAACACAGTACTCGAGGTACAGGGGACGATCCCCTCCCTGCTCCTGCTGGCCACGCTGTTCCTAATCCAGGCCAGCATGCCGTTGGCCTTCTTGGCCACCTGGGCACACTGCCGGCTCACGTTGGGCATCAACCAACACCCCCAGGTCCTTTTCCTCTGTACACTTTTCAAGCCGTTCTGCCCCAAGCCTATAGCATTGCATGGGGTTATTGTGGCCAAATACAGCACCCAGCACTTGGCCTTACTGAAACTCATCCCATTGAGTTCAGCCCAACTGTCTAGCCTATCCAGATCCCGCTGAAGGGCCTCCCTGCCCTCAGGCACATCCACACATCCTCCCAACTCGGTGTCATCCGCAAACTTACTGAGGGTGCACTCAATCCCCTCATCCAGGTCATCTATAAAGAGATTAAACAGTATGGGCCCCAATACCGACCCCTGGGGGACACCACTCGTGACGGGACGCCAGCTGGACTTAACACCGTTCGCCACCACGACAGTATAAACATATATATCTTTACACAAATATACAAATTTAGATTTTTTTTATATAAATATATAAATTTATCTTTCTATATGAATACATAAATTTATCTTTTGATGTAAATATATAAAAGTATACTTCTCAAAAGAGCTGTCAGGCTCCAGAACGTGCGGCCCGGGGAGGTGTTGCAGACACCGACCCCGGGGCTGTGAAGGAGCGTTTCACCCTTGCACTGAGGGCCACGGTTCAGTAGAACTGCTGGGGACGGCGTGACCTCGTAGGTTGGGTTCTCCGAACGCTGCTGCCAATTGCCCAGCCCTCCAGTTTGGCGAGATCTCTCAGCAGGACGTCCTAAGGGAGTCAGGAGCTCACCCCAAATCCGTGCGATCCGCAAACCTGCTCAGTGTGTGCCACGGTTTTATGATTTTGGGGCATTGGTATTCCACATCGTAACATCATGGAGTGCATGAAGAGTCAAAGAGTCAGGGCTCCAGCTCCGCGGATCATCAGTAGTTATGGGTGTACCTGTCCCAGAAGAGAAGAACTCCATTCCCCAGAGCACTGTGCGATGCTTTGTATTTTTACGTATTTTCTGCTCAGAGGAAAAGATATCAACTGCTCGTGTGTCACGGGACGCTCTCTTTCCTTCGGGATCACTCGGCAGTGGGTGCTCGTTGCCGTTCGCTTTCAGCGTTAGCGTAAGGCCTTCGGTTTATCAGACACACTCTTGCTCATTTTATTTGATTCATTAGCCTCAATTCCAATTAGATCGTATTAGATTGTGTCATTTTGCTGCCTGAGATCTTATTTAGTGAATTAGCCTTCCTCCTCAGATCGTTGCCGCTGCTTTGTCCCTAGGCCCATCTCCCTTTTCCCTTTCCCCTTTCCTGGGCCGTGGGTCCCCCACACCAATGGTCGCGGAACCGTGCCGACCCATTCCGGTAAACCGTTGACAGCGTGCCTTCAGGTCCCGCACCCAGGTCAATTATGAAAGCATTACGAACCACTGGCCGTGAGATTTCTGTTCTCCCACGGCTAGCTGCCGTCGCAAGGCCGGCCCAGCTCCGTGCTTCGTTAGCGCCAGGGACTTGCTGGAGCAGATCATTGGAAGCCACGGTTACAAGTTGACAAAGAACTGTAATGGTGGCTGTGATGCTGAGAAATCCCTTCTTTGTCTCACGAAGCAGAAAGGCCATGCCCTGATCCCCGGAGCCATGGAGGGGAGATCCTGTCCCTCATGCTGGCACAGGGCCCTTCCTGGGGCATTGAGATGGAGGTTTGTGTGATGTCAAATGAGAGACAAGGGAACAGCAGCACTCTGCGTGGGGTGCAAGATATTGCGAGGCCCAAGTCCCACGTGGGCAATGTGTCTCATCATAGGATTTGGATGTGAGAAGGGCCCAGTCTGAACAAGCACTCAATCACAATGGAACTTTGAACTTCAGATCTCTCAGGCCCAAGGTGGAGGGATGTATGGGAACTGCTGAATCACGGCCTGAACCACTGATGGATCACCTGAGGCACTGAGTCAGCTGCAGGGGCACAACTGAGTGTGATTGGAAGGGGTGCAGTTTGACTCCACCTCTCCCAGACCCCATTGAAGGGCTGACCACCAGCAGGGAAGGATCTCTGGTTGGAGATCCCTCCCTGGTGGAGTTATCGGCAAGCCTCAACCATCACCAAGGTGAGCCAATCTCTTCTGCTATTTGTTTGTATACCATCTACTTAAAGCCTACCGAAAATATACCACCTTTCGCACCATTTCCTTGAGTGCTTTCCTCGGGGTTATTTGACCTACAGAGGTGGTTTGTTTTCCTGCTCCAGCAATTAATCGAACAGGCCTCGGTGCCCCGATCCTTTAAAAAAAAAAACCCTCCAATCTTTCAAACTTTGCGTGGACCGCTCCTCATCTTTCTGCATCACTTAGAGAAAAAGAAGTCATTCTCTTTATGGGATTACTGTCGCCATATTAAGAATCCTTTCCATCTCACACGTGCGGAAGAGCTCCTTCACCTCCTTGAATACTTTTAGCCCTCCTTTTGATGCCTAATTAAGTTGTAATCAGTCCTTTGCAGCATTGCATCTCCCACTTTGTCATCCTGTGATGCATGAGGGCAGCTGAGCCTTATGGTTTTAGGTAAGCGAGAAACAGTTCTTGTCGTTAAGGGCACGCTTTTCTTTCACACTTTGAAATGCCGTTTCTCAGTCCTTAAAAGCATTCCCTTCTTCACCGACCGTGGCTTGTGAAGAAGGAAAGTCAGCTTTAGGATGTTTGGGATTTTGGTTTTAGGCCACACTGATGGACTCGGCGCTTCTTAGGAATTACCCATTTATTACTTAGGCAGAAATTGACGACAGGAAAATGCTCAGCGGGAATGCCAGGTTTGGCACACCCGGATCAGAAATCCCAAAACCTGCACGATTTCTGACTTCTTCGTGTTTGATGCACCGTTACCTCTGCCAAACGAAGGCAAGACGCTGAGTTATGAGACGACGGTAAATGTGATGTGCCAGGAACGCATTACAAAGAGAACAGTGGTAAAACAGTGAAGGAAGGATAACCACGCAATGGCCCCAACATCTTGTTTGTTGGAACTGCTGCTCCGTTGAGCTGCCAGGTGCCTATTTTCAAGGCATGTGGTTTGGCTAATATTTCACAATTGCACATATTTTTTTTTCATGTTATCCTGTATAGGATGTATACGTTGTCTGCATGCATATGCAGGACATCCCAGAATACACAGCTGCTGTGTCGCAACAGCTCAGTGCTCTCTGCTGCTGACCAACAGTGCTTTATCACTGCGCTCTCCTACGTACACACAGTGATATAAAATACCTAACGCCACACAAGAAACACCAGCTTTTTCACAAGTGTTTACCGCACAGAAAAAAGAAAAAAAACAAAAACAAATGTGTCAGGGATGTAATAAACCTAGTGGGTAAGAACAATGGTCTTAAGATGTGGAGTAATGTTGCGTGCAAAGTGCTGCATGCAAAGTTTTACGGGACACCATACTTAGTAATCGAAGCCAGAACGACCGGGTCTGATTTCAATAGAACTAGACGTTATCTGAAGAACTGGATGTTATGGGAACCACGAAGAATGGTAACTCTATAAAACAATATGTAATCTATCCAGTCATTAATCACTCTAGCTTTATGTAAGCTTCCTTTAACCAATCCCGTAGCTTGAGATTGTGTGCCGCAAACCTAATCTTAGCAACAAAATGTCTATATAAGCAGATGTGTAACCAACAATAAACGAAGCTTCACTCATATTGAGTGTGTGTATGCTTCCCCACGTCACTCTGGGTTAACCTTGGACAAATGCTGCAAACCTAGTTTTGCAACATCTGGCGCCCGAACAGGGACCCGAGTACGTGGTGTTTGGACTAGAGCCTCTGCTGCTTTGCAGCGGAGAAGCTGCGCAGTTTCGGTCGACCGAGACCGGTATAACTGAAAAGCAGGAAAACTGCGTAGGAAAGCTGCGTAGCTTCGGTTCATCGTGTAGCGGGACCGGACGAGATCCAGGGGCTTAGCGATCGGCCGACGCAATTTCTCCTCCACAGAGTGCCTTTGTTCTTGACGGACAGAACGGATGTAGAGAGAGGTAGCCCAAAACCTTTTATCATGCTTTTTGGAAAAGCGGGGAATTAGTGCTGGCACCCTTAAAGCAGTGCCAAATATTTTGGATTATGGTCGGACGGTGGGGGTTTTCTTGCATGCAGGGACATTATTTAATATCGATCAGTGGCGTACCTTGGGTGACGTGCTGTGGGATCATGTTATTGATGATAGAAAGGAGGCGAAAAAGCTGATGAAGCCCTGGTGGGAAATTATTAATTGTATAAAGCTGCATAAGATTGAGCAGGAGGTAGCAGGGCAAGCAGTTGCTCAGCTGCATGGCGGGGCTTCTGCTGCAACTGGTCGAATTGTGGATCCCCCTCAGCCGTCCCTAGGGATTCCTGTCCCTGTACGGGTATCAGCGGTGCTGCCTACTGCACCGGCGCCTGAGGACCCGGAGACAGAACCTGACCTTTTTCCCCCAGAGGAGGGAAATGGGGATCTCCCACCGCCACCGCCTCCGCCCCCGCTATCCTCTCCGGACAATGTTAACAATGAGGCAGTTAGAAGCAAAGTTGCGATGAGTACGTTGCCTCGACCCTGTTGGGCAGAAATTGCTCGGCAAGCTATGGAGCAAGGTCACTCTGACGTGGCTGAGATAATCGGTCAGGCTTTTCCCATTCGGTTTGAGCCCACAGCAAACGGTGGAGCTCAGGGGGTTCATGTTCCACTTGGTTGGAAAATGTTATTTCAATTACGTTCTACAGTGTCAGAACATGGGTTGCATAGTGAACCGGCTCGCCAATTATTAACTTACTTGTGGTCTAGCAGTGTGCTTGTTCCAGAAGATATAAAAACAATTATGAGAATGATTATGAAACCGTCAGAACAAATGATGTGGCAATCTCATTGGCGTCGTTTGTGTGAATTAAGTGCTAGCGCGCCACGGGATATGCATGATCCTTTGTATCAAGTGACTGTTGACCAATTGACGGGTAGTAATATGTTTTCCAGACCAGAAATGCAGGTTCAGATGGGGCCTGAAGTTTGTATGGAAAGTATGAATCTAGCGCGAGATGCATATAATATGGTTCGATCTTCGAAACCTACTCCATCTTATTTGTCAATTAGACAAGGTCGAGAAGAATCTTTTGCTAATTTTGTTGATAAGATAACTGAAGCGTTGTCACATGCAGATGTACCTGACTGGATGAAACAGTCCTTGTTACGCCAGTGTCTATTAGAAAATAGTAATCAGGCAACAAAAGCAATTCTTGCTACTCTCCCCTTAAATGCCACTGTCGAAGAAATGCTAGAACGTATGAGCTGAGTGCCTACCCCCACACAAGCGATGTTAAGCTCTGTTATTCAGGACATAGGTGAGAAACTGGTCGGAGCTCAGGATCGGGTGTTTGCTGCCTTTGGACCGTTGTTACAGCAAACAGAGAACAAGGCAGCCTCATCGACCCCGCGCTCTCAACGCTGTTTTAGGTGTGGGAGAAACGGTCATTTTCGGAGAACTTTCACCTTTTTAGTAACGGCTACTGCATGGGCTTTCCCGATCCGCCTGAAGTGGATGATAGACACTCCTGTTTGGATCGAGCAGTGGCCGTTGAACCGTGAAAGCCTGAATCAAGCTACGCAGCTGGTGCAGGAGCAATTACAGGTCCGCTAAGGGTCCCTACGAAGTGGACACGAGCTGTTGTGGAACATCATGACATTCCTGCTAATCCTCCCAGTGGCAACGACCAGGCATCCACCGTTATTGGCATCTAGTTCGAATGTTTGGGTAACATGGGCAAATCTTACACATAATCCAGATTTTTGCCTTAGCTTACAGTCGGCAGGAGAGCCTTTTCGTACCTGTTTGATTGAGTGGCCTGGGTATGAGTCTCGGGAATTTAAGGCACATGTCAAAAATGTTTCTGCCTGTAATTATTCAGAGCCTGCAACCCAAAGTGCATGTTTAATTCGTGGCCTTAATAATTCCATGCCATGGGACCCCCAAGAATTGGATTTACTGGGATCCCGTATGGTCGATAATGTGAATGGATCTAAAACCACTTGTTTGTTGTTTGGACCAGGGAGTACCTTTGAGAAATTTGCACACAATAATCCAAAATTGTTAACAATTCATAGTCCTTACTTAGGTCAGCGTTGGACAAGTGTCTTCCCAAAAAACCGTGCTGCTTTTGAATGGACCACTTATTGTGGAGGCAGCTTCTCATTAGGAAATGCTTATGGTTTACGATTCACAATTGAAAAGGGAGTTAGAAACAGGAGATTCTACTAAATAATTGGTCAGCTAAGGCTTTACCACCAGGTATTTTCCTCATATGTGGTGATAGGGCCTGGGCGGGCCTTCCAAAAAACATAGTAGGGGGACCATGTTATCTAGGAAAGTTAACCTTGTTTGCTCCTCGCCACCAGGAATGGCTGAATATATCTAAGGCACTAATCAATAGCACTAGTCGCCGACATCGGAGAGCCGCCTCAGCACTGACAACCGAATGCTCGGACGAGATAAAGTTATGGACAACAACAGCAAATGTCTTCGCTTCTTTCCTGGTTCCAGGTGTAGCGGCAGCCCAAGCATTAACCCAAATCAAGAGACTAGCTTGTTGGACTGTTAAACAAAGTAATATTACATCGTTGATTCTTGAAGAAATGTTAGAAGATATGAATAGTTTAAGACACGCTGTTCTGCAAAATCGTGCTGCCATTGATTTCTTGCTGTTAGCACAGGGGCATGGGTGTAAAGATTTTGAGGGTATGTGTTGTTTTAACCTGTCAGATAATAGTCAGTCTATTCAAAATCAGATCCACTGGTTGCTTAACCACACAAGTCAGGTAACCAAAGATCATAACCCAATTGACGAATGGTTTCGATCAATTTTTCCAGGCCTTTCTTCCTGGCTCTATGATCTGCTAAAAGAAGGAATAAAATGGGTAGTAATTATTATTTTGATTATAATTGTAGCTCGCTTAGTAGTAAGCTGTACTATGCGACTTACTACGCCTAAAGTAAACCTGGCCACCTCAGCCGATATATTCCAAAATTGGCTGATAGAACAAGGAGGACATGACTATATTATTTTAAAAGAAAAACAGGGGAAATGTCAGGGATGTAATAAACCTAGTGGGTAAGAACAATAGTCTTAAGATGTGGAGTAATGTTGCGTGCAAAGTGCTGCATGCAAAGTTTTACGGGACACCATACTTAGTAATCGAAGCCAGAACGACCGGGTCTGATTTCAATAGAACTAGACGTTATCTGAAGAACTGGATGTTATGGGAACCACGAAGAATGGTAACTCTATAAAACAATATGTAATCTATCCAGTCATTAATCACTCTAGCTTTATGTAAGCTTCCTTTAACCAATCCCGTAGCTTGAGATTGTGTGCCGCAAACCTAATCTTAGCAACAAAATGTCTATATAAGCAGATGTGTAACCAACAATAAACGAAGCTTCACTCATATTGAGTGTGTGTATGCTTCCCCACGTCACTCTGGGTTAACCTTGGACAAATGCTGCAAACCTAGTTTGCAACACAAATGCATGCCAGCAGTGAACGCTCACAATGGCAAGCTGAACTGTTCGTCATCCCTTGGTCTGCACCTCAGGCGGATTCTCCTGGAGTTGCGTCTGAGTGCTTTTGAAGACCGGCACGCCTTTGCAGACAAGCTGAGGTACGGCTGTAAGGCCTGTGGGAAGAGGAGCTGGGAGCAATGGGTGCTCTCTAGGGGACAAGGGGAAAGCCGGGGTCCATCACCTTAGCCAGCACCGGGGCAGCCAGGGGCACCGGAGCAGCCACAGGGGCCCATCCCTAGCGCTGTTCAAGAAGCATTTAGATGAGGTGCTAAGGGATTGGATTGAGTAGTTTGGTGGGTAGGGATGGTGGTAGGAGGACGGTTGGACTAGATGATCTTGTAGGTCCTTTCCAACCTCATGTATCTATGAAATTGGTCCACTGGGTGAGCTCAGTGGCCCCATAGCCAGGCAGGACTGTGTGGAGCTGGAGCCCAGCCTGGCTGCAGCCTCACTAAAGCAGGAGCTGATGGTCCTGGTATGAGGAGGGGCCTGATCAGCTCCAGGATACCCAAGTGGGTCAGACAGAGCGGTTTGAGTCCTCAGGCCCTGACATTATCTCACCGAGAGGACACAATAAAATAATGTGCGGGGTTGTTCATGTGCTTTGCAGGTATTGAGATCTGTCTGAAAAATTGGTTTATCTTGGTTTATACAGTCAGCAGTCAATTCCATATGTGCAGCTTTGCACATATACATACCACATTACTGAGATGTCGATGACATCTGAGCACCTCAGCAAAATCAGTCCCTGCCAATGACCGATATAACAGCTAAGTTTCCTTTCCCCTTTTTTTCCTTCCTTTCCCCTTTTTTTTTTCCTTCCTTTCCCCCCTTTTTCCTTCCTTCCTTTCCCCCCTTTTTCCTTCCCTTCCCCTTCCCTTCTGCAAACGTTGATTGCGTCCTCCTGCTGTTCCTGTTGTCTCCCCCAATCTTGTTGTTCCCCCTGAACCCCGACCATAACATTTTGTTATTCCCCTCAACCCCAAACTACTTTATAACATGTTTTGGTTTCATGGAATTTTCTGGGCCCCGATGATGCATGCGCATCAGGACCGGGGGGAGGTGGGAAGCCCTCATCCTGCTGCGCATGCTGATCCCAACCCCCGTGGACCGGAGCAGCGGACGGCGTGGACTTCATCTCTGGTATAATCAACAAAGGATCACACCTCGATACTGATCTGAATCCACGTTGCTGTCTTTGCCTTGAGAACCCTAATTCTGGCTATTGTTCTGACATTCATTTTTTGTCCTTGTAGATGTTTGCCGTGGAAACGTTTGCTGCATCTCTCTACTGATCCGTCCGGGCCTCAAACTACTTTGTGCCAACACAAAGCGTAGGAGAGCTGCATCTCCTTCCCTCCTGAGTGCAGCCTTCATCCTCCAGCGCCCTTCTCCTGACACCCTCATTTCCAGCAGGCAAGGAATCAAGAGTGCCCTCGTTTGCTGCATGTCCCAGCTCCCCTCCCAGCTTCGGCAGTGCCTCCCAGCCCACCAAACCTGGCCGTCCCCACCGTGCCCCGTGCCGCCGCTGAGTCCCTTCCAGTCTATGCCGACCTCAGCTGAAATACAGAGCAGGGAGAGAGCCTCAGGAAGATCCGGGCCAAGAGATGTGTGGGAGAAGTCCAGTTGTCATGGGGAGGTGAAGGGCTGGGAAAAGATCCCAATTTCTAAGTGACAAACTGAGATGTTGTGGTGGAAGAAGCTGTGTGCTTGGCAGTGGAAGAGCACAGCCACTCAGGAACCAACTGAACAATGTCCCTCCGGCATTTCACCCCTTTTAACTTCGCCTGCTGTAACCAAACTTTTACTTTTCTACCTCTCCTCCAAAACAACAACAAAAAATGACAACTCACTTGTTTCTCTCGCGCCACGATCTTCCTGTCCTGTTCATGGATCTGATCGTTCTTCAATTCCAGAACGTGTCTGAAGCTCCTCAGATTTTCTTCTAAGGGCAGATACGGAGCTTTTGCCATCTAGGAAACGTGCCAGCAATTTGTCTGTGTCGGCCACAAATGCATCTTCAGCCGTGAGGTGAAGATTCCCAAAAGTCTACCCAGCGGTTTAGGACTGATGGTGCAATGAAGGGCAGATGGAGGCGGCCTCCCTCAGCCGATCTGAACCCTGACATTCTCCTGTGGCACACACCTTTCTGTGGGCAGCCGCTGGAACCTTCCTCATGGCCTGCCTCTTGGTTCAATGCTGCTGATCCATGGCTTTCTGGACGTCTTGGACTGTGACCCACACTAGTGAGCTGCCTTGGAGTAGCGGGCGTTGACATCACGGTGACACAGCAAAATCTGTCCTGTCTTTATATAAACTAAGTACTGCAGCGGGCATGGAAGGCGCTGACGCTACCTGTCTCCATGGCCAAGCCGTTTTCAGACACTTGTGCTCCTTTCCTAAGGAGTTTTCCCCCCTAAAAGCCTCCAGAGCCCCTCACCCACCCTACTATGTCCATTCCCCATCCCCCACCATCTTGCTTACGTGGCTGTGCTGTGACCACGCTGAAATGACCCAAATTAAAGAAAACCCATTTTAGGTTTCTTTCATTTCAGATAAATAATTGCAGAAAGTGTTCGCTTGCACACTGTAAATTAATAACTTGGCCCCAGTAGACAGCAGCTGAACAAATATTTAATGGCCAGACAGGTCCGTCCACAGAAGCCGAGGAAAAAAATGAGGCAGTGCAGAGAACATCAGAGAAGTTTGCTCAGAATGTGAACAGGACGAGTGTGAAAAGACGAGAAGTAAAGAGAAAGAGAGGAAGAAGATGAACGCGTGAGATAGAGCACAGGGAATGTTTTGGAAACGGAGCTACACAGGTTGGGTGAGAGAACAGAGGATAGAGGGAAGACCACTGACAGCAGCCCTGCGCTGAGGTGTGTTCAGGACAAAGCCATCGGCGCCGATGTTCCCACAGGATTCAAGATCTGGGGTCATGACTGAGGTGTGAGCCCCCGGCCTCGGGGTGGGACCCCATTGCTAACACTGCTGTGTGCCATACGCAGAAGCACAGATCTCGATGGCTACGTAACAATAGTTGCCAACTACCTTCACCTGCTCCTCACTGTTTTTGTTCAAAGCCTCCTCAGACGGGTTTGCTTTGGCCTTCAGGGACTGGCTCTGGAAGGGGAGGGTGCCTACCTGGTCCTGGACGAGGGGAGAAATGAGCACACTGCTGTGTTATCGATCACCCCTCTCACATTCACACAGCCCAGTCTGAGCTGTGCCACCATCAGGGGAGATGACCACGGCTCAGAAACCACTGCCAGGCGAATTTTTAACACAAGGACACTTGAACGTACAATGGGCTTATCGTAAAGAAGTGCCTCGGGGAAGCCCGAGATCCCTGCAATGCCTGCAGCTAGCTGGCAGCGGCTGCCACTGCTCCGTGACGTGTCTTCAGTGCTAAATCACCCCGTCACCTCGGCATGAATAAGAACAACCAGGCCTCCTCCAGACAGCGGGTGTTTATGGCGCGGGCGTGAAAGAGATCTGCTGAACAGTTCCTGCGGTCTGAACAGATTCTCATCGTGCTTCCTCTACCTTTGTAGGCAACATTCCATCCTGCTCGGGGGCTCCTGAGAGGATAATGAGCAGCCGTGAGTTAACGGAGTGGGCTTTGAATGGCATCTCGGAGCTACCGGTGGGAACAATGTGTAATTTTAAGCAGTCTCATTTCTGTTCCCATGAAAGGCATCCCTGCGCCTTCCATACACCTGCAAAAGCTGCGGTCGCTGCGAGGCCACGTTCTATGTTTTGTATTTGTCACTTCTCAGCTGTAACACTGCATCAGTGTGCGCTGCAGGATAGGCTGACACACCTGGAGCTGCCAATGCTGCACGAGGAGCACAGTGACGAGTAACAGTACGCACCAGTTGGGGTTTTTCTAAATCGTAATGATCTCTGACCAGGCAATCAAACAGAGCTGGCACTTTGTGCTCACACAAGGTTTCCAAAGTTAACACGGACCCCAGCTGCGCTTTTCTCCCTCTAGGTCTGCCTGCTCTTCCCTTCCAGACGCTGTATAATTCGAATCAGGCAAAGCAGGGAGAAGAGCCCAAGGGGCAGCGTGGCTGCTCACCTTTGGATGGAGCAGAAGAGGCCTTCAGAGAAGCTGAGCCTGGCTGGCTGGCTGGCTGTGCTGGAGGGATGTGTGGGGACCCACGGGAGCCGTGGCCTCGCAATGGGCGCCACAAACTACAGCTGGGAGGAAGCGAGGACCCAGTGTGCTCTGCCAGCACCGCTGTGGGGTGGGAAATAACAGAACTGCTAACCTGGAGGCACGGCCGCATCTGTTCAAAGCTTTCCTTTAATTGTGTTTTCTCCAGTTCGCAAGCAGCAGCCAGTTCTGGGGAAGACACACAGACACGACATCGCTAAGTGAAGTCCAGCAGAGCAGGGGATGGGAGCACAGAGGAGCCAGGCACCGCATGGGAAACAGCTTCAGGGCACGGAGGTTGAGGAAGAAACCAGCAGTAACACGCCATGGGGTTCTGGGAGAGCTGCTTTGAGGATCAGCATTTCCCAGCCTTGCAGCGGTCCCTCTACGTCTGCGTGGTCAAATTTGGATTTCTCACATCTGTCAGCTCCCAGGGGCTGTGATCCAAAAAGGTTCAGTATAAAAGCGGGCAAACAACCACGGCAGGGTGAGTATCTCCAAGCCAAGGGGTTTGAAAGTGGGTACATTGACGAGTTTGGATTGCAGTTTCTTTGGGGAGATAAAAAGGGGAGCCAGCAGCTTGGACGCAAAAAGGCAAATAACGGTGCTTGGCCAGGAGCTGCGGAGGACCTGTAAGGTTTAACGACGCTGTCACACCCTGGAGACAAAATGTCCTCTATTTCTAGTACATGATTAAGGGTTTCACTGCTAGAAAAGTTGCCTCGGACTGATTAATAACCAGAAGTTAATCAACAAAGTGGAATAGTTTACCCTCCAACCCAAGGGCATGAGACTGGCATTCGGTACTGTGTGGGAACTGCTGGATCACGGCCTGAACCACTGATGGATCACCTGAGGCGAGCACTGAGTCAGCCGCAGGGCCACAGGTGAAGGTAACGTACCTGTGTGATCAGAAGGGGTGGGGTCTGGCTCCACCTCTCCCAGACCCCATTGAAGGGCTGACCACCACCACAGAAGGATCTCTGGTTGGGGATCCCTCTGTAGTGGAGTAATCAGCGAGCCTCAACCGTCATCATGGTGAGCCTCTCTTTCCTTACTAGTTATCTGTATGTCATCTACTTAAGCCCATCTAAAATATACCGTCTTCGGCACCATTTCTTTTGGGTGCTATTCTTGGGGGTTATTTGCCCTACAAGTAATTAAATGTTAGAGGAAGCACCGTGAATGTGATTGTTTTCAGAGTATTCCTGAAGTAGGTGGTTTACTTTTTGGTACTGATAAGGAGATGCTAAGGCTTCATACTAATCTAAAGTTTTAGTCGTTCTGATTAATATGAGTTCTTCTACTGAGAGGAAAAAAATGTACTTTGTCTCAATGCTGCTTTCAGATTTTTCCATTATTCCTGAAGCCAGACTGCGCAACGTGCTTTTGGTCTGAATAATTTACAACAGGCTCAGGAGGGAAGACCGAGTTTCCCTACAGCACAGCAGGGAGGCACGGGAGGATCGACGACTGGCTGAGTGATATGCTCCTCCAGTGCTGATTCTTTTAGAACAAATGGATTATAATCACTGAATTCTGGGCTTAAAGGCAAATACAGGGGAAAAAAAATAGCTCTGGAAGTGCTTTTGTTTCTGTAATGCGATCAACAAAAGCCCGGAGGCACTTTTGTGCCTTTTTGGAGAAGCAGAACAGCTGACGTTCTCAGGTTAGTCTGAGCTGTGTCAGAAAACTCTTTGGAGCAGTGTTGACTTGCTTGGAAATCAATCTTTGCACTGAGTGTTCTAGCAAGAAGTTATACTGGGGACGAGGGATTCGGAAATAGTGCATCAGGCGCTGTTTGTTTCCTCTGCTTTTATTTCACTCAAACTTCGTGAAAATGCGTGCCTGAAATTTTCCGTTCTCCGAGTAGGAATGTTACTGGAGAAGAGCCTTGGGCAGACTGCTCCGCAGCAGAAGGAGGAGTGGCAGGCCCTCTGACTGGAGGGGCTTTGTAACAGACGTGCTCCGTGTTTCCCCAGATGACTTGAGGGGAAGGAATTCACAAAGAGCCATTCCGGGACACGGCAGCGTTTCTCTGACGGAGGACTTGGATGCTTGGTGAGATGGACGAGTGCAAATCGAGGAGAAACAGAAGCACCTGAGGGAAGGGACAGTGATGCCTGGCTTTGAACACAAGGCTAAGCTTTCTCCGGAGATGCTGAGGATTAGAAAGAGAGTGAGTGGTAGAAAACATTATACTGCTTTTATTTATTTATTTTTCTCTTGATTTGCTTCCTTGAGGCCTCGTGTAATCACACAAGGGTTAGAGCCAGTCTTGTGGCCTACAGCAGCCTTTACAAAGGCTTTACAAAGTAAGCTGACCTAGGGATGGCAGGGGGTCAAACAGCAATTTATTTTTACTGTAACAAATATACTAGGACGTAGAATTCCTTTCCACTTCTGAAAGGTGAAGTGGAATGATCAAAGCATTAGGTATCCGGAGCCTAGCATTCCTGCTGCCCGAGTTCTTCCTGCTGCCGCTGTTCAAAGCATTTTTCTGTTGTGACTTGACAGGCCTCTGGGTTTCTGATCAAAGAAACTTGTAAGGACAAATACAATTCTGTAGCTCTTCCAATGCGTTGTTTTTGTTTTCTCAGCTTCAGAACATGAGGTTCAACTCCACCTCGCTGGCATTTTAACCAGACTTTCTCAGGACATTGCTGCAACAGCTACAGCTACCCCAGTGTGATACTGCAGGGGATACCCTGGGGGAGGGTGACCAGCCCACAGAAAAGATTAAGGGCTGGGAAGAAACACTGTCCTAGGACTATCAAGGCAGCACTTGCACTCAAATTTTAATATTTTTCAGCTATCATTTCGCTGCTTGAAGTGGAAGTACATCAAGAGGTGTTTTTTTTTTGTGTGTGTTAGAAGAAAATGCTTCTGAGAGAGTAGATGAATTTCCTAGTAGTGATGAGCCTTCAGCTGCTTTATCTGGGAAACAGGTCCTTCTTCAAGGAATTTTTGTGCAGCAGAGGACAACACAAGGAGCTGCTGTCAGTATCAGATTATTTGGAGATTGGACACCACCAGCAGTTTTGTAGGAATGAGATGTTGCCATTAATGCTTGCCGTTAATGTTCCTTTGGGTGAAAGTGGTTTAACTGCTGATCTTGGAATACAAGCAGACAAGCTGGCTGGCCGGCATCACTTTGCTCTGAAACTCGGACCCTCTTTACCTCTGGGGAAGAGGGAGGGGCTGTTCTAGTTGAGCTTTTGAGTCCGACACAAGCGCGTATTGTACTACTTGTGCTGGATTGCAGAATCTGGGACAGAGGAAAAGAAAATCCTCCACTGGACTGCAGTCCGCATTCAACATGTTGAAAATATTGTTAGAAAACTCCTGCTTAATTTAGGCACAGACTTAGGGCGAGTGTTAGTCCCTTAGTCCTACAGGCTATCACTTGTGTTCTCCATCAGTAGCGTGTCATCACAGACCAGACAGATGCCTGACCTCGTCCTTGGTCACTTAAAAAGTACAGAGCTGAGCCTTACTCTGGTTGGGCCTTGCTCATTTAAGCTGAGAAGCAACTCTTAAAACCTCTCACGCTTTCCAAACTGTCCAAGACTTCGTAAAACTCTGGCGTGGCTCCTTGCACTTGGTAACTGGTCGAGGAGGTCTTATCCTACTTAACTACAGCTTGTAGGAATGATTCCCGTGCCAAACTCCTGCAGAGCAGAGGAGCATCTCCCCAGGCACGTGTCCATCGCACTCTGCAAAGCACAGTGGCTGAGAGTGAATGCCTGGAGCTGTGTGCAGTGCAGTCTGTGAGGCTGGGAAGGAGTTGGCTTTCCCTCAGTGAGATGCCATTGTTAGGAAATATCTCCCTGAGGTCCTTCAGAGCTGTGAGCTGACCTCCAGGATGCAAATCTTTCCCATAGCCTGAAGAACAAAGTCCAGGGAAGAAGCAGAGAGAGCTGTGTGCATGGAAATGCTGTGGGGTTGGTGAAATGAATGTTAGGTGTCCTTTGTAAGAAGGGCAGTGATGAGATCTTGCTCACGTCCCTTGAGAAAGGGTGGGCGTTGTGTGATGCGCAGTCGTTTCCTCTTCTCTCAGCAGGGTCTGGCTTCTTTGAAAGGTAACACGGGAGTGTATTCTCCTTCCATCTCCAAACTTTGCTGTTTCACAGCAACTGGAAAGAAGCCCAGAGAGCTCCCCTTATCCTGCATGAAGCAGCAGTGAATCCCTTTGCCTCTCAGGTCTCAGTCACAGCCATTCACACTGAGTGCAGCAGAAGTGCTCAGGATTTCTGACTTCACCGAGCACCCTTTGGGCATCATGAGTAGGATGAGACCACGGAGGAGAAAAAGCATCCCTACAACTTTGATTTGCAACGCACGTCTTTCTTGTGTCAGTTGTACAGACGCCTACAAGTACTTCTGCTGTAGAAGTGATCTCATCTGACCAACTCTGAAAAGAAAACCTGTGACCACAGCACCAGCACATTCCTCACAGGGACATGGCTGTTTCCTTCCGAGAAGGAAGGCAGAGGCCTTCGTGGCAGACACAACCTCACGAAGTGTAGCTTACATCACTGACCTCAAGAAGCATTTTCCCCATTGCAAGACCTGTCACTGACTTTTGTACTCCTTGACCAGGTCCTCATGCCCACAGGTGCTGATACCCAGCAGTACCAAATGCCCAACAGCAGCTCCATCAGCGAGTTCCTCCTGCTGGCGTTGGCAGACACGCGGCAGCTGCAGCTCCTGCACTTCTGGCTCTTCCTGGGCATCTCCCTGGCTGCCCTCCTGGGCAACGGCCTCAGCAGCACAGCCGCAGCCTGTGACCACGGCCTGCACACCCCCATGTACCTCTTTGTCCTCAACCTCGCCCTCCTCGACCTGGGCTGCATCTCCACCACTCTCTCCAAAGCCGCGGCCAATGTCCTCTGGGACACCAGGGCCATCTCCTACTTGGGATGTGCTGCACAGGTCTTCTTTCTTTCTTTCTTTCTTTCTTTCTTTCTACTTCTTTCTTCGTCTCAGCAGAGTATTCCCTTCTCACAGTCAAGTCCTATGACCGCTTTGTTGCCATCTGCAATCCCCTGCACTACGGGACCCTCCTGGGCAGCAGAGCTTGTGTCACCGTGGCAGCAGCTGCCTGGGGCGCTGGGTTTTTCTATTCCCTGCTGCACGCTGCCAATACATTTTCACTGCCACTCTGCCAAGGCGATGTTTTGAATCAATTCTTCGGTGAAATCCCCCAAATGTTAAAGCTCTCCTGCTCTCAGCCATACCTCAGGAAAGTTTGGCTTATTGTGGTTAGTGTCTCTTTGTATCTTGGGTGCTTTGTTTTCATTGTGCTGTCCTACGTGCAGATCTTCAGGGCAGTGCTGAGAATGCCCTCTGTGCACGGCCGGCACAGAGCCTTCTCCACGTGCCTCCCTCACCTGGCCGTGGTCCCCCTCTTTGTCTACACTGCCACGTTTGCCTACCTGAAGCATCCTTCTATCTCTTCTCCATCCCTGGACCTCCTGGTGTCATTTCTGTACTCGGTGGTGCCTCCAGCAGTGAATCCTCTCATCTACAGCCTGAGGAACCAGGAGCTCAAGGTTGCAGTGAGCCATACGTACTTCTGCGCCCAAAAAATGCGCATCAGCCTAACAGGATCCCCATGGTAATTCACTTGGTAAATCCCTTGTTTATATTTGCCTCCATTATTGTTTCCACTGCCACGACTTTGATTTAATAAGTAGTTTTCTTCTTGACCTGCTACATATCTTTCATGTTTTGGCACACTCAACTCATGTACCTATAGATCAAGGCTCTCTGTTGATAAATACAATAAAGAAGCCAGCAGCAATTCATTTGTCTCCATTCCTTTGTTTTCCCATCTTCACTGAAACAGGGAGAGCAACTCACGTATGCAGGAGCAGTTCAGGGGCCAAGAGCCCAGCTGCACCACGGAGCAGCAGCCTCAGTGTTCACGGGGGGCTGCCCCTCACTGCCCCGTGGGCCTGTCCTCTCATCTGTGTTTGAAAACGGGCTGCTGCTTCCCAGGTCCAATGGCCACAGACGGCAGCAGGACACTGTTGTGGTTTTGTGGTTTTGATGCCGGTATTCCACATCAGAACATCATGCAGGCCGTTAAGGAGTTAATGCTGTGGGAGCAGGGGAGGGGCGGAGCTCCGCACCAGACACCAGGCCCGCGCTTTTTGGTGGCGCGCTCTCCGGGCGGCTGTGAGGAGTTCAGCACGTGTAACGTAAGCTCCCAGTTTTCTGGTTTGGAAATTTTGTCTCTCTCTCTCAATTGTTCAATTTTATTAGATTTAGTAAAGTTACCGTGCCTTCTCAGATCGTGCCGTTGCGTTTTTCTTTACAGACCCTTAATCCCCTCTGTTTCCCCTCCCCCTGGAGCGCAAAGCTCTGCTGAGGCTGCCACGCGGCAATTGTTGTTGTTTTTTTTTTTTTTTCCTCTCCCTTTCTTTTTCCCTTCTCGGTTCCCCCTTGGGTTACTGTCACGGATAACACCGTGACACATTATTGGTGGAGAATGCGGGCAATGCAGTTTTTGTACTCCACTGTAAAACTGGTGCTGAGTGGACTTAGGGTTTTCATGTACCTTAGAGCATGTTGGCGTCTTTTTAAGCCCCTCATGTTCAGCATGGGAGTCATATATGCATACAGCTGCTTTAGTGTGCTGATGGGGTTACCCCCCCTCCCACCTAAACAACCTGGCTAATATGACAGATTATACGGCATTTGGATTGGTTTCCAGGTACTCTTTTCAGGTTTTTACCTATCTTCAATGTGTCAGCCTGGCAACTGTGTTATCTGTTTTCCTGAATGTACTCTGTGCAATGGTATTTTACATCCAGTGGAGGAAGCCTTCCTCAGAACCAGAGGGTGTTGAATGGCAGGGAAGGTGGGAAAAGTTAGGGAAGAAATTAGAAGCGTGGGGACCCCCGGTGCAATGTGATTTTGATCTTGAGCACCTGCGGGATCCTGAGAAATTCAGTGAGTGTTTAGGTCAGGAGTCATGTGACTCAGGCAGATCTGAGAAGGAACGGATTGTTTGGGGCTTGGCTTGTGCTTATCGAGCTATAATTGATATTCTTGAGAGAAATGGTTTCCAAACCGAGGTTCAGAACAAAAATGAAAACCTTGAGGTTAAACCTGACCAGTCACAGGAAGCACCAGCATCCGTGTCGGTTGCCCCTGTGGAAGGCCAGAAATGGAAACTTGTGTCCTCTCGGCTAGAACGGAAAGAAGAAGAAGCAGAGAAAAAAAAGGAAGATCCAGGTGAGGGGCCCTCTTCAGCACCAACACCACCACCACCACCACCACCTAAAAAGGCCACTAAGGAAGGTGAGAAACGTGGAGACGACAGAGATGAGAAAGAGGAAGATCCAGGTGAGGGGCCCTCCTCAGCACCACCACCACCACCACCACCTAGAAAGGCTACTAAGAAAAGTGTGAGACATGGAGAGGACAGTGATAATGAAGAAATCACCATTACTACTATTCGTCAGCCCCTAAAGATGACTGAAATCCAGGGTTCAAGAAAGGAGTTTGTACGGCGCTCAGATGAACCTATTGTCACCTGGTTGCTGCGGTGTTGGGACAACGGTGCCAGCAGTGTGTCCCTAGATGGCAACGAAGCCCGCCAACTGGGAAGCATTGCTCGAGACCCAGCTATCGACAGAGGGATTAGTAGATGTTTGAGTGGAGTTGCTACCCTCTGGGAACGAGTACTAGTAGCTGTAAAGGAGAGATTTCCTTACAAAGACCATCTGGAGCCTAAGGTGGAAAGATGGAATACTGTGGAGAAGGGCGTCCAATTTTTGAGAGAAATGGCTGTAGTAGAGATGCTGTACGATCCTACTTTTGTCCCTAACAATCCACACCAGGACCGCGATCCTGAGAAAGCATGGTGTAAAGCTGATGTATATCGGAAGCTCTCAAAAACAGCACCAGAAAGGTACGCAAGTACACTGGTAGCAACATTCAATATACTCGAGGGCCGAAACAGAAGACTCCCATTTCACGAAGTGGTTACTACACTTCAAAACTTTGAACAACAACTTCCACCATCACACATTTCCATTGCAGCTGTATCATCGGTAGCAGGAGAAGTCAGTGACATAAAGAAGATACTGAAAATGATACTGGAGGAATTGTCCTTACTGATGAACCGGGACGGACCTGTGTCAGTGTCTGAAACACCGGATGAAGACGGGGATGATCAAAAGAATCTGATGGAGAAACTGATCAAACTGATAAAAGTCTCAGCCATCAAAGGCAACCGCCTCTCTGCTCGAGCAGATGACAGCAGTAACTTCATGTTGCGTGTGTCCATGTGGAGCTTCTTACGAGAAAATGGAGAGGACATGAAGAAGTGGCATAAAAAACCCACCCCTGCACTACGAGAACGTGTGAGAGAATTACAGCAGAGATCAAGCTGCTGAAATTGGAAGTGTCTCAAATAGACTTGAAGTGGCAGAACAAAGGAGAGTTATTTTTAGCTCGGTGGGCCCATGAGACCTCGGACCATCAAGGAAGGGATGCGACCTATATGTGGGCTAGAGACAGAGGGGTGGACTTAACTATGGATGTCATCGCACAGGTTACCCATGACTGTGATACATGCGCCATAATTAAACAGGCCAGGAGGATGAAACCTCTCTGGCAGGAAGGGAGATGGCAGAAGTATAAATATGGGGAGGCGTGGCAGGTTGATTATATCACCTTGCTGGATCTCGCAATGGTAAGCGTTATGTGCTCACCATGGTGGAGGCGACCACTGAGTGGCGGGACATTTAAGCATTGGGAGAAAAATCTGTCAGAAGCCACCTGGTTGGTCAACACTAGGGGATCAGTGAACCGAGATGGTCCTACACAATCCAGCTCCCTACAGGGGGACATAAGGTCCCTGTAGTACATGTGAAGAGCATGTTGGGAAAAGCAGTGTGGGTCCTTCCAGCCTCTGGAAAGGGCAAACCCCTCCGTGGAACAGTTTTCGCACAGGGACCTGGGTGCACCTGGTGGGTAATGGATAAAAATGGGGATGTCCAGTGTGTACCACAAGAGAATCTGATGCTGGGGGAGTGCAGTCTGTGATTCCCTGTGTATATGTATATGTATAGATATGTTTGTATGTAATCTGTGTTATTACTGTTTTTGGTTCTATATAGATATGTGTTAAGCATGATGTGATGATGTGGAATAAGGGGTGGAATGTTGTGGTTTTGTGGTTTTGATGCCGGTATTCCACATCAGAACATCATGCAGGCCGTTAAGGAGTTAATGCTGTGGGAGCAGGGGAGGGGCGGAGCTCCGCACCAGACACCAGGCCCGCGCTTTTTGGTGGCGCGCTCTCCGGGAGGCTGTGAGGAGTTCAGCACGTGTAACGCAAGCTCCCAGTTTTCTGGTTTGGAAATTTTGTCTCTCTCTCTCAATTGTTCAATTTTATTAGATTTAGTAAAGTTACCGTGCCTTCTCAGATCGTGCCGTTGTATTTATCTTTACAGACCCTTAATCCCCTCTGTTTTCCCCTCCCCCTGGAGCGCGAGGCTCTGCTTAGGCGGCCGCGCGGCAGTTTTTTTTCCCTCTCCCTTTCTTTTACCCTTCTCAGTTCCCTCCTGGGTTACTGTCACGGATAACACCGTGACAGGCCCCATTCAGTTCTACGGCCCCATTGAGTTATATGGCCCCATTGATTCCTATGGCCCCATTGATTCCTATGGTCCCATTGATCCCTTTGGTCCCATTGATCCCTATGGCCCCATTCATTCCTATGGCCCCATTGATTTCTGTGGCCCCATTGATCGCTGTGGGCCCATTGATCCCTAAGGCTCCATTGATCCCTATGGCCCCATTGATTCCTATGGCCCCATTGATCCCTAAGGCCCCATTGAGTTCTACGGCCCCATTGATTCCTATGGCCCCATTGATTTCTGTGGCCCATTGATTGCTGTGGGCCCATTGATCCCTATGGCTCCATTGATCCCTATGACCCCATTGATCTCTAGGGCCCCATTGAGTTCTATGGCCCCATTGCTTCCTATGGCTCCATTGAGTTTTATGGACCCATTGATTCCTATGGTCACATTGATCCCTAAGGCTCCATTGATTCCTATGGCCCCATTGATTCCTATGGCCCGATCGATCCCTATGGCCACATTGATCCCTATGGCCCCATTGATTCCTATGGCCCCATTGATTCCTATGGTCCCATTGATCCCTATGGCCCCATTGAGTTCTATGGCCCCATTGATTCCTATGGTCCCATTGATCCCTATGGACCCTTGGAGTTCTATAGCCCCATCGAACCCTATGGCCCGATCGATCCCTATGGCCCCATTGATCCCTATGGCCCCATTGATTCCTATGGCCCCATTGATCCCTATGGCCCCATTGAGTTCTATGGCCCCATTGATCCCTATGTCCCTATGGCCCCATCGATCCCTATGGCCCCATTGAGTTCTATGCCCCCATTGAGTTCTATGGCCCCATTGATTCCTATGGCCTTATTGATTCCTACGGCCCCTTTGATTCCTATGTTCCCATTGATTCCTATGGCCCCATTGAGTTCTATGGCCCATTTGAGTTTTTTGGCTTCATTGATTCCTATGGCCCCTTTGATTCCTTTGGCCCCATTGATTTTTATGTCCCATTGATCCCTATGGCCACATTAAATTCTATGGCTCCATTGATTCCTATGGCCCCATTGATTACTATGGCCCCATTGATCCCTATGGCCACATTGATTCCTATGGCCCCACTGATCCCTATGGCCCCATAGATCCCTATGGCACCACTGATTCCTATGGCCTCATTGATCCCTGTGGCCCCATTGATTCCTATGGCCCCACTCATCCTTATGGCCACATTGATCCCTATGGCCCCATTGATCCCTATAGCCCAATTCTATGGCCCCACTCATCCTTATGGCCACATTGATTCTTATGGCCCCATTGATCCCTATAGGCCAATTGATCCCTATGGCCCCATTGATTCCTATGGTCCCATTGATTCCTAATGTCCCATTGAGTTCTATGGCTGCATTGATTCCTATGGCCCCATTGATTTCTATGGCCCCATTGATCCCTATGGCCTTATTGATACCTATGGCCCCATTGAGTTCTATGGCCCAATTGATTCCTAAGGCCCCATTGAGTGAGTTCTATGGCCACATTGATCCCTATGGCCCCATTGATCCCTATGGCCCCATTGAGTTCTATGGCCGGATTGATCCCTACGGCCCCATTGAGTTCTATGGCCATATTGATTCCTATGGCCCCATTGAGTTCTATGGCCTTATTGATTCCTATGGCCCCATTGATTCCTATGGCCCCATTGATCCCTATGGCCCCTTTGAGATCTATGGCCCCATTGATCCCAATGGCCACATTGATCCCTATGGCCCCATTGATCCCTATGGCCCCATTGATCCCTATGGCCCCATTGATTCCAATGGCCCCATCGATCTATATGGCCCCACTGATCCCTATGGCCCCATTGATCCCTATGGCACCACTGATTCCTATGGCCTCATTGATCCCTGTGGCCCCATTGATTCCTATGGCCCCACTCATCCTTATGGCCACATAGATCCCTATGGCCCCATTGATCCCTATGGCCCCATTGATTCTTATGGCCCCATTGATCCCTATGGCCCCTTTGAGTTCAACGGCCCCATTGAGTTCTATGCCCCATTGATTTCTATGGCACCATTGATTCCTATGGCCCCATTGATTCCTATGGTCCCATTGATTGCTATGGCCCCATTGAGTTCTATGGCCACATTGATTCCTTTGGCCCCTTTGATTCCTATTGCCCCATTGATCCCTATGGCCCCATTGAGTTCTATGGCCCCATTGATTCCTATGGCCCCATTGATCCCTATGGACCCATTGATTCCTATGGCCCCATTGATTCCTATGGCCCCTTTGATCCCTATGGCCCCATCGTTCCCTACGGTCCCATTGATCCCTATGGCCCCATTGAGTTCTATGGCCCCATTGAGTTCTATCGCCCCATTGATTTCTATGGCACCATTGATTCCTATGGCACCATCGATTCCTATGGCACCACTGATTCCTATGGCCCCATTGATTCCTATGGCCCCATTGATCCCTATGGCCCCATTGATCCCTATGGCCCCATTGATCCCTATGGCACCATTAATTCCTATGGCCAATTGATCCATTTGCCCGTACTGAGTTCGATGGCCGCATTGATTCCTGTGGCCCCACTGATCCCTATGGCCCCATTGATTCCTGTGGCCACATTGATCCCTATGACACCATTTATCCCTATGGCCACATTGATTCCTATGGCCCTATTTATTCCTTTTGCCCCACTGATTCCTTTGGCCCCATTGATTCCTACGGTCCCATTGATCCCTATGGCCGCACTGAGTTTTATGGCCCCACTTATTCCTATGGCCCCACTGTGTTCTATGGCCCCATTGATCCCTATGTCCCCATTGATTCCTATGGCCCCATTGATCCCTACGGCCCCATTGATTCCTATGGTCCCATCAATCCCTATGGCCCCACTGAGTTCTATGGCCCCATTGAGTTCTATGGCTCCATTGATTCCTATGGCACCATCGATTCCTATGGCACCACTGATTCCTATGGCCCCATTGATTCCTATGGCCCCATTGATCCCTATGGCCCCATTGATCCCTATGGCCCCATTGATCCCTATGGCACCATTAATTCCTATGGCCCCATTGATCCATCTGCCCGTACTGAGTTCGATGGCCGCATTGATTCCTGTGGCCCCACTGATCCCTATGGCCCCATTGATTCCTGTGGCCACATTGATCCCTATGACACCATTTATCCCTATGGCCCCATTGATTCCTATGGCCCTATTGATCCCTATGGCCCCACTGATTCCTTTGGCCCCATTGATTCCTACGGTCCCATTGATCCCTATGGCCGCACTGAGTTTTATGGCCCCACTTATTCCTATGGCCCCACTGAGTTCTATGGCCCCATTGATCCCTATGTCCCCATTGATTCCTATGGCCCCATTGATCCCTACGGCCCCATTGATTCCTATGGTCCCATCAATCCCTATGGCCCCACTGAGTTCTATGGCCCCATTGAGTTCTATGGCTCCATTGATTCCTATGGCCCCAAAGCTTCCTATGGCCCCATTGATTCCTATGGTCCCATTGATTCCTGTGGCCCCATTGAGTTCTATGATCCCATTGATTCCTATGGCCCCATTGATTCCTATGTCCCCATTGATTCCTATTGTACCATTGATCCCTATGGTCCCATTGATCCCTATGGCCCCATTTATCCATATGGCCTCATTGATCCCTATGGCCCCATTGATTCCTATGGCTTCATTGATCCCTTAGGCCCCATTGAGTTCTATGGCCCCATTGATTCCGATGGTCCCATTTATTCCTATGGCCCCATTGATTCCTATGTCCCCATTGATCCCTATGGCCCCATTGATCCCTACGGTCTCATCGATCCCTATGGCCCCATTGAGTTCTATGGTCCCATTGATTCCTGCGGCCCCATTGAGTTCTATGGCCCCATTGATCCCTATGGCCCCATTGATTCCTATGGCCATATTGGGTTCTATGGCCCCACTGATCCTTATGGCCACATTGATTCCTATGGTCCCATTGATCACTGTGGCCCTATTGATCCCTAAGGCCCCATTGATGACTATGGCCCCATTGATCCCTATGGCTCCATTAATCCCTATGGCTCCATTGATTCCTATGGACCCATCGATCCCTATGGCCCCATCGATCCCTATGGCCCCATTGATCCCTATGGCCCCATTGATCCCTACGGCCCCATTGATTCCTATGGCCCTATTGAGTTCTTTGGCCCCATTGAGTTCAATGGCCCCATTGATCCCTATGGCCCCATTGAGTTCTATGGGTCCTTTGATTCCTATGGCTCCATTGATTCCTTAGGCCCCATTGATCCCTATCGCCCCATTGATCCCTATGGCCCCATTGAGTTCTATGGCCCCATTGCTACCTATGGCCCCATTGATTCCTATGGCCCCATTGATTCCTATGGCCCCTCTGATTACTATGGTCCCGTTGATTCCTATGGCCCCATTGATCCCTATGGCCACATTGATTTGTATGGCCCCATTGATCCGTATGGCCCCTTTGATCCTTATGGCCCCATTAATCCCTATGTCCCCATTGCGTTCTATGGCCGCATGGATTCCCATGGCCTTATTGATCCCTATGGCCCCTTTGATCCCTATGGCTTCATTGATTCCTATGGCCCCATTGATTCCTATGGCCCCATTGATCCCTATGGCCCCATTGATTTCCATGGCCCCATGAATTCCTACGGCCACATTGATCCCTATGTCCCCATTGATTCCTGTGGCCCCATTGATCCCTACGGACACATCGATCCCTACGGCCCCATTGAGTTCTATGGTCCCATTGATTCCTGCGGCCCCATTGAGTTCTATGGCCCCATTGATCCCTATGGCCCCATCGATTCCTATGGCCATATTGGGTTCTATGGCCCCACTGATCCCTATGGCCACATTGATTCCTATGGTCCCATTGATCACTGTGGCCCTATTGATCCCTATGGCCCCATTGATGACTATGGCCCCATTGATCCCTATGGCTCCATTAATCCCTATGGCTCCATTGATTCCTATGGACCCATCGATCCCTATGGCCTTATCGATCCCTATGGCCCCATTGATCCCTATGGACCCTTTGATCCCTACGGCCCCATTGATTCCTATGGCCCTATTGAGTTATTTGGCCCCATTGAGTTCAATGGCCCCATTGATCCCTATGGCCCCATTGAGTTCTATGGGTCCTTTGATTCCTATGGCTCCATTGATTCCTTAGGCCCCATTGATCCCTATAGCCCCATTGATCCCTATGGCCCCTTTGAGTTCTATGGCCCCATTGCTACCTATGGCCCCATTGATTCCTATGGCCCCATTGATTCCTATGGCCCCTCTGATTACTATGGTCCCGTTGATTCCTATGGCCCCATTGATCCCTATGGCCACATTAATTCATATGGCCCCATTGATCCGTATGGCCCCTTTGATCCTTATGGCCCCATTAATCCCTATGGCCCCATTGCGTTCTATGGCTGCATGGATTCCTATGGCCTTATTGATCCCTATGGCCCCTTTGATCCCTATGGCTTCATTGATTCCTATGGCCCCATTGATTCCTATGGCCCCATTGATCCCTTATGCCCCATTGATTTCTATGGCCCCATGAATTCCTACGGCTACATTGATCCCTAAGTCCCCATTGATTCCTATGGCCCCATTGATTCCTATGGCCCCATCGATCCCTATGGCCCCATTGAGTATTATGGCCCCATTCATTCCTATGGTCCCATTGATCCCTATGGCCCCATTGATTCCTATGGCCCCATTGATTCCTATGGCCCCATTGATTCCTACGGCCCCATTGATCCCTATGGCCCCATTGATTCCTATGGCCCCATTGATCCCTATGGCCCCATTGATCCTTATGGCCCCATTGATCCCTATGGTCCCATTGAGTTCTATGGCTGCATGGATTCCTATGGCCTTATTGATCCCTATGGCCCCATTGATCCCTATGGCCCCATTGAGTCTTATGGCCCCATTGATCGCTGTGGCCCCATTGATCCCTATGGCCCCATTGAGTACTAAGTCCTCATTGAGTTCTATGGCCCCATTGATTCCTATGGCCCCATTGATTTTTTTTTGCCCCTTTGAGTTTTATGGCCCCATTGAGTTCTATGGCCCCATTGATCCCTATGGCTTATTGATCCCTATGGCCCCATTGATTCCTATGGCCCCATCGATTCCTATGGTCTTATTGATCCCTACGGCCCCATTGAGTTCTATGGCCCCATTGATTCCTATGGCCCCATTGATTCCTATGGCCCCGTTGATATCTATGTCCCATTGATTCCTATGGTCCCATTGATGGCTGTGGCCCCATTTATCCCTATGGCCCCATTGATCCCTATGGCCCCATTGATTTTTATGGCCCCTTTCAGTTCTATATCCACACTGATCCCTATGGCCCCATTGAGTTCTATGGCCCCATGGATCCCTATGGCCCCATTGATCCCTATGGCCCATTGATCCCTATGGCCCCATTGATTCCTATGGCCCCATTCAGTCCTATGGCCCCATTGATCGCTGTGGCCCCTGTGATAGAAATTGAGTTCTGTACTTTCTATACTTGTTAATCAAACCGGTGTCTCAGTGTTTTTCACTTTCTATACTTGTTAATCAAACCGGTGTCTCAGTGTTTTTCACTTTCTATACTTGTTAATCAAACCAGTCACAAGACAGATGCCTCAGTATCCTTCAGTGTGTTTATCTGTTCCTTCTCTTAGAACTATGTAGCTTGTAGGAGACTTAAAAATAGATATATGAATGTTTTTGTAAAATGGGGCCACCGCGTCTCGTCAGTTCTGATAGTTGCACAGATAGTTGTGACCTTCTAAAGAATTGAAAACAAGAAAAATAATAAGCAGGAGCCTTCTCTTAAGCCTACATAATTGGAGCTGAAAAACACGGCAGCATTCATCTCTGCGAGGAGACAGAGGATGACTCCCAAATACCAGCCGGCGCAGCCCAGAATGAAAAGAATAACAAGAAAACAGAGATAAGAGACAATAAAAAGAGGGGGTCGGAAGGTCCCGGTGCGCGCCTTTAGTGGAGCGGAGACTCCAGGCCGCCCAGCGCTGTTTCGCTCGTTTATTGCTTACTTAATAAATTACTTACTATTGGCAGCGGACGGTGTGTGTCGTTCTTCACACTTATAACTATTTGGTGCCGTGACTCGGATCCAGGCAATTCCGCTGCAGAATTCTCACCCCAGGGTGGGCGCCCCCTCTCTGGACGGCCCCTGGGCTGGGTAGTTCCGTTGCGGGGACCTGTAGCTCCGAACTCTAAATTTGATAAACGAGCGAAAGAAACTGCAGCACCCCATAATTCTTGTGCACGAAGACCCGAACAAAGACTCAGGATTGACTAAGTATTTGCGTGGATCTGTTTGGTCGGGGTGGGTATCCCGGAGCACGCCTGACTGAGACGTCCCGTAGGGGCGAAGCGAGTGCGGACCCTCTAGTAGTGCAGTTCCCATTGCCCGTGAGGGCGTGGGTCACGACGGAGGGGTGCGAGTGTGTGTGTGTGTGTGTGAGAGTGCTCCGGAAGATGGGACAGAGTCAGAGTAAGCCCTCTGGCCCCATGGGTGGCTCACAGGAGAAGCTACCAGACATACCGCTAGAAAGTCCCCTAGGTTTAATGTTAAAACACTGGGGTGATTCTCCATCGAGACAAGGAAAGTGTAAGGTGAAGATGGTACATTATTGTATGGAAGTGTGGGGAGGAGAACAGATAAGAGCAGATCAGTTGTTCTGGCCTGTATTCGGATCCTTTGATGACCGGATTTGTCAGGCTTTAAATATTTATGTGAATGAAAAACAGCCTTTTAATTCAGAAGAGAGTGAGTATGCCAAATTATGGATAGAATCTGATAGTCAAACCTTTGTATTCCCTTTAATTAAGAAAAGGAATACAACAGAGGAAGACATTATACACTATCCACCCCTGCCTTATGCTCCCCCTGAATCGAACCCAACAGCTCCCTTAGAGGAGCAGGTGGATTCTGATTCGGGGGATGAACGAAATGAACCCCTAGATTTCCCTAGGAGAACCACTAGAAGACAAGCTAGGCAGTGGCAGGAGAGGGGTCGAGGAAGAAATCTTCTCCCTTTGAGAGAAATACCCGTAGCTACTGGGGGACCAAACCCGGGGGTTGGATACGTTTCAATTCCCTTAAATTCAGGAGATGTAAGGGAGTTCAAAAAGGAGATGGGGAATTTGTTAGAGGATCCTTTAGGGGTCTCTGAGAGACTAGATCAATTTTTAGGTCCCAACCTTTATACCTGGGATGAAATACAGGCAATCCTAGCTATACTATTTACAGTAGAAGAAAGGGATATGATCAGGAGAGCAGGTATGCGAATTTGGGATCGGCAACACCAAGCCGGTCCAGGAGCAGATGTAAAGTGGCCTTTACAGCGGCCCAATTGGGATAATCAGAACCAGGAACATCGTACCCATATGGCAGACTTGCGAATAATTATTATTCAAGGGATTAGAGAGTCTGTCCCTAGGGGACAGAATATCAATAAGGCTTTTAACGAGCAACAGAAAAAGGACGAAACCCCTACTGAATGGTTAGAGAGACTGCGTAGAAATTTGCAGTTATATTCGGGGTTAGATCCTGCCACCCCCTTAGGACAGACTCTTCTGAAAACGCAGTTTGTGGCTAAGTCCTGGACAGATATTCAAAAGAAACTAGAAAAGTTGGAAGATTGGCAGGAGAGAGGATTAGATGAATTGCTGAGGGAGGCCCAGAAAGTGTACGTAAGAAGAGAGGAAGAGATTCAGAAAAGACAGGCTAGACTCTTGGCAGCTGCAGTAAGAGAAGGACAGAAGGGGGCGTTTCAAACAAAGAAAAGAGGGAATATTCCTCAGACAGGGAGTGTGTTTCCGTCTAATCAGACGAGATCTAGAAATATGAGGACGGTAGAATGCTTCTACTGTCAGAAAAAGGGGCATATGAAGAAAGACTGTAGAAAAAGAATTCAGGATGAGAAAATGTTTAAAGAGGACTGAGGGGGTCAGGGGCTCTATGTGCTGGGGACTCAGGACAAAAAGGAGCCCTTGATAAAATTGAAATTGGGTCCCCAGCGTCAAGAAATAGAATTTTTAGTAGATTCTGGGGCAGAAAGATCCACTATCCAGTATTTACCACGAGGATGTTCTTTATCCTCGGAAAAGTTACAAGTAATTGGAGCAAAAGGGGAGCCTTTTACAGTACCTGTTGTAAAGCAAGTAGAAATAGAATCACCTAATACTTTTGGAATTGGATCCTTTTTATTGGTACCTGAAGCAGGATATAATTTATTAGGGAGAGACTTAATTGTGGAGTTAGGAATAAATTTAGAAGTGAAAGATAAAGAATTAACTGTTAAGCTATGTACCTTAATGGCAGAAGATGAGGCAAAAATTGACCCAGAAGTTTGGTATACCCCAGAATCGGTGGGAAGGTTAGACATAGAACCTTTTGAAGTAACTATAAGAAACCCAGAAATCCTGGTTAGGATAAAACAATACCCCATTTCACAGGAAGGCAAGTTAGGGCTAAAACCTGAAATTGAGAGGTTAATATCTAAAGGGCTATTAGAACCTTGTGTGTCTCCTTATAACACTCCTATACTCCCTGTTAAAAAACCTGATGGTACATACAGGTTGGTACATGACCTAAGAGAAATAAACAAAAGAACAATTACTCGCTTCCCAGTAGTGGCAAACCCCTATACCCTACTCAGCCAATTAAGCCCAGAATCTAGATGGTATAGTGTAATTGATTTAAAAGATGCTTTTTGGATCTGCCCCCTGAAGACAGAATGCAGAGATTACTTTGCTTTCGAATGGGAAGATCCAAACACCCATAGAAAGCAACAACTTAGATGGACAGTGCTCCCACAGGGATTCACAGAGTCCCCTAATTTGTTTGGACAAGCCCTTGAGCAAGTGTTAAAAACCTATGAATCAAACCCCCAAGTGACTTTAGTACAATATGTAGATGATTTACTCTTAGCTGGAACAAATGAGGAAATGGTTAGACAGGAAAGCATTAAACTATTAAATTTTCTGGGTTCAAAAGGATTGAAAATTTCTAGGACAAAATTACAATTTACAGAAGAAGAAGTGAAATATTTGGGACATTGGTTAAGCAAGGGGAATAAGAAATTAGATCCAGAATGAGTAAATGGCATTTTATCTTTAAAAGCCCCGAGGAGTAAGAGACAGGTGAGACAGATTTTAGGAATGTTAGGATATTGTCGACAATGGATTGAGAATTATAGCAGCAAAGTAAAATTTTTATACCAGAAATTAATACAAGATGGATTAGTAAAGTGGAGTCAGGAAGATGAGCAAAAATTAGAAAATTTAAAAATAGACCTTGTTAATGCACCAGTATTAAGCCTACCAGATATAAAAAGACCATTTTACCTTTTTGTAAATACAGAAGAAGGGACTGCTTTTGGAGTACTGACCCAGGAGTGGGCTGGGAAGAAAAAGCCAGTAGGATACTTTTTGAAACTCTTAGATCCTGTTAGTCGTGGGTGGCCTACATGTTTACAGGCAATAGTTGCTGTAGCTCTGTTAGTAGAAGAAGCAGAGAAAATTACTTTTGGGGGTGAATTAAAAGTGTATACCCCACATAACATAAGGGGGGTATTACAACAGAGGGCAAATAAGTGGATTACAGATGCTAGGCTATTAAAATATGAAGGGATCTTAATACACTCTCCTAAATTAGAAATAGAGACTACGAGTTTACAAAATCCTGCTCAATTTTTATATGGGGAACCAGATGAGGGGTTAACCCATAATTGTATTCAGTGCATAGAACAGCAAGTTAAAATACGGGAGGACCTAGAGGAGGAGGAATTATCAGAAGGGGAAAAGTTATTTGTAGATGGTTCATCCCGTATAGTAGAAGGAAAACGTAGATCAGGATATGCTATAATAAATGGAAAAACATTTACAGTAATTGAATCAGGACCATTGGATAAAGCATGGTCAGCTCAGGCCTGTGAATTATATGCAGTCCTCAGAGCCTTACAGATGTTAAAAGGAAAAATTGGGACTATTTATACAGATTCTAGATACGCGTATGGGGTAGTTCATACCTTCGGGAAAATATGGGAAGAAAGAGGACTGGTGAATTCACATGGGAAAGGGTTAATCCATGAGTCATTGATAAGACAGACTCTTAAGGCAGTACGAGAACCAAAGAAAATTGCAGTAGTGTACGTAAAAGGTCACCAGAGGGGGATGTCGATTCAAATAAGGGGAAATAATTTGGCTGACGAGGAAGCTAAAAGAGCGGCCTTAAAGATATTAAAAGAAATACAGACTGATGATTCCCGGAAAGAAATAAACGAGGCTAAGAGTTTTACTATACAAGAAAAAGAAAGACTAAGACAAATGAAAGTTGAGGAAAAAGAGGGAAAATGGTTATTACCCGATGGAAGGGAGGTAATCCCTAAAGGACTCACCTGGAAAATATTAGGAGAATTTCATAAACAAACTCATTGGGGAGTACAGGCCTTAGTAGATCAATTTGCAATTAAATATATGTGTATAGGCATTTATAGTATAGCCAAACGAATAGTAGACAGTTGCATGATTTGTAGGAGAATAAATAAACAACAACTAAGGGAAAAAAATACAAGGAGGAAGGGAATTAACTGTTAGACCTTTTGCTAAAATACAGATAGACTTCACAGAACTCCCAAAAATTGGAAGGTATAAATACTTATTAGTAATAATAGATCATCTGACACATTTTGTGGAGGCCTACCCCACTGCTAGAGCAACAGCCCAGGTAGTAATTAAAACATTATTCGAACATATTATTCCCAGATATGGGAATATTGAAGTTATAGATTCAGATAGAGGCCCTCACTTTGTATCAAAGGCAGTGAAAGAAGCCTTAGCTCCTATGGGAACCAAATGGGAATATCATACCCCATGGCATCCACAGAGCTCTGGAAAAGTAGACAGGATGAATGGGGAGATTAAAAAACAACTTACTAAATTGATGATTGAAACCAAAATGTCTTGGATCAAGTGTTTACCATTGGCACTACTTAATCTAAGAACACAACCCAGAACAGATACTGGAATATCACCTTTTGAAATGTTATATGGAATGCCATATGATTTAGAACTACCATCAGAACATCCTAAAATAGAAGATAAATTATTACAGGAATATTTAATTGAAATCAGTAAAAGGAGGAATGAATTAAGAAAAAAAGGATTGGTGGTACAAAGGCCTCCACTAGATATAGCAATGCATCGAATCAATCCAGGGGACAAGGTTTTAATTAAAACGTGGAAAGAATCTTCTTTAACTCCCCGCTGGGAAGGACCTTTTCTTGTTTTATTAACAACAGAAACGGCGATTCGGACAGCAGAGCGTGGATGGACTCATGCAAGTCGAGTGAAAGGACCAATCCATGATACAACACCTCCAGTGGAAAGTGCTAAATGATTTAGAAATTACTGCTTTTTTTAAATATTTTATTATGTGAATTGTTTATTATTGTTTTTGTTTCCTTTTTTTTTTCTTTTTTTTTTTAGACAATTTAAGCATTCTATTATATGATTTGTATATATATATATAGAAATATTGTGTTGTGCATTGCGAATATTGGTGAACTCACTTTTCCTATGAATACCTCTTAAGATAATTGGAAAATAATTTGATAAAAGAGGAACTACTCAATTCCTATCAAGAAAGGGATTAGGGGAACTAGTAAGGCAAGGACAGAGGAGGTTCCCCTGAAGAATACGACTGCTGTCGAGAAGATCATATACCCCGCTGCTCTAAGCAAAAGAGTAGGCGAGGGGAGACAGAGCCATACAACAGTGGGGGTATGAGAATAACCTCCAAAGTGGAGCAAGAATTACCTTGACCTTTGTCCCCTAATCTAGATTGTATGCTTACAAAGCAATATTGAAAGTTGCTATTGGCAACGAAAGGGAAAGGGGGAGGCTAAGAAACATTTCAATATCTTAAGGATATTCAGTCTGGAAAATGAGTATACCAATAATAGCAGTGGTCTCGTTAATGACAACAGTGGTAAAATCAGATAACAGCCCTCATCAATCAGATCAGCTCATCCTGCTGAAAAGAGTGGTTGAAGAAAAGCTGGAGTATATTGAAAAGTCATTTTCTGCCTTGGAAAAATCCCTAACATTGTTATCTGAAGTAGTCTTACAGAATCGACGAGGATTGGATCTTGTATTTGTACAACAAGGAGGATTATGTGTAGCAATGAGGGAAGAGTGTTGTTCGTATGTTGATCACACAGCAGTAATTAGAAATTCTATGGCTAAGATACTAGAAAAACAAGAAGTGTTTGAAAAAAGAAATCAAGTCCTGATCACGGCTTTATTATACACTATAGATGGGCCCTTAATTCTGATAACTTTAATACTGATCATTAGTTTCTATATGCTAAGTAAGATAACCAATACCATAAAACACTATCTGATACACTGGAAAAGAAAAGATCATGTTTTAGCTCAAGATGCAGTGACACGGTTTGATAAACAAGATGATAAAAAAGAAAAGGGGGGATTGTGATAGAAATTGAGTTCTGTACTTTCTATACTCGTTAATCAAACCGGTGTCTCAGTGTTTTTCACTTTCTATACTTGTTAATCAAACCAGTCACAAGACAGATGCCTCAGTATCCTTCAGTGTGTTTATCTTTTCCTTCTCTTAGAACTATGTAGCTTGTAGGAGACTTAAAAATAGATATATGAATGTTTTTGTAAAATGGGGCCACCGCGTCTCGTCAGTTCTGATAGTTGCACAGATAGTAGTGACCTTCTAAAGAATTGAAAACAAGAAAAATAATAAGCAGGAGCCTTCTCTTAAGCCTACATAATTGGAGCTGAAAAACACGGCAGCATTCATCTCTGCGAGGAGACAGAGGATGACTCCCAAATACCAGCCGGCGCACCCCAGAAAGAAAAGAATAACAAGAAAACAGAGATAAGAGACAATAAAAAGAGGGGGTCGGAAGGACTCGGTGCGCGCCTTTAGTGGAGCGGAGACTCCAGGCCGCCCAGCGCTGTTTTGCTCGTTTATTGCTTACTTAATAAATTACTTACTACTGGCAGCGGACGGTGTGTATCGTTCTTCACACTTATTACAAATGGGACCATAGGGATCAATGGGGCAAGTCATCAATGGGGCCATAGGGATTAATGGGGCCAAAGGGATCAATGGGGCCACAGCGATCAATGGGACCATAGGAATCAGTGGAGCCATAGAACTCAAAGGGGCCATAGAACTCAATGGGGCCTTAGGGATCAATGGGACCTTAGGAATCAATGGGGCCATAGAACTCAAAGGGGCCATAGGAATCAGTGAAGCCATAGGAATCAACGGGGCCAGAGAACTCAATGGGGCCATAGGGATCAATGGGACGATAGGAATCAATGGGGCCATAAGGATCAACGGAGCCATAGGGATCAATGGGGCCATAGGGATCAATGGGGCCATAGAACTCAATGTGGCCATAGGAATCAATGGGGACATAGGGATCAATGGGGCCATAGAACTCAATGGGGCCGTAGGGATCGATGTGACCATAGGGATCAATGGGGCCATAGGGATCAATGGGGCCCTAGGAATCAATGGGGCCATAGGAATAAATGGGACAATCGGAATCAATGGGGCCATAGAACTCAATGGGGCATTAGGGATCAATGAAACCATAGGAATCAATGGGGCCATAGGGATCAATGAGGCCATATGGATCAATGGGGCCATAGGGATCAATGGGACGATAGGGATCAATGGTACAATAGGAATCAATGGGGCCATAGGGATCAATGGGCCATAGGAATCAATGGGATCATAGAACTCAATGGGGCCATAGGGATCAATGGGACGATAGGAATCAAAGGGGCCATAGGGATCAACGGAGCCATAGGGATCAATGGGGCCATAGGGATCAATGGGGCCATAGAACTCGATGGTTCCATAGAACTCAATGGGGCCATAGGGATCAATGGGGCCATAGAACTCAATGGGGCCATAGGGATCAATAGGGCCATAGGGATCAATTGGGCCATAGAACTCAATGGGGCCGTAGGAATCAATGGGGCCATAGGAATCAATGGGGCCATTATAATCAATGGAGCCATAGAACTCAATGGGGCCATAGGGATCAATGGGGCTATAGGGATCAATGAGGACATAGGAATCAATGGAGCCATAGAACTCAATCGAGACATAGAACTCAATGGGGCCATAGGGATCAATGGGACCTTAGGAATCAATGGGGCCATAGGGATCAACGGAGCCATAGAGATCAATGGGGCCAAAGGAATCAATGGGACCATAGGAATCGATGTGGCCATAGGGATCGATGAGGACATAGGAAGCAATGGAGCCATAGAACTGAATCGAGCCATAGAACTCAATAGGGCCATAGGAATCAATGGGGTCATTGAACTCAATGGGGCACAGGAATCAATGGGAATATAGGAATCAATGGGGCCATAGGAATCAGAGGGGCCATAGGAATCAATGGAGCCATAGAACTCAATCGAGCCATAGAACTGAAAGGGGCTATAGGGATCAATGGGAACTTAGGAATCAATGGGGCCATAGGGATCAATGGGGCCATAGGGATCAATGGGGCCACAGCGATCAATGGAGCAATAGGGATCAATGGGGCCACAGGAATCAATGGGGCCATAGGAATCAATGGGGCCATAGTCATCAATGGGGACATAGGGATAAATGAAACCACAGGGATCAATGGGGCCACAGCGATCAATAGGGCCATAGGAATCAATGGAGCCATAGAACTCAATGGGGCAATTGAGATCTATGGGGCCAAAGGAATCAATGGGACCATAGGAATCGATGGGGCCATAGGGATCGATGAGGCCATAGGAATCAATGAAGCCATTGGAATCAATAGGGCCATAGGAATCAATGGGGCCATAGGAATCAATGGGGCCATAGGAATCAGTGGGGCCATAGTCATCAAAGGGGCCATTGAAATCAATGGGGCCATAGGACTCAATGGAGCCATAGAACTCAAAGGGGCCGAAGAACTCAATAGGGCCATAGGGACCAATGGGGCCATAGGAATCAGTGGGGCCATAGGGATCAAAGGGGCCATAGGAATCGATGGGGCCATAGGAATCGATGGGGCCATAGGGATCAATGGGGCCATAGGGATGAGTGGGGCCATAGAACTCAATCGGGGCATAGAACTCAATGGGGCTATAGGGATCGATGGGACCTTAGGGATCAATGGGGCCATAGGGATCAATGGGGCCATAGGAATCAATGGGCCATAGGAATCAATGGGACCATAACAATCAATGTGGCCAGATGAGTCAATGGGGCCACAGGGATCAATGGGGTCATAGAACTCAATGAGGCCATAGGGATCAATGGGACCAAGGAATCAATGGGGCCATAGAACTCAATGGGGCCATCGGGATCAATGAAGCCATAGTAATCAAAGGGGCCATAGGGATCAATGGGGCCATCGGGATCAATGAAGCCATAGGGATCAATGGGACCATAGGGATCAATGGTACAATAGGAATCAATGGGGCCACAGCGATCAATGGGACTAATGGAATCAATGGGGCCATTGGAATCAATGGAGCCATAGAACTCAAATGGGCCATAGAGTTCGATGGGGCTATAGAACTCTATGTGTCCATAGGGATCAATGGGACATTAGGAATCAATGGGGCCATAGGAATCAATGGGACCATAATAATCAATGTGGCCAGAGGAATCAATGGGGCCATAGGGATCAATGGTGTCATAGAACTCAATGGGGCCATAGGGATCAATGGGGCCCTAGGAATCAATGGGGCCATAGGAATAAATGGGACCATCGGAATCAATGGGGCCATAGAACTCAATGGGGACTTAGGGATCAATGAAGCCATAGGAATCAATGGGGCCATAGGGATCAATGAGGCCATATGGATCAATGGAGCCATAGAAATCAATGGGACGATAGGGATCAATGGTACAATAGGAATCAATGGGGACATAGGGATCAATGGGCCATAGGAATCAATGGGATCATAGAAATCAATGGGGCCATAGGGATCAATGGGACGATAGGAATCAATGGGGCCATAGGGACCAACGGAGCCATAGGGATCAATGGGGCTATAGGGATCAATGGGGCCATAGAACTCGATGGTTCCATAGAACTCAATGGGGCCATAGGGATCAATGGGGCCATAGAACTCAATGGGGCCATAGGGATCAATAGGGCCATAGGGATCAATTGGGCCATAGAACTCAATGGGGCCATTATAATCAATGGAGCCATAGAACTCAATGGGGCCATAGGGATCAACGGGGCCATAGGGATCAATGAGGACATAGGAATCAATGGAGCCATAGAACTCAATCGAGCCATAGAACTCAATGGGGCCATAGGGATCAATGGGACCTTAGAAATCAATGAAGCCACAGGGATCAATGGGGCCATAGAGATAAATTGGGCCAAAGGAATCAATGGGACCATAGGAATCGATGTGGCCATAGGGATCGATGAGGACATAGGAAGCAATGGAGCCATAGAACTGAATCGAGCCATAGAACTCAATGGGGCCATAGGAATCAATAAGGCCATTGAACTCAATGGGGCACAGGAATCAATGAGACTATAGGAATCAATGGGGCCATAGGAATCAGTGGGGCCATAGGAATCAATGGAGGCATAGAACTCAATCGAGCCATAGAACTGAATGGGGCCATAGGGATCAATGGGAACTTAGGAATCAACGGGGCCATAGGGATCAATGGGGCCATAGGGATCAATGGGGCCACAGCGATCAATGGAGCAATAGGGATCAATGGGGCCACAGGAATCAATGGGGCCATAGGAATCAATGGGGCCATAGTCATCAATGGGGCCATAGGGATCAATGGGGCCATAGGGATCAATGGGACCATAGGGATCAATGGGGCCATAGGGATTAATGGGGCCAAAGTGATCAATGGGGCCACAGCGATCAATAGGGCCATTGGAATCAATGGAGCCATAGAACTCAATGGGGCCATAGAGATCTATGGGGCCAAAGGAATCAATGGGACCATAGGAATCGATGGGGCCATAGGGATCGATGAGGCCATAGGAATCAATGGAGCCATTGGAATCAATAGGGCCATAGGAATCAGTGGGGCCATAGGAATCAATGGGGCCATAGGAATCAGTGGGGCCATAGTCATCAAAGGGGCCATTGGAATCAATGGGGCCATAGGACTCAATCGAGCCATAGAACTCAAAGGGGCCGTAGAACTCAATAGGGCCATAGGGATCAATGGGGCCATAGGAATCAGTGGGGGCATAGGGATCAATGGGGCCATAGGAATCGATGGGACCATAGGAATCGATGGGGCCATAGGGATCAATGGGGCCATAGGGATGAGTGGGGACATAGAACTCAATTGGGGCATAGAACTCAATGGGGCTATAGGGATCGATGGGACCTTAGGGATCAATGGGGCAATAGGGATCAATAAGGCCATAGGAATCAATGGGGCCATAGGAATCAATGGGACCATAATAATCAATGTGGCCAGATGAGTCAATGGGGCCACAGGGATCAATGGGGTCATAGAACTCAATGGGGCCATAGGGATCAATGGGACGAAGGAAACAATGGGGTCATAGAACTCAATGGGGACATCGGGATCAATGAAGCCATAGTAATCAATGGGGCCATAGGGATCAATGGGGCCATCGGGATCAATGAAGCCATAGGGATCAATGGGACCATAGGGATCAATGGTACAATAGGAATCAATGGGGCCACAGCGATCAATGGGACTAATGGAATCAATGGGGCCATTGGAATCATTGAGACCATAGGGATCTGTGGTGCCATAGGAATCAGTGGGGCCATAGGGATCAATGGGGCCATAGGAATCAATGGGGCCGTAGGGATCAATGGGGCCATAGGACTCAGAGGAGCCATAGAACTCATTAGGGCCATAGGGAACAATGGGGCCATAGGGATCAATGTGGCCATAGGAATCAATCAAGCCGTAGAACCCATTGGGGCCATAGGGATCAATGGAGCCATAGGGATCAATAGGGCCTTAGGAATCAAAGGGGCCATGGGAATCAATGGGGCCATAGGACTCAATGGAGCCATAGAACTCAAAGGGGCCGTAGAACTCAATAGGGCCATAGGGATCAATGGGGCCATAGGAATCAGTGGGGGCATAGGGATCAATGGGGCCATAGGAATCGATGGGACCATAGGAATCGATGGGGCCATAGGGATCAATGGGGCCATAGGGATGAGTGGGGACATAGAACTCAATTGGGGCATAGAACTCAATGGGGCTATAGGGATCGATGGGACCATAGGGATCAATGGGGCAATAGGGATCAATAAGGCCATAGGAATCAATGGGGCCATAGGAATCAATGGGACCATAATAATCAATGTGGCCAGATGAGTCAATGGGGCCACAGGGATCAATGGGGTCATAGAACTCAATGGGGCCATAGGGATCAATGGGACCAAGGAAACAATGGGGTCATAGAACTCAATGGGGACATCGGGATCAATGAAGCCATAGTAATCAATGGGGCCATAGGGATCAATGGGGCCATCGGGATCAATGAAGCCATAGGGATCAATGGGACCATAGGGATCAATGGTACAATAGGAATCAATGGGGCCACAGCGATCAATGGGACTAATGGAATCAATGGGGACATTGGAATCATTGAGACCATAGGGATCTGTGGTGCCATAGGAATCAGTGGGGCCATAGGGATCAATGGGGCCATAGGAATCAATGGGGCCGTAGGGATCAATGGGGCCATAGGACTCAGAGGAGCCATAGAACTCATTAGGGCCATAGGGATCAATGGGGCCATAGGGATCAATGTGGCCATAGGAATCAATCAAGCCGTAGAACCCATTGGGGCCATAGGGATCAATGGAGCCATAGGGATCAATAGGGCCTTAGGAATCAAAGGGGCCATGGGAATAAATGGGGCCATAGGGATCAATGGGACCATAGGAATCAATGCGACCATAGGGATCAATTGGACCATAGGAATCAATGGGGCCATAGGAATCAGTGGGGCCAGAGCAATCAATGGAGCCATTGAACTCAATCGAGCCATAGAAGTCAATGGGGCCATAGGGATCAATGGGACCTTAGGAATCAATGGGGCCTTAGGGATCAATGGGGCCATAAGGATCAATGGTGCCATAGGAATCAATGGAGCCATAGAACTCAATGGGTCCATAGGGATCAATGGGAACATAGAACTCAATGGGGCCATAGAACTCAATGGGCCCATAGGAATCAATGGGACAATAGGAATCAATGGGGCCATAGGGATCAATGCGGCCATAGAACTCAATGGGGCCATAGAGATCAATGGGGCCGTAGGGACCAATGGGGCCATAGGGATCAATGGGACCACAGGGATCAATGGGACCATAGGAATCAATGGGGCCATAGGAATCAATGGGGCCATAGGAATCAATGGGACCATAATAATCAATGTGGCCAGAGGAGTCAATGGGGCCATAGGGATCAATGTTGTCATAGAACTGAATGGGGCCATAGGGATCAATGGGACCTTAGGAATCAATGGGGCCATAGGAATCAGTGGGGTCATAGGGATCATTGGGGCCATAGAAGTCAAAGGGGCCATAGGAATCAAAGGGACCATTGAACTCAAAGGGCCATAGGGATCAATGGGACCGTAGGAATCAATGGGGCCATAGGGATCAGTGGGGCCATAGGAATCAATAAGGCCCTAGGGATCAATGGGGCCATAGGGATCGATGGGGCCATAAGGATCAATGGGGCCATAGGAATCAATGGGGCCATAGGAATCAATGGGGCCATAGCGATTAATGGGGCCGTAGGGATCAATGGAGCCATAGAACTCAAAGGGACCATAGAATTCAATGGGACCATAGAACTCAAAGGGGCCATAGGAATCAATGGGGACGTAGGTATCAATGGTGCCATAGGGATCAATGGGGCCATAGGGATCGATGGGGCCATAGGGATCAATGGGGCTACAGGAATCAATGGGGCCATAGGAATCATTGGGGTCATGGGGATTAAACGGGCCTTAGGGATCAATGTGGCCATAGTCATCAATGGGGCCATAGGAATCAATGGGGCCATAGGAATCAATGGGACCATAATAATCAATGTGGCCAGAGGAATCAATGGGCCCATAGGGATCAATGGTGTCATAGAACTCAATGGGGCCATAGGGATCAATGTGACCATAGGAATCAATGGGGCCATAGTCATCAATGGGGCCATAGGGATCAATGGGGCCATAGGGATCAATGGGACCATAGGGATCAATGGGGCCACAGGGATTAATGGGGCCAAAGGGATCAATGGGGCCACAGCGATCAATAGGGCCATTGGAATCAATGGAGCCATAGAACTCAATGGGGCCATAGAGATCTATGGGGCCAAAGGAATCAATGGGACCATAGGAATCGATGGGGCCATAGGGATCGATGAGGCCATAGGAATCAATGGAGCCATTGGAATCAATAGGGCCATAGGAATCAGTGGGGCCATAGGAATCAATGGGGCCATAGGAATCAGTGGGGCCATAGTCATCAAAGGGGCCATTGGAATCAATGGGGCCATAGGACTCAATGGAGCCATAGAACTCAAAGGGGCCGTAGAACTCAATAGGGCCATAGGGATCAATGGGGCCATAGGAATCAGTGGGGGCATAGGGATCAATGGGGCCATAGGAATCGATGGGACCATAGGAATCGATGGGGCCATAGGGATCAATGGGGCCATAGGGATGAGTGGGGACATAGAACTCAATTGGGGCATAGAACTCAATGGGGCTATAGGGATCGATGGGACCTTAGGGATCAATGGGGCAATAGGGATCAATAAGGCCATAGGAATCAATGGGGCCATAGGAATCAATGGGACCATAATAATCAATGTGGCCAGATGAGTCAATGGGGCCACAGGGATCAATGGGGTCATAGAACTCAATGGGGCCATAGGGATCAATGGGACGAAGGAAACAATGGGGTCATAGAACTCAATGGGGACATCGGGATCAATGAAGCCATAGTAATCAATGGGGCCATAGGGATCAATGGGGCCATCGGGATCAATGAAGCCATAGGGATCAATGGGACCATAGGGATCAATGGTACAATAGGAATCAATGGGGCCACAGCGATCAATGGGACTAATGGAATCAATGGGGCCATTGGAATCATTGAGACCATAGGGATCTGTGGTGCCATAGGAATCAGTGGGGCCATAGGGATCAATGGGGCCATAGGAATCAATGGGGCCGTAGGGATCAATGGGGCCATAGGACTCAGAGGAGCCATAGAACTCATTAGGGCCATAGGGATCAATGGGGCCATAGGGATCAATGTGGCCATAGGAATCAATCAAGCCGTAGAACCCATTGGGGCCATAGGGATCAATGGAGCCATAGGGATCAATAGGGCCTTAGGAATCAAAGGGGCCATGGGAATCAATGGGGCCATAGGACTCAATGGAGCCATAGAACTCAAAGGGGCCGTAGAACTCAATAGGGCCATAGGGATCAATGGGGCCATAGGAATCAGTGGGGGCATAGGGATCAATGGGGCCATAGGAATCGATGGGACCATAGGAATCGATGGGGCCATAGGGATCAATGGGGCCATAGGGATGAGTGGGGACATAGAACTCAATTGGGGCATAGAACTCAATGGGGCTATAGGGATCGATGGGACCTTAGGGATCAATGGGGCAATAGGGATCAATAAGGCCATAGGAATCAATGGGGCCATAGGAATCAATGGGACCATAATAATCAATGTGGCCAGATGAGTCAATGGGGCCACAGGGATCAATGGGGTCATAGAACTCAATGGGGCCATAGGGATCAATGGGACCTTAGGAATCAATGGGGCCATAGGAATCAGTGCGGTCATAGGGATCATTGGGGCCATAGAAGTCAAAGTGGCCATAGGAATCAATGGGACCATTGAACTCAAAGGGCCATAGGGATCAATGGGACCGTAGGAATCAATGGGGCCATAGGGATCAGTGGGGCCATAGGAATCAATAAGGCCCTAGGGATCAATGGGGCCATAGGGATCGATGGGGCCATAAGGATCAATGGGGCCATAGGAATCAATGGGGCCATAGGAATCAATGGGGCCATAGCGATTAATGGGGCCGTAGGGATCAATGGAGCCATAGAACTCGAAGGGACCATAGAATTCAATGGGACCATAGAACTCAAAGGGGCCATAGGAATCAATGGGGACGTAGGAATCAATGGGACCATAATAATCAAAGTGGCCAGAGGAATCAATGGGACCATAGAACTCAAAGGGCCATAGGTATCAATGGTGCCATAGGGATCAATGGGGCCATAGGGATCGATGGGGCCATAGGGATCAATGGGGCTACAGGAATCAATGGGGCCATAGGAATCATTGGGGTCATGGGGATTAAACGGGCCTTAGGGATCAATGTGGCCATAGTCATCAGTGGGGCCCTAGGGATCAAAAGGGCCTCAGTGATCAATGGGACCATTGGAATCAATAATGCCATTGGGATCAACGGGGCCTTAGAACTCAATGTGGCCAAAGGTATCAATGGGGCCATAGGGATCAATGGGGCCATAGAAGTCAATGGGGCCTTAGGGATCAATGGGACCATAGGAATCAATGGGGCCTTAGAACTCAATAAAGCTGTAGGGATCAATGGGGACACAGGAATAAATGGGGACATACGAAATCAATGGGGCCATAGGAATCAATGGGGCCATAGGAATCAATGGGACCATAATAATCAAAGTGGCCAGAGGAATCAATGGGCCCATAGGGATCAATGGTTTCATGGAACTAAATGGGGCCATAGGGATCAATGTGACCATAGGAATCAATGGGGCCATAGGAATCAGTGAGACGATAGGGATCATTGGTGCCATAGGAATCAGTGGGGCCATAGGAATCAATGGGGCCATAGGGATCAATGGGGCCATATGTAATCAGTGGGGCCATAGGAATCAATGGGGCCATAGGGATCGATGGGACCATAAGAATCAATTGGGCCATAGGGATCAATGGGACCATAGGAATCAATGGGGCCATAGAAATGAATGGGGCCATCGGGATCAATGTAGCCATAGGAATCAATGGGGCCTTCGGGATCAATGGGGCCATAGGGATCAATGGGAAAATAGGGATCAGTGGTACAATAGGAATGAATGGGGCCACAGCGATCAATGGGACTAAAGGAATCAATGGGGCCATAGGAATCAATGGGGCCATAGAACTCAATGGGGCCATAGAACTCAATGGGGACATATGGATCAATGGGAACATAGGGATCAATTGGGCCATAGGAATCAAGGGGGCCATAGAGATCACTGGGGCCATAGGAATCAATGGGGCCTTAGGAATCAATGGGACCATAGGGACCAATGGTACAATAGGAATCAATGGGGACATAGGGATCAATGGGCCATAGGAATCAATGGGGCCATAGGGATCAACGGATCCATAGGGATCAATGGGGCCATAGGGATCAATGGGGCCATAGAACTCGATGGTTCCATAGAACGCAAAGGTGCCATAGGAATCAATGGGGCCATAGGGATCAATGGGGCCATTGAACTCAATGAGGCACAGGAATCATTGGGACTATAGGAATCAATGGGGCCATAGGAATCAGTGGGGCCATAGTAATCAATGGAGCCATAGAACTCAATCGAGCCATAGAACTGAATGGGGCCATAGGGATCAATGGAGCCATAGAACTCAATGTGGCCATAGGAATCAATGGGGCCATAGGGATCAATGGGGCAATAGAACTCAATGGGGCCGAAGGGATCGATGTGACCATAGTGATCAATGGGGCCATAGGGATCAATGGGGCCCTAGGAATCAATGGGGCCATAGGAATAAATGGGACCAACGGAATCAATGGGGCCATAGAACTCAATGGGGCATTAGGGATCAATGAAGCCATAGGAATCAATGGGGCCATAGGGATCAATGAGGCCATATGGATCAATGAGGCCATAGGGATCAATGGGACTATAGGGATCAAAGGTACAATAGGAATCAATGGGGACATAGGGATCAATGGGCCATAGGAATCAATGGGATAATAGAACTCAATGGGGCCATAGGGATCAATGGGACGATAGGAATCAATGGGGCCATAGGGATCAACGGAGCCTTAGGGATCAATGGGGCCATAGGGATCAATGGGGCCATAGAACTCGATGGTTCCATAGAACTCAAAGGGGCCATAGGGATCAATGGGGCCATAGAACTCAATGGGGCCATAGGGATCAATTGGGCCATAGAACTCAATGGGGACATAGGAATCAATGGGGCCATAGGAATCAATGGGGCCATTATAATCAATGGAGCCATAGAACTCAATGGGGCCATAGGGATCAATGTGGCCATTGAATTTAATGGGGCACAGGAATCAATGGGACTATAGGAATCAATGGGGCCATAGGAATCAGTGGGGCCATAGGAATCAATGGAGCCATAGAACTCAATCGAGCCATAGAACTGAATGGGGCTATAGGGATCAATGGGAACTTAGGAATCAATGGGGCCATAGGGATCAATGGGGCCTTAGGGATCAATGGGGCCACAGCGATCAATGGAGCAATAGGGATCAATGGGGCCACAGGAATCAATGGGGCCATAGGAATCAATGGGGCCATAGTCATCAATGGGCCATAGGGATAACTGGGACCACAGGGATCAATGGGGCCACAGCGATCAATAGGGCCATAGGAATCAATGGAGCCATAGAACTCAATGGGGCAATTGAGATCTATGGGGCCAAAGGAATCAATGGGACCATAGGAATCGATGGGGCCATAGGGATCGATGAGGCCATAGGAATCAATGAAGCCATTGGAATCAATAGGGTCATAGGAATCAGTGGGGCCATAGGAATCAATGGGGCCATAGGAATCAGTGGGGCCATAGTCATCAAAGGGGCCATTGGAATCAATGTGGCCATAGGACTCAATGGAGCCATAGAACTCAAAGGGGCCGAAGAACTCAATATGGCCATAGGGACCAATGGGGCCATAGGAATCAGTGGGGCCATAGGGATCAATGGGGCCATAGGAATCGATGGGGCCATAGGAATCGATGGGGCCATAGGGATCAATGGGGCCATAGGGATGAGTGGGGCCATAGAACTCAATTGGGGCATAGAACACAATGGGGCTATAGGGATCGATGGGACCTTAGGGATCAATGGGACAATAGGGATCAATGGGGCCATAGGAATCAATGGGCCATAGGAATCAATGGGACCATAATAATCAATGTGGCCAGATGAGTCAATGGGGCCACAGGGATCAATGGGGTCATAGAACTCAATGAGGCCATAGGGATCAATGAAGCCATAGGGATCAATGGGACCATAGGGATCAATGGTACAATAGGAATCAATGGGGCCACAGCGATCAATGGGACTAATGGAATCAATGGGGCCATTGGAATCAATGGAGCCATAGAACTCAAAAGGGCCATAGAGTTCGATGGGGCTATAGAACTCCATGTGTCCATAGGGATCAATGGGACATTAGGAATCAATGGGGCCATAGGAATCAATGGGACCATAATAATCAATGTGGCCAGAGGAATCAATGGGGCCATAGGGATCAATGGTGTCATAGAACTCAATGGGGCCATAGGGATCAATGGGGCCCTAGGTATCAATGGGGCCAAAGGAATAAACGGGACCATCGGAATCAATGGGGCCATAGAACTCTATGGGGCCTTAGGGATCAATGAAGCCATAGGAATCAATGGGGCCATAGGGATCAATGAGGCCATATGGATCAATGGGGCCATAGGAATCAATGGGACGATAGGGATCAATGGTACAATAGGAATCAATGGGGACATAGGGATCAATGGGCCATAGGAATCAATGGGATCATAGAACTCAATGGGGCCATAGGGATCAATGGGACGATAGGAATCAATGGGGCCATAGGGACCAACGGAGCCATAGGGATCAATGGGGCTATAGGGATCAATGGGGCCATAGAACTCGATGGTTCCATAGAACTCAATGGGGCCATAGGGATCAATGGGGCCATAGAACTCAATGGGGCCATAGGGATCAATAGGGCCTTAGGGATCAATTGGGCCATAGAACTCAATGGGGCCATAGGAATCAAAGGGGCCATAGAACTCAATGGGGCCATTATAATCAATGGAGCCATAGAACTCAATGGGGCCATAGGGATCAACGGGGCCATAGGGATCAATGAGGACATAGGAATCAATGGAGCCATAGAACTCAATGGAGCCATAGAACTCAATGGGGCCATAGGGATCAATGGGACCTTAGAAATCAATGGGGCCATAGGAATCAATGGGGCCATAGGGATCGATGGGGCCATAGGGATCAATGAGGACACAGGAATCAATGGAGCCATAGAACTCAATCGAGCCATAGAACACAATGGGGCCATAGGGATCAATGGGACCTTAGAAATCAATGGGGCCATAGGAACCAATGGGGCCATAGGGATCGATGGGGCCATAGGGATCAATGGGGCCATAGGGGTCAATTGGACCATAGGGATCAATGGGGCCATAGGGATTAATGGGGCCAAAGGGATCAATGGGGCCACAGCGATCAATAGGGCCATTGGAATCAATGGAGCCATAGAACTCAATGGGGCCATAGAGATCTATGGGGCCAAAGGAATCAATGGGACCATAGGAATCGATGGGGCCATAGGGATCGATGAGGCCATAGGAATCAATGGAGCCATTGGAATCAATAGGGCCATAGGAATCAGTGGGGCCATAGGAATCAATGGGGCCATAGGAATCAGTGGGGCCATAGTCATCAAAGGGGCCATTGGAATCAATGGGGCCATAGGACTCAATGGAGCCATAGAACTCAAAGGGGCCGTAGAACTCAATAGGGCCATAGGGATCAATGGGGCCATAGGAATCAGTGGGGGCATAGGGATCAATGGGGCCATAGGAATCGATGGGACCATATAAATCGATGGGGCCATAGGGATCAATGGGGCCATAGGGATGAGTGGGGACATAGAACTCAATTGGGGCATAGAACTCAATGGGGCTATTGGGATCGATGGGACCTTAGGGATCAATGGGGCAATAGGGATCAATGGGGCCATAGGAATCAATGGGCCATAGGAATCAATGGGACCATAATAATCAATGTGGCCAGATGAGTCAATGGGGCCACAGGGATCAATGGGGTCATAGAACTCAATGAGGCCATAGGGATCAATGGGACCAAGGAATCAATGGGGCCATAGAACTCAATGGGGCCATCGGGATCAATGAAGCCATAGTAATCAATGGGGCCATAGGGATCAAAGGGGCCATCGGGATCAATGAAGCCATAGGGATCAATGGGACCATACGGATCAATGGTACAATAGGAATCAATGGGGCCACAGCGATCAATGGGACTAATGGAATCAATGGGGCCATTGGAATCAATGGAGCCATAGAACTCAAAAGGGCCATAGAGTTCGATGGGGCTATAGAACTCCATGTGTCCATAGGGATCAATGGGACATTAGGAATCAATGGGGCCATAGGAATCAATGGGACCATAATAATCAATGTGGCCAGAGGAATCAATGGGGCCATAGGGATCAATGGTGTCATAGAACTCAATGGGGCCATAGGGATCAATGGGGCCATAGGTATCAATGGGGCCAAAGGAATAAATGGTACCATCGGAATCAATGGGGCCATAGAACTCTATGGGGCCTTAGGGATCAATGAAGCCATAGGAATCAATGGGGCCATAGGGATCAATGAGGCCATATGGATCAATGGGGCCATAGGAATCAATGGGACGATAGGGATCAATGGTACAATAGGAATCAATGGGGACATAGGGATCAATGGGCCATAGGAATCAATGGGATCATAGAACTCAATGGGGCCATAGGGATCAATGGGACGATAGGAATCAATGGGGCCATAGGGACCAACGGAGCCATAGGGATCAATGGGGCTATAGGGACCAATGGGGCCATAGAACTCGATGGTTCCATAGAACTCAATGGGGCCATAGGGATCAATGGGGCCATAGAACTCAATGGGGCCATAGGGATCAATAGGGCCTTAGGGATCAATTGGGCCATAGAACTCAATGGGGCCATAGGAATCAAAGGGGCCATAGAACTCAATGGGGCCTTTATAATCAATGGAGCCATAGAACTCAATGGGGCCATAGGGATCAACGGGGCCATAGGGATCAATGAGGACATAGGAATCAATGGAGCCATAGAACTCAATGGAGCCATAGAACTCAATGGGGCCATAGGGATCAATGGGACCTTAGAAATCAATGGGGCCATAGGAATCAATGGGGCCATAGGGATCGATGGGGCCATAGGGATCAATGAGGACACAGGAATCAATGGAGCCATAGAACTCAATCGAGCCATAGAACACAATGGGGCCATAGGGATCAATGGGACCTTAGAAATCAATGGGGCCATAGGAACCAATGGGGCCATAGGGATCGATGGGGCCATAGGGATCAATGGGGCCATAGGGGTCAATGGGACCATAGGGATCAATGGGGCCATAGGGATTAATGGGGCCAAAGGGATCAATGGGGCCACAGCGATCAATAGGGCCATTGGAATCAATGGAGCCATAGAACTCAATGGGGCCATAGAGATCTATGGGGCCAAAGGAATCAATGGGGCCAAAGGAATCGATGGGGCCATAGGGATCGATGAGGCCATAGGAATCAATGGAGCCATTGGAATCAATAGGGCCATAGGAATCAGTGGGGCCATAGGAATCAATGGGGCCATAGGAATCAGTGGGGCCATAGTCATCAAAGGGGCCATTGGAATCAATGGGGCCATAGGACTCAATGGAGCCATAGAACTCAAAGGGGCCGTAGAACTCAATAGGGCCATAGGGATCAATGGGGCCATAGGAATCAGTGGGGGCATAGGGATCAATGGGGCCATAGGAATCGATGGGACCATATAAATCGATGGGGCCATAGGGATCAATGGGGCCATAGGGATGAGTGGGGACATAGAACTCAATTGGGGCATAGAACTCAATGGGGCTATTGGGATCGATGGGACCTTAGGGATCAATGGGGCAATAGGGATCAATGGGGCCATAGGAATCAATGGGCCATAGGAATCAATGGGACCATAATAATCAATGTGGCCAGATGAGTCAATGGGGCCACAGGGATCAATGGGGTCATAGAACTCAATGAGGCCATAGGGATCAATGGGACCAAGGAATCAATGGGGCCATAGAACTCAATGGGGCCATCGGGATCAATGAAGCCATATTAATCAATGGGGCCATAGGGATCAAAGGGGCCATCGGGATCAATGAAGCCATAGGGATCAATGGGACCATACGGATCAATGGTACAATAGGAATCAATGGGGCCACAGCGATCAATGGGACTAATGGAATCAATGGGGCCTTTGGAATCAATGGAGCCATAGAACTCAAATGGGCCATAGAGTTCGATGGGGCTATAGAACTCCATGTCTCCATAGGGATCAATGGGACATTAGGAATCAATGGGGCCATAGGAATCAATGGGACCATAATAATCAATGTGGCCAGAGGAATCAATGGGGCCATAGGGATCAATGGTGTCATAGAACTCAATGAAGCCATAGGGATCAATGGGGCCCTAGGAATCAATGGGGCCAAAGGAATAAATGGGACCATCGGAATCAATGGGGGCATAGAACTCTATGGCGCCTTAGGGATCAATGAAGCCATAGGAATCAATGGGGCCATAGGGATCAATGAGGCCATATGGATCAATGGGTCCATAGGAATCAATGGGACGATAGGGATCAATGGTACAATAGGAATCAATGGGGACATAGGGATCAATGGGCCATAGGAATCAATGGGGTCATAGAACTCAATGAGGCCATAGGGATCAATGGGACCAAGGAATCAATGGGGCCATAGAACTCAATGGGGCCATCTAGATCAATGAAGCCATAGTAATCAATGGGGCCATAGGGATCAAAGGGGCCATCGGGATCAATGAAGCCATAGGGATCAATGGGACCATACGGATCAATGGTACAATAGGAATCAATGGGGCCACAGCGATCAATGGGACTAATGGAATCAATGGGGCCATTGGAATCAATGGAGCCATAGAACTCAAAAGGGCCATAGAGTTCGATGGGGCTATAGAACTCCATGTGTCCATAGGGATCAATGGGACATTAGGAATCAATGGGGCCATAGGAATCAATGGGACCATAATAATCAATGTGGCCAGAGGAATCAATGGGGCCATAGGGATCAATGGTGTCATAGAACTCAATGGGGCCATAGGGATCAATGGGGCCCTAGGTATCAATGGGGCCAAAGGAATAAATGGGACCATCGGAATCAATGGGGCCATAGAACTCTATGGGGCCTTAGGGATCAATGAAGCCATAGGAATCAATGGGGCCATAGGGATCAATGAGGCCATATGGATCAATGGGGCCATAGGAATCAATGGGACGATAGGGATCAATGGTACAATAGGAATCAATGGGGACATAGGGATCAATGGGCCATAGGAATCAATGGGATCATAGAACTCAATGGGGCCATAGGGATCAATGGGACGATAGGAATCAATGGGGCCATAGGGACCAACGGAGCCATAGGGATCAATGGGGCTATAGGGATCAATGGGGCCATAGAACTCGATGGTTCCATAGAACTCAATGGGGCCATAGGGATCAATGGGGCCATAGAACTCAATGGGGCCATAGGGATCAATAGGGCCTTAGGGATCAATTGGGCCATAGAACTCAATGGGGCCATAGGAATCAAAGGGGCCATAGAACTCAATGGGGCCATTATAATCAATGGAGCCATAGAACTCAATGGGGCCATAGGGATCAACGGGGCCATAGGGATCAATGAGGACATAGGAATCAATGGAGCCATAGAACTCAATGGAGCCATAGAACTCAATGGGGCCATAGGGATCAATGGGACCTTAGAAATCAATGGGGCCATAGGAATCAATGGGGCCATAGGGATCGATGGGGCCATAGGGATCAATGAGGACACAGGAATCAATGGAGCCATAGAACTCAATCGAGCCATAGAACACAATGGGGCCATAGGGATCAATGGGACCTTAGAAATCAATGGGGCCATAGGAACCAATGGGGCCATAGGGATCGATGGGGCCATAGGGATCAATGGGGCCATAGGGGTCAATGGGACCATAGGGATCAATGGGGCCATAGGGATTAATGGGGCCAAAGGGATCAATGGGGCCACAGCGATCAATAGGGCCATTGGAATCAATGGAGCCATAGAACTCAATGGGGCCATAGAGATCTATGGGGCCAAAGGAATCAATGGGGCCAAAGGAATCGATGGGGCCATAGGGATCGATGAGGCCATAGGAATCAATGGAGCCATTGGAATCAATAGGGCCATAGGAATCAGTGGGGCCATAGGAATCAATGGGGCCATAGGAATCAGTGGGGCCATAGTCATCAAAGGGGCCATTGGAATCAATGGGGCCATAGGACTCAATGGAGCCATAGAACTCAAAGGGGCCGTAGAACTCAATAGGGCCATAGGGATCAATGGGGCCATAGGAATCAGTGGGGGCATAGGGATCAATGGGGCCATAGGAATCGATGGGACCATATAAATCGATGGGGCCATAGGGATCAATGGGGCCATAGGGATGAGTGGGGACATAGAACTCAATTGGGGCATAGAACTCAATGGGGCTATTGGGATCGATGGGACCTTAGGGATCAATGGGGCAATAGGGATCAATGGGGCCATAGGAATCAATGGGCCATAGGAATCAATGGGACCATAATAATCAATGTGGCCAGATGAGTCAATGGGGCCACAGGGATCAATGGGGTCATAGAACTCAATGAGGCCATAGGGATCAATGGGACCAAGGAATCAATGGGGCCATAGAACTCAATGGGGCCATCGGGATCAATGAAGCCATAGTAATCAATGGGGCCATAGGGATCAAAGGGGCCATCGGGATCAATGAAGCCATAGGGATCAATGGGACCATACGGATCAATGGTACAATAGGAATCAAAGGGGCCACAGCGATCAATGGGACTAATGGAATCAATGGGGCCATTGGAATCAATGGAGCCATAGAACTCAAAAGGGCCATAGAGTTCGATGGGGCTATAGAACTCCATGTGTCCATAGGGATCAATGGGACATTAGGAATCAATGGGGCCATAGGAATCAATGGGACCATAATAATCAATGTGGCCAGAGGAATCAATGGGGCCATAGGGATCAATGGTGTCATAGAACTCAATGAAGCCATAGGGATCAATGGGGCCCTAGGAATCAATGGGGCCAAAGGAATAAATGGGACCATCGGAATCAATGGGGGCATAGAACTCTATGGCGCCTTAGGGATCAATGAAGCCATAGGAATCAATGGGGCCATAGGGATCAATGAGGCCATATGGATCAATGGGTCCATAGGAATCAATGGGACGATAGGGATCAATGGTACAATAGGAATCAATGGGGACATAGGGATCAATGGGCCATAGGAATCAATGGGATCATAGAACTCAATGGGGCCATAGGGATCAATGGGACGATAGGAATCAATGGGGCCATAGGGACCAACGGAGCCATAGGGATCAATGGGGCTATAGGGATCAATGGGGCCATAGAACTCGATGGTTCCATAGAACTCAATGGGGCCATAGGGATCAATGGGGCCATAGAACTCAATGGGGCCATTATAATCAATGGAGCCATAGAACTCAATGGGGCCATAGGGATCAACGGGGCCATAGGGATCAATGAGGACATAGGAATCAATGGAGCCATAGAACTCAATCGAGCCATAGAACTCAATTGGGCCATAGGGATCAATGGGACCTTAGAAATCAATGGGGCCATAGAGATCTATGGGGCCAAAGGAATCAATGGGGCCATAGGAATCGATGGGGCCATAGGGATCGATGAGGCCATAGGAATCAATGGAGCCATTGGAATCAATAGGGCCATAGGAATCAGTGGGGCCATAGGAATCAATGGGGCCATAGGAATCAGTGGGGCCATAGTCATCAAAGGGGCCATTGGAATCAATGGGGCCATAGGACTCAACGGAGCCATAGAACTCAAAGGGGCCGTAGAACTCAATAGGGCCATAGGGATCAATGGGGCCATAGGAATCAGTGGGGGCATAGGGATCAATGGGGCCATAGGAATCGATGGGACCATATAAATCGATGGGGCCATAGGGATCAATGCGGCCATAGGGATGAGTGGGGACATAGAACTCAATTGGGGCATAGAACTCAATGGGGCTATTGGGATCGATGGGACCTTAGGGATCAATGGGGCAATAGGGATCAATAAGGCCATAGGAATCAATGGGGCTATAGGAATCAATGGGACCATAATAATCAATGTGGCCAGATGAGTCAATGGGGCCACAGGGATCAATGGGGTCATAGAACTCAATGGGGCCATAGGGATCAATGGGACCAAGGGAACAATGGGGTCATAGAACTCAATGGGGCCATCGGGATCAATGAAGCCATAGTAATCAATGGGGCCATAGGGATCGATGTGGCCATCGGGATCAATGAAGCCATAGTAATCAATGGGGCCATAGGGATCGATGTGGCCATCGGGATCAATGAAGCCATAGGGATCAATGGGACCATAGGGATCAATGGTACAATAGGAATCAATGGGGCCACAGCGATCAATGGGACTAATGGAATCAATGGGGCCATTGGAATCATTGAGACCATAGGGATCTGTGGTGCCATAGGAATCAGTGGGGCCATAGGGATCAATGGGTCCATAGGAATCAATGGGGCCGTAGGGATCAATGGGGCCTTAGGACTCAGAGGAGCCATAGAACTCATTAGGGCCATAGGGATCAATGGGGCCATAGGGATCAATGGGGCCATAGGGATCAATGGCGCCATAGGGATCAATAGGGCCTTAGGAATCAAAGGGGCCATGGGAATCAATGGGGCCATAGGGATCAATGGGACCATAGGAATCAATGCGACCATAGGGATCAATTGGACCATAGGAATCAATGGGGCCATAGGAATCAGTGGGGCCAGAGCAATCAATGGAGCCATTGAACTCAATCGAGCCATAGAAGTCAAAGGGGCCATAGGGATCAATGGGACCTTAGGAATCAATGGGGCCTTAGGGATCAATGGGGCCATAAGGATCAATGGTGCCATAGGAATCAATGGAGCCATAGAACTCAATGGGGCCATAGGGATCAATGGGAACATAGAACTCAATAGGGCCATAGAACTCAAAGGGCCCATAGGAATCAATGGGACAATAGGAATCAGTGGGGCCATAGGGATCAATGCGGCCATAGAACTCAATGGGGCCATAGAGATCAATGGGGCCGTAGGAACCAATGGGGCCATAGGGATCAATGGGACCACAGGGATCAATGGGACCATAGGAATAAATGTGGCCATTGGAATCAATGGGGCCATAGGAATCAATGGGACCATAATAATCAATGTGGCCAGATGAGTCAATGGGGCCATAGGGATCAATGTTGTCATAGAACTGAATGGGGTCATAGGGATCAATGGGACCTTAGGGATCAATGGGACCTTAGGAATCAATGGGGCCATAGGAATCAGTGGGGTCATAGGGATCATTGGGGCCATAGAAGTCAAAGGGGCCATAGGAATCAATTGGACCATTGAACTCAATGGGGCCAAAGGAATCAATGGGACCGTAGGAATCAATGGGGCCATAGGGATCAGTGGGGCCATAGGAATCAATAAGGCCCTAGGGATCAATGGGGCCATAGGGATCGATGGGGCCATAAGGATCAATGGGGCCATAGGAATCAATGGGGCCATAGGAATCAATGGGGCCATAGCGATTAATGGGGCCGTAGGGATCAATGGAGCCATAGAACTCAAAGGGACCATAGAATTCAATGGGACCATAGAACTCAAAGGGGCCATAGGAATCAATGGGGACATAGGTATCAATGGTGCCATAGGGATCAATGGGGCCATAGGGATCGATGGGGCCATAGGGATCAATGGGGCTACAGGAATCAATGGGGCCATAGGAATCATTGGGGTCATGGGGATTAAAAGGGCCTTAGGGATCAATGTGGCCATAGTCATCAATGGGGCCCTAGGGATCAAAAGGGCCTCAGTGATCAATGGGACCATTGGAATCAATAATGCCATTGGGATCAACGGGGCCTTAGAACTCAATGTGGCCAAAGGTATCAATGGGGCCATAGGGATCAATGCAGCCATAGAAGTCAATGGGGCCATAGGGATCAATGGAGCCATAGGGATCAATGGTGCCATAGGGATCAATGGGGCCATAGAACTCAAAGGGGCCTTAGGGATCAATGGGACCATAGGAATCAATGGGGCCTTAGAACTCAATAAAGCTATAGGGATAAATGGGGACACAGGAATCAATTGGGACATACGAAATCAATGGGGCCATAGGAATCAATGGGGCCATAGGAATCAATGGGACCATAATAATCAATGTGGCCAGAGGAATCAATGGGCCCATAGGGATCAATGGTGTCATAGAACTCAATGGGGCCATAGGGATCAATGTGACCATAGGAATCAATGGGGCCATAGGAATCAGTGAGACCATAGGGATCATTGGTGCCATAGGAATCAGTGGGGCCATAGGAATCAATGGGGCCATAGGGATCAATGGGGCCATATGGAATCAGTGGGGCCATAGGAATCAATGGGGCCATAGGGATCGATGGGACCATAAGAATCAATCGGGACATAGGGATCAAAGGGACCATAGGAATCAATGGGGCCATAGAAATGAATGGGGCCATCGGGATCAATGTAGCCGTAGGAATCAATGGGGCCATAGGGATCAATGGGGCCTTCGGGGACAATGGGGCCATAGGGATCAATGGGAAAATAGGGATCAGTGGTACAATAGGAATGAATGGGGCCACAGCGATCAATGGGACTAAAGGAATCAATGGGGCCATAGGAATCAATGGGGCCATAGAACTCAATGGGGCCATAGAACTCAATGGGGACATATGGATCAATGGGAACATAGGGATCAATGGGGCCATAGGAATCAATGGGGCCATAGGGATCACTGGGGCCATAGAACTCAATGGGGACATATGGATCAATGGGAACATAGGGATCAATGGTACAATAGGAATCAATGGGGACATAGGGATCAATGGGCCATAGGAATCAATGGGGCCATAGGGATCAGCGGAGCCATAGGGATCAATGGGGCCATAGAACTCGATGGTTCCATAGAACTCAAAGGGGCCATAGGAATCAATGGGGCCATAGGGATCAATGGGGCCATTGAACTCAATGGGGCACAGGAATCATTGGGATTATAGGAATCAATGGGGCCATAGGAATCAGTGGAGCCATAGGAATCAATGGAGCCATAGAACTGAAGGGGGCCATAGGGATCAATGGAACTTAGGAATCAGTGGGGCCATAGGGATCAATGGGGCCATAGGGATCAATGGGGACACAGCGAAAATGGAGCAAAAGGGTCAATGGGGCCACAGGAATCAATGGGGCCTTAGGAATCAATGGGGCCATAGTCATCAATGGGGCCTTAGGGATCAATGGGACCATAGTGATCAATGGGGCCATAGTCATCAATGGGGCCATAGGGATCAATGGGGCCATAGTCATCAATGGGGCCACAGCGATCAATGGGGCCATAGGAATCAATAAAGCCATAGAACTCAATGGGGCCATAGAGATCTATGGGGCCAAAGGAATCAATGTGACCATAGGAATCGATGGGGTCATGGGGATCGATGAGGCCATAGGAATCAATGGAGCCATTGGAATCAATAGGGCCATAGGAATCAGTGGGGCCATAGGAATCAATGGGGCCATAGGAATCAGTGTGGCCATAGTCATCAAAGGGGCCATTGGAATCAATGTGTCCATAGGACTCAATGGAGCCATAGAACTCAAAGGGGCCGTAGAACTCAATAGGGCCATAGGGATCAATGGGGCCATAGGAATCAGTGGGGCCATAGGGATCAATGGGGACATAGGAATCGATGGGGCCTTAGGAATCGATGGGGCCATAGGGATCAATGCGGCCATAGGGATGAGTGGGGCCATAGAACTCTATTGGGGCATAGAACTCAATCGGGTATAGGGATCGATGTGGCCATAGGGATCAATGGGGCCATAGGGATCATTGGGGCCATAGGAATCAATTAGGCCATAAGAATCAATGGGACCATTATAATCAATGTGGCCAGATAAGTCAATGGGGCCACAGGGATCAATGGGGTCATAGAACTCAATGGGGCCATAGGGATCAATGGGACCAAGGAATCAATGGGGCCATAGAACTCAATGGGGCCATAGGGATCAATGGGGCCATATGAATCAATGGGGCCATAGAACTCAATGGGGCCATTGGGATCATTGAAGCCTTAGGGATCAATGGGACCATAGGGAACAATGTATAATAGGAATCAATGGGGCCACAGCGATCAATGGGACTAATGGAATCAATGGGGCCATTGGAATCAATGGAGCCATAGAACTCAAATGGGCCATAGGGTTCGATGGGGCTATAGAACTCTATGTGTCCATAGGGATCAATGGGACATTAGGAATCAATGGGGCCATAGGAATCAATTGGACCATAATAATCAATGTGGCCAGAGGAATCAATTAGGCCATAGGGATCAATGGTGTCATAGAACTCAATGGGGCCATAGGGATCAATGGGGCCCTAGGAATCAATGGGGCCATAGGAATCATTGAAACCATAGGGATCTGTGGTGCCATAGGAATCAGTGGTGCCATAGGGATCAATGGGGCCATAGGAATCTATGGGGCCGTAGGGATCAATGGGGCCATAGGGATCAATGTGGTCATAGGAATCAATGAAGCCGTAGAACTCATTGGGGCCATAGGGATCAATGGGGCCTTAGGAATCAATGGGGCCATGGGAATCAATGGGGCCATAGGGATCAATGGGACCATAGGAATCAATGGGACCATAGGGATCAATTGGACCATAGGAATCAATGGGGCCATAGGGATCAATGGGGCCATAGAAGTACAAGTGGCCATTGGAATCAGTGGGACCATTGAACTCAAAGGGGCCGTAGGGATCAATGGGGCCATAGTGATCAATGGGGCCATAGGGATCAATGTGGCCATAGGAATGAATGGGACCATAGGTATCAATGGGGCCATAGAACTCAATAAAGCTATAGGGATCAATGCGGACACAGGAATCAATGGGGACTTACGAAATCAATGAGGCCATAGGAATCAATGGGGCCATAGGAATCAATGGGACCATAATAATCAATGTGGCCAGAGGAATCAATGGGCCCATAGGGATCAATGGTGTCATAGAACTCAATGGGGCCATAGGGATCAATGTGACCATAGGAATCAATGGGGCCATAGGAATCAGTGAGACCATAGGGATCATTGGTGCCATAGGAATCAGTGGGGCCATAGGAATCAATGGGGCCATAGGGATCGATGGCACCATAGGAATCAATTGGGCCATAGGGATCAATGGCACCATTGGAATCAATGGGGCCATAGGAATCAATGGGGCCATCGGGATCAATGTAGCCATAGGAATCTATGAGGCCATGGGGATCAATGGGGCCTTCGGGATCAATGGGGCCATAGGGATCAATGGGAAAATAGGGATCAATGGTACAATAGGAATGAATGGGGCCACAGCGATCAATGGGACTAAAGGAATCAATGGGACCATAGGAATCAATGGTGCCATAGAACTCAAAGGGGCCATAGAAGTCAATGGGGCCATAGGGATCAATGGGAACATAGGCATCAATGGGGCCATAGGAATCAATGGGGCCATAGGGATCACTGGGGCCTTAGGAATCAGTGGGGCCATAGGGATCAAAGGGACCATAGGAATCAATGGGGCCATAGGGATCGATGGGGCCATAGAACTCAATGGGGCCATAGGGATCAAAGGGACCATAGGAATCAATGGGGCCATAGGGATCGATGGGACAACAGGCATCAATGGGGCCACAGGAATCAATGGGGCCATAAGAATCAATGGGGCAATAGGGATGAATGGGGCCATAGGGATCGATGGGGCCATAGGGTTCGATGGGGGTATAGAACTCCAGGTGTCCATAGGGATCAATGGGACCGTAGGAATCAATGGGGCCATAGGGATCAATGGGATCATAGGAATCAATGGGGCCATAGGAACCAGTGAGACCATAGGGATCAATAGGGTCATAGGAATCAGTGGGGCCATGGGGATCAATGGGAACATAGGGATCGATGGGGCCATAGGAATCAATGGGGCCATAGGAATCAATGTGGCCAGAGGAATCAATGGGGCCATAGGGATCAATGGTGTCATAGAACTCAATGGGGCCATAGGGATCAATGGAACCATAGGAATCAAAGGGGCCTTGGGAATCAGTGAGACCATAGGGATCATTTGTGCCATAGGAATCAATGAGGCCTTCGGGATCAATGGGCCCATAGGGATCAATGGGAAAATAGGGATCAATGGGACCATAGGGATCAATGGGACCATAGGAATCAATGGGACCATAGGAATCAATGGGACCATAAGAATCAATGGGGCCATAAAACTCAATGGGGGCATAGAACTCTATGGGGCCATAGGGATCGATGGGGCCATAGTGATCAATGTGGCCTTAGGGATCAATGGGGCCATAGGAATCAATGGAGCCATAGGGATCAATGGGACCATAGGAGTCAATGGGGCCACAGGAATCAATGGGACCATAGGAATCAATGGGGCCATAGGGATTAATGGGAGTATAGGGATCAATGGGGCCATAAGAATAAATAGGGCCATAGGGATCAATGGGGCCGTAGGAATCAATGGGGCCACAGGAATCAATGGGACCATAGGAATCAATGGGGCCATAGGGATTAATGGGAGCATAGGGATCAATGGGGCCATAGGAATTAATTGGGCCATAGGGATCAATGGGGCCATAGGAATCAATGGGGCCATAGGGATCTATTGGACCATAGGGATCAATTAGGCCACAGGAATCAATGGTACCATAGGAACCAATGGGGCCATAGGAGTGAATGGGGCCATAGAACTCAATGGGGCCATAGGGATCAATAGGGCCATAGGAATCAATGGGGCCATAGAACTCAGTGGGGCCATAGGGATGAGTGGGGCCATAGGAATCAATGGGGCCATAGGGATCAATGGGGCCATAGGGATCGATGGGGCCATCGGAATCAATGGGGCCATAGGAATCAATGGGGCCATAATGATCCATGGGACCATAGGAATCAATGGGGCCATAGAACTCAATGGGGCCATACGGATCAATGGGACCATTGGAATCAATGGGACCATAGGAATCAGTGGGGCCATGGAAAACAATGGACCCGTAGGAATCAATGGGGCCATAGGAATCATTGCGGCCATAGATCTCAATGGGGCCATAGGGTCAATGGATCCGTAGGGATCAATGGGGCCACAGGAATCAATGGGGCCATAGAAATCATTGGGGCCATAGATTGCAATGGGGCCATTTTGATCAATGGAGCCATAGGAATCAATGGGGCCATAAGGATCCATGGGGCCGTAGAACTCAATGGGGCCATAGGGATCAATGGGTCCATAGGAATCAATGAGGCCATAGAACTCAATGGGGCCACAGGAATCAATGGGTCATAGGGATCAATTGGACCAGAGGAATCAATGGGACCATAGGGATCAATGGTACAATAGGAATCAATGGGGCCACAGCTATCTATGGGACTAAAGGAATCAATGGGGCCATAGGAATCAATGGAGCCTTAGAACTCAATGGGGCCATAAAACTCAATGGGGCCTTAGGGATCAATGGGAACATAGGGATTCATGGGGCCATAGGAATCACTGGGGCCATAGGAATCAATGAGGCCATAGAACTCAAAGGGGCCATAGGGATCAATGGGAACACAGGGATCAATGGGGCCTGTTGCAAACTAGGTTTGCAGCATTTGTCCAAGGTTAACCCAGAGTGACGTGGGGAAGCATACACACGCTCAATATGGGTTAAGCTTCGTTTATTGTTGGTTACACATCTGCTTATATAGACATTCTTTTGCTAAGATTAGGTTTACAGTTTTTGATCTTAAGCTACGTGATTGGATAAAGGAAGCTTACATAAAGGCTATAGTGATTAATGTCCCAATGGATTACATATTGTTCACAGAGGTACCATCCTTCATGGTTCCCATAACATCCAGTTTTCAGATAACATCTAGTTCTATCAAAATCAGATCAGGTCGCTCTGGTTTCTGTTACTAGGTATGGTTTCTATAAACTTTGCACGCAACGCTACCCTACTTCTTAAATCCATTGTTCTTACCCAGATTTATTACATCCCTAACAGGGGCCATAGGAATCAATGGGACCATAGAGATCAATGGGGCCACAGGAATCAATGGGACCATAGGGATCAACGGGACCAAAGGGATCAATGGGGCCACAGGAATCAATGGGACCATAGGAATCAATGGGGCCATAGGAATGAATGGGGCCATAGAACTCAATGGGGCCATAGGGATCAATGGAGCCATAGGGATCGATGGTGCCATAGGAATCAATGGGGCCATAGGAATCAATGGGGCCATAGGGATCCATGGAGCCATAGGAATCAATGGGGCCACAGCGATCAATGGGACTTAAGGAATCAATGGGGCCATAGGAATCAATGGAGCCTTAGAACTCAATGAGGCCAGAGAACTCAATGGGGCCATAGGGATCAATGGGAACATAGGGATCGATGGGGCCATAGGAATCAATGGGGCCATAGGAATCAAAGGGGCCATAGGAATCAGTGAGACCATAGGGATCATTTGTGCCATAGGAATCAATGGGGCCTTCGGTATCAATGGGGTTATAGGGATCAATGGGAAAATAGGGATCAATGGGACCATAGGGATCAATGGGACCGTAGGGATCAATGGGACCATAGGAATCAATGGGACCTTCGGTATCAATGGGGTTATAGGGATCAATGGGAAAATAGGGATCAATGGGACCATAGGGATCAATGGGACCGTAGGGATCAATGGGACCATAGGAATCAATGGGACCATAGGAATCAATGGGGCCATAGAACTCAATGGGGGCATAGAACTCAATGGGGCCATAGGGATCGATGGGGCCATAGGGATCAATGGGGCCTTAGGGATCAATGGGGCCATAGGAATCAATAAAGCCATAGGGATCAATAGGACCATAGGAGTCAATGGGGCCACAGGAATCAATGGGACGGTAGGAATCAATGGGGCCATAGGGATTAATGGGAGCATAGGGATCAATGGGGCCACAGGAATCAATTGGGCCATAGGGATCAATGTGGCCCTAGGAATCAATCGGGCCATAGGGATCTATTGGACCATAGGGATCAATTAGGCCACAGGAATCAATGGGACATTAGGAATCAATGGGTCCATAGGAATAAATGGGGCCATAGGGATCAATGGGGCCATAGGGATCGATGGGGCCATCGGAATCAATGGGGCCATAGGAATCAATGGGGCCATACGGATTCATGGGACCATAGGAATCAATGGGGCCATAGGGATCAATGGGACCATAGGAATCAATGGGGCCATAGGAATCAGTGAGACCATAGGGATCAATTGGGTCATCGGAATCAGTGGGGCCATAGGAATCAATGGGGCCATAGGGATCGATGGGGCCATAGGGATCGATGGGGCCATAGGAATCAATGGGGCCATAGAACTCAAAGGGGGCATAGAACTCAATGGGGCCATAGGGATCGATGGGGCCATAGGGATCGATGGGGCCATAGGGATCAATGGGACCATAGGAATCAATGGGCCATAGGAATCAATAGGGCCATAGGGATCGATGGGGCCATAGAACTCAATGGGGCCATAGGGATCAATGGGACCGTAGGAATCAAATGGGCCATAGGAATCAATGGGGCCATAGGAATCAATGGGGCCATAGGGATCAATGGGGCCATAGGGATCGATGGGACCATAGGATTCAATGGGGCCATAGGAATCAATGGGGCCATAGGAATCAATGGGGCCTTAGGGATCAATGGGGCCATAGGGATCGATGGGGCCATAGGGTTCGATGGGGCTATAAAACTCCATGTGTCCGTAGGGATCAATGGGACCATAGGAATCAATGGGGCCATAGGGATCAATGGGACCATAGGAATCAATGGGGCCATAGGAATCAGTGAGACCTTAGGGATCAATGGGGTCATCGGAATCAGTGGGGCCATAGGAATCAATGGGGCCATAAGGATCAATGGGACCATAGGGATCAATGGGGCCAGAGGGATCAATGGGACCATAGGAATCAATGGGGCCATAGAACTCAATGGGGCCATCGGGATCAATGAAGCCATAGGAGTTAGTGGGGCCATAGGGATCCATGGGACCATAGGGATCTATGGTACATTAGGAATCAATGGGGCCACAGCGATCAATGGGACTTAAGGAATCAATGGGGCCATAGGAATCAATGGAGCCTTAGAACTCAATGAGGCCAGAGAACTCAATGGGGCCATAGGGATCAGTGGGAACATAGGGATCGATGGGGCCATAGGAATCAATGGGGCTATAGGAATCAATGGAGCCATAGGAATCAGTGAGACCATAGGGATCATTTGTGCCATAGGAATCAATGGGGCCTTCGGTATCAATGGGGTTATAGGGATCAATGGGAAAATAGGGATCAATGGGACCATAGGGATCAATGGGACCGTAGGGATCAATGGGACCATAGGAATCAATGGGACCATAGGAATCAATGGGGCCATAGAACTCAATGGGGGCATAGAACTCAATGGGGCCATAGGGATCGATGGGGCCATAGGGATCAATGGGGCCTTAGGGATCAATGGGGCCATAGGAATCAATTTAGCCATAGGGATCAAGGGGACCATAGGAGTCAATGGGGCCACAGGAATCAATGGGACCGTAGGAATCAATGGGGCCATAGGGATTAATGGGAGCATAGGGATCAATGGGGCCATAGGAATCAATTGGGCCATAGGGATCAATGTGGCCCTAGGAATCAATCGGGCCATAGGGATCTTTTGGACCATAGGGATCAATTAGGCCACAGGAATCAATGGGACCATAGGAATCAATGGGTCCATAGGAATAAATGGGGCCATAGGGATCAATGGGGCCATAGGGATCGATGGGGCCATCGGAATCAATGGGGCCATACGGATTCATGGGACCATAGGAATCAATGGGGCCATTGAACTCAATGGGGCCATATGGATCAATGGGACCTTTGGAATCAATGGGACCATAGGAATCAGTGGGGCCATGGGGAAGAATGGGCCCGTAGGAATCAATGGGGCCATAGGAATCATTGCGGCCATAGATCTCAATGGGGCCATAGGGTCAATGGATCCGTAGGGATCAATGGGGCCACAGGAATCAATGGGGCATAGGGATCAATTGGACCATAGGGATCAATGGTACAATAGGAATCAATGGGGCCACAGCGATATATGGGACTATAGGAATCAATGGGGCCATAGGAATCAGTGGAGCTATAGAACTCAAAGGGGCCATAGAACTCAATGGGGCCATAGGGATCAATGGGAACACAGGGATCAATGGGGCCTGTTGCAAACTAGGTTTGCAGCATTTGTCCAAAGTTAACCAGAGTGACGTGGGGAAGCATACACACACTCAATATGAGTGAAGCTTCGTTTATTGTTGGTTACACATCTGCTTATATAGACATTCTGTTGCTAAGATTAGGTTTACAGTTCTTTGATCTTAAGCTACATGATTGCTTAAAGGAAGCTTACATAAAGGCTATAGTGATTAATGTCCCAATGGATTACATATTGTTCATAGAGGTACCATCCTTCATGGTTCCCATAACATCCAGTTCCTCAGATAACATCTAGTTCTATCGAAATCAGATCTGGTCGCTCTGGTTTCTGTTACTAAGTATGGTTTCTATAAACTTTGCACGCAACGCTACCCTACTTCTTAAATCCATTTTTCTTACCCAGATTTATTACATCCCTAACATTTCCCCTGTTTTTCTTTTAAAGTAAAGTAGTCATGTCCTCCTCGTTCTATCAGCCAATTTTGGAATATATCAGCTGAGGTGGCTAGGTTTACTTTAGGCGTAGTAAGTCGCATAGTACAGCTTACTACTAAGCGAGCTACAATTATAATCAAAATAATAATTAATACCCATTTTATTCCTTCCTTTAGCAGATCATAGAGCCAGGAAGAAAGGCCTGGAAAAATTGATCGAAACCACTCATCAATTGGGTTATGGTCTTTCGTCACCTTATTTGTGTGGTTAAGCAACCAGTGGATCTGATTTTGAATAGACTGACTATTATCTGACAGGTTAAAACAACACATACCCTCAAAATCTTTACACCCATGCCCTTGTGCTAGCAATAAGAAATCAATAGCAGCGCGGTTTTGCAGTACAGCGTTTCTTAAGCTATTCATATCTTCTAACATCTCTTCAAGAATCATTGATGTGATATTACTCTGTTTAACAGTCCAACAAGCTAGTCGCTCGATCTTGGTCAAGGCTTGGGCCGGAACCAAGAAAGAGGCAAAGATATTCTCTGTTGTTGTCCATAACTTTATCTCGTCTGAGCAGTCGGTTGTCAGTGCTGAGGCGGCTCTCCGATGTCGACGACCAGTACTATTAATTAAGGCCTTGGATATATTCAGCCATTCCTGGTGGCGAGGAGCAAACAAGGTTAATTTGCCCAAATAACATGGTCCCCCTACTATATTCTTAGGAAGGCCTGCCCAGGCCCTATCACCGCAAATGAGAAAAATACCTGGTGGTAGAGCTTTAGCGGACCAATTATTTAGTAGAATCTCCTGTTTTCTAACTCCCTTTTCAATTGTGAATCGTAAACCATAAGCATTTCCTAATGAGAAGCTGCCTCCACAATAAGTGGACCATGTAAAAGCAGCGCGATTCCTCGGAAAAACACTTGTCCAAGACCGATTTAAATATGGACTGTTAACAACTTTGGATTATTATGAGCAAATTTCTCAAAAGTACTTCCTGGCCCAAACAACAAACAAGTGGTTCTAGAGCCATTTACATTATCAACCATACGGGATCCCAGTAGATCCAACTCTTGGGGGTCCCATGGCAAGGAGTTATTAAGGCTGCGAATTAAACACGCACTTTGTGTCGCGGGTTCTGAATAATTACAAGCAGAAATATTTCTGACATACGCTTTAAACTCCCGAGACTCATACCCAGGCCACCCAATTAAACAGGTACGAAAAGGCTCTCCTGCCGATTGTAAGCTAAGACAAAAATCTGGATTATGCGTAAGATTTGCCCATGTTACCCAAACATTCGAACTAGATGCCAATAGCGGTGGATGCCTGGTCGTTGCCACTGGGAGAATCAGCAGGAATGTCATGATGTTCCACAACAGCTCGTGTCCACTTCGTAGGGACCCACAATGGACCGAAGGCTGAAGATGACCTGCCTGTAATTGCTCCTGCACCAGCTGCGTAGCTTGATTCAGGCTTTCACGGTTCAACGGCCACTGCTCGATCCAAACAGGAGTGTCTATCATCCACTTCAGGCGGATCGGGAAAGCCCATGCAGTAGCCGTCACTAAAAAGGTGAAAGTTCTCCGAAAATGACCGTTTCTCCCACACCTAAAACAGCGTTGAGAGCGCGGGGTCGATGAGGCTGCCTTGTTCTCTGTTTGCTGTAACAACGGTCCAAAGGCAGCAAACACCCGATCCTGAGCTCCGACCAGTTTCTCACCTATGTCCTGAATAACAGAGCTTAACATCGCTTGTGTGGGGGTAGGCACTCAGCTCATACGTTCTAGCATTTCTTCGACAGTGGCATTTAAGGGGAGAGTGGCAGGAATTGCTTTTGTTGCTTGATTACTATTTTCTAATAGACACTGGCATAACAAGGACTGTTTCATCCAGTCAGGTACATCTGCATGTGACAACGCTTCAGTTATCTTATCAACAAAGTTAGCGAAAGATTCGTCCCGACCTTGCTTAATTGACAAATAAGATGGGGCAGGTTTAGAAAATCGAACCATATTATATGCATCTCGCGCTAGATTCATACTTTCCATACAAACTTCAGGCCCCATCTGAACCTGCATTTCTGGTCTGGAAAACATATTACTGCCCATCAATTGATCAGCAGTCACTTGATATAATGGATCATGCATGTCCCGAGGAGCACTAGCACTTAATTCGCATAAATGACGCCAATGAGATTGCCACATCATTTGTTCTGACGGTTTCATAATCATTCGCATAATAGTCTTTATATCTTCTGGAACAAGCACACTGCTAGACCACAAGTAAGTTAATAGCTGGCGAGCAGGTTCACTATGCAACCCATGTTCTGATACCGTAGAACGCAATTGAAATAACATTTTCCAACCAAGTGGAACATGAACCCCCTGAGCTCCACCGTTTGCTGTGGGCTCGAATCGAATGGGAAAAGCCTGGCCAATTATTTCAGCTACATCAGAATGACCCTGCTCCACAGCATGCCGAGCGATTTCTGCCCAACAGGGCCGAGGCATTGTACTCATAGCAACTTTGCCTTTAACAGTCCCATTGTTAACATTGTCCGAAGACGATAGCGGGGGCGGAGGCGGTGGGAGATCCCCATTTCCCTCCTCTGGGGGAAAAAGGTCAGGTTCTGTCTCCGGGTCCTCAGGCGCCGGTGCAGTAGGCATCACCGCTGATACCCGAACAGGGACAGGAATCCCTAGGGACGGCTGAGGGGGATCCTCAATTCGACCAGTCGCAGCAGAAGCCCCGCCCTGCAACTGAGCAACTGCTTGTCCTGCTACCTCCTGTTCAATCTTATGCCGCTTTATGCAATTAATAATCTCTCGCCAGGGCTTCATCAACTTTTTCGCCTCCTTTCTATCATCAATAACATGATCCCACAGCACGTCACCCAAGGTGCGCCACTGATCGATATTAAATAATGTCCCTGCATGCAAGAAAACCCCCACCGTCCGACCATAATCCAAAATATTTGGCACTGCTTTAAGGGTGCCAGCACTAATTCCCCGCTTTTCCAAAAAGCACGATAAAAGGTTTTGGGCTACGTCTCTCTCCATCCGTTCTGTCCAGCACGAACAAAGGCACACTGTGGAGGAGAAATCGCGTCGGCCGATCGCTAAGCCCCTGGATCCCGTGCTGGTCCCGCTGCGCGGTCAACCGAAGCTACGCAGTTTTTCTGCTCTACCGGTCCCGCTGCGCGGTCGACCGAAACTACGCAGCTTCTCTGCTGCAAAGCAGCAGAGGCTCTAGTCCAAGCACCACGTACTTGGGTCCCTGTTCGGGCGCCAGATGTTGCAAACTAGGTTTGCAGCATTTGTCCAAGGTAAACCAGAGTGACGTGGTGAAGCATACACACACTCAATATGAGTGAAGCTTCGTTTATTGTTGGTTACACATCTGCTTATATAGACATTCTGTTGCTAAGATTCGGTTTACAGTTCTTTGATCTTAAGCTACGTGATTGCTTAAAGGAAGCTTACATAAAGGCTATAGTGATTAATGTCCCAATGGATTACATATTGTTCATAGAGGTACCATCCTTAATGGTTCCCATAACATCCAGTTCATCAGATAACATCTAGTTCTATTGAAATCAGATCCGGTCGCTCTGGTTTCTGTTACTAAGTATGGTTTCTATAAACTCTGCACGCAACGCTACCCTACTTCTTAAATCCATATTTCTTACCAAAATTTATTACATCCCTAACAGGGGCCATAGGAATCAATGGGGCCATAGGGATCAATGGGGCCATAGGGATCAATGGGGCCATAGGAATCAATGGGACCATAGGGATCAATGGGACCATAGGGATCAATGGGGCCACAGGAATCAATGGGAACATAGGAATCAATGGGGCCATAGGAATGAATGGGGCCATAGAACTCAATGGGGCCATAGGGATCAATAGGGCCATAGGAATCAATGGGGCCATAGAACTCAATGGGGCCATAGGGATGAGTGGGGATATAGGAATCAATGGGGCCATAGGGATCAATGGGGCCATAGAAATCGATGGGGCCATAGGAATCAATGGGGCCATAGGAATCAATGGGGCCATAGGGATCAATGGGGCCATAGTAATCAATGGGGCCATAGGGATCAATGGGGCCATATGGATCAATGGGACCATAGGAATCAATGGGACCATAGGAATCAGTGGGGCCATAGGAATCAGTGGGGCCATAGAACTCAGTGGGGCCATAGGGATCAATGAGGCCATAGGGATCTATGGGGCCATAGGGATCAATGGGGCCATGGGGATCAATGGGGCCACAGGAATCAATGGGGCCATAGGAATCATTGCGGCCATAGATCTCAAAGGGGCCATAGGGATCAATAGACACATAGGGATCAATGGAGCCATAGGGATCAATGGGGCCACAGGAATCAGTGGGGTCAAAGGAATCATTGGGGCCATAGATTGCAATGGGGCCATTAGGATCAATGGAGCCATAGGAATCAATGGGGCCATAGGAATCAATGGGGCCAAAGAACACAATGGGGCCATAGGAATCAATGGGGCCATAGGAATCAATGGGGCCATAGGAATCAATGTGGCCATAGGAATCAATGGGACCATAATAATCAATGTGGCCAGAGGAATCAATGGGGCCATAGGGATCAATGGTGTCATAGAACTCAATGGAGCCATAGGGATCAATGGGACCATAGGAATCAATGAGGACATAGGAATCAGTGAGACCATAGGGATCAATGGGACCATAGGAATCAGTGGGGCCATAGGGATCAATGGGGCCATAGGAATCAATGGGGCCATAGGGATCAATGGGGCCATAGAAATCAGTGGGGCCATAGGAATCAGTGGGGCCATAGGGATCGAAGGGACCATAGGAATCAATGGGGGCATAGGGATCAATGGAACCATAAGAATCAGTGGAGCCATAGAACTCAAATAGGCCATAGAACTCAATGGGGCCATAGGGATCAATGAGGCCATAGGGATCTATGGGGCCATAGGGATCAATGCGGACATAGGAATCAATGGGGCCATAGGGATCAATGGGGCCATGGGGATCAATGGGGCCACAGGAACCAATGGGGCCATAGGAATCATTGCGGCCATAGATCTCAAAGGGGCCATAGGGATCAATAGAGACATAGGGATCAATGGAGCCATAAAGATCAATGGGGCCACAGGAATCAGTGGGGCCATAGGAATCATTGGGGCCATAGATTGCAATAGGGCCATTGGGATCAATGGAGCCATAGGAATCAATGGGGCCACAGCGATCAATGGGTCCATAGGAATCAATGGGGCCATAGGAATCAATGAGGCCAAAGAACTCAATGGGGCCATAGGAATCAATGGAGCCATAGGAATCAATGGGGCCATAATAATCAATGTGGCCAGAGGAATCAATGGGGCCATAGGGATCAATGGTGTCATAGAACTCAATGGAGCCATAGGGATCAATGGTACCATAGGAATCAATGAGGCCATAGGAATCAGTGAGATCATAGGGATCATTGGTGCCATAGGAATCAGTGGGGCCATAGGGATCAATGGGGCCATAGGAATCAATGGGGCCATAGGGATCAATGGGGCCATAGAAATCAGTGGGGCCATATGAATCAGTGGGGCCATAGGGATCGAAGGGACCATAGGAATCAATGGGGTCATAGGGATCAATGGAACCATAAGAATCAATGGAGCCATAGAACTCAAATAGGCCATAGAACTCAATTGGGCCATAGGGATCAATGGGAACATAGGGATCAATGGGGCCATAGGAATCAATGGGGCCATAGGAATCAATGGGGCCATAGGGATCAATGGGACCATAATGATCAATGGGGTCACAGGAATCAATGGGACCATAGGAATCAATGGGGCCATAGAACTCAATGGGGCCATAGGGATCAATAGGGCCATAGCAATCAATGGGGCCATAGGGATCAGTGGGGCCATAGGGATCGAAGGGGCCATAGGAATCAATGGGGCCATGGGAATCAATGGGGCCATAGGGATCAATGGGGCCATATGAATCAATGGGGCCATAGGAATCAATGGGGCCATAGGGATCACTGGGGCCATAGGAATCAGTGGGGCCATAGGGATCAATGGGACCATAGGAATCCATGGGGCCATAGGGATCGATGGGGCCATAGAACTCAATGGGGCCATAGGGATCAAAGGGACCATAGGAATCAATGGGGCCATAGGAATCAATGGGGCCATAGGGATCAATGGGGCCATAGGGATCGATGGGACAATAGGAATCAATGGGGCCACAGGAATCAATGGGGCCATAAGAATCAATGGGGCAATAGGGATGAATGGGGCCATAGGGATCGATGGGGCCATAGGGTTCGATGGGGGTATAGAACTCCAGGTGTCCATAGGGATCAATGGGACCGTAGGAATCAATGGGGCCATAGGGATCAATGGGATCATAGGAATCAATGGGGCCATAGGAATCAGAGAGACCATAGGGATCAATAGGGTCATAGGAATCAGTGGGGCCATGGGGATCAATGGGAACATAGGGATCGATGGGGCCATAGGAATCAATGGGGCCATAGGAATCAATGTGGCCAGAGGAATCAATGGGGCCATAGGGATCAATGGTGTCATAGAACTCAATGGGGCCATAGGGATCAATGGAACCATAGGAATCAAAGGGGCCTTTGGAATCAGTGAGACCATAGGGATCATTTGTGCCATAGGAATCAATGAGGCCTTCGGGATCAATGGGCCCATAGGGATCAATGGGAAAATAGGGATCAATGGGACCATAGGGATCAATGGGACCATAGGAATCAATGGGACCATAGGAATCAATGGGACCATAAGAATCAATGGGGCCATAAAACTCAATGGGGGCATAGAACTCTATGGGGCCATAGGGATCGATGGGGCCATAGTGATCAATGTGGCCTTAGGGATCAATGGGGCCATAGGAATCAATGGAGCCATAGGGATCAATGGGACCATAGGAGTCAATGGGGCCACAGGAATCAATGGGACCATAGGAATCAATGGGGCCATAGGGATTAATGGGAGTATAGGGATCAATGGGGCCATAAGAATTAATAGGGCCATAGGGATCAATGGGGCCGTAGGAATCAATGGGGCCACAGGAATCAATGGGACCATAGGAATCAATGGGGCCATAGGGATTAATGGGAGCATAGGGATCAATGGGGCCATAGGAATTAATTGGGCCATAGGGATCAATGGGGCCATAGGAATCAATGGGGCCATAGGGATCTATTGGACCATAGGGATCAATTAGGCCACAGGAATCAATGGTACCATAGGAACCAATGGGGCCATAGGAGTGAATGGGGCCATAGAACTCAATGGGGCCATAGGGATCAATAGGGCCATAGGAATCAATGGGGCCATAGAACTCAGTGGGGCCATAGGGATGAGTGGGGCCATAGGAATCAATGGGGCCATAGGGATCAATGGGGCCATAGGGATCGATGGGGCCATCGGAATCAATGGGGCCATAGGAATCAATGGGGCCATAATGATCCATGGGACCATAGGAATCAATGGGGCCATAGAACTCAATGGGGCCATACGGATCAATGGGACCATTGGAATCAATGGGACCATAGGAATCAGTGGGGCCATGGAAAACAATGGACCCGTAGGAATCAATGGGGCCATAGGAATCATTGCGGCCATAGATCTCAATGGGGCCATAGGGTCAATGGATCCGTAGGGATCAATGGGGCCACAGGAATCAATGGGGCCATAGAAATCATTGGGGCCATAGATTGCAATGGGGCCATTTTGATCAATGGAGCCATAGGAATCAATGGGGCCATAAGGATCCATGGGGCCGTAGAACTCAATGGGGCCATAGGGATCAATGGGTCCATAGGAATCAATGAGGCCATAGAACTCAATGGGGCCACAGGAATCAATGGGGCATAGGGATCAATTGGACCAGAGGAATCAATGGGACCATAGGGATCAATGGTACAATAGGAATCAATGGGGCCACAGCTATCTATGGGACTAAAGGAATCAATGGGGCCATAGGAATCAATGGAGCCTTAGAACTCAATGGGGCCATAAAACTCAATGGGGCCTTAGGGATCAATGGGAACATAGGGATTCATGGGGCCATAGGAATCACTGGGGCCATAGGAATCAATGAGGCCATAGAACTCAAAGGGGCCATAGGGATCAATGGGAACACAGGGATCAATGGGGCCTGTTGCAAACTAGGTTTGCAGCATTTGTCCAAGGTTAACCCAGAGTGACGTGGGGAAGCATACACACGCTCAATATGGGTTAAGCTTCGTTTATTGTTGGTTACACATCTGCTTATATAGACATTCTTTTGCTAAGATTAGGTTTACAGTTTTTGATCTTAAGCTACGTGATTGGATAAAGGAAGCTTACATAAAGGCTATAGTGATTAATGTCCCAATGGATTACATATTGTTCACAGAGGTACCATCCTTCATGGTTCCCATAACATCCAGTTTTCAGATAACATCTAGTTCTATCAAAATCAGATCAGGTCGCTCTGGTTTCTGTTACTAGGTATGGTTTCTATAAACTTTGCACGCAACGCTACCCTACTTCTTAAATCCATTGTTCTTACCCAGATTTATTACATCCCTAACAGGGGCCATAGGAATCAATGGGACCATAGAGATCAATGGGGCCACAGGAATCAATGGGACCATAGGGATCAACGGGACCAAAGGGATCAATGGGGCCACAGGAATCAATGGGACCATAGGAATCAATGGGGCCATAGGAATGAATGGGGCCATAGAACTCAATGGGGCCATAGGGATCAATGGAGCCATAGGGATCGATGGTGCCATAGGAATCAATGGGGCCATAGGAATCAATGGGGCCATAGGGATCCATGGAGCCATAGGAATCAATGGGGCCACAGCGATCAATGGGACTTAAGGAATCAATGGAGCCTTAGAACTCAATGAGGCCAGAGAACTCAATGGGGCCATAGGGATCAATGGGAACATAGGGATCGATGGGGCCATAGGAATCAATGGGGCCATAGGAATCAAAGGGGCCATAGGAATCAGTGAGACCATAGGGATCATTTGTGCCATAGGAATCAATGGGGCCTTCGGTATCAATGGGGTTATAGGGATCAATGGGAAAATAGGGATCAATGGGACCATAGGGATCAATGGGACCGTAGGGATCAATGGGACCATAGGAATCAATGGGACCATAGGAATCAATGGGGCCATAGAACTCAATGGGGGCATAGAACTCAATGGGGCCATAGGGATCGATGGGGCCATAGGGATCAATGGGGCCTTAGGGATCAATGGGGCCATAGGAATCAATAAAGCCATAGGGATCAATAGGACCATAGGAGTCAATGGGGCCACAGGAATCAATGGGACGGTAGGAATCAATGGGGCCATAGGGATTAATGGGAGCATAGGGATCAATGGGGCCATAGGAATCAATTGGGCCATAGGGATCAATGTGGCCCTAGGAATCAATCGGGCCATAGGGATCTATTGGACCATAGGGATCAATTAGGCCACAGGAATCAATGGGACATTAGGAATCAATGGGTCCATAGGAATAAATGGGGCCATAGGGATCAATGGGGCCATAGGGATCGATGGGGCCATCGGAATCAATGGGGCCATAGGAATCAATGGGGCCATACGGATTCATGGGACCATAGGAATCAATGGGGCCATAGGGATCAATGGGACCATAGGAATCAATGGGGCCATAGGAATCAGTGAGACCATAGGGATCAATTGGGTCATCGGAATCAGTGGGGCCATAGGAATCAATGGGGCCATAGGGATCGATGGGGCCATAGGGATCGATGGGGCCATAGGAATCAATGGGGCCATAGAACTCAAAGGGGGCATAGAACTCAATGGGGCCATAGGGATCGATGGGGCCATAGGGATCGATGGGGCCATAGGGATCAATGGGACCATAGGAATCAATGGGCCATAGGAATCAATAGGGCCATAGGGATCGATGGGGCCATAGAACTCAATGGGGCCATAGGGATCAATGGGACCGTAGGAATCAAATGGGCCATAGGAATCAATGGGGCCATAGGAATCAATGGGGCCATAGGGATCAATGGGGCCATAGGGATCGATGGGACCATAGGATTCAATGGGGCCATAGGAATCAATGGGGCCATAGGAATCAATGGGGCCTTAGGGATCAATGGGGCCATAGGGATCGATGGGGCCATAGGGTTCGATGGGGCTATAAAACTCCATGTGTCCGTAGGGATCAATGGGACCATAGGAATCAATGGGGCCATAGGGATCAATGGGACCATAGGAATCAATGGGGCCATAGGAATCAGTGAGACCATAGGGATCAATGGGGTCATCGGAATCAGTGGGGCCATAGGAATCAATGGGGCCATAAGGATCAATGGGACCATAGGGATCAATGGGGCCAGAGGGATCAATGGGACCATAGGAATCAATGGGGCCATAGAACTCAATGGGGCCATCGGGATCAATGAAGCCATAGGAGTTAGTGGGGCCATAGGGATCCATGGGACCATAGGGATCTATGGTACATTAGGAATCAATGGGGCCACAGCGATCAATGGGACTTAAGGAATCAATGGGGCCATAGGAATCAATGGAGCCTTAGAACTCAATGAGGCCAGAGAACTCAATGGGGCCATAGGGATCAGTGGGAACATAGGGATCGATGGGGCCATAGGAATCAATGGGGCTATAGGAATCAATGGAGCCATAGGAATCAGTGAGACCATAGGGATCATTTGTGCCATAGGAATCAATGGGGCCTTCGGTATCAATGGGGTTATAGGGATCAATGGGAAAATAGGGATCAATGGGACCATAGGGATCAATGGGACCGTAGGGATCAATGGGACCATAGGAATCAATGGGACCATAGGAATCAATGGGGCCATAGAACTCAATGGGGGCATAGAACTCAATGGGGCCATAGGGATCGATGGGGCCATAGGGATCAATGGGGCCTTAGGGATCAATGGGGCCATAGGAATCAATTTAGCCATAGGGATCAAGGGGACCATAGGAGTCAATGGGGCCACAGGAATCAATGGGACCGTAGGAATCAATGGGGCCATAGGGATTAATGGGAGCATAGGGATCAATGGGGCCATAGGAATCAATTGGGCCATAGGGATCAATGTGGCCCTAGGAATCAATCGGGCCATAGGGATCTTTTGGACCATAGGGATCAATTAGGCCACAGGAATCAATGGGACCATAGGAATCAATGGGTCCATAGGAATAAATGGGGCCATAGGGATCAATGGGGCCATAGGGATCGATGGGGCCATCGGAATCAATGGGGCCATACGGATTCATGGGACCATAGGAATCAATGGGGCCATTGAACTCAATGGGGCCATATGGATCAATGGGACCATTGGAATCAATGGGACCATAGGAATCAGTGGGGCCATGGGGAAGAATGGGCCCGTAGGAATCAATGGGGCCATAGGAATCATTGCGGCCATAGATCTCAATGGGGCCATAGGGTCAATGGATCCGTAGGGATCAATGGGGCCATAGGAATCAATGGGGCCATAGGGATCCATGGGACCATAGGGATCAATGAGGCCACAGGAATCAATGGGACCCTAGGAATCAATGGGGCCATAGAACTCAAAGGGGCCATAGAACTCAAAGGGGCCATCGGGATCAATAGAGACATAGGGATCAATGGAGCCATAAAGATCAATGGGGCCACAGGAATCAGTGGTTCCATAGGAATCATTGGGCCCATAGATTGCAATAGGGCCATTGGGATCAATGGAGCCATAGGAATCAATGGGGCCATATGGATCAATGGGTCCATAGGAATCAATGGGGCCATAGGAATCAATGAGGCCAAAGAACTCAATGGGGCCATAGGAATCAATGGGGCCATAGGAATCAATGGGGCCATAGGAATCAATGTGGCCATAGGAATCAATGGGACCATAATAATCAATGTGGCCAGAGGAATCAATGGGGCCATAGGGATCAATGGTGTCATAGAACTCAATGGAGCCATAGGGATCAATGGTACCATAGGAATCAATGAGGCCATAGGAATCAGTGAGATCATAGGGATCATTGGTGCCATAGGAATCAGTGGGGCCATAGGGATCAATGGGGCCATAGGAATCAATGGGGCCATAGGGATCAATGGGGCCATAGAAATCAGTGGGGCCATATGAATCAGTGGGGCCATAGGGATCGAAGGGACCATAGGAATCAATGGGGTCATAGGGATCAATGGAACCATAAGAATCAATGGTGCCATAGAACTCAAATAGGCCATAGAACTCAATGGGGCCATAGGGATCAATGGGAACATAGGGATCAATGGGGCCATAGGAATCAATGGGGCCATAGGAATCAATGGGGCCATAGGGATCAATGGGACCATAATGATCAATGGGGTCACAGGAATCAATGGGACCATAGGAATCAATGGGGCCATAGAACTCAATGGGGCCATAGGGATCAATAGAGCCATAGCAATCAATGGGGCCATAGGGATCAATGGGGCCATAGGGATCGATGGGGCCATAGGAATCAAAGGGGCCATGGGAATCAATGGGGCCATAGGGATCAATGGGGCCATATGAATCAATGGGGCCATAGGAATCAATGGGGCCATAGGGATCAATGGGGCCATAGGAATCAATGGGGCCATAGGGATCCATGGGACCATAGGGATCAATGGGGCCACAGGAATCAATGGGACCCTAGGAATCAATGGCGCCATAGAACTCAAAGGGGCCATAGAACTCAATGGGGCCATAGGGATCAATAGGGCCATAGGAATCAATGGGGCCATAGAACTCAATGGGGCCATAGGGATGAGTGGGGCATAGGAATCAATGGGGCCATAGAAATCAATGTGGCCATAGGGATCGATGGGGCCATTGGAATCAATGGGGCCATAGGAATCAATGGGGCCATAGAACTCAATGGGGCCATGAGGATCAATGGGACCATAGGAATCAATGGGACCATAGGAATCAATAGGGCCATAGGAATCAATGGCGCCATAGAACTTAATGGGGGCATAGAACTCAATGGGGCTATAGGGATCGATGGGGCCATAGGGATCAATGGGGCCATAGAACTCAATGGGGCCATAGGGATCAATGGGACCTTAGGAATCAATGGGGCCATATGAATCAATGGGGCCATAGGGATCGATGGGGCCTTAGGGTTCGATGGGGCTATAGAACTCCAAGGGTCCATAGGGATCAATGGGACCATAGGAAGCAAAGGGGCCATAGGAATGAATGGGGCCATAGGGATCAATGGGGCCATAGGGATCAATGGGGACATAGTACTCAGTGGGGCCATAGGGATCAATGGGGCCATAGGGATCAATGGGGCCATAGGAATCAGTGGGGCCATAGAACTCAGTGGGGCCATAGAACTCAATGGGGCCTGTCACGGTGTTATCCGTGACAGTAACCGAAGAGGGAACTGAGAAAGGTAAAAGAAAGGGAGAGGGAAAAATAAACTGCCGCGCGGCCACCTAAGCAGAGCCTCGCGCTCCAGGGGGAGGGGAAACAGAGGGGATTAAGGGTCTGTAAAGATAAATACAACAGCACGATCTGAGAAGGCACGGTAACTTTACTAAATCTAATAAAATTGAACAATTGAGAGAGAGAGACAAAATTTCCAAACCAGAAAAATGTGAGCTTACGTTACACGTGCTGAACTCCTCACAGCCGCCCGGAGAGCGCGCCACCAAAAAGCGCGGGCCTGGTGTCTGGTGCGGAGCTCCGCCCCTCCCCTGCTCCCACAGCATTAACTCCTTAACGGCCTGCATGATGTTCTGATGTGGAATACCGGCATCAAAACCACAAAACCACAACAGTGTCCTGCTGCCGTCTGTGGCCATTGGACCTGGGAAGCAGCAGCCCGTTTTCAAACACAGATGAGAGGACAGGCCCACGGGGCAGTGAGGGGCAGCCCCCCGTGAACACTGAGGCTGCTGCTCCGTGGTGCAGCTGGGCTCTTGGCCCCTGAACTGCTCCTGCATACGTGAGTTGCTCTCCCCGTTTCAGTGAAGATGGGAAAACAAAGGAATGGAGACAAATGAATTGCTGCTGGCTTCTTTATTGTATTTATCAACAGAGAGCCTTGATCTATAGGTACATGAGTTGAGTGTGCCAAAACATGAACGATATGCAGCAGGCCAAGAAGAAAACTTCTTATTAAATCAAAGTCGTGGCAGTGGAAACAATAATGGAGGCAAATATAAACAAGGGATTTACCAAGTGAATTACCATGGGGATCCTGTTAGGCTGATGCGCATTTTTTGGGCGCAGAAGTACGTATGGCTCACTGCAACCTTGAGCTCCTGGTTCCTCAGGCTGTAGATGAGAGGATTCACTGCTGGAGGCACCACCGAGTACAGAAATGACACCAGGAGGTCCAGGAATGGAGAAGAGATAGAAGGATGCTTCAGGTAGGCAAACGTGGCAGTGTAGACAAAGAGGGGGACCACGGCCAGGTGAGGGAGGCACGTGGAGAAGGCTCTGTGCCGGCCGTGCACAGAGGGCATTCTCAGCACTGCCCTGAAGATCTGCACGTAGGACAGCACAATGAAAACAAAGCACCCAAGATACAAAGAGACACTAACCACAATAAGCCAAACTTTCCTGAGGTATGGCTGCGAGTAGGAGAGCTTTAACATTTGGGGGATTTCACCGAAGAATTGATTCAAAACATCGCCTTGGCAGAGTGGCAGTGAAAATGTATTGGCAGCGTGCAGCAGGGAATAGAAAAACCCAGTGCCCCAGGCAGCTGCTGCCACGGTGACACAAGCTCTGCTGCCCAGGAGGGTCCCGTAGTGCAGGGGATTGCAGATGGCAACAAAGCGGTCATAGGACTTGACTGTGAGAAGGGAATACTCTGCTGAGACGAAGAAAGAAGTAGAAAGAAAGAAAGAAAGAAGACCTGTGCAGCACATCCCAAGTAGGAGATGACCCTGGTGTCCCAGAGGGCATTGGCCGCGGCTTTGGAGAGAGTGGTGGAGAGGCAGCCCAGGTCGAGGAGGGCGAGGTTGAGGACAAAGAGGTACATGGGAGGGTGCAGGCCGTGGTCGCAGGCTGCGGCTGAGCTGCTGAGGCCGTTGCCCAGGAGGGCAGCCAGGGAGATGCCCAGGAAGAGCCAGAAGTGCAGGAGCTGCAGCTGCCGCGTGTCTGCCAACGCCAGCAGGAGGAACTCGCTGATGGAGCTGCTGTTGGGCATTTGGTACTGCTGGGTATCAGCACCTGTGGGCATGAGGACCTGGTCAAGGAATACAAAAGTCAGTGACAGGTCTTGCAATGGGGAAAATGCTTCTTGAGGTCAGTGATGTAAGCTACACTTCGTGAGGTTGTGTCTGCCACGAAGGCCTCTGCCTTCCTTCTGGGAAGGAAACAGCCATGTCCCTGTGAGGAACGTGTTGGTGCTGTGGTCACAGGTTTTCTTTTCAGAGTTGGTCAGATGAGATCACTTCTACAGCAGAAGTACTTGTAGGCGTCTGTGCAACTGACACAAGAAAGACGTGCGTTGCAAATCAAAGTTGTAGGGATGCTTTTTCTCCTCCGTGGTCTCATCCTACTCATATGCCCAAAGGGTGCTCGGTGAAGTCAGAAATCCTGAGCACTTCTGCTGCACTCAGTGTGAATGGCTGTGACTGAGACCTGAGAGGCAAAGGGATTCACTGCTGCTTCATGCAGGATAAGGGGAGCTCTCTGGGCTTCTTTCCAGTTGCTGTGAAACAGCAAAGTTTGGAGATGGAAGGAGAATACACTCCCGTGTTACCTTTCAAAGAAGCCAGACCCTGCTGAGAGAAGAGGAAACGACTGCGCATCACACAACGCCCACCCTTTCTCAAGGGACGTGAGCAAGATCTCATCACTGCCCTTCTTACAAAGGACACCTAACATTCATTTCACCAACCCCACAGCATTTCCATGCACACAGCTCTCTCTGCTTCTTCCCTGGACTTTGTTCTTCAGGCTATGGGAAAGATTTGCATCCTGAAGGTCAGCTCACAGCTCTGAAGGACCTCAGGGAGATATTTCCTAACAATGGCATCTCACTGAGGGAAAGACAACTCCTTCCCAGCCTCACAGGCTGCACTGCACACAGCTCCAGGCATTCACTCTCAGCCACTGTGCTTTGCAGAGTGCGATGGACACGTGCCTGGGGAGATGCTCCTCTGCTCTGCAGGAGTTTGGCACGGGAATCATTCCTACAAGCTGTAGTTAAGTAGGATAAGACCTCCTCGACCAGTTACCAAGTGCAAGGAGCCACGCCAGAGTTTTACGAAGTCTTGGACAGTTTGGAAAGCGTGAGAGGTTTTAAGAGTTGCTTCTCAGCTTAAATGAGCAAGGCCCAACCAGAGTAAGGCTCAGCTCTGTACTTTTTAAGTGACCAAGGACGAGGTCAAGCATCTGTCTGGTCTGTGATGACACGCTACTGATGGAGAACACAAGTGATAGCCTGTAGGACTAAGTGACTAACACTCGCAATAAGTTTGCGCCTAAATTAAGCAGGAGTTTTCTAACAATATTTTCAACATGTTGAATGCGGACTGCAGTCCAGTGGAGGATTTTCTTTTCCTCTGTCCCAGATTCTGCAATCCAGCACAAGTAGTACAATACGCGCTTGTGTCGGACTCAAAAGCTCAACTAGAACAGCCCCTCCCTCTTCCCCAGAGGTAAAGAGGGTCCGAGTTTCAGAGCAAAGTGATGCCGGCCAGCCAGCTTGTCTGCTTGTATTCCAAGATCAGCAGTTAAACCACTTTCACCCAAAGGAACATTAATGGCAAGCATTAATGGCAACATCTCATTCCTACAAAACTGCTGGTGGTGTCCAATCTCCAAATAATCTGATACTGACAGCAGCTCCTTGTGTTGTCCTCTGCTGCACAAAAATTCCTTGAAGAAGGACCTGTTTCCCAGATAAAGCAGCTGAAGGCTCATCACTACTAGGAAATTCATCTACTCTCTCAGAAGCATTTTCTTCTAACACACACAAAAAAAAAAACACCTCTTGATGTACTTCCACTTCAAGCAGCGAAATGATAGCTGAAAAATATTAAAATTTGAGTGCAAGTGCTGCCTTGATAGTCCTAGGACAGTGTTTCTTCCCAGCCCTTAATCTTTTCTGTGGGCTGGTCACCCTCCCCCAGGGTATCCCCTGCAGTATCACACTGGGGTAGCTGTAGCTGTTGCAGCAATGTCCTGAGAAAGTCTGGTTAAAATGCCAGCGAGGTGGAGTTGAACCTCATGTTCTGAAGCTGAGAAAACAAAAACAACGCATTGGAAGAGCTACAGAATTGTATTTGTCCTTACAAGTTTCTTTGATCAGAAACCCAGAGGCCTGTCAAGTCACAACAGAAAAATGCTTTGAACAGCGGCAGCAGGAAGAACTCGGGCAGCAGGAATGCTAGGCTCCGGATACCTAATGCTTTGATCATTCCACTTCACCTTTCAGAAGTGGAAAGGAATTCTACGTCCTAGTATATTTGTTACAGTAAAAATAAATTGCTGTTTGACCCCCTGCCATCCCTAGGTCAGCTTACTTTGTAAAGCCTTTGTAAAGGCTGCTGTAGGCCAGAAGACTGGCTCTAACCCTTGTGTGATTACACGAGGCCTCAAGGAAGCAAATCAAGAGAAAAATAAATAAATAAAAGCAGTATTATGTTTTCTACCACTCACTCTCTTTCTAATCCTCAGCATCTCCGGAGAAAGCTTAGCCTTGTGTTCAAAGCCAGGCATCACTGTCCCTTCCCTCAGGTGCTTCTGTTTCTCCTCGATTTGCACTCGTCCATCTCACCAAGCATCCAAGTCCTCCATCAGAGAAACGCTGCCGTGTCCCGGAATGGCTCTTTGTGAATTCCTTCCCCTCAAGTCATCTGGGGAAACACGGAGCACGTCTGTTACAAAGCCCCTCCAGTCAGAGGGCCTGCCACTCCTCCTTCTGCTGCGGAGCAGTCTGCCCAAGGCTCTTCTCCAGTAACATTCCTACTCGGAGAACGGAAAATTTCAGGCACGCATTTTCACGAAGTTTGAGTGAAATAAAAGCAGAGGAAACAAACAGCGCCTGACGCACTATTTCCGAATCCCTCGTCCCCAGTATAACTTCTTGCTAGAACACTCAGTGCAAAGATTGATTTCCAAGCAAGTCAACACTGCTCCGAACAGTTTTCTGACACAGCTCAGACTAACCTGAGAACGTCAGCTGTTCTGCTTCTCCAAGAAGGCACAAAAGTGCCTCCGGGCTTTTGTTGATCGCATTACAGAAACAAAAGCACTTCCAGAGATATTTTTTTTCCCCTTTATTTGCCTTTAAGCCCAGAATTCAGTGATTATAATCCATTTGTTCTAAAAGAATCAGCACTGGAGGAGCATATCACTCAGCCAGTCGTCGATCCTCCCGTGCCTCCCTGCTGTGCTGTAGGGAAACTCGGTCTTCCCTCCTGAGCCTGTTGTAAATTATTCTGACCAAAAGCACGTTGCGCAGTCTGGCTTCAGGAATAATGGAAAAATCTGATAGCAGCATTGAGACAAAGTACATTTTTTTCCTCTCAGTAGAAGAACTCATATTAATCAGAACGACTAAAACTTTAGATTAGTATGAAGCCTTAGCATCTCCTTATCAGTACCAAAAAGTAAACCACCTACTTCAGGAATACTCTGAAAACAATCACATTCACGGTGCTTCCTCTAACATTTAATTACTTGTAGGGCAAATAACCCCCAAGAATAGCACCCAAAAGAAATAGTGCCGAAGACGGTATATTTTAGATGGGCTTAAGTAGATGACATACAGATAACTAGTAAGGAAAGAGAGGCTCACCATGATGACGGTTGAGGCTCGCTGATTACTCCACTACAGAGGGATCCCCAACCAGAGATCCTTCCCTAGTGGTGGTCAGCCCTTCAATGGGGTCTGGGAGAGGTGGAGCCAGACCCCACCCCTTCTGATCACACAGGTACGTTACCTTCACCTGTGCCCCTGCGGCTGACTCAGTGCTCGCCTCAGGTGATCCATCAGTGGTTCAGGCCGTGATCCAGCAGTTCCCACACAGTACCGAATGCCAGTCTCATGCCCTTGCGTTGGAGGGTAAACTATTCCACTTTGTTGATTAACTTCTGGTTATTAATCAGTCCGAGGCAACTTTTCTAGCAGTGAATCCCTTAATCATGTACTAGAAATAGAGGACATTTTGTCTCCAGGGTGTGACAGCGTCGTTAAACCTTACAGGTCCTCCGCAGCTCCTGGACAAGCACCGTTATTTGCCTTTTTGCGTCCAAGCTGCTGGCTCCCCTTTTTATCTCCCCAAAGAAACTGCAATCCAAACTCGTCAATGTACCTACTTTCAAACCCCTTGGCTTGGAGATACTCACCCTGCCGTGGTTGTTTGCCCGCTTTTATACTGAACCTTTTTGGATCACAGCCCCTGGGAGCTGACAGATGTGAGAAATCCAAATTTGACCACGCAGACGTAGAGGGACCGCTGCAAGGCTGGGAAATGCTGATCCTCAAAGCAGCTCTCCCAGAACCCCATGGCGTGTTACTGCTGGTTTCTTCCTCAACCTCCGTGCCCTGAAGCTGTTTCCCATGCGGTGCCTGGCTCCCAGCCTCTGTGCTCCCATCCCCTGCTCTGCTGGACTTCACTTAGCGATGTCGTGTCTGTGTGTCTTCCCCAGAACTGGCTGCTGCTTGCGAACTGGAGAAAACACAATTAAAGGAAAGCTTTGAACAAATGCGGCCGTGCCTCCAGGTTAGCAGTTCTGTTATTTCCCACCCCACAGCGGTGCTGGCAGAGCACACTGGGTCCTCGCTTCCTCCCAGCTGTAGTTTGTGGTGCCCATTGCGAGGCCACGGCTCCCGTGGGTCCCCACACATCCCTCCAGCACAGGGACACTTGTGCCAGGCTCAGCTCCTCTGAAGGCCTCTTCTGCTCCATCCAAAGATGAGCAGCCACGCTGCCCCTTGGGCTCTTCTCCCTGCTTTGCCTGATTCGAATTATACAGCGTCTGGAAGGGAAGAGCAGGCAGACCTAGAGGGAGCGCAGCTGGGGTCCGTGTTAACTTTGGAAACCTTGTGTGAGCACAAAGTGCCAGCTCTGTTTGACTGCCTGCTCAGAGATCATTACGATTTAGAAAAACCCCAACTGGTGCGTACTGTTACTCGTCACTGTGCTCCTCGTGCAGCATTGGCAGCTCCAGGTGTGTCAGCCTATCCTGCAGCGCACACTGATGCAGTGTTACAGCTGAGAAGTGACAAATACAAAACACAGAACATGGCCTCGCAGCGACCGCAGCTTTTGCAGGTGTATGGAAGGCACAGGGATGCCTTTCATGGGAACAGAAATGAGACTGCTTAAAATAGCACATTGTTCCCACCGGTAGCTCCGAGATGCCATTCAAAGCCCACTCTGTTAACTCACGGCTGCTCATTATCCTCTCAGGAGCCCCCGAGCAGGATGGAATGTTGCCTACAAAGGTAGAGGAAGCACGATGCGAATCTGTTCAGACCGCAGGAACTGTTCAGCAGATCTCTTTCACGCCCGCGCCATAAACGCCCGCTGTCTGGAGGAGGCCTGGTTGTTCTTATTCATGCCGAGGTGACGGGGTGATTTAGCACTGAAGACACGTCACGGAGCAGTGGCAGCCGCTGCCAGCTAGCTGCAGGCATTGCAGGGATCTCGGGCTCCCCCGAGGCACTTCGTTACGATAAGCCCATTGTACGTTCAAGTGTCCTTGTGTTAAAAATTCGCCTGGCAGTGGTTTCTGGGCCGTGGTCATCTCCCCTGGTGGTGGCACAGCTCAGACTGGGCTGTGTGAATGTGAGAGGGGTGATCGATAACACAGCAGTGTGCTCATTTCTCCCCTCGTCCAGGACCAGGTAGGCACCCTCCCCTTCCAGAGCCAGTCCCTGAAGGCCAAAGCAAACCCGTCTGAGGAGGCTTTGAACAAAAACAGTGAGGAACAGGTGAAGGTAGTTGGCAACTATTGTTACGTAGCCATCGAGATCTGTGCTTCTGCGTATGGCACACAGCAGTGTTAGCAATGGGGTCCCACCCCGAGGCCTGGGGCTCACACCTCACTCATGACCCCAGATCTTGAATCCTGTGGGAACATCGGCGCCGATGGCTTTGTCCTGAACACACCTCAGCGCAGGGCTGCTGTCAGTGGTCTTCCCTCTATCCTCTGTTCTCTCACCCAAACTGTGTAGCTCCGTTTCCAAAACATTCCCTGTGCTCACGCGTTCATCTTCTTCCTCTCTTTCTCTTTACTTCTCGTCTTTTCACACTCGTCCTGTTCACATTCTGAGCAAACTTCTCTGATGTTCTCTGCACTGCCTCATTTTTTTCCTCGGCTTCTGTGGACGGACCTGTCTGGCCATTAAATATTTGTTCAGCTGCTGTCTACTGGGGCCAAGTTATTAATTTACAGTGTGCAAGCGAACACTTTCTGCAATTATTTATCTGAAATGAAAGAAACCTAAAATGGGTTTTCTTTAATTTGGGTCATTTCAGCGTGGTCACAGCACAGCCACGTTAGCAAGATGGTGGGGGATGGGGAATGGAACATAGTAGGGTGGGTGAGGGGCTCTGGAGGCTTTTAGGGGGGAAAACTCCTTAGGAAAGGAGCACAAGTGTCTGAAAACGGCTTGGCTATGGAGACAGGTAGCATCAGCGCCTTCCATGCCCGCTGCAGTACTTAGTTTATATAAAGACAGGACAGATTTTGCTGTGTCACCGTGATGTCAACGCCTGCTACTCCAAGGCAGCTCACTATTGTGGGTCACAGTCCAAGACGTCCAGAAAGCCATGGATCAGCAGCATTGAACCACGAGGCAGGCCATGAGGAAGGTTCCAGCAGCTGCCCACAGAAAGGGGTGTGCCACAGGAGAATGTCAGGGTTCAGACCGGCTGAGGGAGGCCGCCTCCATCTGCCCTTCATTGCACCATCAGTCCTAAACCGCTGGGTAGACTTTTGGGAATCTTCACCTCACGGCTGAAGATGCATTTGTGGCCGACACAGACAAATTGCTGGCACGTTTCCTAGATGGCAAAAGCTCCGTATCTGCCCTTAGAAGAAAATCTGAGGAGCTTCAGACACGTTCTGGAATTGAAGAACGATCAGATCCATGAACAGGACAGGAAGATCGTGGCGCGAGAGAAACAAGTGAGTTGTCATTTTTTGTTGTTGTTTTGGAGGAGAGGTAGAAAAGTAAAAGTTTGGTTACAGCAGGCGAAGTTAAAAGGGGTGAAATGCCGGAGGGACATCGTTCAGTTGGTTCCTGAGTGGCTGTGCTCTTCCACTGCCAAGCACACAGCTTCTTCCACCACAACATCTCAGTTTGTCACTTAGAAATTGGGATCTTTTCCCACCCCTTCACCTCCCCATGACAACTGGACTTCTCCCACACATCTCTTGGCCCGGATCTTCCTGAGGCTCTCTCCCTGCTCTGTATTTCAGCTGAGGTCGGCATAGGCTGGAAGGGACTCAGCGGCGGCACGGGGCACGGTGGGGACGGCCAGGTTTGGTGGGCTGGGAGGCACTGCCGAAGCTGGGAGGGGAGCTGGGACATGCAGCAAACGAGGGCACTCTTGATTCCTTGCCTGCTGGAAATGAGGGTGTCAGGAGAAGGGTGCTGGAGGATGAAGGCTGCACTCAGGAGGGAAGGAGATGCAGCTCTCCTACGCTTTGTGCTGGCACAGCTACTGCTTATTAAAACCATTGAGGTTAGAGAAGCAGCACAGGTAGCTGTGCCAGTGATTCCTCTCTCAAAGAATTCCAAAATGAGGCCAGAATCTGCTGTGGTGGGCCAGGATATCTCCGAATCAGCAGCATCCTTTACAGTTACCTGCACGGGTTGGAAATCACTGCTGAAAACTGATGCCTCCACCGTAAAGTGTGAGTTCTTGCCAACCCGATTGCACAGCATTTTCATTCTTTCTAAAAGATGGGGAGATTCAGTAACCAAGCTCACACTGAGATAAGGTTCCCCTGCAATATCTTGTTTTCCTCCAGAAGTGTTGAACTCAGCAGCATTCAGACTGCAGGAAAAAAAAAAAGCAAGAACAGAGGTGATAAAGTATGTGAGGTTCAAACCTTGAGGAAAAAAACCAGAGCGCCTGAGGCTGTGGTGCATGCCACTAACTGTATCTGTGATGTAATACACAAAAACGAAGGGTTGTTTCAGTTCTGCCTCCCGCTGGTGCTGTGTTTAGTTACCTCAGGTACCGTGTTTCATTCTGGGCTCCTCAAGAAGGACATGGAGGCCCTGGAGCGCGCTCTGAGAAGGCAGTGGAGCAGCAAAGGGTCTGTAGCACGAGTCTGCAGGGGAGCGTCTGAGGGAACTGGGATTGTTCAGTGTGGAGAAGAGGAGGTGGGAATTGGCCTCTCCTCTTGTCCCTCTGTTGGAACAGGATGCCCGGGGAGGTGACAGAGTCACTGTCCCTGGAGGTATCCAAGAGCCGTAGAGACGTGGCAGGGGAGGACGTGGTTAGTGGGCACGCTGGGGACGGGCTGATGGTTGGATTGGGTGCTCGCAGTGTCTGAGCGGTGTTTTCCAGCCTTAATGGCTCTGTGATGCTATGATTCCACAGATCAGCTCTGCTGATGGCCGCACCGACCTCACCAGAATGAATGGGGTGAGTCACCTCTCTTAAGCCTCAGTTACAGTTGAGATGACCACCTCCATCCATCTTCAGGTTTCAGAAGCTGCTCTGGGGCCAAATAAAGAACAAATCTTCTCGGAGTAGGCTTCGGGATACCTTCAGATGGAAAAAATAACCTCATTTTGTTGCAGGTTGAGAAAACAGTAATCCTGGAAAGAGAATCACTGTGCTGCAACGGCGGAATGGAGAACTCAGAGCCAGGGCTGAGCAGAAGACCATCACAGCAGGGTTTGCTGAGACACTTGTACTCTATGTGAGCTTGTGTAGAGGCTGCGAATGCTAACTGCCCAAGGCTGACACTGATTTCAGAAAGAGAAGAATTGAGTATATTTCCTCTTGAAAGCGTATGGTTGTCCTGCTCTGCCTGTTTCATTAACAAATCCGTTTTATATCAGGGTTTGTTTCCTGTAACGCGAGTAAGGTTGCCTGTCTATAGGAAGTTATTTTCACCTGACTTGAGTGACAAGGTTCACTGCCAAAGGAGACATCTGCTTTTGTGCTGGTGTGCCTTTGTTTTTTCTCAGCAAATGCTTGTTAGGAAAGGCTGCAGTGGGGCTTTGGGTGTTGTGTTTATGGCCTGTCTTGTTGGGCACCGCAAAAGAAAAAGTAATTCCACATGCAGCAAAGCATTCCCATGGAGCTATTTCTCCAGGTCATGCTCCTTGCAGGCTTTCTCATGCTGTTTGGACCTCGAGCTCACCCCAAAGCTGTTTCTCTAATGGGATCATGAATAGGATCTTTCTCCTCTACTGGGCAAGCAGCTGTCCAAAATCTTCTACCAGCCCGTATCTTTTAATCTTCTGTCTCTGCAAGCGCTGCTCTGTGGTTCGGCATTGTCAGAGGGAGAGAAGCAGACATATCTGCCACCGCCACCGTAGCTCTGTTGCTGTAGGAAACGTGGCCAAAGCAGCAGCAATCCTCAGCTGCCAGAGCCCTGGAAATGCGTGATGGGTGGCTGTGTGTGTCAGGGTTCAGAAGCAAAGGTGAGAGTTACAGCTGCCACTGGAGTTGGCAGCAGAGTTGTGTCCTTGACTACAAAGAGAAATGCCTAAAACTCAGGCTTGCCCCTACTCCACCGCCCTGGAGTGGATGGGGCAGCTCAACGAGCACCTCTGGGTTATGGTGGTTGGGAAGCGCGGGTGTCTGTGACCACTATGGCACCAGGCCCCACCCCAGGAGTGGGTTTGGAGCCTCTGAGGCTAAGGGCACAATTCTGGGTAAGAAACTCTGCACCAGAGAGCAGACTGTGCAAGCAGAGGCCGCAGCACCGTGCGGGGCACCTGCGTCCCCCATGTGCTGAATGAGGGGAGATGACGATGCAATGAGTTTCACTGCTCTTGGGGCTGAAAGCAACCCAGCCCTGAGCTGACGGTGATGAGGATGCCCGAAGCCTCTGGACGTACCCACGTCCCCAGGCCAGGTACGTGGACAGTTGTGTCCCAGCTGCAGCCCTGGGAACAAGGTGGGGAGGTGTGGAGGGAGGTGGGTGCCTCCTGCCCCCTCCGTCCTCAGGCGCTGTCTGGCTTCCCTCCCCAGGCAACTGTCAGAGGAGAACGCCCATCTCCAAAAACATGTGGAGAAAGAAACGAAGAAGAGACCGAGCAGGAAAAACGCGGAGCTGCTCCGGAAGCTTCAGGGAGGAGACGCCATCAGCCCCGTTCAGAATGGGCGTCTGAGCTGCATGTTCTGCACTGATTGTTCCTAATTGCATTTTTGAATATTCTTGTATATATTGGATATATATATGTTGGATATATATATTTTATATTCTTAAATATATTCCATATTCCCATGAGCAAGGAGAGAAAACCGACCCTTTGTGTTCAGACCTTTGCTGGCTCAGCATTAGGCCGAGCTGTGCTGCTGCCGGTTGGGCAGACACGGTGCAGCACGCAGCTCAACACCCGCTCCGTTCCAGACATCCTCCGCCCCGGGACAGATGGGTCGGACACACGGTGTCAAGTGCCGAACACCAATTTATTGCTGCACAACAATAGAGCTTCTTAGACCCGTATACCCGACTGCCCCGGATACCCGTGACACCCAATGAGCCCTTCACGAGGCTACCAGGAGCCCCAGAGATCACGAGTCTGCCCCGTGTCCCTACATCTCCCCCATCTTCGTGAATTAATAAACCCCTCCACGTTAACCTGGTTTCCCCACCTCTATTGTAAAAACAACAAGTGCCTCAGAGAGCACCTCGCGGCATTCTGAAGTTCATCTCCAGGGCGGGCCCGCGTGACCCGCAGGTTGGGCAGGCTGCCGAAGTCCAGGAGCTTTCTTGGTGCCCGGGTCCGCTTCAATGATCCGAGAGCAGAGACTTCGGGCACGCGGTTGTCCCGGCGCTCCACCTCCTCCTCCTGCAGTTTGATGGGGAGAGCCCAGAGCGGGCCCCGCTGGATGCGCTTCTTGCTGGGGATGATTTCCATCTCCTCACGCACGTGCTTGTTGGTGTGGAAGTTGTTGCCCAGACGGGCGTGGTGCTTCTTGGTGATCACCCACGCCGCTTTCTTCGTCGTCTTCGCCCTCACGCATCCCATGGCTGCGGCGGTCATGGACAGAGGGAGCGTGCGAAGGCAAGGAAAGGTGCGTTACAACAACAACATTCCCAGCCAAACGTTTCGATAGCAAATACTTTTCCCCTTTTTCTTCCTTTCCAACAACATTCCCGACAACAGTCAAACAGACACATAACCACAACAGACATAGAACGACTGGATGCTGTGCTGAGGGACATGGGTCAGTGGGAGCTATGGGTGATGGGTGAATGGTTGGATGGGTTGATCTTGTAGATCTTTTCCAACCTTGGTAGTTCTATGATTCTATGATTCTATAAAACTAACTAACTTTATAAACCCGTAACGTCTTACGAACTACGTTTGAGGCCCGGACGGATCAGCAGAGAGATGCAGCGAACGTTTCCACAGCAAACATCTACAAGGACAAAAAATGAATGTCAGAGTAATAGCCAGAATAAGGGTTAACAAGGCAAAGACAGCAACGTGGATTCAGATCAGTATCGAGGTGTGATCCGTTGTCGATTATACCGGAGATGAAGTCCACGCCATCCACTGCTCCGATCCACGGGGGTTGGGATCAGCATGCGCAGCAGGATGAGGGCTTCCCACCTCCCCCCCGGTCCTGATGCACATGCATCATCGGGGCCCAGAACATTTCATGAAACCAAAACATGTTATAAAGTAGTTTGGAGTTGAGGGGAATAACAAAATGTTATGGTCGGGGTTCAGGGGGAACGACAAGATTGGGGGAGACATCAGGAACAGCAGGAGGACACAATTGACATTCGCACGGCCAAAAAAGATAGACCACGGTGGCAATTAAGGCAGCGCTCAACACAAGAAGAGTGTGAATCGATACCAAAATACAATTCCAGTACATGATTGCGGAAAGTTACGGAGCTGGAAGGAATGGTGGCCCAATTCGCCTGGGTCGGGGGTCTGTCTATGCAGCGAGAAAATAGATGTCCGCACCCCCACTCCAAAGCACATGTGTTGTTTAGGCCTAAAAACACCCCTGATATCTAAGCCCCTTTTTCCTGGTCCCTCTTGTACCCAGTTTCCCTGACTCCAGTGGTTCCAGCTCCTCATTATTCCTGAAGAGAGATGCCTGTTTGCCCATCTTGTTGGAACAGCAGGATGTTCATCCTGCTTTCTTACCGACAAGCTTATAAGTTTGATTTAAGCCCATCCAACACATCTGGCCCAACAGATAAAATCCGCAGTGAGCAGATCCTTTGGGTCTGGATGATTTGCAGTTGTCTTTACTGTAGAGAAGCAGTTCTCATGGTTCAGCAGCACTGGGTGCACAGGGGGTATGTATGTGTGCAAAGCCACATGGTATGGAATTGACTGCTGGCTGTATAAACCAATATACATTTTTCAGACAGATCTCAATACCTGCAAAGCACATGAACAACCCCCACGCATTATTTTATCGTGTCCTCTTAGTGAGATAATGTCACGGCCTGAGGACTCATACAGCTCTGTCTGACCCACTTGGGTATCCTGGAGCTGATCAGGCCCCACCTCATACCAGGACCATCAGCTCCTGCTTTAGTGAGGCTGCAGCTAGGCTGGGCTCCAGCTCCACACAGTCCTGCCTGGCTGTGGGGCCACTGAGCTCACCCAGTGGACCAATTTCATAGATTCATGAGGTTGGGAAGGACCTACAAGATCATCTAGTCCAACCGTCCTCCCACCACCATCCCTACCCACCAAACTACTCAATCAAATCCCTTAGCACCTCATCTAAATGCTTCTTGAACAGCGCTAGGGATGGGCCCCTGTGGCTGCTCCGGTGCCCCTGGCTGCCCCGGTGCTGGCTAAGGTGATGGACCCCGGCCCTCCCCTTGTCCCCTAGAGAGCACCCATTGCTCCCAGCTCCTCTTCCCACAGGCCTTACAGCCGTACCTCAGCTTGTCTGCAAAGGCGTGCCGGTCTTCAAAAGCACTCAGACGCAACTCCAGGAGAATCCGCCTGAGGTGCAGACCAAGGGATGACAAACAGTTCAGCTTGCCATTGTGAGCGTTCACTGCTGGCATGCATTTGTTTTTGTTTTTTTCTTTTTTCTGTGCGGTAAACACTTGTGAAAAAGCTGGTGTTACTTGTGTGGCGTTAGGTATTTTATATCACTGTGTGTACGTAGGAGAGCGCAGTGATAAAGCACTGTTGGTCAGCAGCAGAGAGCACTGAGCTGTTGCGACACAGCAGCTGTGTATTCTGGGATGTCCTGCATATGCATGCAGACAACGTATACATCCTATACAGGATAACATGAAAAAAAAATATGTGCAATTGTGAAATATTAGCCAAACCACATGCCTTCAAAATAGGCACCTGGCAGCTCAACGGAGCAGCAGTTCCAACAAACAAGATGTTGGGGCCATTGCGTGGTTATCCTTCCTTCACTGTTTTACCACGGAACTGTTCTCTTTGTAATGCGTTTCTGGCACGTCACATTTACCGTCGTCTCATAACTCAGCGTCTTGCCTTCGTTTGGCAGAGGTAACGGTGCATCAGACACGAAGAAGTCAGAAATCGTGCAGGTTTTGGGATTTCTGATCCGGGTGTGCCAAACCTGGCATTCCCGCTGAGCATTTTCCTGTCGTCAATTTCTGCCTAAGTAATAACTAGGTAATTCCTAAGAAGCGCCGAGTCGATCAGTGTGGCCTAAAAACAAAATCCCAAACATCCTAAAGCTGACTTTCCTTCTTCACAAGCCACGGTCGGTGAAGAAGGGAATGCTTTTAAGGACTGAGAAACGGCATTTCAAAGTGTGAAAGAAAAGCGTGCCCTTAACGACAAGAACTCTTTCTCGCTTACCTAAAACCATAAGGCTCAGCTGCCCTCATGCATCACAGGATGACAAAGTGGGAGATGCAATGCTGCAAAGGACTGATTACAACTTAATTAGGCATCAAAAGGAGGGCTAAAAGTATTCAAGGAGGTGAAGGAGCTCTTCCGCACGTGTGAGATGGAAAGGATTCTTAATATGGCGACAGTAATCCCGTAAAGAGAATGACTTCTTCTTTTTCTCTAAGTGATGCAGAAAGATGAGGAGCGGTCCACGCAAAGTTTGAAAGATTGGAGGGTTTTTTTTTTTAAAGGATCGGGACACCGAGGCCTGTCCGATTAATTGCTGGAGCAGGAAAACAAACCACCTCTGTAGGTCAAATAACCCCGAGGAAAGCACTCAAGGAAATGGTGCGAAAGGTGGTATATTTTCGGTAGGCTTTAAGTAGATGGTATACAAACAAATAGCAGAAGAGATTGGCTCACCTTGGTGATGGTTGAGGCTTGCCGATAACTCCACCAGGGAGGGATCTCCAACCAGAGATCCTTCCCTGCTGGTGGTCAGCCCTTCAATGGGGTCTGGGAGAGGTGGAGTCAAACTGCACCCCTTCCAATCACACTCAGTTGCGCTCCTGCAGCTGACTCAGTGCCTCAGGTGATCCATCAGTGGTTCAGGCCGTGATTCAGCAGTTCCCATACATCCCTCCACCTTGGGCCTGAGAGATCTGAAGTTCAAAGTTCCATTGTGATTGAGTGCTTGTTCAGACTGGGCCCTTCTCACATCCAAATCCTATGATGAGACACATTGCCCACGTGGGACTTGGGCCTCGCAATATCTTGCACCCCACGCAGAGTGCTGCTGTTCCCTTGTCTCTCATTTGACATCACACAAACCTCCATCTCAATGCCCCAGGAAGGGCCCTGTGCCAGCATGAGGGACAGGATCTCCCCTCCATGGCTCCGGGGATCAGGGCATGGCCTTTCTGCTTCGTGAGACAAAGAAGGGATTTCTCAGCATCGCAGCCACCATTACAGTTCTTTGTCAACCTGTAACCGTGGCTTCCAATGATCTGCTCCAGCAAGTCCCTGGCGCTAACGAAGCACGGAGCTGGGCCGGCCTTGCGACGGCAGCTAGCCGTGGGAGAACAGAAATCTCACGGCCAGTGGTTCGTAATGCTTTCATAATTGACCTGGGTGCGGGACCTGAAGGCACGCTGTCAACAGTTTACCGGAATGGGTCGGCACGGTTCCGCGACCATTGGTGTGGGGGACCCACGGCCCAGGAAAGGGGAAAGGGAAAAGGGAGATGGGCCTAGGAACAAAGCAGCGGCAACGATCTGAGGAGGAAGGCTAATTCACTAAATAAGATGTCAGGCAGCAAAATGACACAATCTAATACGATCTAATTGGAATTGAGGCTAATGAATCAAATAAAATCAGCAAGAGAGTGTCTGATAAACCGAAGGCCTTACGCTAACGCTGAAAGCGAACGGCAACGAGCACCCACTGCCGAGTGATCCCGAAGGAAAGAGAGCGTCCCGTGACACACGAGCAGTTGATATCTTTTCCTCTGAGCAGAAAATACGTAAAAATACAAAGCATCGCACAGTGCTCTGGGGAATGGAGTTCTTCTCTTCTGGGACAGGTACACCCATAACTACTGATGATCCGCGGAGCTGGAGCCCTGACTCTTTGACTCTTCATGCACTCCATGATGTTACGATGTGGAATACCAATGCCCCAAAATCATAAAACCGTGGCACACACTGAGCAGGTTTGCGGATCGCACGGATTTGGGGTGAGCTCCTGACTCCCTTAGGACGTCCTGCTGAGAGATCTCGCCAAACTGGAGGGCTGGGCAATTGGCAGCAGCGTTCGGAGAACCCAACCTACGAGGTCACGCCGTCCCCAGCAGTTCTACTGAACCGTGGCCCTCAGTGCAAGGGCGAAACGCTCCTTCACAGCCCCGGGGTCGGTGTCTGCAACACCTCCCCGGGCCGCACGTTCTGGAGCCTGACAGCTCTTTTGAGAAGTATACTTTTATATATTTACATCAAAAGATAAATTTATGTATTCATATAGAAAGATAAATTTATATATTTACATAAAAAAAATCTAAATTTGTATATTTGTGTAAAGATATATATGTTTATACTGTCGTGGTGGCGAACGGTGTTAAGTCCAGCTGGCGTCCCGTCACGAGTGGTGTCCCCCAGGGGTCGGTATTGGGGCCCATACTGTTTAATCTCTTTATAGATGACCTGGATGAGGGGATTGAGTGCACCCTCAGTAAGTTTGCGGATGACACCGAGTTGGGAGGATGTGTGGATGTGCCTGAGGGCAGGGAGGCCCTTCAGCGGGATCTGGATAGGCTAGACAGTTGGGCTGAACTCAATGGGATGAGTTTCAGTAAGGCCAAGTGCCGGGTGCTGTATTTGGCCACAATAACCCCATGCAATGCAATAGGCTTGGGGCAGAACGGCTTGAGGAGTGTACAGAGGAAAAGGACCTGGGGGTGTTGGTTGATGCCCAACGTGAGCCGGCAGTGTGCCCAGGTGGCCAAGAAGGCCAACGGCATGCTGGCCTGGATTAGGAACAGCGTGGCCAGCAGGAGCAGGGAGGGGATCGTCCCCTGTACCTCGAGTACTGTGTTCTGTGTTGGGCCCCTCACTACAAGAGAGACATCGAGGCCCTGGAGCGTGTTCAGAGAAGGGCGACAAAGCTGTGAGTGGTCTGGAGCACAGGCGTGACCAGGAGCGGCTAAGGGAGCTGGGATTGTTTAGTTTGGGAAAAAGGAGGCTCAGAGGAGACCTCATCACACTCTACCACTTCCTGAAAGGAGGCTGTGGTGAGGAGGGGGTCGGCCTCATCTCCCAGGTAACTAATGACAGGACGAGAGGGAATGGCCACAAGTTGTGCCGGGGAAGATTTAGATTAGACTTGAGGAAAAATTTTTTCTCTGAGAGAGTGGACCGGCACTGGTATGGGCTACCTCGGGAGAGGGTTGAGGCACCGTCCCTAGCGCTGTTCAAGAAGCGTTTAGATGAGGTGCTGAGGGATTTGATTTAGTAGCTTAGTGGGTAGGGATGGTGGTGTGAGGATAGTTGGACTAGATGATATTGTAGGTCATTACCAACCTAATGTATCTAAGAATCTATGAATCTATGAATCTATGAATCAATGGGGCCATAGGGATCAATGGGGCCATAGGGATCAATGGGGCCATAGGGATCGATGGGGCCATAGGAATCAATGGGGCACTAGGAATCAATGGGTCCATAGGGATCAATGGGCCCATAGTAATCAGTGGGGTAATAGAACTCAATGGGGCCATAGGAATCAATGGAGCCAGAGAACTCAAAGGGGCAACAGAACTCAATGGGGCCATAGGGATCAATGGGACCATAAGAATCAATGGGGCCATAGGAATCAATGGGGCCGTAGGGATCAATGGGGCTATAGGAATCAGTGGGGCCATAGGGATCTATGGTGCCATAGGGATCCATGGGGCCATAAGGATCAATGGGACAATAGAAGTCAAAGGGACCATAGGAATCAATGGAGCCATAGTAATCAATGGGGCCACAGCGATCAATGGGACCATTGGGATCAATGGGACCATAGAACTCAATGGGGCCATAGGGATCATTAGGGCCATAGGGATCAATGAGACCATAAGAAACAAGGGGACCATAGGAATCAATGGGACCATAGGGATCAATGGGAAAATAGAACTCAATAGGGGCACAGGAATCAATGGCACCAGAGGAATCAATGGGGCCATAGGAATCAGTGGGGCCATAGTAATAAGGTAGGCCATAGGAATCAATGGAGCCTTAGAACTCAATGGGGCCATAGGGACCAATGGGAGCTAAGGAATCAATGGGGCCATAGAGATCAATGGGGCCACAGGAATCAATGGGACCATAGGAATCAATGGAGACATAGAACTCAATGGGACCATAGAACTCAATGGGGCCAAAGGGATCACTTAGTCCTTAGGAATCAATGGGGCCATAGAACTCAAAGGGGCCATAGTGATCAATGGGGCCATAGGAATCAATGGGCGCTTAGGGATCCATGGGGCATTTGGAATCAATGGGGCCATTGGGATCAATGGGGCCATAGGGATCAATAAGGCCATAGGGATCAATGGCGCTATAGGAATCAATGGGGCCGTACGGATCAATAGTGCCATAGGAATCAATGGGGACATAGGGATGAATGGGGCCATAGAACTCAATGGGGCCATAGGGATCACTGGGGCCATAGTGATCAATGCGCCCATAGGAATCAATGCGGCCATAGAACTCAATGCGGGCAAATGGATTAATGGGGCCATAGGGATCAATGGGGCCGTAGGAATCAATGGGGCCGTAGAACTCAATGGGGCCATAGAACTCAATGGGGCCTTAGAACTCAATGGGGCCATAGGGATCAATGGGACCATAAGAATAAATGGGGTCATCGGGATCAATGGGGCCATAGGGATCAATGTGGCCATAGGGATGAGAGGGGCCGTAGGAATCAATGGGGCCATAGGGATCAATGAGGCCATAGGAATCGATGGGGCCATAGGGATCAATGGGGCCATAGGGATCAGTGGGGCCATAGGGATCAATGTGGCCATAGGGATCAATGGGGCCATAGGGATCAATGGAGCCATAGAACTTAATGAGGCCATAGGGATCAATGGGACCATAGGAATCAATGGGGCCGTAGGAATCAATGGGGCCATAGAACTCAATACGGGCAAATGGATTAATGGGGCCATAGGGATCAATGGGGCCAAAGGGATCAATGGGGCCATAGGGATCAGTGGGGCCATAGGAATCAATGGGGCCATAGGAATCAGTGGGGCCATAGGAATCAGTTGGGCCACAGGGATAAATGTGGCCACAGGAATCAATGGGGCCAAAGGAATCAATGGGACCATATGGACCATTGGGCAATAGGAATCAAGGCGGCCTTAGAAATCAATGGGGCCATAGGAATCAATGGGGCCATAGGGAACAATGGGGCCATAGTAATCAATGGGGTCATATGGATCAATGGGGCCATAGGGATCGATATGGCCATAGGGATCAATGGGGCCATAGGAATCAGAGGGGCCATAGGAATCAATGGAAACATAGAACTCAATGGTGCCATAGGGAGCAATGGGACCATAGAAATCAATGTGGCCATAGAACTCAATGGGAACATAGGAATCAAAGGAGACATAGCACTCAATAGGGCCATAGGGATCTATGGGGCCATAGAACTCAAAGGAGCCATAGATCTCTGTGGGGCCATAGGAATCAATGGGGCCATAGAACTCAAGGTGGCAATAGGAATCAATGTGGCCATAGAACTCAAAGGGGCAATAGAACTCAATGTCGCCATCGGAATCAATGGGGCCATAGAACTCAATGGGACCATAGGAATCAATGGAGACATAGAACACAATGGGACCATAGAACTCAATGGGGCCATAGGGATCACTTAGTCCATAGGAATCAATGGGGCCATAGAACTCAAAGGGGCCATAGGGATCAATGGGGCCATAGGAATCAATGGGCGCTTAGGGATCCATGGGGAATTTGGAATCAATGGGGCCATTGGGATCAATGGGGCCATAGGGATCAATAAGGCCATAGGGATCAATGGCGCTATAGGAATCAAAGGGGCCGTACGGATCAATAGTGCCATAGGAATCAATGGGGACATAGGGATGAATGGGGCCATAGAACTCAATGGGGCCATAGGGATCACTGGGGCCATAGTGATCAATGCGCCCATAGGAATCAATGCAGCCATAGAACTCAATACGGGCAAATGGATTAATGGGGCCATAGGGATCAATGGGGCCGTAGGAATCAATGGGGCCGTAGAACTCAATGGGGCCATAGAACTCAATGGGGCCTTAGAACTCAATGGGGCCATAGGGATCAAAGGGACCTTAAGAATAAATGGGGTCATAGGGATCAATGGGGCCATAGGGATCAATGTGTATATAGGGATGAGTGGGGCCATAGGAATCAATGGGGCCATAGGTATCAATGAGGCCATAGGAATCGATGGGACCATAGGGATCAATGGGGCCATAGGGATCAGAGGGGCCATAGGGATCAATGTGGCCATAGGGATCAATGGGGCCATAGGGATCAATGGGGCCATAGGGATCAAAAGGGCCATAGGAATCAATGGGGCCATAGGAATCAATGGGGTCATAGGGATCAATGGGGCCAAAGGAATCAGTGGGGCCATAGTGATCACTGGGGACATAGGAATCAATGCAGCCATAGAACTCAATACGGGCAAATGGATTAATGGGGCCATAGGGATAAATGGGGCCATAGAACTCAATGGGGCCATAGGGTTCAATAGGACCATAGGGATTGATGGGGCCACAGGGATCAATGGGGCAATAGAAATGAATGGGGCCATAGTAATCAATGGGGCCAAAGGGATCAATGGGGCCATAGGAATCTATGGGGCCATAGAACTCAATGGGGCCATAGGGATCAATGGGGCAATAGGAATCAATGGGGCCGTAGGAATCAATGGGACCATAGGAATCAATGGGGCCATAGAACTCAATGGGGCCTTAGGAATCAATGGGGCCATAGGAATCAATGGCGCCATAGGAATGAAGGGTGCCATAGAAATCAATGGGGCCATAGAACTCAATGGGGCCATAGTGATCAATGGGACCATAGGAATCAGTGGGGCCATAGGAATCAATGGGGTCATAGGAATCTGTGGGACCATAAAAATCAATGTTGCCTTGGGGATCAGAGAAGCCTTAGGAAACTGTGGGGCCATAAGAATCAGTGGGGCCATAGAACTCAGTGGGGCCATAGGGATAAATGGGGCCAAAGGAATCAATGGGACTATAGGGATCATTGGGCCATAGGAATCAACGGGGCCATAGGGATTAATGGGGCCATAGAACTCAATGGGGCCATTGAACTCAATGGGGCCGTAGGGATCGATGGGACCATAGGAATCAATGGCGCCATAGGTATAAGTGGGGCCATCAAAATCAATGGGGCCATAGAACTCAATGGGGCCATAGGGATCAATGGGACCATAGGTATCAATGGGACCGTAGGAATCAATGGGGCCATAGGAATCAGTGGGGCCAAAGGAATCAGTGTGGCCATAGGGAACAATGGGGCCTTAGGGATCAATAGGGCCATAGGGATCAATGGGGCCATAGGGATCAATCAAGTCATAGGAAACAATGGGGATATAGATCTCAAAGGTGCCTTAGGGATCAATGGGACCATAGGAATCAATGTGGCTATAAAACTCAATGATGTCATAGGAATAATTGCGGCCATAGAACTCAATGTGGACATAGGAATCAATGGTGCCATGGGGATCAATGGGGCCATAGAACTCAATGGGGCCATAGGGATCAATGGGACCATAGGGATCGATGGGGCCATAGGGATCAATGGGGCCAAAGAAATCAATGGGGCCATAAAAATCAATGGGGCCAAAGGGATCAATGGGGCCATAGGAATCAATGTGGCCGTAGAACTCAATAGAGCCATAGGGATCAATGCGACCATAGGAATCAATGGGGCCATAGGGATCAATGGGGCCATTGGGATTAGTGGGGCCTTATAGATTGTTGGGGCCATAGGAATCAATGGGGCCATAGAACTCACTCAATGGGTCCATAGGAATCAATGGGGCCATAGAACTCTATGGGGCCATTGAACTCAATGGGACCGTACGGATCAAAGGGGCCATAGGGATCAATTTGACCATAGGAATAAATGCAGCCATAGAACTCAATGGGGCCATTGGGATCAGTGGGAACATAGGAATCAATGGGCACTTAGGGATCAATGTGGCCTTTGGAATCAATGGGGCCATTGGGATCAATGGGGCCATAGGGATCAATAAGGCCATAGGGATCAATGGGGACATAGGAATCTATGGGGCCGTAGGGATCAATGGGGCCATGAAAATCAATGGGAATTAGGGATCAATGGGGCCATAGAACTCTATGGGGCCATTGAACTCAATGGGACCTTACGGATCAAAGGGGCCATAGGGATCAATTTGACCATAGGAATAAATGCAGCCATAGAACTCAATGGGGCCATTGGGATCAGTGGGAACATAGGAATCAATGGGCACTTAGGGATCAATGTGGCCTTTGGAATCAATGGGGCCATTGGGATCAATGGGGCCATAGGGATCAATAAGGCCATAGGGATCAATGGGGACATAGGAATCTATGGGGCCGTAGGGATCAATGGGGCCATGAAAATCAATGGGAATTAGGGATCAATGGGGCCATAGAACTCAATGGGGCCATAGGGATCATTGGGGCCATAGGGATCAATGCGGCCATAGGAATCAATGCGGCCATAGGGATCAATGTGGCCATAGGGATGAGTGGGGCCATAGGGATCAATGGGGCCATAGAACTCAATGGAATCATAGGGATCATTGGGACCATAGGGATCGATGGGGCCATAGGCATCAATGCGGCCATAGAACTCAATACGGGCAAATGGATTAATGAGGCCATAGGGATCAATGGGGCCTTAGAACTCAATGGGGCCATAGAACTCAATGGGGCCATAGGGATCAATGGGGCAATAGGAATCAATGGGGCCATAGGAATCAATGGGGCCATAGGAATCAATGGGGCCATAGGGATCAATGGGACCATAGGAATCAATGGGGCCGTAGGAATCAATGGTGCCATAGAAATCAATGGGGCCATAGAACTCAAAGGGGCCGTAAAACTCAATGTGGTCATAGGGATCAATGGGGCCATAGGGATGAGTGGGGCCATAGCGATCAATGGGGCCATAGGGATCATTGTGGCCATAGGGATCAATGGGGCCATAGGGATCATTGTGGCCATAGGGATCAAAGTGGCCATAGGAATCAAAAAAGCCATAGAACTTAATGAGGCCATAGGGATCAATGGGACCATAGGAATCAATGGGGCCGTAGGAATCAATGGGGCATATAACTCAATACGGGCAAATGGATTAATGGGGCCATAGGGATCAATGGTGCCATAGGGATCAGTGGGGCCATAGGAATCAATGGGGCCATATGGACCATTGGGCATTAGGAATCAATGGGGCCACAGTTATCAATGGGGCCATAGGAATCAATGGGTCCATATGGATCAATGGGGCCATAGTACTCAATGGGGCCATATGGATCAATGGGGCCATAGGGATCGATGGGGCCATAGGGATCAATGGGGCCATAGGAATCAATGGAAACATAGAACTCAATGGTGCCATAGGGAGCAATGGCACCATAGGAATCAATGTGGCCATAGGAATCAATGGGAACATAGGAATCAAAGGAGACATAGAACTCAATAGGGCCATAGGGATCTATGGGGCCATAGAACTCAATGGAGCCATAGATCTTTGTGGGGCCATAGGAATCAATGGGGCCATAGAACTCAGTGTGGCCATAGGAATCAATGTGGCCTTAGAACTCAAAGGGGCAATAGAACTCAATGTCGCCATCGGAATCAATGGGGCCATAGAACTCAATGGGACCATAGGAATCAATGGAGACATAGAACTCAAAGGGACCATAGAACTCAATGGGGCCATAGGGATCACTTAGTCCATAGGAATCAATGGGGCCATAGAACTCAAAGGGGCCATAGGGATCAATGGGGCCATAGGAATCAATGGGCACTTAGGGATCAATGGGGCATTTGGAATCAATGGGGCCATTGGAAACAATGGGGCCATAGGGATCAATAAGGCCATAGGGATCAATGGCGCAATTGGAATCAATGGGGCCGTAGGGATCAATGGGGCTATAAGAATCAATGGGGACCTAGGGATGAATGGGGCCATAGAACTCAATGGGGCCATAGGAATCAGTGCGGCCATAAAACTCAGTGCAGCCATAGGGATCAATGGGACCATAGGAATCAATGGGGCCAAAGGAATCAGTGGGGCCATAGGGATCAAAGGGGCCATAGGAATCAATGGGGCCATAGAACTCAATGGGGCCGTAGGGACTACTGGGACCATAGGAATCAATGGGGCCATAGGAATCAATGGGGCCGTAGGGATAAATGGGGTCATAGGGATCAATGTGGCCACAGAAATCAATAGGGCCATAGGGATCAATGGGGCCACAGGAATCAAAGGGGCCATAGGGATCAATGGGGCCATAGGGATCAATGCGGCAAGAGGAATCAATGCGGCCTTAGAACTCAATACGGGCAAATGGATTAATGGGGCCATAGGGATCAATGGGGCCATAGGGATCAATGGGGCCATAGGGATCAATGGTGCCATAGGGATCAGTGGGGCCATAGGAATCAATGGGGCCATAGGAATCATGGGGACATAGAACTCAGTGGGGCCACAGGGATAATTGGGGCCACAGGAATCAATGGGGCCAAAGGAATCAATGGGACAATAGGGATCATTGGGCCATAGGAATCAAGGCGGCCTTAGAAATCATTGGGGCCCTAGGGATGATTGGGGTTACAGGAATCAATGGGGCCATAGGGATCAGTGGTGACATAGGAATCAATGGGGCCATTGGAATCAGTGGGGCCATAGAACTCAGTGGGGCCATAGGGATCAATGTGTCCATAGGAATCAATGGGGCCATCGGGATCACTGGGGCCATAGGGATCAATGGGGCCATAGGAATCGATGGGGCCATAGGAATCAATGGGGCAATAGGGATCGATGGGACCATAGGAATCAATGGGGCCATAGGTACCAAAGGGACCATAGGGATCAGTGGGGCCATAGGAATCAATGGGGTCATAGTCATCAAAGGGGCCTTTGGAATCAATGGGGCCATAGGACTCAATAGAGCCATAGATCTCAATGGGGCCATAGAACTCAATGGGGCCATGGAACTCAAAGGGGCCATAGAAGTCAATGGGGCCATAGGGATCAATGGGAACATAGGAATCAGCGTGGCCATAGAACTCAGTGGGGCCATAGGGATCAATGTGGCCATAGGAATCAATGGGGCCATAGGAATCATTGGGGCCATAGGAATCAATGGGGCCATAGGGATCAATGGGGCCATGAAACTCAATGGGGCCGTAGGGATCAATGGGACCATGGGAATCAATAGGGCCATAGGTGTTATAAGTGTGAAGAACGATACACACCGTCCGCTGCCAATAGTAAGTAATTTATTAAGTAAGCAATAAACGAGCGAAACAGCGCTGGGCGGCCTGGAGTCTCCGCTCCACTAAAGGCGCGCACCGGGACCTTCCGACCCCCTCTTTTTATTGTCTCTTATCTCTGTTTTCTTGTTATTCTTTTCTTTCTGGGCTGCGCCGCCTGGTATTTGGGAGTCATCCTCTGTCTCCTCGCAGAGATGAATGCTGCCGTGTTTTTCAGCTCCAATTATGTAGGCTTAAGAAAAGGCTCCTGCTTATTATTTTTCTTGTTTTCAATTCTTTAGAAGGTCACTACTATCTGTGCAACTATCAGAACTGACGAGATGCGGTGGCCCCATTTTACAAAAACATTCATATATCTATTTTTAAGTCTCCTACAAGCTACATAGTTATAAGAGAAGGAAAAGATAAACACACTGAAGGATACTGAGGCATCTGTCTTGTGAATGGTTTAACAAGTATAGAAAGTGAAAAACACTGAGACACCGGTTTGATTAACAAGTATAGAAAGTACAGAACTCAATTTCTATCACAATAGGTATCAGTGGGGCCATCGGAATCAATGGGGCCATAGAACTCAATGGGGCCATAGGGATCAATGGGACCATAGGGATCAATGGGACCATAGTAATCAATGGGGCCATAGGAATCAGTGGGGCCATAGAACTCAGAGGGGCCATAGGGATCAATGGGACCATGGGGATCAATGGGACCATAGGAATCAATGGGGCCATAGGAATCAATGGGGTCATGGGAACAATGGGGCCTTAAGAATCAATGGGGCCATAGGGATCAATGGGGACATAGGGATCAATCGGGCCATAGGAAACAATGGGGACATAGATCTCAAAGGGGCCATAGGGATCAATGGAACCATAGGAATCAATGTGGCCATAGAACTCAATGGGGTCATAGGAATCACTGTGGCCATAGAACTCAAAGTGTACATAGGAATCAATGGTGCCATAGGGATCAATAGGGCCATAGAACTCAACGGGGCCATAGGGATCAATGGGACCATAGGGATCGATGGGGCCATAGGAATCAATGGGGCCATAGGAATCAATGTGGCCATAAAACTCAATGGGGCCATACGGATCAATGGGACCATATTAATAAATGGGGCCATAGGAATCAATGGTGCCATAGAAATCAATGGGGACATAGAACTCAATGGGGCCGTAGAACTCAATGCGGCCATAGGGATCAACGGGACCATAAGAATCAATGAGGCCATAGGGATCAATGGGGCCATAGGGATCAATGGGGCCATAGGAATCAATGGAGCCATAGAACTTAATGTGGCCATAGGGAGCAATGGGACCATAAAAATCAATTGGGCCAGAGGAATCAAAGGGGCCATAGGAATCAATGGGAACATAGGAATCAATGGGGCCATAGGAATCAATTAGGCCATAGAACTCAATGGGGCCGTAGGGATCAATCCGGCCATAGAACTCAATGGGTCATAGGGATCAATGGGGCCATAGGGATCAATGGGGCCATAGAACTCATTGTGGCCATAGGAATCAATGTGGCCATAGAACTCACTCAATGGGGCCATAGCAATCAATGGGGCCATAGAACTCAATGGGGCCATAGAACTCAATGGGGCCATAGGAATCAATGGGGCCATAGGGATCAATTGGACTATAGGAATCAATGCAGCCATAGAACTCAATGGGGCCATTGGGATCAGTGGGACCTTAGGAATCAGTGGGGCCATAGGGATCAAAGGGCCATAGGGATCAATGGGGCCATAGGAATCAATGGGAACTTAGGGATCAATGGGGCATTTGGAATCAATGGGGCATTGGGATCAATGGGGCCATAGGGATCAATAAGGCCATAGGGCTCATTGGGGCCATAGGAATCAATGGGGCCGTAGGGATCAATGGGGCCATAGGAATCAATGGGGACATAGGGATCAATGGGGCAAATAGAACTCACTGGGGACATAGGAATCAGTGGGGCCATAAAACTCAGTGCAGCCATAGGGATCAAAGGGACCATAGGAATCAATGTGGCCAAAGAACTCAATGGGGCCGAAGGGATTACTGGGACCATAGGAATCAATGGGGCCATAGGGATCAATGGGGCCATAGTGATCAATGCGGCAAGAGGAATCAATGCGGCCATGGAACTCAATACGGGCAAATGGATTAATGGGGCCATAGGAATCAATGGGGCCATAGGAATCAATTAGGCCATAGAACTCAATGGGGCCATAGGGATCAATGGGGCCATAGGGTTCAATAAGGCAATAGAACTCATTGTGGCCATAGGAATCAATGTGGCCATAGAACTCACTCAATGGGGCCATAGAACTCAAAGGGGCCATACGGATCAATGGGGCCATAGGGATCAATTGGACTATAGGAATCAATGCAGCCATAGAACTCAATGGGGCCATAGGGATCGATGGGGCCATAGGGATCGATGGGGCCATAGGGATCGATGGGGCCATAGGGATCAATGGGGCCGTAGGGATCAATGGGGCCATAGGAATCATTGGGGTCGTAGGGATCAATGGGGCCATAGGGATCAATGGGGCCATAGGGATCAATGGGGCCATAGGAATCATTGGGGTCGTAGGGATAAATGGGGCCTTAGGAATCAATGGGGACATAGGGATCAATGGGGCTATAGAACTCAAAGGGGCCATAGGAGTCAGTGGGGCCATTAAACTCAGAGCAGCCATAGGGATCAAAGGGACCATAGGAATCAATGGGGCTAAAGGAATCAGTGGGGCCATACGGATCAATGGGGCCATAGGGATCAATTGGACTATAGGAATCAATGCAGCCATAGAACTCAATGTGGCCATTGGAATCAGTGGGACCATAGGAATCAATGGGGCGATAGAACTCAATGGGGCCATACGGATCAATGGGACCATAGGAATCAATGGGGCCATAGGAATCAATGGTGCCATAGAAATCAATGGGGCCATAGAACTCAATGGGGCCGTAGAACTCAAGGCGGCCTTAGGGATCAATGGGACCATAACAATCAGTGGGGCAATAGGGATCAATTGGGCGATAGGGATCAATGGGGCCATAGGAATCAATGGGGCCATAGGGATCAATGGGGCCATAGGAATCAATGGGGCCATAGGAATCAATGGAGCCATAGAACTTAATGTGGCCATAGGGAGCAATGGGACCATAAAAATCAATTGGGCCATAGGAATCAAAGGGGCCATAGGAACCAAGGGGTACTTAGGAATCAATGGGGCCATAGGAAACAAATAGGCTATAGAACTCAATGGGGCCGTAGGGATCATTCCGGCCATACAACTCAAAGGGGACATAGGGAACAATGGGGCCATAGGGATCAATGGGGCCATAGAACTCATTGTGGCAGTAGGAATCAATGAGGTCATAGATCTCACTCAATGGGGCCATAGCAATCAATGGGGCCATAGAACTCAATGGGGCCATAGAAGTCAAAGGGGCCATACGAATCAATGGGGCCATAGGGATCAATTGGACCGTAGGAATCAATGCAGCCATAGAACTTAATGGGGCCATAGGGATCGATGGGGCCATAGGGATCGATGGGGCCATAGGGATCGATGGGGCCATAGGGATCAATGGGGCCGTAGGGATCAATGGGGCCATAGGAATCATTGGGGTCGTAGGGATCAATGGGGCCATAGGGATCAATGGGGCCATAGGGATCAATGGGGCCATAGGAATCATTGGGGTCGTAGGGATAAATGGGGCCTTAGGAATCAATGGGGACATAGGGATCAATGGGGCTATAGAACTCAAAGGGGCCATAGGAGTCAGTGGGGCCATTAAACTCAGAGCAGCCATAGGGATCAAAGGGACCATAGGAATCAATGGGGCTAAAGGAATCAGTGGGGCCATAGGGATCAATGGGGCCATAGAACTAAATGGGGCCATAGGGATCAGTGGGGCCATAGGGATCGATGGGGCCATCGGGATCGATGGGGCCATAGGGATCAATGGGGCCATAGGGATCAATGGGGCCTTGGATCGATGGGGCCATAGGGATCAATGGGGCCATAGGGATCAAAGGAGCCATAGGAATCAATGGGGCCATAGGGATCAATAGGGCCATAGGGATCGATGGGGCCATATGGATCAATGGGGCCATAGGGATCAAAGGGGCCATACTAATCAATGGGGCCATAGGTATCAATAGGGCCATAGGGATCAATGGGGCCATAGGGATCAATGGGGCCATAGAACTAAATGGGGCCATAGGGATCAGTGGGGCCATAGGGATCGATGGGGCCATAGGGATCGATGGGGCCATAGGAATCAGTAGGGCCATAGGGACCAATGGAGCCTTTGAACTCATTGGGGCCATAGAGATCTCTGGTGCCTTAGGGTTCAATGGCGCCATAGAACTCAATGGGACCCTAGAACTCAACGGGACCAGAGAACGCAAAGGGGCCATAGGGAGCAATGTGGCCATAGGGATCGATGGGGTTGTAGCGATCAATGGGGCCGTAGGGATCAATGGGGCCATAGGGATCGATGGGGCCGTAGGAATCAATGGGGCCATAGGGATCAATTGGGCCATAGGGATCAATGGAGCCATAGAACTCAAAGGGACCATAAAATTTACTGGGACCATAGAACTCACTGGGGCCATAGGAATCAATGGGGCCGTAGGGATCAATGAAGCTTAGGGATCAATGGGGCCATAGGGATCAATGGGGCCATAGGGATCGATGGGGCCATAGGGATCAATGGGGCTACAGGAATCAATGGGGCCATAGGAATCACTGGGACCATAGGGATCGATGTGTCCATAGAAATCAATGGGGCCATAGGAATCAATGGGATCATGGGGATTAAATGGGCCATAGGGATCAATGTGGCCATAGTCATCAATGGGGCCATAGGGATCAAAAGGGGCACAGTGATCAATGGGACCATTGGAATCAATAAGGCCATAGGGATCAATGGGGCCATAGGAATCAATAGGGCCATAGGGATCAATGGGACTACAGGAATCAATGTGGCCATAGGACTCAAAGGGGCCATAGGAATCAATGGGGCCATAGGAATCAATGGAGCCATAGAACTCAATGGGGCCATGGAACTCAAAGGGGCCATAGGGATCAATGGGACCATAGGGATCAATGGGACCACAGGGTTCAATTGGGCCATAGAACTCAAAGGGGCCATAGAACTCAATGGGACCATTGAACTCAATGGGGCCGTAGGGATCAATGAGGCCATAGGAATCAACGGGGTCATAGGGATCGATGAGCCATAGGGATCAATGGGACCCTAGGAATCAATGGGGCCATAGGAATCAATAGAGCCATAGAACTCAATGGGTCCATAGAACTCAATGTGGCCATAGAACTCAATAGGGCCATAGAATTCAATGGGGCCAAAGGGATCAATGGGACCATAGGAATCAATGGGGCCATAGGAATCAATGGGGTCTTAGGGATTAATATGGCCATAGAACTCAATGGGGCCATAGAACTTAAAGTGGCCATACAACTCAATGGGACCATAGAACTCAAAGTGGCCATAGAACTCAATGGGGCCATAGAACTCAGTGGGGCCACAGGGATCAATGTGACCATAGGAATCATTGGGGCCATAGGAATCAATGGGGCCTTAGGGATTAATGGGGCCAAAGAACTCAATGGGGCCATAAGGATCGATGGGGCCATAGGAATCAATGGGACCATAGGAATCAATGGGGCCATAGTAATCAATGAAGCCATAGGGATCAATGGGACCATAGGAATCAAAGGGGTCTTAGGGATCAATGGGGCCACAGCGATCAATGGGACCAAAGGAATCAATGGGGCCATAGAACTCAATGGGGCCATAGGAATCAATGGGGCCATAAAACTCAATGGGGCCATTTGAATCAATGGGGCCATAGCGATCAATGGGGCCATAGAACTCAAAGGGGTCATAGAACTCAATGGGGCAATAGGGATCAATGGGGCCATAGGGATCAATGGAGCCAAAGAACTCAAATGAGCCATAGAACTCAATTGGGCCATAGGAATCAAAGGGGCCATAGGAACCAAGGGGTACTTAGGAATCAATGGGGCCATAGGAAACAAATAGGCTATAGAACTCAATGGGGCCGTAGGGATCATTCCGGCCATACAACTCAAAGGGGACATAGGGAACAATGGGGCCATAGGGATCAATGGGGCCATAGAACTCATTGTGGCAGTAGGAATCAATGAGGTCATAGATCTCACTCAATGGGGCCATAGCAATCAATGGGGCCATAGAACTCAATGGGGCCATAGAAGTCAAAGGGGCCATACGAATCAATGGGGCCATAGGGATCAATTGGACCGTAGGAATCAATGCAGCCATAGAACTTAATGGGGCCATAGGGATCGATGGGGCCATAGGGATCGATGGGGCCATAGGGATCGATGGGGCCATAGGGATCAATGGGGCCGTAGGGATCAATGGGGCCATAGGAATCATTGGGGTCGTAGGGATCAATGGGGCCATAGGGATCAATGGGGCCATAGGGATCAATGGGGCCATAGGAATCATTGGGGTCGTAGGGATAAATGGGGCCTTAGGAATCAATGGGGACATAGGGATCAATGGGGCTATAGAACTCAAAGGGGCCATAGGAGTCAGTGGGGCCATTAAACTCAGAGCAGCCATAGGGATCAAAGGGACCATAGGAATCAATGGGGCTAAAGGAATCAGTGGGGCCATAGGGATCAATGGGGCCATAGAACTAAATGGGGCCATAGGGATCAGTGGGGCCATAGGGATCGATGGGGCCATCGGGATCGATGGGGCCATAGGGATCAATGGGGCCATAGGGATCAATGGGGCCTTGGATCGATGGGGCCATAGGGATCAATGGGGCCATAGGGATCAAAGGAGCCATAGGAATCAATGGGGCCATAGGGATCAATAGGGCCATAGGGATCGATGGGGCCATATGGATCAATGGGGCCATAGGGATCAAAGGGGCCATACTAATCAATGGGGCCATAGGTATCAATAGGGCCATAGGGATCAATGGGGCCATAGGGATCAATGGGGCCATAGAACTAAATGGGGCCATAGGGATCAGTGGGGCCATAGGGATCGATGGGGCCATAGGGATCGATGGGGCCATAGGAATCAGTAGGGCCATAGGGACCAATGGAGCCTTTGAACTCATTGGGGCCATAGAGATCTCTGGTGCCTTAGGGTTCAATGGCGCCATAGAACTCAATGGGACCCTAGAACTCAACGGGACCAGAGAACGCAAAGGGGCCATAGGGAGCAATGTGGCCATAGGGATCGATGGGGTTGTAGCGATCAATGGGGCCGTAGGGATCAATGGGGCCATAGGGATCGATGGGGCCGTAGGAATCAATGGGGCCATAGGGATCAATTGGGCCATAGGGATCAATGGAGCCATAGAACTCAAAGGGACCATAAAATTTACTGGGACCATAGAACTCACTGGGGCCATAGGAATCAATGGGGCCGTAGGGATCAATGAAGCTTAGGGATCAATGGGGCCATAGGGATCAATGGGGCCATAGGGATCGATGGGGCCATAGGGATCAATGGGGCTACAGGAATCAATGGGGCCATAGGAATCACTGGGACCATAGGGATCGATGTGTCCATAGAAATCAATGGGGCCATAGGAATCAATGGGATCATGGGGATTAAATGGGCCATAGGGATCAATGTGGCCATAGTCATCAATGGGGCCATAGGGATCAAAAGGGGCACAGTGATCAATGGGACCATTGGAATCAATAAGGCCATAGGGATCAATGGGGCCATAGGAATCAATAGGGCCATAGGGATCAATGGGACTACAGGAATCAATGTGGCCATAGGACTCAAAGGGGCCATAGGAATCAATGGGGCCATAGGAATCAATGGAGCCATAGAACTCAATGGGGCCATGGAACTCAAAGGGGCCATAGGGATCAATGGGACCATAGGGATCAATGGGACCACAGGGTTCAATTGGGCCATAGAACTCAAAGGGGCCATAGAACTCAATGGGACCATTGAACTCAATGGGGCCGTAGGGATCAATGAGGCCATAGGAATCAACGGGGTCATAGGGATCGATGAGCCATAGGGATCAATGGGACCCTAGGAATCAATGGGGCCATAGGAATCAATAGAGCCATAGAACTCAATGGGTCCATAGAACTCAATGTGGCCATAGAACTCAATAGGGCCATAGAATTCAATGGGGCCAAAGGGATCAATGGGACCATAGGAATCAATGGGGCCATAGGAATCAATGGGGTCTTAGGGATTAATATGGCCATAGAACTCAATGGGGCCATAGAACTTAAAGTGGCCATACAACTCAATGGGACCATAGAACTCAAAGTGGCCATAGAACTCAATGGGGCCATAGAACTCAGTGGGGCCACAGGGATCAATGTGACCATAGGAATCATTGGGGCCATAGGAATCAATGGGGCCTTAGGGATTAATGGGGCCAAAGAACTCAATGGGGCCATAAGGATCGATGGGGCCATAGGAATCAATGGGACCATAGGAATCAATGGGGCCATAGTAATCAATGAAGCCATAGGGATCAATGGGACCATAGGAATCAAAGGGGTCTTAGGGATCAATGGGGCCACAGCGATCAATGGGACCAAAGGAATCAATGGGGCCATAGAACTCAATGGGGCCATAGGAATCAATGGGGCCATAAAACTCAATGGGGCCATTTGAATCAATGGGGCCATAGCGATCAATGGGGCCATAGAACTCAAAGGGGTCATAGAACTCAATGGGGCAATAGGGATCAATGGGGCCATAGGGATCAATGGAGCCAAAGAACTCAAATGAGCCATAGAACTCAATGGGGCCATAGGGATCTATGGGGCCATAGGGATCAAATGGGCCACAGAACTCAATGGGGCCTTTAGGAATCAATGGGGACATAGGAATCAAAGGGGCCATAGGAATCAGTGGGGCCACAGAACTCAGTGGGGCCATAGGGATCAATGTGGCCATAAGAATCAATGGGACCATAGGGATCATTAGGGCCATAGGAATCAATGGGGCTGTAGTCATCAATGGGACCATAGGAATCAATGGAGCCATAGGAATCAATAGAGGCATAGAACACAATGGGGCCATAGAACTCTATAGGGCCATAAGGAACAATGAATAAATGGGGCCATAGGAATCATTGGGGCCATCGTCATCAATGGGGCCATATGGATTAATGGGGCCACAGGGATCAATGGGGCCATAGAACTCAATGGGGCCATAGAACTCAAAGGGGCCTTAGAGATCAATGGGACCTTAGGAATCAATGGGGCCATAGAACTCTATAGGGCCATAGGAATCAGTGAAGCCATAGGAATCAACGGGGCCATAGAACTCAATTGGGCCATAGGGATCAATGGGACGATAGGAATCAATGGGTCCATCGGGATCGATTGGACCATAGGGATCAAAGGGGCCTTAGGAATCAAAGGGGCCATAGGGATCAATGGGGCCATAGAACTGAATGGGGCCATAGGGATCAATGGGACCGTAGGAATCAATGGGGCCATAGCGATCAGTGGGGCTATAGGAATCAAGAAGGCCATAGGGATCAATGGGGCCATAGGGATCAAAGGGGTCATAGGAATCAATGGGGCCATAGGAATCAATGGGGCCATAGGAATCTATAGAGCCGTAGAACTCAATGGGGCCATGGAACTCAATAGGGCCATAGGGATCATTGAGGCCATAGGAATCAGTGGGACCCTAGAACTCAGTGGGGCCATAGGGATCAATGGGATCATAGGAATCAATGGGGCCATAGGAATCAATGGGGCCATAGTCTTCAATGGGACGATAGGAATCAATGCGGCCAAAGGAATCAATGGAGCCATAGAACTCAATGGGGCTATAGAACTCAATGTGGCCATAGGGATCAATGGGACCTTAGGAATCTATGGGGCCATAGGAATCAATGGGGCCTTAGGGATCAATAGGGCCTTCGGGATCAATGGGGCCATAGGGAACAATGCGGCCATGGAACTAAATGGTGCCATAGGGATCAGTGAGGCCATAGGGATCGATGGGGCCATAGGGATCTATGGGGCCATAGGGATCAATGGGGCCATAGAACTAAACGGGGCCATAGGGATCAGTGGGGCCATAGGGATCAATAGGGCCATAGGGATCAATAGGGTCATAGGGATCAATGGGGCAATAGGGATCAATGGGGCCATAGGTATCAATGGGGCCATAGAACTAAATGGGGCCATAGGGATCAGTGGGGCCATTGGGATCGATGGGGCCATAGGGACCAAAGGGGCCTTAGGAATCAATGGGGCCATAGGGATCAATGGGGCCATAGAACTCAATGGTGCCATAGGGATCAATGGGACTGTAGGAATCAATAGGGCCATAGGGAGCAATGGAGCCATTGAACTCATTGGGGCCATAGAGATCGATGGTGCCTTAGGGATCAATGGAGCCATAGAACTCAATGGGACCATAGAACTCAATGGGACCATAGAACTAAATGGGGCCATAGGAATCAGTGGGGCCATAGGGATTAATGGGGCCATAGAACTAAATGGGGCCATAGGGATCAATGGGGCCATAGGGATCAATGGAGCCAAAGAACTCAATGGAGACAAAACACTCAAAGGATCCATAGAACTCAATGGGGCCAAAGGGATCAATGGGGAAATAGGGATCAATTGGGCCACAGCAATCAATGGGACCATAGGAATTAAAGGGGCTATAGGAATCAATGGGGCCATAGGGATTAATAGGGCCATAGAGATCGATGGGGCCATAGGGATCAATGGGGCCATAGAACTGAATGGGGCCATAAGTATCAATGGGGCCATAGAACTCAATGCGGCCATAGGGATCAATGGAGCCTTAGAACTCAATGGGACCATAGAGTTCAATGGGACCATAGATCTCAACGGGCCCATAGGAATCAATGGGGCCGTAGGGATCAATGGGGCCATAGAAATCGATGGGGCCGTAGGAATCAATGGGGCCCTAGGGATCAATGGGGCCATAGGGATCAATGGAGCCATAGAACTCAGAGGGACCATAGAATTCAATGGGAACTTTGAACTCAATGGGGCCATAGGAATCAATGGGGCCGTAGGGATCAATGGGGCTTAGGGATCAATGGGGCCATAGGAATCAATGGGGCCATAGGGACTGATGGGTCCATAGGGATCAATGGGGCAACAGGAATCGATGGGGCCTTAGGAATCACTGGGAGCATGGGGATCGATGTGTCCATAGCAATCAATGGGGCCATAGGAATCAATGGGATCATGGCGATTAAACGGGCCACAGGGATCAATGGGGCCATAGTCACCATTGGGGCCATAGGGATCAAAAGGGCCAGAGTGATCAATGGGACCATTGGAATCAATAAGGCCATAGGGATCAATGGGGCCATAGAACTCAATGTGGCCGTAGGAATCAATGGGGCCATAGGGATCAATTGGGTCATAGATCTCAATGGGGCCATAGGAATCAATGGGGCCATAGGGATCAAAGGGGCCACAGGAATCAATGGGGCCATAGGAATCATTGGGGCCATAGATTGCAATGGGTCCATTTTGATCAATGGAGCCATAGGAATCAATGGGGCCATATGGATCAATGGGGACGTAGAACTCAATGGGGCCATAGGGATCAATGGGGTCATAGGAATCAATGAGTCCATAGAACTCAAAGGGGCCATAGAACTCAATGGGGCCATAGGGATCAATGGGAATATAGGGATCGATGGGGCCATAGGGATCAAAGGGGCCATAGGTATCAATGGGGCCATAGAACTAAATGAGGCCATAGGGATCAGTGGGGCCATTGGGATCGATGGGGCCATAGGGACCAAAGGGGCCTTAGGAATCAATGGGGCCATAGGGATCAATGGGGCCGTAGAACTCAATGGTGCCATAGGGATCAATGGGACTGTAGGAATCAATAGGGCCATAGGGAGCAATGGAGCCATTGAACTCATTGGGGCCATAGAGATCGATGGTGCCTTAGGGATCAATGTAGCCAAAGAACTCAATGGAGACAAAAAACTCAAAGGATCCATAGAACTCAATGGGGCCAAAGGGATCAATGGGGAAATAGGGATCAATTGGGCCACAGCAATCAATGGGACCATAGGAATCAATGGGGCCATAGAACACAATGGGGCCTTAGGGATCAATGGGACCATAGGAATCAAAGGGGCTATAGGAATCAATGGGGCCATAGGGATTAATAGGGCCATAGAGATCGATGGGGCCATAGGGATCAATGGGGCCATAGAACTAAATGGGGCCATAGGGATCAGTGTGGCCATAGGGATCGATGGGTCCATAGGGATCAAAGGGGCCTTAGGAATCAATGGGGCCATAGGGATCAATGGGGCCATAGAACTGAATGGGGCCATAAGTATCAATGGGGCCATAGAACTCAATGCGGCCATAGGGATCAATGGAGCCTTAGAACTCAATGGGACCATAGAGTTCAATGGGACCATAGATCTCAACGGGCCCATAGGAATCAATGGGGCCGTAGGGATCAATGGGGCCATAGAAATCGATGGGGCCGTAGGAATCAATGGGGCCCTAGGGATCAATGGGGCCATAGGGATCAATGGAGCCATAGAACTCAGAGGGACCATAGAATTCAATGGGAACTTTGAACTCAATGGGGCCATAGGAATCAATGGGGCCGTAGGGATCAATGGGGCTTAGGGATCAATGGGGCCATAGGAATCAATGGGGCCATAGGGACTGATGGGGCCATAGGGATCAATGGGGCAACAGGAATCGATGGGGCCTTAGGAATCACTGGGAGCATGGGGATCGATGTGTCCATAGCAATCAATGGGGCCATAGGAATTAATGGGATCATGGGGATTAAACGGGCCATAGGGATCAATGGGGCCATAGTCATCATTGGGGCCATAGGGATCAAAAGGGCCAGAGTGATCAATGGGACCATTGGAATCAATAAGGCCATAGGGATCAATGGGGCCATAGAACTCAATGTGGCCGTAGGAATCAATGGGGCCATAGGGATCAATTGGGCCATAGATCTCAATGGGGCCATAGGAATCAATGGGGCCATAGGGATCAATGGGGCCACAGGAATCAATGGGGCCATAGGAATCATTGGGGCCATAGATTGCAATGGGTCCATTTTGATCAATGGAGCCATAAGAATCAATGGGGCCATAGGGATCAATGGGGTCATAGGAATCAATGAGTCCATAGAACTCAAAGGGGCCATAGAACTCAATGGGGCCATAGGGATCAATGGGAATATAGGGATCGATGGGGCCATAGGAATCAATGGGGCCATAGGGATCAATGGGGCCAGAGGAATCAATGGGGCCACAGGAATCAATGGGACCATAGGAATCAATGGGGCCATCGGGATCAATGGAGCCATAGGAATCAATGGGGCCATAGAACTCAATGGGGTCATAGGGATGAGTGGTGCCAAAGGGATCAATGGGGCCATAGGGACCAAAGGGGCCTTAGGAATCAATGGGGCCATAGGGATCAATGGGGCCATAGAACTCAATGGTGCCATAGGGATCAATGGGACTGTAGGAATCAATAGGGCCATAGGGAGCAATGGAGCCATTGAACTCATTGGGGCCATAGAGATCGATGGTGCCTTAGGGATCAATGGAGCCATAGAACTCAATGGGACCATAGAACTCAATGGGACCATAGAACTAAATGGGGCCATAGGAATCAGTGGGGCCATAGGGATTAATGGGGCCATAGAACTAAATGGGGCCATAGGGATCAATGGGGCCATAGGGATCAATGGAGCCAAAGAACTCAATGGAGACAAAACACTCAAAGGATCCATAGAACTCAATGGGGCCAAAGGGATCAATGGGGAAATAGGGATCAATTGGGCCACAGCAATCAATGGGACCATAGGAATCAATGGGGCCATAGAACACAATGGGGGCTTAGGGATCAATGGGACCATAGAAATCAAAGGGGCTATAGGAATCAATGGGGCCATAGGGATTAATAGGGCCATAGAGATCGATGGGGCCATAGGGATCAATGGGGCCATAGAACTGAATGGGGCCATAAGTATCAATGGGGCCATAGAACTCAATGCGGCCATAGGGATCAATGGAGCCTTAGAACTCAATGGGACCATAGAGTTCAATGGGACCATAGATCTCAACGGGCCCATAGGAATCAATGGGGCCGTAGGGATCAATGGGGCCATAGAAATCGATGGGGCCGTAGGAATCAATGGGGCCCTAGGGATCAATGGGGCCATAGGGATCAATGGAGCCATAGAACTCAGAGGGACCATAGAATTCAATGGGAACTTTGAACTCAATGGGGCCATAGGAATCAATGGGGCCGTAGGGATCAATGGGGCTTAGGGATCAATGGGGCCATAGGAATCAATGGGGCCATAGGGACTGATGGGGCCATAGGGATCAATGGGGCAACAGGAATCGATGGGGCCTTAGGAATCACTGGGAGCATGGGGATCGATGTGTCCATAGCAATCAATGGGGCCATAGGAATTAATGGGATCATGGGGATTAAACGGGCCATAGGGATCAATGGGGCCATAGTCATCATTGGGGCCATAGGGATCAAAAGGGCCAGAGTGATCAATGGGACCATTGGAATCAATAAGGCCATAGGGATCAATGGGGCCATAGAACTCAATGTGGCCGTAGGAATCAATGGGGCCATAGGGATCAATTGGGCCATAGATCTCAATGGGGCCATAGGAATCAATGGGGCCATAGGGATCAATGGGGCCACAGGAATCAATGGGGCCATAGGAATCATTGGGGCCATAGATTGCAATGGGTCCATTTTGATCAATGGAGCCATAAGAATCAATGGGGCCATAGGGATCAATGGGGTCATAGGAATCAATGAGTCCATAGAACTCAAAGGGGCCATAGAACTCAATGGGGCCATAGGGATCAATGGGAATATAGGGATCGATGGGGCCATAGGAATCAATGGGGCCATAGGGATCAATGGGGCCAGAGGAATCAATGGGGCCACAGGAATCAATGGGACCATAGGAATCAATGGGGCCATCGGGATCAATGGAGCCATAGGAATCAATGGGGCCATAGAACTCAATGGGGTCATAGGGATGAGTGGTGCCAAAGGAATCAATGGGGCCATAGGGATCAATGGGGCAATAGGGATCGAGTGGGCCATAGGAATCAATGGGGCCATAGGAATCAATGGGGCCTTAGAACTCAATGGGGCCATATGGGTCAATGGGACCATAGGAATCAATGGGACCATAGGAATCAGTGGGGCCATAGGAATCAGTGGGGCCATAGAACTCAGTGGGGCAATAGGGATCTATGGGGCCATAGGAATCTATGGGGCCATAGGGATCAATGCGGCCATAGGAATCAATGGGGCCATAGGGATCAATGGGGACATGGGGATCAATGGGGCCACAGGAATCAATGAGGCCATAGGAATCATTGGGGCCATAGATTGCAATGGGGCCATTGGGATCAATGGAGCCATAGGAATCAATGCGGCCATATGGATCAATGGGGCCACAGGAATCAATGGGGCCATAGGAATCAATGGGGCCATAGGAATCAATGAGGCCAAGGAACTCAATTGGGCCATATGAATCAGTGGGGCCATAGAACTCAATGGGGTCATAGGGAACGATGGGGCCATAGGGTTCGATGGGGCCATAGAACTCAATGGGGCCATAGGGATCAATGGGACCATAGAACTCAATGGGGCCTTAGGGATCCATGGGACCATAGGAATCAATGGGACCAGAGGAATCAAAGGGGCCATAGGAATCAATGGGGCCATAGGAATCAATGGGACCATAATAATCAATGTGGCCAGAGGAATCAATGGGGCCATAGGGATTAATGGTGTCATAGAACTCAAAGGAGCCATAGGGATCAATGGGACCATAGGTATCAATGAGGCCAGAGGAATCAATGGGGCCATAGGGATCAATGGTGTCATAGAACTCAATGGAGCCATAGGGATCAATGGGACCATAGGAATCAATGAGGCCATAGGAATCTGTGAGACCATAGGGATCATTGGTGCCATAGGAATCAGTGGGGCCATAGGGATCAATGGGGCCATAGGAATCAAAGGGGCCATGGGGATCAATGGGTCCATAAGAATCAAAGGAGCCATAGAACTCAAAGGGGCCATAGAACTCAAAGGGGCCATAGGGATCAATGGAGCCAAAGGAATCACTGGGGCCTTAGGGATCAATGGAGCCATAGGAATCAATGGAGCCATAGAACTCAATGTGGCCTTAGGGATCAATGGGACCATAAAAATCAATGGGGCCATAGGAATCAGTGGGACCATCGGGATCAATGGGGCCACAGGAATCAATGGGACCATAAGAATCAATGGGGCCATAGGAATCAATGGGGCTATAGGGATCAATGGGGCCATAGAAATAAATGGGACCGTAGGAACAGGTTAACAGGTTAACAGGTTAACAGCTTAACAGGTTGAAGATCTGCTTAGCATGGTGATAGAACTGAAAGAGAATGTTGAGAGACTGAGGGCCATCAGGGACTGCGAGAGGGAGATTGACTGGTGGAGTAGCTCCCTCAAGTGCCAGAGAGAAAAGCACCCAGGTGATCCCCCGTATTTGGTGGTGGACTCCCTGACCTGCCCCCGTCAGGTTGAGGGGGGGTATCTGAGGGATGGGGAGGGCTGGCAGAGAGTCCCAGCTCGGTACTGTAGGCGATCTCCCCCTCTGCCTACATCGTCTCCTTAAGTCCCTCTAAACAATAGGTTTGCAGTGTTGGATGTTGAAGGTGAAATAAGGGGGGAGGAGCGGGAAGATTCTCCCAAGAAGTCACCAATGGCAAGGCAGTCGACTCCATGCATTGAGACTGCAGCTGCCAAGAAGGAAAGAAAGGTGATCGTGGAGGGTGGCTCCCTTCTCAGGGGTACTGAGGGCCCCATTTGCAGACCAGACCCGTGCCGTAGGGAAGTGTGCTGTCTCCCTGGGGCCCGGGTTAGAGACATAACTAGAAGACTCCCAGATCTGATTCACCCCAATGACTACTATCTGTTGCTCATAGTTCAAGCAGATAGCAGTGAAATAACTCAAAGAAGCCTAAGAACTATGAAAAGAGATTTCAGGGGTCTAGGACGATTAGTTCAAGGTGTGGGAGCACAAGTGGTATTTGCTTCCATACCTTCTGGGGCAGCAAAGGACACGGAATGGGCTAGGAAAACACAAGTGATGAATAATTGGCTGAGAGGCTGGTGTAGAGACAGACACTTTGGGTTTTTTGACCACGGGGCAGTTTACTCAGCTCCTGGCCTGTTATCCGCTGATGGAATACACCTGTCCCAAAGGGGGAAACGAATTCTAGCCCAGGAGCTAGCTGGATTAATTGAGAGAGCTTTAAACTAGCTGTGATGGGGGTAGGGGATATAACAGGGCTCCCCAGGGAAGAGCCCAGGGGGGCTGTGCTGGAACAAAGGGTGAGGCAAGTGTCTCAGCTGAAGTGCATATACACCAACGCACGCAGCATGGGCAATAAACAAGAAGAGCTTGAAACCATTGTAAGGCAGGCAAACTATGACCTTGTTGCTATTACGGAAACATGGTGGGACCCCTCCCATGACTGGAGGACTGGGATGGATGGTTACAAGCTCTTCAGAAGGGATAGGCGGGGAAGAAAGGGTGGTGGCATAGCTCTCTATATCAAAGAGTGTCTTGATGTTGAAGGGCTTGAGGTTGGAAACGACCAAGTGGAGTGTCTGTGGGTAAGGATCAGGGGGATGGTCTGTAGGAGTGACATCGTGGTGGGGCTCTGTTATAGACCGCCTAGCCAAGATGAAGAGATAGATGAGGTGTTCTACAAGCAACTAGGAGATGTTGCACGATGGCCAGCACTAGTTCTCATGGGGGACTTCAACTTCCCTGATATATGCTGGAAATACAATACCGCGCAGAGGAAGCAGTCCTTGAGATTTCTGGAGTGTGTGGAAGATAGCTTCCTGACACAGCTGGTGCAGGAACCTACCAGGGGAAGTGCCCTGCTAGACCTGCTCTTCACTAACAGAGATGGACTAGTAGGAGATGTGAAGGTTGGGGATCGTCTTGGCCAGAGTGACCATGAAATGGTAGAGTTTGCTATTCTTGGTGACATCAAGAGGGTGACTAGCAAAACTGCTGCCTTGGACTTCCGGAGGGCAGACTTTGACCTGTTCAGGACGCTTGTTGCAAGGGTCCCTTGGGACTCGCTCCTGTGGGGTAAAGGGGTCCAGGAAACCTGGGCCCTCCTCAAGATGGAAATCTTAAAGGCACAGGGCAGGCTGTCCCTGAGTACCGTAAGTCAAGCTGGAGGGGAAAAAGACCAGTGTGGATGAACCGAGATCTTTTGTTGAGACTCCGGGAGAAAAAGAGAGTCTATGTCCTCTGGAAGATGGGACAGGCTACTTGGGGAGACTACAGGGAACTTGCCAAGATTTGCAGGCAGGAAGTTAGAAATGCAAAAGCCCAGCTTGAACTGAGACTGGCTACTGCAGTAAAGGAGAACAAAAAATCCTTTTATAAATATATTAACAGTAAAAGAAGAACTAAGGAGAATTTCCCTCCTTTACTTGATGCGGCAGGGAATGTAACCACAGAGGATAAGGAAAAGGCTGAGGTTCTCAATGCCTTCTTCACGTCTGTCTTTAATAGACAGACCAGTTATCCTCAGGATACTCCTCGCCCTGACCTGGAAGTCTGGGACGAAGCGCATCATACACCCCCTGTGATCCCAGCAGAGACAGTCAGAGACCTGCTCCTCCATCTGAACTGCCACAAGTCCATGGGGCCAGATGGGATCCACCCAAGGGTGCTGAGGGAGCTGGCAGAGGTGATTGCCAAGCCGCTTTCTGCCATCTATCAGCATTCCTGGTCATCTGGAGAGGTCCCGCAAGATTGGAGGCTTGCCGATGTGACTCCCATCTACAAGAAAAGCCGTAAGGAAGATCCGGGGACCTACAGGCCTGTCAGCCTGACCTCGGTATCAGGGAAAGTTATGGAGCAATTGATCTTGAGGGAGATCACACGGCATGTGCATGGCAATCAGGGGATCAGACCCAGCCAGCACGGGTTCACAAAGGGCAGGTCGTGCTTGTCCAACCTCATCTCCTTCTAAGACTGGGTGACCAGACTGGTAGATGAGGGAAAGGCTGTTGATGTAGTCTACCTGGACTTCAGCAAAGCCTTTGACACGGTCTCCCACAGTATTCTCCTGCAGAAGCTGGCAGCCCATGGTGTGGACAGGTTCACTCTTCTCTGGGTTGAGAATTGGCTAGAGGGCCGTGCCCAGCGGGTAGTGGTTAATGGAGTCAAGTCCAGCTGGCGTCCTGTCACGAGTGGTGTCCCCCAAGGGTCGGTATTGGGGCCCATCTTGTTTAATATCTTTATTGATGACCTGGATGAGGGGATTGAGTGTACCCTCAGTAAGTTTGCGGATGACACCAAGTTGGGAGGATGTGTTGATCTGTCTGAGGGTAGGGAGGCCCTTCAGCGGGATCTGGATAGGCTAGACAGTTGGGCTGAGGTCAATGGGATGAGGTTCAATAAGGCCAAGTGCCGGGTCCTGCACTTTGGCCACAATAACCCCATGCAATGCTATAGGCTTGGGGCAGAATGGCTTGAGGAGTGTACAGAGGAAAAGGACCTGGGGGTGTTGGTTGATGCTCGGCTCAGTATGAGCCGGCAGTGTGCCCAGGTGGCCAAGAAGGCCAATGGCATCCTGGCCTGTATTAGGAATAATGTGGCCAGCAGGAGCAGGGAGGCGATCATCCCCCTGTACTCAGCTCTGGTGCGGCCGCACCTCGAGTACTGTGTTCAGTTTTGGGCCCCTCACTACAAGAGAGACATCGAGGCCCTGGAGCGTGTTCAGAGAAGGGCAACAAAACTGGTGAGGGGTCTGGAGCACAGGTCTTACGATGAGCGGCTGAGGGAGCTGGGATTGTTTAGTTTGGGGAAAAGGAGGCTCAGAGGAGACCTCATCGCACTCTACCACTTCCTGAAGGGAGGCTGTGGTGAGGAGGGGGTCAGCCTCTTCTCCCAGGTAACAAATGACAGGACGAGAGGGAATGGCCACAAGTTGTGCCGGGGAAGATTTAGATTAGACTTGAGGAAAAATTTTTTCTCTGAAGGAGTGGTCCGGCACTGGAATGGCCTGCCTAGGGAGGTGGTTGAGGCACCGTCCCTAGCGCTGTTCAAGAAGCGTTTAGATGAGGTGCTGAGGGACTTGATTTAGTATCTTGGTGGGAAGGGATGGTGGTGTGAGGATGGTTGGACTAGATGATCTTGTAGGTCCTTTCCAACCTAATGTATCTATGAATCTATGAATCAATGGGGCCATAGAAATCAATGGGGCCATAGGGATCGATGGGGCCATAGGGATCAATGGGGCCATAGGGATCGATGGGGCCATAGGAATCAATGGGGCCATAGGGATCAATGGGGACATAAAGATCAATGGGGCCATAGGGATAGATGGGGCCATAGAACTCAATGGGGCCATAGGGATCAATGGTGCCATAGGAATCAGTGGAGCCATATAACTCAATGGGGCCATAGGGATCAAAGGTACCATAGGAATCAATGGGGCCATAGAACTCAAAGGGGCCATAGGAATCAATGAAGCCATAGGAATCAATGGGGCCATAGGAATCAATGAGGCCATAGAACTCAAAGGGGCCATAGGGATTAATGGGACCATAGGAATCAATGGGGCCATAGGAATCAGTGGGGCCTTAGGGATCAATGGGGCCATTGGGATCAATGGGGCCATAGGGATCAATGGAGCCATAGGGATCAATGGGGCCATAGGAACCAATGGGGCCATAGAGATCAGTGGGGCCATAGAACTCAAAGGCTTTATAGGGATCAATGGGGCCATAGGGATCAATTGGGCCATAGAACTCAATGGGCTACAGAACTCAAAGGGGCCATAGGAATCAATGGGGCCATAGGAATCAGTGGGGCCATAGGAATCAATGGGGCCATAGGGATCAATGGGGCCATAGGGATCAATGGGACCATAGGAATCAATGGTGCCATAGGGATCGATGGGGCCATAGGAATCAATGGGGCCATCTGGATCAGTGGGACCATAGGAATCAATGGGCCCTAGGAATCAATGGGCCCTAGGGATCAATGGGGCTATATGGATCACTGGGGCCACAGCAATCAATGGGGCCACAGGAATCAATGGGGCCATTGGGATCAATGGGGCCACTGCGATCAATGGAGCCATAGGGACCAATGGGGCCACAGGAATCAATGGGGCCATAGGAATCAATGGGGCCATAGGAATCAATAAGGACATAGGAATTTATGGGGCCATAGGGATCAATGGGGCCATAGTGATCAATGGGGCCATAGGGCTCAATGGGGCCACAGGAATCAATGGGGCCAAAGGAATCAATGGGACCATAGGGATCATTGGGCCATAGGAATCAACGGGGCCATAGGGATCAATGGGGGCATAGAGCTCAATGGGGACATAGGAATAAATGGGGCCAGAGGGATCAATGGGGCCATAGGATAAAATGGGAACATAGGGATCAATGGGGCTATAGGAATCAGTGGGGCCTTAGAACTCAGTGGGGCCAAACGGATCGATGGGGCCATAGGGATCAACGGAGCCATAGGAATCAATGGGGCCACAGGGATCAATGGGGCCACAGAGATCAATGGGGCCATAGGGATCAATGGGGCCATAGGAATCAATGGGACCATAGGAATCAATGGGACCATAGAACTCAAAGGGGCCATAGGAATAAATGAAACCATAGGAATCAATGGGGCCTTAGGGATCAATGGGGCCATAGGGATCAATGGGGCCATAGGAATCAATAGGGCCACTGCGATCAATGGGGCCTTAGAGATCGATGGGACAATAGGAATAGATGGGGCCATAGGGATCAATGGGACCATAGGAATCAATGGGGCCATAGGGATCGATGGGGCCATAGGGATCAATGGGGACACAGTGATCAATGGGGCCATAGGGATCAATGGGGCCACCGCAATCATTGTTTCCATAGGAATCAATGAAGCAATAGAACTCAATGGGGCCATAGAACTCAATGGGGCCATAGAGATCAATGGGACCATAGGAATCAATGGGGCCATAGGAATCAGTGGGGCCATAGGAATCAATGGGGCCATAGAACTAAATGGGGCCATAGAACTCAATTTGGCCATAGGAATCAATGGGGCAATAGGAATTAATGGAGCCATAGAACTCAAAGGAGCCATAGGAATCAGTGTAGCCATAGTACTCAATGAGGCCATAGCAATCAATGGGACCATAGGAATCAATGGGGCCATAGGAATCAGTTGGGCCATAGGAATCAATGGGGCGTATAACTCAATGGGGCCAGAGAACTCAATGGGGCCTGTCACGGTGTTATCCGTGACAGTAACCCAGGAGGGAACCGAGAAGGGTAAAAGAAAGGGAGAGGGAAAAAAAACTGCCGCGCGGCCGCCTAAGCAGAGGCTCACGCTCCAGGGGGAGGGGAAAACAGAGGGGATTAAGGGTCTGTAAAGATAAATACAACGGCACAATCTGAGAAGGCACGGTAACTTTACTAAATCTAATAAAATTGAACAATTGAGAGAGAGAGACAAATTTTCCAAACCAGAAAACTGGGAGCTTACGTTACACGTGCTGAACTCCTCACAGCCGCCCGGAGAGCGCGCCACCAAAAAGCGCGGGCCTGGTGTCTGGTGCGGAGCTCCGCCCCTCCCCTGCTCCCACAGCATTAACTCCTTAACGGCCTGCATGATGTTCTGATGTGGAATACCGGCATCAAAACCACAAAACCACAACATTCCACCCCTTATTCCACATCATCACATCATGCTTAACACATATCTATATAGAACCAAAAACAGTAATAACACAGATTACATACAAACATATCTATACATATACATATACACAGGGAATCACAGACTGCACTCCCCCAGCATCAGATTCCCTTGTGGTACACACTGGACATCCCCATTTTTATCCATTACCCACCAGGTGCACCCAGGTCCCTGTGCGAAAACTGTTCCACGGAGGGGTTTGCCCTTTCCAGAGGCTGGAAGGACCCACACTGCTTTTCCCAACATGCTCTTCACATGTACTACAGGGACCTTATGTCCCCCTGTAGGGAGCTGGATTGTGTAGGACCATCTCGGTTCACTGATCCCCTAGTGTTGACCAACCAGGTGGCTTCTGACAGATTTTTCTCCCAATGCTTAAATGTCCCGCCACCCAGTGGTCGCCTCCACCATGGTGAGCACATAACGCTTACCATTGCGAGATCGCGGCAAGGTGATATAATCAACCTGCCACGCCTCCCCATATTTATACTTCTGCCATCTCCCTTCCTGCCAGAGAGGTTTCATCCTCCTGGCCTGTTTAATTATGGCGCATGTATCACAGTCATGGGTAACCTGTGCGATGACATCCATAGTTAAGTCCACCCCTCGGTCTCTAGACCACTTATAGGTCGCATCCCTTCCTTGATGGCCCGAGGTCTCATGGGCCCACCGAGCTAAAAATAACTCTCCTTTGTTCTGCCACTTCAAGTCTATTTGAGACACTTCCAATTTCAGCAGCTTGATCTCTGCTGTAATTCTCTCACACGTTCTCGTAGTGCAGGGGTGGGTTTTTTATGCCACTTCTTCATGTCCTCTCCATTTTCTCGTAAGAAGCTCCACATGGACACACGCAACATGAAGTTACTGCTGTCATCTGCTCGAGCAGAGAGGCGGTTGCCTTTGATGGCTGAGACTTTTATCAGTTTGATCAGTTTCTCCATCAGATTCTTTTGATCATCCCTGTCTTCATCCGGTGTTTCAGACACTGACACAGGTCCCTCCCAGTTCATCAGTAAGGACAATTCCTCCAGTATCATTTTCAGTATCTTCTTTATGTCACTGACTTCTGCTACCGATGATACAGCTGCAATGGAAACGTGTGATGGTGGAAGTTGTTGTTCAAAGTTTTGAAGTGTAGTAACCACTTCGTGAAATGGGAGTCTTCTGTTTCGGCCCTCGAGTATATTGAATGTTGCTACCAGTGTACTTGCGTACCTTTCTGGTGCTGTTTTTGAGAGCTTCCGATATACATCAGCTTTACACTATGCTTTCTCAGGATCGCGGTCCTGGTGTGGATTGCTAGGGACAAAAGTAGGATCGTACAGCATCTCTACTACAGCCATTTCTCTCAAAAATTGGACGCCCTTCTCCACAGTATTCCATCTTTCCACCTTAGGCTCCAGATGGTCTTTGTAAGGAAACCTCTCCTTTACAGTTACTAGTACTCGTTCCCAGAGGGTAGCAACTCCACTCAGACATCTACTAATCCCTCTGTCGATAGCTGGGTCTCGAGCAATGCTTCCCAGTTGGCGGGCTTCGTTGCCATCTAGGGACACGCTGCTGGCACTGTTGTCCCAACACCGCAGCAACCAGGTGACAATAGGTTCATCTGAGCGCCGTACGAACTCCTTTCTTGAACCCTGGATTTCAGTCATCTTTAGGGGCCGACGAATAGTAGTAATGGTGATTTCTTCATTATCACTGTCCTCTCCATGTCTCACACTTTTCTTAGTGGCCTTTCTAGGTGGTGGTGGTGGTGGTGGTGGTGCTGAGGAGGGCCCCTCACCTGGATCTTCCTCTTCTTTCTCATCTCTGTCGTCTCCACGTTTCTCACCTTCCTTAGTGGCCTTTTTAGGTGGTGGTGGTGGTGGTGGTGCTGAGGAGGGCCCCTCACCTGGATCTTCCTCTTCTTTCTCATCTCTGTCGTCTCCACGTTTCTCACCTTCCTTAGTGGCCTTTTTAGGTGGTGGTGGTGGTGGTGGTGTTGGTGCTGAAGAGGGCCCCTCACCTGGATCTTCCTTTTTTTTCTCTGCTTCTTCTTCTTTCCGTTCTAGCCGAGAGGACACAAGTTTCCATTTCTGGCCTTCCACAGGGGCAACCGACACGGATGCTGGTGCTTCCTGTGACTGGTCAGGTTTAACCTCAAGGTTTTCATTTTTGTTCTGAACCTCGGTTTGGAAACCATTTCTCTCAAGAAATGAGATCTGCCTGAGTCACATGACTCCTGACCTAAACACTCACTGAATTTCTCAGAATCCCGCAGGTGCTCAAGATCAAAATCACATTGCACCGGGGGTCCCCACGCTTCTAATTTCTTCCCTAACTTTTCCCACCTTCCCTGCCATTCAACACCCTCTGGTTCTGAGGAAGGCTTCCTCCACTGGATGTAAAATACCATTGCACAGAGTACATTCAGGAAAACAGATAACACAGTTGCCAGGCTGACACATTGAAGATAGGTAAAAACCTGAAAAGAGTACCTGGAAACCAATCCAAATGCCGTATAATCTGTCATATTAGCCAGGCTGTTTAGGCGGGAGGGGGGTAACCCCATCAGTACACTAAAGCAGCTGTATGCAGATATGACTCCCATGCTGAACATGAGGGGCTTAAAAAGACGCCAACATGCTCTAAGGTACATGAAAACCCTTAGTCCACTCAGCACCAGTTTTACAGTGGAGTACAAAAACTGCATTGCCCGCATTCTCCACCAATAATGTGTCACGGTGTTATCCGTGACAGTAACCCAAGGGGGAACCGAGAAGGGAAAAAGAAAGGGAGAGGAAAAAAAAAAAAACAACAACTGCTGCACAGCCGCCTCAGCAGAGCTTCGCGCTCCAGGGGGAGGGGAAAACAGAGGGGATTAAGGGTCTGTAAAGATAAATACAACGGCACGATCTGAGAAGGCACGGTAACTTTACTAAATCTAATAAAATTGAACAATTGAGAGAGAGAGACAAAATTTCCAAACCAGAAAACTGGGAGCTTACGTCGCACGTGCTGAACTCCTCACAGCCGCCCGGAGAGCGCGCCACCAAAAAGCGCGGGCCTGGTGTCTGGTGCGGAGCTCCGCCCCTCCCATGCTCCCACAGCATTAACTCCTTAACGGCCTGCATGATGTTCTGATGTGGAATACCGGCATCAAAACCACAAAACCACAACAGTGTCCTGCTGCCGTCTGTGGCCATTGGACCTGGGAAGCAGCAGCCCGTTTTCAAACACAGATGAGAGGACAGGCCCACGGGGCAGTGAGGGGCAGCCCCCCGTGAACACTGAGGCTGCTGCTCCGTGGTGCAGCTGGGCTCTTGGCCCCTGAACTGCTCCTGCATACATGAGTTGCTCTCCCCGTTTCAGTGAAGATGGGAAAACAAAGGAATGGAGACAAATGAATTTCTGCTGGCTTCTTTATTGTATTTATCAACAGAGAGCCTTGATCTATAGGTACATGAGTTGAGTGTGCCAAAACATGAACGATATGCAGCAGGCCAAGAAGAAAACTTCTTATTAAATCAAAGTCGTGGCAGTGGAAACAATAATGGAGGCAAATATAAACAAGGGATTTACCAAGTGAATTACCATGGGGATCCTGTTAGGCTGATGCGCATTTTTTGGGCGCAGAAGTACGTATGGCTCACTGCAACCTTGAGCTCCTGGTTCCTCAGGCTGTAGATGAGAGGATTCACTGCTGGAGGCACCACTGAGTACAGAAATGACACCAGGAGGTCCAGGGATGGAGAAGAGATAGAAGGATGCTTCAGGTAGGCAAACGTGGCAGTGTAGACAAAGAGGGGGACCATGGCCAGGTGAGGGAGGCACGTGGAGAAGGCTTTGTGCCGGCCGAGCACAGAGGGCATCCTCAGCACTGCCCTGAAGATCTGCACGTAGGACAGCACAATGAAAACAAAGCACCCAAGATACTAAGAGACACTAACCACAATAAGCCAAACTTTCCTGAGGTATGGCTGCGAGCAGGAGAGCTTTAACATCTGGGGGATTTCACCGAAGAACTGATTCAAAACATTGCCTTGGCAGAGTGGCAGTGAAAATGTATTGGCAGCGTGCAGCAGGGAATAGAAAAACCCAGTGCCCCAGGCAGCTGCTGCCACGGTGACACAAGCTCTGCTGCCCAGGAGGGTCCCGTAGTGCAGGGGATTGCAGATGGCAACAAAGCGGTCATAGGACTTGACTGCGAGAAGGGAATACTCTGCTGAGATGAAGAAAGAAGTAGAAAGAAAGAAAGAAGAAGACCTGTGCAGCACATCCCAAGTAGGAGATGGCCCTGGTGTCCCAGAGGACATTGGCCGCGGCTTTGGAGAGAGTGGTGGAGATGCAGCCCAGGTCGAGGAGGGCGAGGTTGAGGACAAAGAGGTACATGGGGGTGTGCAGGCCGTGGTTGCAGGCTGCGGCTGTGCTGCTGAGGCCGTTGCCCAGGAGGGCAGCCAGGGAGATGCCCAGGAAGAGCCAGAAGTGCAGGAGCTGCAGCTGCCGCGTGTCTGCCAACGCCAGCAGGAGGAACTCGCTGATGGAGCTGCTGTTGGGCATTTGGTACTGCTGGGTATCAGCACCTGTGGGCATGAGGACCTGGTCAAGGAGTACAAAAGTCAGTGACAGGTCTTGCAATGGGGAAAATGCTTCTTGAGGTCAGTGATGTAAGCTACACTTCATGAGGTTGTGTCTGCCACGAAGGCCTCTGCCTTCCTTCTGGGAAGGAAACAGCCATGTCCCTGTGAGGAACGTGTTGGTGCTGTGGTCACAGGTTTTCTTTTCAGAGTTGGTCAGATGAGATCACTTCTACAGCAGAAGTACTTGTAGGCGTCTGTACAACTGACACAAGAAAGATGTGCGTTGCAAATCAAAGTTGTAGGGATGCTTTTTCTCCTCCGTGGTCTCATCCTACTCATGATGCCCAAAGGGTGCTCGGTGAAGTCAGAAATCCTGAGCACTTCTGCTGCACTCAGTGTGAATGGCTGTGACTGAGACCTGAGAGGCAAAGGGATTCACTGCTGCTTCGTGCAGGATAAGGGGAGCTCGCTGGGCTTCTTTCCAGTTGCTGTGAAACAGCAAAGTTTGGAGATGGAAGGAGAATACACTCCCGTGTTACCTTTCAAAGAAGCCAGACCCTGCTGAGAGAAGAGGAAACGACTGCGCATCACACAACGCCCACCCTTTCTCAAGGGACGTGAGCAAGATCTCATCACTGCCCTTCTTACAAAGGACACCTAACATTCATTTCACCAACCCCACAGCATTTCCATGCACACAGCTCTCTCTGCTTCTTCCCTGGACTTTGTTCTTCAGGCTATGGGAAAGATTTGCATCCTGAAGGTCAGCTCACAGCTCTGAAGGACCTCAGGGAGATATTTCCTAACAATGGCATCTCACTGAGGGAAAGCCAACTCCTTCCCAGCCTCACAGGCTGCATTGCACACAGCTCCAGGCATTCACTCTCAGCCACTGTGCTTTGCCGAGTGCGATGGACACGTGCCTGGGGAGATGCTCCTCTGCTCTGCAGGAGTTTGGCACGGGAATCATTCCTACAAGCTGTAGTTAAGTAGGATAAGACCTCCTCGACCAGTTACCAAGTGCAAGGAGCTACGCCAGAATTTTACGAAGTCTTGGACAGTTTGGAAAGCGTGAGAGGTTTTAAGAGTTGCTTCTCAGCTTAAATGAGCAAGGCCCAACCAGAGTAAGGCTCAGCTCTGTACTTTTTAAGTGACCAAGGACGAGGTCAGGCGTCTGTCTGGTCTGTGATGACACGCTACTGATGGAGAACACAAGTGATAGCCTGTAGGACTAAGTGACTAACACTCGCCCTAAGTCTGTGCCTAAATTAAGCAGGAGTTTTCTAACAATATTTTCAACATGTTGAATGCGGACTGCAGTCCAGTGGAGGATTTTCTTTTCCTCTGTCCCAGATTCTGCAATCCGGCACAAGTAGTACAATACGCGCTTGTGTCGGACTCAAAAGCTCAACTAGAACAGCCCCTCCCTCTTCCCCAGAGGTAAAGAGGGTCCGAGTTACAGAGCAAAGTGATGCCGGCCAGCCAGCTTGTCTGCTTGTATTCCAAGATCAGCAGTTAAACCACTTTCACCCAAAGGAACATTAGTGGCAAGCATTAATGGCAACATCTCATTCCTGCAAAACTGCTGGTGGTGTCCAATCTCCAAATAATCTGATACTGACAGCAGCTCCTTGTGTTGTCCTCTGCTGCACAAAAATTCCTTGAAGAAGGACCTGTTTCCCAGATAAAGCAGCTGAAGGCTCATCACTACTAGGAAATTCATCTACTCTCTCAGAAGCATTTTCTTCTAACACACAAAAAAAAACACCTCTTGATGTACTTCCACTTCAAGCAGCGAAATGATAGCTGAAAAATATTAAAATTTGAGTGCAAGTGCTGCCTTGATAGTCCTAGGACAGTGTTTCTTCCCAGCCCTTAATCTTTTCTGTGGGCTGGTCACCCTCCCCCAGGGTATCCCCTGCAGTATCACACTGGGGTAGCTGTAGCTGTTGCAGCAATGTCCTGAGAAAGTCTGGTTAAAATGCCAACGAGGTGGAGTTGAACCTCATGTTCTGAAGCTGAGAAAACAAAAACAACGCATTGGAAGAGCTACAGAATTGTATTTGTCCTTACAAGTTTCTTTGATCAGAAACCCAGAGGCCTGTCAAGTCACAACAGAAAAACAAATGCTGTGAACAGCGGCAGCAGGAAGAACTCGGGCAGAAGAAATGCTAGGCTCCGGATATCTAATGCTTTGATCATTCCACTTCACCTTTCAGAAGTGGAAAGGAATTCTACGTCCTGGTATATTTGTTACAGTAAAAATAAATTGCTGTTTGACCCCCTGCCATCCCTAGGTCAGCTTACTTTGTAAAGCCTTTGTAAAGGCTGCTGTAGGCCAGAAGACTGGCTCTAACCCTTGTGTGATTACACGAGGCCTCAAGGAAGCAAATCAAGAGAAAAATAAATAAATAAAAGCAGTATAATGTTTTCTACCACTCACTCTCTTTCTAATCCTCAGCATCTCCGGAGAAAGCTTAGCCTTGTGTTCAAAGCCAGGCATCACTGTCCCTTCCCTCAGGTGCTTCTGTTTCTCCTCGATTTGCACTCGTCCATCTCACCAAGCATCCAAGTCCTCCATCAGAGAAATGCTGCCGTGTCCCGGAATGGCTCTTTGTGAATTCCTTCCCCTCAAGTCATCTGGGGAAACACGGAGCACGTCTGTTACAAAGCCCCTCCAGTCAGAGGGCCTGCCACTCCTCCTTCTGCTGCGGAGCAGTCTGCCCAAGGCTCTTCTCCAGTAACATTCCTACTCGGAGAACGGAAAATTTCAGGCACGCATTTTCACGAAGTTTGAGTGAAATAAAAGCAGAGGAAACAAACAGCGCCTGATGCACTATTTCCGAATCCCTCGTCCCCAGTATAACTTCTTGCTAGAACACTCAGTGCAAAGATTGATTTCCAAGCAAGTCAACACTGCTCCGAACAGTTTTCTGACACAGCTCAGACTAACCTGAGAACGTCAGCTGTTCTGCTTCTCCAAGAAGGCACAAAAGTGCCTCCGGGCTTTTGTTGATCGCATTACAGAAACAAAAGCACTTCCAGAGCTATTTTTTTTCCCCTGTATTTGCCTTTAAGCCCAGAATTCAGTGATGATAACCCATTTATTTTAGGAGAATCAGCACTGGAGGAGCATATCACTCAGCCAGTCGTCGATCCTCCCCTGCCTCCCTGCTGTGCTGTAGGGAAACTCGGTCTTCCCTCCTGAGCCTGTTGTAAATTATTCTGACCAAAAACACGTCACACGGCCTGGCTTCAGGAGTAATGGAAAAATCTGAAGGCAGCATTGAGGCAAAGTGCATTTCTTCCTCTCAGTAGAACAATTCATATTAATCAGAACGACTAAAACTTTAGATTAGTATGAAGCCTTAGCATCTCCTTATCAGTACCAAAAAGTAAACCACCTACTTCAGGATTACTCTGAAAACAATCACATTCACGGTGCTTCCTCTAACATTTAATTACTTGTAGGGCAAATAACCCCCAAGAATAGCACCCAAAAGAAATAGTGCCGAAGACGGTATATTTTAGATGGGCTTAAGTAGATGACATACAGATAACTAGTAAGGAAAGAGAGGCTCACCACGATGACGGTTGAGGCTCGCTGATTACTCCACTACAGAGGGATCCCCAACCAGAGATCCTTCTGTGGTGGTGGTCAGCCCTTCAATGGGGTCTGGGAGAGGTGGAGCCAGACCCCACCCCTTCCGATCGCACAGGCACGTTACCTTCACCTGTGCCCCTGCGGCTGACTCAGTGCTCGCCTCAGGTGATCCATCAGTGGTTCAGGCCGTGATCCAGCAGTTCCCACACAGTACCGAATGCCAGTCTCATGCCCTTGGGTTGGAGGGTAAACTATTCCACTTTGTTGATTAACTTCTGGTTATTAATCAGTCCGAGGCAACTTTTCTAGCAGTGAAACCCTTAATCATGTACTAGAAATAGAGGACATTTTGTCTCCTGGGTGTGCCAGCGTCGTTAAACCTTACAGGTCCTCCGCAGCTCCTGGACAAGCACCGTTATTTGCCTTTTTGCGTCCAAGCTGCTGGCTCCCCTTTTTATCTCCCCAAAGAAACTGCAATCCAAACTCGTCAATGTACCTACTTTCAAACCCCTTGGCTTGGAGATACTCACCCTGCCGTGGTTGTTTGCCCGCTTTTATACTGAACCTTTTTGGATCACAGCCCCTGGGAGCTGACAGATGTGAGAAATCCAAATTTGACCACGCAGACGTAGAGGGACCGCTGCAAGGCTGGGAAATGCTGATCCTCAAAGCAGCTCTCCCAGAACCCCATGGCGTGTTACTGCTGGTTTCTTCCTCAACCTCCGTGCCCTGAAGCTGTTTCCCATGCGGTGCCTGGCTCCCAGCCTCTGTGCTCCCATCCCCTGCTCTGCTGGACTTCACTTAGCGATGTCGTGTCTGTGTGTCTTCCCCAGAACTGGCTGCTGCTTGCGAACTGGAGAAAACACAATTAAAGGAAAGCTTTGAACAGATGCGGCCGTGCCTCCAGGTTAGCAGTTCTGTTATTTCCCACCCCACAGCGGTGCTGGCAGAGCACACTGGGTCCTCGCTTCCTCCCAGCTGTAGTTTGTGGTGCCCATTGCGAGGCCATGGCTCCCGTGGGTCCCCACACATCCCTCCAGCACAGCCAGCCAGCCAGCCAGGCTCAGCTTCTCTGAAGGCCTCTTCTGCTCCATCCAAAGATGAGCAGCCACGCTGCCCCTTGGGCTCTTCTCCCTGCTTTGCCTGATTCGAATTATACAGCGTCTGGAAGGGAAGAGCAGGCAGACCTAGAGGGAGAAAAGCGCAGCTGGGGTCCGTGTTAACTTTGGAAACCTTGTGTGAGCACAAAGTGCCAGCTCTGTTTGATTGCCTGGTCAGAGATCATTACGATTTAGAAAAACCCCAACTGGTGCGTACTGTTACTCGTCACTGTGCTCCTCGTGCAGCATTGGCAGCTCCAGGTGTGTCAGCCTATCCTGCAGCGCACACTGATGCAGCGTTACAGCTGAGAAATGACAAACACAAAACACAGAACGTGGCCTCGCAGCGACCGCAGCTTTTGCAGGTGTATGGAAGGCGCAGGGATGCCTTTCATGGGAACAGAAATGAGACTGCTTAAAATAGCACATTTTTCCCACCGATAGCTCCGAGATGCCATTCAAAGCCCACTCCGTTAACTCACGGCTGCTCATTATCCTCTCAGGAGCCCCCGAGCAGGATGGAATGTTGCCTACAAAGGTAGAGGAAGCACGATGAGAATCTGTTCAGACCGCAGGAACTGTTCAGCAGATCTCTTTCACGCCCGCGCCATAAACGCCCGCTGTCTGGAGGAGGCCTGGTTGTTCTTATTCGTGCCGAGGTGACAGGGTGATTTAGCACTGAAGACACGTCACGGAGCAGTGGCAGCCGGTGCCAGCTAGCTGCAGGCATTGCATGGATCTCGGGCTCCCCCGAGGCACTTCGTTACGATAAGGTTTCTGAGCCGTGGTCATCTCCCCTGGTGGCACAGCTCAGACTGGGCTGTGTGAATGTGAGAGGGGTGATCGATAACACAGCAGTGTGCTCATTTCTCCCCTCGTCCAGGACCAGGTAGGCACCCTCTCCTTCCAGAGCCAGTCCCTGAAGGCCAAAGCAAACCCGTCTGAGGAGGCTTTGAACAAAAACAGTGAGGAACAGGTGAAGGTAGTTGGCAACTATTGTTACGTAGCCATCGAGATCTGTGCTTCTGCGTATGGCACACAGCAGTGTTAGCAATGGGGTCCCACCCCGAGGCCTGGGGCTCACACCTCAGTCATGACCCCAGATCTTGAATCCTGTGGGAACATCGGCGCCGATGGCTTTGTCCTGAACACACCTCAGCGCAGGGCTGCTGTCAGTGGTCTTCCCTCTATCCTCTGTTCTCTCACCCAACCTGTGTAGCTTTGTTTCCGAAACATTCCCTGTGCTCTATCTCACGCGTTCATCTTCTTCCTCTCTTTCTCTTTACTTCTCGTCTTTTCACACTCGTCCTGTTCACATTCTGAGCAAACTTCTCTGATGTTCTCTGCACTGCCTCATTTTTTTCCTCGGCTTCTGTGGACGGACCTGTCTGGCCATTAAATATTTGTTCAGCTGCTGTCTACTGGGGCCAAGTTATTAATTTACAGTGTGCAAGCGAACACTTTCTGCGATTATTTATCTGAAATGAAAGAAACCTAAAATGGGTTTTCTTTAATTTGGGTCATTTCAGCGTGGTCACAGCACAGCCACGTAAGCAAGATGGTGGGGGATGGGGAATGGACATAGTAGGGTGGGTGAGGGGCTCTGGAGGCTTTTAGGGGGGAAAACTCCTTAGGAAAGGAGCACAAGTGTCTGAAAACGGCTTGGCCATGGAGACAGGTAGCGTCAGCGCCTTCCATGCCTGCTGCAGTACTTAGTTTATATAAAGACAGGACAGATTTTGCTGTGTCACCGTGATGTCAACGCCCGCTACTCCAAGGCAGCTCACTAGTGTGGGTCACAGTCCAAGACGTCCAGAAAGCCATGGATCAGCAGCATCGAACCACGAGGCAGGCCATGAGGAAGGTTCCAGCGGCTGCCCACCGAAAGGGGTGTGCCACAGGAGAATGTCAGGGTTCAGATCGGCTGAGGGAGGCCGCCTCCATCTGTCCTTCATTGCACCATCAGTCCTAAACTGCTGGGTAGACTTTTGGTAATCTTCACCTCACGGCTGAAGATGCATTTATGGCCGACACAGACAAATTGCTGGCACGTTTCCTAGATGGCAAAAGCTCCGTATCTGCCCTTAGAAGAAAATCTGAGGAGCTTCAGACACGTTCTGGAATTGAAGAACGATCAGATCCATGAACAGGACAGGAAGATCGTGGCGCGAGAGAAACAAGTGAGTTGTCATTTTTTGTTGTTGTTTTGGAGGAGAGGTAGAAAAGTAAAAGTTTGGTTACAGCAGGCGAAGTTAAAAGGGGTGAAATGCCGGAGGGACATCGTTCAGTTGGTTCCTGAGTGGCTGTGCTCTTCCACTGCCAAGCACACAGCTTCTTCCACCACAACATCTCAGTTTGTCACTTAGAAATTGGGATCTTTTCCCACCCCTTCACCTCCCCATGACAATTGGACTTCTCCCACACATCTCTTGGCCCGGATCTTCCTGAGGCTCTCTCCCTGCTCTGTATTTCAGCTGAGGTCGGCATAGACTGGAAGGGACTCAGCGGCGGCACGGGGCACGGTGGGGACGGCCAGGTTTGGTGGGCTGGGAGGCACTGCCGAAGCTGGGAGGGGAGCTGGGACATGCAGCAAACGAGGGCACTCTTGATTCCTTGCCTGCTGGAAATGAGGGTGTCAGGAGAAGGGCGCTGGAGGATGAAGGCTGCACTCAGGAGGGAAGGAGATGCAGCTCTCCTACGCTTTGTGTTGGCACAAAGTAGTTTGAGGCCTGGACGGATCAGTAGAGAGATGCAGCAAACGTTTCCAGGGCAAACATCTACAAGGACAAAAAATGAATGTCAGAACAATAGCCAGAATTAGGGTTCTCAAGGCAAAGACAGCAACGTGGATTCAGATCAGTATCGAGGTGTGATCCTTTGTTGATTATACCAGAGATGAAGTCCACGCCGTCCGCTGCTCCGGTCCACGGGGGTTGGGATCAGCATGCGCAGCAGGATGAGGGCATCCCACCTCCCCCCGGTCCTGATGCGCATGCATCATCAGGGCCCAGAAAATTCCATGAAACCAAAACATGTTATAAAGTAGTTTGGGGTTGAGGGGAATAACAAAATGTTATGGTCGGGGTTCAGGGGGAACAACAAGATTGGGGGAGACAACAGGAACAGCAGGAGGACGCAATCAACGTTTGCAGAAGGGAAGGGGAAGGGAAGGAAAAAGGGGGGAAAGGAAGGAAGGAAAAAGGGGAAAGGAAGGAAAAAAAAAAGGGGAAAGGAAGGAAAAAAAGGGGAAAGGAAACTTAGCTGTTATATCGGTTATTGGCAGGGACTGATTTTGCTGAGGTGCTCAGATGTCATCGACATCTCAGTAATGTGGTATGTATATGTGCAAAGCTGCACATATGGAATTGACTGCTGACTGTATAAACCAATATAAACCAATTTTTCAGACAGATCTCAATACCTGCAAAGCACATGAACAACCCCGCACATTATTTTATTGTGTCCCCTCGGTGAGATAATGTCAGGGCCTGAGGACTCAAACCGCGCTGTCTGACCCACTTGGGTATCCTGGAGCTGATCAGGCCCCTCCTCATACCAGGACCATCAGCTCCTGCTTTAGTGAGGCTGCAGCCAGGCTGGGCTCCAGCTCCACACAGTCCTGCCTGGCTATGGGGCCACTGAGCTCACCCAGTGGACCAATTTCATAGATTCATGAGGTTGGAAAGGACCTACAAGATCATCTAGTCCAACCGTCCTCCTACCACCATCCCTACCCACCAAACTACTCAATCAAATCCCTTAGCACCTCATCTGAATGCTTCTTGAACAGCGCTAGGGATGGGCACCTGTGGCTGCTCCGGTGCCCCTGGCTGCCCCGGTGCTGGCTAGGGTGATGGACCCCGGCCCTCCCCTTGTCCCCTAAAGAGCACCCATTGCTCCCAGCTCCTCTTCCCACAGGCCTTACAGCCGTACCTCAGCTTGTCTGCAAAGGCGTGCCGGTCTTCAAAAGCACTCAGACGCAACTCCAGGAGAATCCGCCTGAGGTGCAGACCAAGGGATGACGAACAGTTCAGCTTGCCATTGTGAGCGTTCACTGCTGGCATGCATTTGTTTTTGTTTTTTTCTTTTTTCTGTGCAGTAAACACTTGTGAAAAAGCTGGTGTTTCTTGTGTGGCGTTAGGTATTTTATATCACTGTGTGTACGTAGGAGAGCGCAGTGATAAAGCACCGTTGGTCAGCAGCAGAGAGCACTGAGCTGTTGCAACACAGCAGCTGTGTATTCTGGGATGTCCTGCATATGCATGCAGACAACGTATACATCCTATACAGGATAACATGAAAAAAAAATATGTGCAATTGTGAAATATTAGCCAAACCACATGCCTTGAAAATAGGCACCTGGCAGCTCAACGGAGCAGCAGTTCCAACAAACAAGATGTTGGGGCCATTGCGTGGTTATCCTTCCTTCACTGTTTTACCACGGAACTGTTCTCTTTGTAATGCGTTCCTGGCACGTCACATTTACCGTCGTCTCATAACTCAGCGTCTTGCCTTCGTTTGGCAGAGGTAACGGTGCATCAAACACGAAGAAGTCAGAAATCGTGCAGGTTTTGGGATTTCTGATCCGGGTGTGCCAAACCTGGCATTCCCGCTGAGCATTTTCCTGTCGTCAATTTCTGCCTAAGTAATAAATGGGTAATTCCTAAGAAGCGCCGAGTCGATCAGTGTGGCCTAAAACCAAAATCCCAAACATCCTAAAGCTGACTTTCCTTCTTCACAAGCCACGGTCGGTGAAGAAGGGAATGCTTTTAAGGACTGAGAAACGGCATTTCAAAGTGTGAAAGAAAAGCGTGCCCTTAACGACAAGAACTGTTTCTCGCTTACCTAAAACCATAAGGCTCAGCTGCCCTCATGCATCACAGGATGACAAAGCGGGAGATGCAATGCTGCAAAGGACTGATTGCAACTTAATTAGGCATCAAAAGGAGGGCTAAAAGTATTCAAGGAGGTGAAGGAGCTCTTCCGCACGTGTGAGATGGAAAGGATTCTTAATATGGCGACAGTAATCCCGTAAAGAGAATGACTTCTTCTTTTTCTCTAAGTGATGCAGAAAGATGAGGAGCGGTCCACGCAAAGTTTGAAAGATTGGAGGGTTTTTTTTTTAAAGGATCGGGGCACCGAGGCCTGTCCAATTAATTGCTGGAGCAGGAAAACAAACCACATCTGTAGGTCAAATAACCCCGAGGAAAGCACTCAAGGAAATGGTGCGAAAGGTGGTATATTTTCGGTAGGCTTTAAGTAGATGGTATACAAACAAATAGCAGAAGAGATTGGCTCACCTTGGTGATGGTTGAGGCTTGCCGATAACTCCACCAGGGAGGGATCTCCAACCAGAGATCCTTCCCTGCTGGTGGTCAGCCCTTCAATGGGGTCTGGGAGAGGTGGAGTCAAACTGCACCCCTTCCAATCACACTCAGTTGCGCTCCTGCAGCTGACTCAGTGCCTCAGGTGATCCATCAGTGGTTCAGGCCGTGATTCAGCAGTTCCCATACATCCCTCCACCTTGGGCCTGAGAGATCTGAAGTTCAAAGTTCCATTGTGATTGAGTGCTTGTTCAGACTGGGCCCTTCTCACATCCAAATCCTATGATGAGACACATTGCCCACGTGGGACTTGGGCCTCGCAATATCTTGCACCCCACGCAGAGTGCTGCTTTTCCCTTGTCTCTCATTTGACATCACACAAACCTCCATCTCAATGCCCCAGGAAGCGCCCTGTGCCAGCATGAGGGACAGGATCTCCCCTCCATGGCTCCGGGGATCAGGGCATGGCCTTTCTGCTTCGTGAGACAAAGAAGGGATTTCTCAGCGTCACAGCCACCATTACAGTTCTTTGTCAACCTGTAACCGTGGCTTCCAATGATCTGCTCCAGCAAGTCCCTGGCGCTAACGAAGCACGGAGCTGGGCCGGCCTTGCGACGGCAGCTAGCCGTGGGAGAACAGAAATCTCATGGCCAGTGGTTCGTAATGCTTTCATAATTGACCTGGGTGCGGGACCTGAAGGCACGCTGTCAACGGTTTACCGGGCTGAGTCGGCACGGTTCCGCGACCATTGGTGTGGGGGACCCACGGCCCAGGAAAGGGGAAAGGGAAAAGGGAGATGGGCCTAGGAACAAAGCAGCGGCAACGATCTGAGGAGGAAAGCTAATTCACTAAATAAGATCTCAGGCAGCAAAATGACACAATCTAATACGATCTAATTGGAATTGAGGCTAATGAATCAAATAAAATGAGCAAGAGAATGTCTGATAAACCGAAGGCCTTACGCTAACGCTGAAAGCGAATGGCAGCGAGCACCCACTGCCGAGTGATCCCGAAGGAAAGAGAGCGTACCGTGAACCACGAGCAGTTGATATCTTTTCCTCTGAGCAGAAAATACGTAAAAATACAAAGCATCGCACAGTGCTCTGGAGAATGGAGTTCTTCTCTTCTGGGACAGGTACACCCATAACTACTGATGATCCGCGAAGCTGGAGCCCTGACTCTTTGACTCTTCATGCACTCCATGATGTTACGACGTGGAATACCAATGCCCCAAAATCATAAAACCGTGGCACACACTGAGCAGGTTTGCGGATCGCACGGATTTGGGGTGAGCTCCTGACTCCCTTAGGACGTCCTGCTGAGAGATCTCGCCAAACTGGAGGGCTGGGCAATTGGCAGCAGCGTTCGGAGAACCCAACCTACAAGGTAACGCCGTCCCCAGCAGTTCTACTGAACCGTGGCCCTCAGCGCGAGGGCGAAACACTCCTTCACAGCCCCAGGGTCGGTGTCTGCAACACCTCCCCGGGCCGCACGTTCTGGAGCCTGACAGCTCTTTTGAGAAGTATACTTTTATATATTTACATCAAAAGATAAATTTATGTATTCATATAGAAAGATAAATTTATATATTTATATAAAGAAAATCTAAATTTGTATATTTGTGTAAAGATATATATGTTTATACTGTCGTGGTGGCGAACGGTGTTAAGTCCAGCTGGCGTCCTGTCACGAGTGGTGTCCCCCAAGGGTCGGTATTGGGGCCCATACTGTTTAATCTCTTTATAGATGACCTGGATGAGGGGATTGAGTGCACCCTCAGTAAGTTTGCGGATGACACCGAGTTGGGAGGATGTGTGGATGTGCCTGAGGGTAGGGAGGCCCTTCAGCGGGATCTGGATAGGCTGGACAGTTGGGCTGAGCTCAATGGGATGAGGTTCAATAAGGCCAAGTGCCGGGTGCTGTATTTGGCCACAATAACCCCATGCAATGCTATAGGCTTGGGGCAGAACGACTTGAGGAGTGTACAGAGGAAAAAGGACCTGGGGGTGTTGGTTGATGCCCAACGTGAGCCGGCTGTGTGCCCAGGTGGCCAAGAAGGACAACGGCATCCTGGCCTGGATTAGGAACAGCGTGGCCAGCAGGAGCAGGGAGGGGATCATCCCCTGTACCTCGAGTACTGTGTTCAGTGTTGGGCCCCTCACTACAAGAGAGACATCGAGGCCCTGGAGCGTGTTCAGAGAAGGGCGACAAAGCTGTGAGTGGTCTGGAGCACAAGTCTTACGAGGAGCGGCTGAGGGAGCTGGGATTGTTTAGCCTGGAGAAGAGGCTTAGAGGAGACCTCACTGCACTCTACCACTTCCTGAAGGGAGGCTGTGGTGAGGAGGGGGTCGGCCTCTTCTCCCAGGTAACTAATGACAGGACGAGAGGGAATGGCCACAAGTTGTGCCGCGGAAGATTTAGATTAGACTTGAGGAAAAATTTTTTCTCTGAGAGAGTGGTCCGGCACTGGAATGGCCTGCCTAGGGAGAGGGATGAGATACCGTACCGAGCGCTGTTCAAGAAGCATTTAGATGAGGTGCTGAGGGATTTGATTTAGTAGCTTAGTGGGTAGGGATGGTGGTGTGAGGATGGTTGGAGCAGATGATAATGTAGGTCATTTCCAACCTCATGAATCTATGAATCTATAGATCAAAGTCGCCACAGGGACCAATGCGGCCACAGGGATCAGCAAGGACATAGAACTCAATGGGGCCATAGAAATCAGTGGGGCCATAGGAATCAATGGGGCCATAGGAATCAATGGGGCCATAGGGATCAAAGGGGCCATAGGGATCAATGGGACCATAGGAATCAATGGGGCCATAGGAATCAATGGGGGCATAGGGATCAATGGGGCCATAGGGATAAATGGGGCCATAGAGATCGATGGGACCATAGGAATCAATGAGGACATAGAACTCAATGGGGCCATAGGGATCACTGAAGCCGTAGGAATCAATGGGGCCATAGGGATAAAAGGGGCCATAGGGATCAATGGGGCCATAAAGATCAGTGGGACCATAGGGATCAATGGGGCCATAGGAATCAATGGGGCCATAGAGATCAATGGGGCCATAGGGATAGATGGGGCCATAGGGATCAATGGGACCATAGGAATCAATGGGGTCATAGGGATCAATGGGGCCATAGGAATCAATGGAGTCATAGAACTCAATGGGGCCACAGGAATCAATGGGAACATAGGAATCAATGGGGCCATAGGGATCAGTGGGGCTATAGGAATCAATGGAGCCATAGAACACAATGAGGCCATAGAACTCAATGGGGCCATAGAACTCAATGGGGCCATAGGGATTAAGGGGAACATAGGAATCAAAAAGGCCATAGGAATCTGTGGAGCCATAGAACTCTGGGGCCATAGGGATCAATGGGGCCATAGGAATCTGTGGGGCCATAGGAATAAATGGGGCCATAGGGATCAATGGGGCCATAGGGATCAATGGGGCCATAGGGATTAAAGGGGCCATAGGAATCAATGGGGATTTAGGGATCAATGGGACCATAGGAATGAATGGGGACATAGGAATAAATGGGGCCATAGAACTCAATGGGGCCATAGGGAGCAATGGGACCATAGGAATCAATGTGGCCATAGGAATCAATGGGGCCATAGGAATCAGTGGGGCCATAGCAATCAATGGAGCCATAGGGATCAGTGGGGCCATAGAACTCATTGGGGCCATAGGGATAAATGGGGCCAAAGGAATCAATGGAACCATAGGGATCATTGGGCCATAGGAATCAACGGGGCCATAAGGATAAATGGGGCCATAGAACTCAATGGGGCCGTAGGGATCAATGGGGCCATAGGAATCAATTGGGCCATAGGTATCAGTGGGGCCATCGGAATCAATGGGGCCATAGAACTGAAAGGGCCAAAGGGATCAATGGAACCATAGGGATCAATGGGAACATAGGAATCAATGGGGCCATAGGAATCAGTGGGGCCATATAACTCAGTGGGGCCATAATGATCAATGGGGCCAAAGGAATCAATGGGGCCATAGGGAACAATGGGGACGTAGTGATCAATGGGGCCATAAGGATCAATGGAACCATAGGGATCAATGGGGCCTTTGGAATCAATGGGGCCATTGGGATCAATGGGGCCAAAGGGATCAATAAGGCCATAGGGATCAATGGGGCCATAGGAAACAATGGAGCCGTAGGGATCAATGGGGCCATAGGCATCAATGGGGACATAGGGATCAATGGGGTCATAGGAATCAATGGGGCCATAGAACTCAAAGGGGCCATAGGGATTACTGGGACCATAGGAATCAATGGGGCCATAGGAATCAATGGGGCCATAGGGATTAATGGGGTCATAGGGATCAATGTGGCCATAGGGGTCAATGGGGCCATAGAGATCACTGGGGCCATAGAACTCAGTGGGGCCACAGGGATAAATGGGGCCACAGGAATCAATGGGGCCAAAGGAATCAATGGGACCATAGGGGTCATTGGGCCATAGGAATCAATGCGGCCTTTGAACCCAATGGGGCCATAGGGATCAATGGGGACATAGGAATTAATGGGGCCATAGGGATCAAAGGGGCCATAGGAATCAATGGGGTCATAGGGATCAGTGGGGCCATAGAAATCAATGGGGCCATAGGAATCAGTGGGGCCATAGAACTCACTGGGGCCATAGGGATAAATGTGGCCACAGGAATCAGTGGGGCATAGGAATCAATGGAACCATAGGGATCATTGGGCCATAGGAATCAACGGGGCCATAGGGATCAATGGGGCCATAGAAATCAATGGGGCCATAGGAATCAATGGAGCCATAGGGATCAATGGGACCATAGGGATCAATGGGGCCTTAGGAATCAATGGGGCCATAGGAATAAATGGGGCCATAGGGATCAATGGTGCCATAGAAATCAATGGGGCCACAGATCTCAATGGGGCCATAGGGATCAATGGGGCCAGAGATCACAATGGGGACATAGGGATCAATGGGGCCATAGGAATCAATGGGGCCATAGGGATCAATGGGGCCATAAAAATCAATGGGGCCATAGGGATCAATGGGGCCATAGGAATCAATGGGGCCTTAGGAATCAATGGGGCAATAGGAATCAATGCGCCCATAGAATTCAATGGGGCCATAGGGAGCAATGGGACCATAGGAATCAATGTGGCCACAGGAATCAATGGGGCCATAGGGATCAATGGGGCCATAGGGATCAATAAGGCCATAGGGATCAATGGGGCCATAGGAATCAATGGGGCCATAGGGATCAAAGGGGCCATAGGGATCAATGGGAACATAGGAATCAATGGGGCCATAGGAATTAATGGGGACTTAGCGATCAATGGGGCCTTTGGAATCAATGGGGCCATTGGGATCAATGGGGCCATAGGGATCAATAAGGCCATAGGGATCAATGGGGCCATAGGAAACAATGGGGCCGTAGGAATCAATGGGGCCATAGGCATCAATGGGGACATAGGGATCAATGGGGTCATAGGAATCAATGGGGCCATAGAACTCAAAGGGGCCATAGGGATTACTGGGACCATAGGAATCAATGGGGCCATAGGGATTAATGGGGTCATAGGGATCAATGTGGCCCTAGGGGTCAATGGGGCCATAGGGATCACTGGGGCCACAGGAATCAAGGGGGACTTAGGGATCAATGGCGCCATAGGAATCAGTGGGGCCATAGAACTCAGTGGGGCCACAGGGATAAATGGGGCCACAGGAATCAGTGGGGCCAAAGGAATCAATGGGACCATAGGGGTCATTGGGCCATAGGAATCAATGCGGCCTTTGAACTCAATAGGGCCATAGGGATCAATGGGGACATAGGAATTAATGGGGCCATAGGGATCAATGGGGCCATAGGAATCAATGGGGTCATAGGGATCAGTGGGGCCATAAGAATCAATGGGGCCATAGGGAACAATGGGGACGTAGTGATCAATGGGGCCATAAGGATCAATGGAACCATAGGGATCAATGGGGCCATAGGAATTAATGGGGACTTAGCGATCAATGGGGCCTTTGGAATCAATAGGGCCATTGGGATCAATGGGGCCATAGGGATCAATAAGGCCATAGGGATCAATGGGGCCATAGGAAACAATGGGGCCGTAGGGATCAATGGGGCCATAGGCATCAATGGGGACATAGGGATCAATGGGGTCATAGGAATCAATGGGGCCATAGAACTCAATGGGGCCATAGGGATTACTGGGAACATAGGAATCAATGGGGCCATAGGAATCAATGGGGCCATAGGGATTAATGGGGTCATAGGGATCAATGTGGCCACAGGAATCAATGGGGCCATAGGGATCACTGGGGCCACAGGAATCAAGGGGGCCTTAGGGATCAATGGCGCAATAGGAATCAGTGGGGCCATAGAACTCAGTGGGGCCACAGGGATAAATGGGGCCACAGGAATCAATGGGGCCAAAGGAATCAATGGGACCATAGGGGTCATTGGGCCATAAGAATCAATGCGGCCTTTGAACTCAATGGAACCATAGGGATCAATGGGGCCTTAGGAATCAATGGGGTCATAGGAATCAATGGCAACATAGGAATCAATGGGGCCATAGGAATCAATAAGGCCATAGAACTCAATGGGGCCGTAGGGATCAATCCGGCCATAGAACTCAATGGATCCATAGGGATCAATGGGGCCATAGGGATCAATGGGGCCATAGAAATCATTGTGGCCATAGGTATCAATAAGGCCATAGGGATCAATGTGGCCATAGAACACAATGGGGCCATAGAACTCAATGGGGCCATAGGGATCTATGGGGCCATAGGGATCAATGGGGCCATAGAACTCAATGGGGACATAGGGATCAATGGGGCCATAGGAATCAATGGGGATTTAGGGATCAATGGGGCCATAGGAATGAATGGGGCCATAGGGATCAATGGGGCCATAGAACTCAATGGGACCACAGGGAGCAATGGGACCATAGGAATCAATGTGGCCATAGGAATCAATGGGGCCATAGGAATCAATGGGGCCTTAGGGATCAATGAGGCCATAGACATCAGTGGGTCCACAGGAATCAATGGGGCATAGGGATCAATGGGGCCACAGGAATCAATGGATCCATAGGGATCATTGGGCCATAGGAATCAATGGGGCCATAAGGATCAATGGGGCCATAGGAATCAATGGGGCCATAGGGATCAATGGCGCCACATGGATCGATGGGGCCATAGGGTTCGATGGAGCCATAGGGATCAGTGGGGCCATAGGGATAAATGGGGCCACAGCGATCAATGGGGCCACAGAAATCAATGGGGCCATAGGAATCAATGGGGCCATGGAACTCATTGGGGCCATAGGGATCACTGGGACCATAGGAATCAATGGGGCCATAGGAATCAATGAGGCCTTAGGGATCAATGAGGCCATAGACATCAATGGGTCCACAGGAATCAATGGGGCCATAGGGATCAATGGGGCCACAGGAATCAATGGATCCATAGGGATCAATGGGGCCACAGCAATCAATGGGGCCATAGGGATAAATGGGGCCTTAGCGATCAATGGGGCCACTGCGATCAAAGGAGCCATAGGGACCAATGCAGCTACAGGAATCAAAGGGGCCAAAAGTGTCAATGGGGCCACAGGAATAAATGGGGGCATAGAACTCAATGGGGCCATAGGGATCGATGGGGCCATAGGAAACAATGGGGCATAGAACTCAGCGGGGACACAGGGATCAATGGGGCCATAGGGATCAATGGGGCCATAGGAATCAGTGGGGCCATAGGAATCAATGGGGCCATAGGAATCAAGGGGCCATAGGTATCAATGGCGCCATAGAACTCAATTGGGCCATAGAACTCAAAGAAGCCATAGAACTCAATGGGGCCATAAGAATCAATGGGGCCCTAGGGATCAATGGGGCCATTGGGATCAATGGGGCCATAGGGATCAATGGGGCCATGGAAGTCAATGGCGCAATAGGGATCAATGGGGCCATAGGAATCAATGGGGCCATAGGAATCAGTTGGGCTATAGGGATCAATGGGGCAATAGGAATCAATGGGGCATAGAACTCATTGGGGCCATGGGGATCACTGGGACCATAGGAATCAATGGGGCCTAAGGGATCAATGAGGCCATAGACAGCGATGGGTCCAAAGGAATCAAAGGGGCCATAGGGATCAAGGGGGCCCCAGGAATCAATGGATCCATAGGGATCAATGGGGCCACAGCAATCAATGGGGCCATAGGGATAAATGGGGCCATAGGGATCAATGGGGCCATAGATCTCAAAGGGGTCATAGGGATCAATGGGGCCATAGGAATCAAGGGGGCCATAGGATCAATGGGGCCATAGGGATCAATGGGCCATAGGGATCAATTGGGCCATAGGAATCAATGGGGCCATAGGAATCAATGGGGCCATAGATCTCAATGGGGCCATAGGGATCAATGGGGCCATAGATCTCAATGGGGCCATAGGGATCAATGGGGCCATAGGAATCAATGGGGCCATAGGGATCAATGGGGCCATAGGAATCAATGGGGCCGTAGGGATCAATGGGGCCATAGGAATCAATGGGGCCTTAGGAATCAATGGGGCCATAGGAATCAATGCGCCCATAAAATTCAACTGGGCCATAGGGAGCAATGGGGCCATAAGAATAAATGGGGCCATAGGCATCAACGGGACCCTAGGAATCAATGGGGCCATAGGGATCAACGGGGCCATAGGGATCAATGAGGCTATAGTGATCAAAGCGACCATAGGAATCAATGAGGCCATAGAATTCAATAGGGCCAAAGGGATCAATGGGCCATAGGGATCAATTGGGCCATAGGAATCAATGGGGCCATAGGAATCAAAGGGGCCTTAGGAATCAATGCGCCCATAGAATTCAAAGGGGACATAGGGAGCAATGGGACCTTAGGAATCAATGTGGCCATAGGAATCAATGGGGCCATAGGAATCAATGGGGCCACAGGAATCAATGGGGCCATAGAACTCAAAGGGGACATAGTGATCAATGGGGCCATAGGAATCAATGGGGCCATAGGAATCAATGGGGCCATAGAACTCAAAGGGGCCATAGGCATGAACGGGACTTTAGGAATCAATGGGGCAAAAGGAATCAATGGGGCCATAGGGATCAATGAGGCTATAGTGATCAAAGCGGCCATAGGAATCAATGAGGCCATAGAATTCAATAGGGCCAAAGGGATCAATGAGGCCATAGGAATCAATGGGGCCATAGGGATCAATGGGGCCATTGGGATCAATGGGCGCATAGGAAACAATGGGGCCATAGATCTCATTGGGGCCATAGGAATCACTGCGGACATAGAACTCAAAGGGGCCTTAGGAATCAATGGTGCCATAGGGATCAATGGGGCCATGGAAGTCAATGGGGTAATAGGGATCAATGGGGCCATAGGAATCAATGTGGCCATAGGAATCAATGGGGCCATAGGAATCAGTGGGGCCATAGGGATCAATGGGGCCATAGATCTCAAAGGGGCCATAGGGATCAATGGGGCCATAGGAATCAAGGGGGCCATAGGATCAGTGGGGCCTTAGGGATCAATGGGCCATAGGGATCAATTGGGCCATAGGAATCAATGGGGCCATAGGAATCAATGGGGCCTTAGGAATCAATGCGCCCATAGAATTCAAAGGGGCCATAGGGAGCAATGGGACCATAGGAATCAATGTGGCCATAGGAATCAATGGGGCCATAGGAATCAATGGGGCCACAGGAATCAATGGGGCCATAGAACTGAAAGGGGACATAGTGATCAATGGGGCCAAAGGAATCAATGGGGCCATAGAACTCAAAGGGGCTATAGGCATCAACGGGACCCTAGGAATCAATGGGGCCATAGGAATCAATGGGGCCATAGGGATCAATGAGGCTATAGTGATCAAAGCGGTCATAGGAATCAATGAGGCCATAGAATTCAATAGGGACAAAGGGATCAATGAGGCCATAGGAATCAATGGGGCCATAGGGATCAATGGGGCCATAGGGATCAAAGGGCGCATAGGAAACAATGGGGCCATAGATCTCAATGGGGCCATAGGAATCACTGCGGACATAGAACTCAAAGGTGCCTTAGGAATCAATGGTGCCATAGGGATCAATGGGGCCATGGAAGTCAATGGGGCAATAGGGATCAATGGGGCCATAGCAATCAATGAGGCAATAGGGATCAATGGGGCCATAGGAATCAATGGGGCCATAGGGATCAATGGGGTCATAGGAATCAAAGGGGACATAAGGATCAATGGGGCCATAGAACTAAGAGGGGCAATAGGAATCAGTGGGGCCACAGAAATCAGTGCGGCCATATGGATCAATGGGAACATAGGAATCAATGGGGCCTTAGGAATCAGTGGGGCCATAGGGATCTATGGGGGAATCGGAATCCATGGGGCCATAGAACTCATTGGGGCCATAGGGATCACTGGGACCATAGGAAACAATGGGCCAATAGGAATCAATGGGGACTTAGGGATCAATGAGGCCATAGACATCAATGGGTCCACAGAAATCAATGGGGCCGTAGGGATCAATGAGGCCACAGGAATCAATGGGGCCACATAAATCAATGGATCCATAGGGATCAATGGTGCCACAGCAATCAATGGGGCCATAGGGATTAATGGGGCCTTAGGGATCAATGGGGCCACTGCGATCAATGGAGCCATAAGGACCAATGCGGCCACAGGAATCAATGGGGCCAAAGGAGTCAATGGGGCCACAGGAATAAATGGGGGCATAGAACTCAATGGGGTCATAGGGATCGATGGGGCCATAGGGATCAATGGGGTCATAGAACTCAATGGGGCCATAGGAATCAAGGGGCCATAGGAATCAATGGGGCCATAGGGATCAATGGGGCCACAGAAATCAATGTGGCCATATGAATCAAGGGGGCCATAGGGATCAATGGGGCTATAGGGATGAATGGGACCATAGGAATCAAAGGGGCCATAGAACTCAAAGGGGCCATAGAACTCAAAGTGGCCATAGGGATCAATGGGAACATAGGAATCTATGGGGCCATAGGGATCAATGGCGCCATAGGGATCGATGTGGCCATAGGGTTCGATGGAGCCATAGGGATCAGTGGAGCCATAGGGATCAATGGGGCCATAGGGATCAATGGGGGCATTGGAATCAATGGGGCCATAGTGATCAATGGGGCCATAGAACTCAATGCGGCCTTAGGGATCTAAGGGGACATAGGAATCAATGGGGCCATAGGAATCAATGGGGCCATAAAACTCAATGGGGACATGGAACTCAATAAGGCTTTAGGGATCAATGGGACCTTAGGAATCAATGGGGCCATAGGAATCAGTGAGGCCAAAGAAGTCAGTGGGGCCATAGGGATCAATGGGGCCACAGGGATCAATGGGGCCATAGGGATCATTGGGGCCATAGGAATCAATGCGGCCATAAAAATCAGTGGCGCCATAGAACTCAGAGGGGCCGTAGGGATCAATGGGGCCATAGGAATCAATGGGGCCACAGCGATCAATGCAGCCATAGGGATCAATGTTGCCACAGGAATCAATGGGGCCATAGGAATCAATGGGGCCATAGTCATCAATGGGGCCATAGGGATGATTTGGGCCTTAGGAATCAATGGAGCCATAGAACTCAAAGGGGCCATAGAACTCAATAGGGCCTTAGGGATCAATGCGGCCATAGAACTCAATGGGGCCATAGGGATCAATGAAGCCATAGGGATCAATGGGGCCATTGTGATCAATGGGACCATAGGAATCAATGGGGCCATAGGAATGAATTGGGTCATAGGGATCAATGGGGCCATAGGGATCAATGGGGCCAAAGGAATCAATGGGGCCATAGGAATCAATGGGGCCATAGGGATCAATGGGAACATAGGGATCATTGGGCCATAGGAATCAATGCTGCAATAGATCTCAAGGGGGCCATAGGAATCAATGGGGCCATAGGAATTAATGAGGCCATAGGGATCCATGGGGCCATGGGGATCAATGGGGCCATAGGGATCAGTGGGGCCATAGGAATCAATGGGGCCATAGGAATCAGTGGGGCCATAGAACTCAGTGGGGCCATAGGGATAAAATGGGCCACGGGAATCAATGGGGCCAATGGAATCAATGGGACCATAGGGATCATTGGGCCATAGGAACCAACTAGGCAGTAGGGATCGATGGGGCCGTAGAACTCAATGGGGCCATAGGGATAAATGGGACCATAGCAATCAATGGGGCTATAGGAATCAGTGGGGCCATTGGAATCAGTGGGGCCTTCGAATTCAATGGGGCCATAAAACTCAATGGGGCCATAGGGATCAATGGGGCCATAGGGATAACTGGGGCCATAGAACTCAGTGGGGCCATAGGGATCAATGGGACCATAGGGATCAATGAGATCATAGAACTCAATTGGGCCACAGGAATCAATGGCATCATAGGAATCAATGGGGCCATATGAATCAGTGGGGCCATAGGAATCAGTGGGGCCTAAGGAATCAATGGGGCCATAGAACTCAATGGGGCCATAGGGATCAATGGGGCAATAGGGATCAATGGGGCAATAGAACTCAATGGAGCCTTAGGAATCAAGGTGGTCATAGGAATCAATGGGGCCATAGGAATCAATGGAGCCATTGAACAAAATGGGGCCATTATAATCAATGGAGCCATAGAACTCAAAGGGGCCATAGGGATCAATGGTGCCATAGGGATCAATGGGACCATAGGAATCAATGGGAACATCGGAATCAATGGCACCATAGGGATCAATGGGATCATAGAACTCAATAGGGCCACAGGAATCAATGGCATCATAGGAATCAATGTGGCCATAGGAATCAGTGTGGCCATAGGGATCAATGGGGCCATAGGGATCAATGGGGCCAAAGGAATCAATGGAGCCATAGAACTCAATGGAGCCATAGAACTCAAGATGGCCATAGGGATCAATGAGGGCATAGAATCAATAGAGCCATAGAACTCAATGGGGCCGTTGGAATCAATAGAGCCATAGAAATCAAAGGGGCCATAGAAATCAATGGGGCCATAGGGATCAATGGGACCATAGGAATCAATGGGGCCATAGGAATCAACGGGGTCGTAGGGATCGATGGGGCCATAGGGATCAATGGGGCCATAGGGATAAATGGGACCATAGGAATCATTGGGGCCATAGGAATCAGTGGGACCATAGGAATCAATGGGGCCTTCGAACTCAATGGGGCCATAAAACTCAATGGGGCCATAGGGATCAATGTGGCCATAGGGATAACAGGGGCCATAGAACTCAGTGGGGCCATAGGGATCAATGGGACCATAGGAATCAATGGGACCATAGGAATCAATGGGACCATAGGGATCAATGGGATCATAGAACTCAATAGGGCCACAGGAATCAATGGCATCATAGGAATCAATGTGGCCATAGGAATCAGTGGGGCCGTAGGAATCAATGGAGCCTTAGAACTCAATGGGGCCATAGGGATCAATGGGGACATCGGGATCAATGGGGCCATAGGGATCAATGGGGCCATAGGGATCAATGGGGCCATAGAAATCAAAGGGGCCATAGGGATCAATAGGACCATAGGAATCAATGGGGCCATAGAACTCAATAAAGCTATAGGGATCAATGGGGACACAGGAATCAATGGGGACATAGGAATCAATGGGGCCTTAGGAATCAATGGGGCCATAGGAATCAATGGGGCCATAGAACTCAATGGGGCCATAGGGATCAATGGGACCATAGGAATCAATGGGGCCTTAGGAATCAATGGGGTCATAGTGAGCAATGGGGCCATAGGGATTGATGGGGCCATAGGGTTAGATGGGGCTATAGAACTCCATGTGTCCATAGGGATCAATGGGACCATAGGAATCAATGGGGCCATAGGAATCAATGGGACCATAATAATCTATGTGGCCAGAGGAGTCAATGGGGCCATAGGGATCAATGGGGCCATAGAACTCAAAAAGGCCATAGGAATCAATGGGACCTTTGAACTCAATGGGGCCATAGAACTGAATGGGGCCATAGGGATCAATGGGGAAATACTGATCAATGGGGCCATAGGGATCAATTTGACCATAGGAATCAATGCAGCCATAGAACTCAATGGGGCCATAGGGATCAGGGGACCATAGGAATCAATGGGGCCAAAGGGATCAATGGGGCTAGAGGTATCGATGGGGCCATAGCGATCAATGAGGCCAGAGGAATCAATGGGTCATAGGTATCAATATGGCCATAGGGATCAATGGGGCCATAGGGATCAATGGGGCCATAGAACTCAATGGGACCATAGGGATCAATGGGACCATAGGAATCAATGGGGCCATAGGGATCACTGGGGCGATAGGAATCGATGGAGCCATAGAACTCAATGGGCCCTTAGGGATCAATGGGGCCATAGAACTCAGTGGGTACATAGAGATCAATGGGGCCACAGGAAAGAATGGGGCAATAACATTCAATGGGGCCATAGGGATCAATGGGGCCACAGCGATCAATGGGGCCACAAAAATCAATGGGGCCATAGGAATTAAAGGGACTATAGGTAACAATTGGGCCACAGGGATCAATGGGGACATAGGAATCAATGGGGCCATAGAACTCAATGGGGCCATAGGAATCAAAGGGACCATAGGGATCAAAGGGGCCATAGGAATCAATGCGGCCATAGGAATCAATGGGGCCATAGGGATCAATGAGGCCATAGAAATAAATGGGGCCATAGAACTCAATGGGGCCATTGAACTCAATGGGGCCATAGGGATCAATGGAGCCATAGAACTCAATGGGGCCATAGGAATCAATGTGACCATAGGGATCAAAGGGGCCATAGGAATCAAGGCGGCCATAGGAATCAATGGGGCCATAGGGATCTATGGGACCACAATGATCAATGGGAACATAGGAATCAATGGGGCCATAGGAATCAGTGGGGCTATAGAACTCAATGGGGTCTTAGGGATCAATAAGGCCATAGGGATCAATGGGGCAATAGGAATCAATGGGGCCATAGGAATCAATGGGGACATAGGGATCAACGGGGCCTTGGTGTCAATGGGGCCATAGGAATAAATGTGGCCATAGAACTCAATGGGGACATAGGAATCACTGTGGCCATAGAACTCAATTGGGCCATAGGAATCAATGGTGCCATAGGGATCAATGGAGCCATAGGAATCCATGGGGCCATAGGGATCAATGGGACCATAGGGATCAGTGGGACATTAGGGATCAATTTGGCCATAGGAATCAGTGGGGCCATAGAACTCAGTAGGGCTATAGGGATGAATGGGGCCATAGGAATCAATGGGGCCATAGGTATCAATGGGGCCATAGTTATCAATGGTGCCATAGATCTCAGTTGGGCCATCGGGATCAATGGGGCCATAGGAATCAGTGGGGCCTTAGAAATCAATGTGGCCATAGGGATCAATGAAGCCATAGGAATCAGATGGGCCATAGAACTCAATGGGGTCATAGGAATCAAGGGACCATTAGAATCAATGGGGCCGTAGGGATCAAATGGACCATTAGAATCAATGGGGCCATAGGGATCAAGGGGGCCACAGGGATCAATGGGACCATAGGAATCAATGGGGCCATAGGAATCAATGGGGCCATAGGAATCCGTGGGGCCATAGGAATCAGTGGGGCCATAGGAATCAATAAGGCCATAGGGATCAATGGGGCCATAGGGATCGATGGGGCCATAGAAATCAATGGGGCCATAGGGATCAATGGAGCCAGAGGAATCCATGTGGCCATAGGGATCAATGGGACCATAGGGATCAATGGGGCCATAGAACTCAATGGGCCATAGGGATCAACGGGACCATAGGAATCAATGGGGCCATAGGAATCAATGGGGCCATAGGAATCAATGGGTCCATAGAAATCAATGGGGCCATAGGGATCAATGGAGCCATAGGAATCGATGTGGCCATAGGGATCAATGGGACCATAGGGATCAATGGGGCCATAGAACTCAATGGGCCATAGGGATCAACGGGACCATAGGAATCAATGGGGCCATAGGAATCAAAGGGGCCATAGGAATCAATGGGGCCATAGGGTTCAATGGGGACACAGGGATCTATGGGGTCATAGGGAACGAGGGGTTCATTGGCATCGATGGGGTCATAGGAATCAATGGGGACATAGAACTCAAAGGGGGCTTAGGGATCAATGGGACCATCGGAATCAATGGTGCCATAGGAATCAATGGAGCCATAGGAATAAATGGGGCCATAGTTATCAATGATGCCATAGATCTGAATAGGATCATAGGAATCAATGGGACCATAGGAATCAGTGGGGCCATAGGAATGAATGGGGCCATAGGGATCAATGGGGCATAAAACTCTAAGGGGCCATAGAACTCAATGGGAAAATAGGAATCAATGGGGCCATAGGGATCGATGGGACCATAGTAATCAATGCGTCCATAGAAATCAATGGGGCCAAAGGGATCAATGTGGCCATAGAAATCAGTGGGGCCATAGGAATCAATGGGTCAAGTGGAATCAATGGGGCCACAGGAATCAATGGGACAATAGGGATCAATGGGGCCATAGGAATCAATGGGTCTATAGTCATCAATCGGACCATAAAAATCACTTGGGTCATAGCAATCAATGCAGCCGTAGAACTCAGTGGGACCATAGGAATCAATGGGGTTATAGGTATCAATGGGGCCATAGTTATCAATGGTGCCATCGATCTCAATAGGGCCATAGGGATCAATGGGACCGTAGGAATCCATGGGGCCATAGAACTCAATGGGGCCTAAGGAATCAAAGGGGCAATAGAATCTAGCGGGGCCATAGGAATCAATGGGGTTATAGGTATCAATGGGGCCATAGTTATCAATGGTGCCATAGATCTCAATAGGGCCATAGGGATCAATGGGGCCATTGGGATCGATGGGGCCATAGGGATCAATGGGGCCATAGGGATCAATGGGGCCATAGGAATCAATGGGGCCATAGGAATCAATGGGGCCTTAGGGATCAATGGGGCCTTAGGAATCGATGGGGCCATAGAACTCAATGGGGCCATAGGGATCAATGGGGCCATAGAACTCAAAGGGGCCATGGGAATCAATGGAGCCATAGAAGTCAAAGGGGCCTTAGGAATCAATGGAGCCATAGAACTCAATTTGTCCATAGGGATCAATGGGGCCATAGAACTCAAAGGGGCCATGGGAATCAATGGGGCCTAAAGGATGAATGGGCCATAGGGATAAATAAGGCCATCGGAATCCATGCGGCCAAAGAACTCAATGGGGCAATAGGGATCAATGAAGCCATAGGGATCAATGGGGCCATAGGGATCAATGTGGCCATAGGGATCAAAGGGGCCTTAGAACTCAATGGGGCCATAGGGATCAATGGGGCTAAAGTAATCAGTGGGGCCATAGGAATCAATGGGGCTATAGGAATCAATGGGGGTATAGGGATCAATGGGACCATAGGAATCCATGGGGCCATAGAACTCAATGGGGCTAAGGAATCAATGGGGCAATAGAACTCAATGGGGCCATAGGAATCAATGGAGCCTTAGAACTCAATGGGGCCATAGAACTCAATGGGGCCATAGGGATCAATGGGACCATAGGAATCAATGGGGCCATAGGAATCAACGGGGCCAAAGGGATCAATGGGGCCATAGGGATCAATGGGGCCTTCGGGATCAAAGGGGCCTTAGAACTCAATTGGGCCATAGGGATCAATGGGGCCAAAGGAATCAGTGGGGCCATAGGAATCAAAGGGACCATAGTAATCAATGGGGCCATAGGAATCAATGGGGCCATAGGTATCAATGGGACCATAGGAATCAATGGGGCCATAGAGATCAATGGGGCCACAGCGATCAATGGGACCATAGGAATCAATGTGGCCATAGAACTCAATGGGTCCATAGGAATCAATGGGGCCTTAGAAATCAATGTGGCCATAGGGATCAATGGGGCCATAGGGATCAATGGGGTCATAGAACTCAAAGGAGCCATAGGAATCAATGGAGCCATAGAAGTCAATGGGGCCTTTGGAATCAATGGAGCCATAGAACTCAATGGGGCCACAGCGATCTATGGGGCCACAGCGATCTATGGGGCCATAGGAATCAATGTGGCCATAAGGATCAACGGGCCATTGGGATAAATAAGGCCATAGGAATCCATGCGGCCAAAGATCTCAATGGGGCAATAGGGATCAATGAAGCCATAGGGATCAATGGGGCCATAGGGATCAATGGGGCCATAGGAATCAAAGGGGCCATTAAGATCAATGGGGCCATGAGAATCAGTGGGGCCATTGGAATCAATAAGGCCATAGGGATCAATGGGGCCATAGGGATCAATGAAGCCATAGGGATCAATGAGGCCATAGGGATCAATGGGGCCATAGGAATCAATGGGGCCATAGGTATCAATGGAGCCATAGAACTCAATGGAGCTATAGAACTCAATGGGGCCTTAGGGATCAATGGGGCCATAGGGATCAATTGGGCCAAAGACCTCAATATGGCCATAGGAATCAATGTGGCCATAGAACTCAAAGGGGCCATAGAAATCAATGGAGCCATAGAACTCAATGGGGCCATAGGAATCAATGGAGCCATAGAACTCAATGGGGCCATAGGGATCAATGGGGCCACAGCGATCTATGGGGCCATATGGATCAACGGGCCATAGGGATAAATAAGGCCATAGGAATGCATGCGGCCAAAGATCTCAATGGGGCAATAGGGATCAATGAAGCCATAGGGATCAATGGGGCCATAGGGATCAATGGGACCATGGGAATCAAAGGGGCCATAAGGATTAATGGGGCCATAGGTATCAATGGGGACATAGGGATCAATGGGACCATAGGAATAAGTTGGGCCATAGGAATCAGTGGGGCCATAGAACTCAATGGGGCCATAGGGATCAATGAGACCATAGGAATCAAGGGGGCCATATTAATCAGTGGGGCCATAGGGATTAATGGGGCCTTAGGAATCAATGGGGCCATAGAGATCAATGGGGCCATAGAACTCAATGGGGCCTTAGGGATCAATGAGGCCATAGGGATCAATCAAGCCTTAGGAATCAATGGGGCCATAGGAATCAATGGGGCCATAGGAATCAATTGGCCATAGGGATCAATGGGGCCATAGGGATCAATGGGGCCATAGGGATCAATGGGGCATAAAACTCTATGGGGCCATAGAACTCAATGGGAAAATAGGAATCAATGCGGCCATAGGGATCGATGGGACCATAGTAATCAATGCGTCCATAGAACTCAATGGGGCCATAGGGATCAATGTGGCCATAGAAATCAGTGGGGCCATAGGAATCAATGGGGCAAGTGGAATCAATGGGGCCACAGGAATCAATGGGTCCTAAGGAATCAGTGGGGCAATAGAACTCAATGGAGCCATAGGAATCAATGGAGCCATAGAACTCAATGGGGCCATAGAACTCAATGGGGCCATAGGGATCAATGGGGGCATAGGGATCAATGGGGCCATAGGGATCAAAGGGGCCTTAGAACTCAATTGGGCCATAAGGATCAATGGGGCCAAAGGAATCAGTGGGGCCATAGGAATCAAACGGACCATAGTAATCAATGGGGCCATAGGAATCAATGGGGCCATAGGGATCAATGGGACCATAGGAATCAATGGGGCAATCGAACTCAATGGGGCCATAGGAATCAATGGAGCCATAGAACTCAATGGGGCCATAGAACTCAATGGGGCCATAGGGATCAATGGGACCATAGGAATCAATGTGGCCATAGAACTCAATGGGTCCATAGGAATCAATGGGGCCTTAGGAATCAATGTGGCCATAGGGATCAATGGGGCCATAGGGATCGATGGGGCCATAGGGATCAATGGGGCCATAGGAATCAATGGGGCCATAGGAATCAATGGGGCCTTAGGGATCAATGGGGCCATAGGAATCGATGGGGCCATAGAACTCAATGCGGCCATAGGGATCAATGGGGCCATAGAACTCAAAGTGGCCATAGGAATCAATGGAGCCATAGAAGTCAATGGGGCCTTAGGAATCAATGGAGCCATAGAATTCAATGGGGCCATAGGGATCAATGGGGCCACAGCGATCTATGGGGCCATAGGAATCAATGTGGCCATAAGGATCAACAAGCCATTGGGATAAATAAGGCCATAGGAATCCATGCGGCCAAAGATCTCAATGGGGCAATAGGGATCAATGGGGCCACAGCGATCTATGGGGCCATAGGAATCAATGTGGCCATAAGGATCAACGGGCCATTGGGATAAATAAGGCCATAGGAATCCATGCGGCCAAAGATCTCAATGGGGCAATAGGGATCAATGAAGCCATAGGGATCAATGGGGCCATAGGGATCAATGGGGCCATAGGAATCAAAGGGGCCATTAAGATCAATGGGGCCATGAGAATCAGTGGGGCCATAGGGATCGATGGGGTCATAGAAATCAATGGGGTCATAGGAATCAATGGGGCCATAGAACTCAATGGGGCCATAGGGACCAAAGGGGCCATAGGAATCAATGGGGCCATAGGTATCAATGGAGCCATAGAACTCAATGGAGCTATAGAACTCAATGGGGCCTTAGGGATCAATGGGGCCATAGGGATCAATTGGGCCAAAGACCTCAATATGGCCATAGGAATCAATGTGGCCATAGAACACAAAGGGGCCATAGAAATCAATGGAGCCATAGAACTCAATGGGGCCATAGGAATCAATGGAGCCATAGAACTCAATGGGGCCATAGGGATCAATGGGGCCACAGCGATCTATGGGGCCATATGGATCAACGGGCCATAGGGATAAATAAGGCCATAGGAATGCATGCGGCCAAAGATCTCAATGGGGCAATAGGGATCAATGAAGCCATAGGGATCAATGGGGCCATAGGGATCAATGGGGCCATAGGGATCAATGGGGCATAAAACTCTATGGGGCCATAGAACTCAATGGGAAAATAGGAATCAAAGTGGCCATAGGGATCGATGGGACCATAGTAATCAATGCGTCCATAGAACTCAATGTGGCCATAGGGATCAATGTGGCCATAGAAATCAGTGGGGCCATAGGAATCAATGGGGCAAGTGGAATCAATGGGGCCACAGGAATCAATGGGTCCTAAGGAATCAATGGGGCAATTGAACTCAATGGAGCCATAGGAATCAATTTAGCCATAGAACTCAATGGGGCCATAGAACTCAATGGGGCCATAGGGATCAATGGGGGCATAGAGATCAATGGGGCCATAGGGATCAAAGGGGCCTTAGAACTCAATTGGGCCATAAGGATCAATGGGGCCAAAGGAATCAGTGGGGCCATAGGAATCAAACGGACCATAGTAATCAATGGGGCCATAGGAATCAATGGGGCCATAGGGATCAATGGGACCATAGGAATCAATGGGGCAATCGAACTCAATGGGGCCATAGGAATCAATGGAGCCATAGAACTCAATGGGGCCATAGAACTCAATGGGGCCATAGGGATCAATGGGACCGTAGGAATCAATGTGGCCATAGAACTCAATGGGTCCATAGGAATCAATGGGGCCTTAGGAATCAATGTGGCCATAGGGATCAATGGGGCCATAGGGATCGATGGGGCCATAGGGATCAATGGGGCCATAGGAATCAATGGGGCCATAGGAATCAATGGGGCCTTAGGGATCAATGGGGCCATAGGAATCGATGGGGCCATAGAACTCAATGCGGCCATAGGGATCAATGGGGCCATAGAACTCAAAGGGGCCATAGGAATCAATGGAGCCATAGAAGTCAATGGGGCCTTAGGAATCAATGGAGCCATAGAATTCAATGGGGCCATAGGGATCAATGGGGCCACAGCGATCTATGGGGCCATAGGAATCATTGTGGCCATAAGGATCAACAAGCCATTGGGATAAATAAGGCCATAGGAATCCATGCGGCCAAAGATCTCAATGGGGCAATAGGGATCAATGAAGCCATAGGGATCGATGGGGCCATAGGGATCAATGGGGCCATAGGAATCAAAGGGGCAATTAAGATCAATGGGGCCATGGGAATCAGTGGGGCCATTGGAATCAATAAGGCCATAGGGATCAATGGGGCCATAGGGATCAATGAAGCCATAGGGATCAATGAGGCCATAGGGATCAATGTGGCCATAGGAATCAATGGGGCCATAGGAATCAATGGGGCCATAGGTATCAATGGAGCCATTGAACTCAATGGAGCTATAGAACTCAATGGGGCCTTAGGGATCAATGGGGCCATAGGGATCAATTGGGCCAAAGACCTCAATGGGGCCATAGGAATCAATGTGGCCGTAGAACTCAAAGTGGCCACAGAAATCAATGGAGCCATAGAACTCAATGGGGCCATAGGAATCAATGGAGCCATAGAACTCAATGGGGCCATAGGGATCAATGGGGCCACAGCGATCTATGGGGCCTTAGGAATCAATGGGGCCATATGGATCAACGGGCCATAGGGATAAATAAGGCCATAGGAATCCATGCGGCCAAAGATCTCAATGGGGCAATAGGGATCAATGAAGCCATAGGGATCAATGGGGCCATAGGGATCAATGGGACCATGGGAATCAAAGGGGCTATAAGGATCAATGGGGCCATAGGTATCAATGGGGCCATAGGGATCAATGGGAACATAGGAATAAGTGGGGCCATAGGAATCAGTGGGGCCATAGAACTCTATGGGGCCATATAGATCAATGAGACCATAGGAATCAAGGGGGCCATAGGAATCAGTGGGGCCATAGGGATTAATGGGGCCTTAGGAATCAATGGGGCCATAGAGATCAATGGGGCCATAGGAATCATTTGGCCATAGGGATCAATGGGGCCATAGGGATCAATGGGGCCATAGGGATCAATGGGGCATAAAACTCTATGGGGCCATAGAACTCAATGGGAAAATAGGAATCAATGGGGCCATAGGGATCGATGGGTCCATAGTAATCAATGCGTCCATAGAACTCAATGGAGCCATAGGAATCAATGTGGCCATAGAAATCAGTGGGGCCATAGGAATCAATGGGGCAAGTGGAATCAATGTGGCCACAGGAATCAATGGGGCCACAGGAATCAATGGGACCATGGGGATCAATGGGGCCATCGGAATCAATGGGTCTATAGTCATCAATGGGACCATAAAAATCACTTGGGCCATAGGAATCAATGGAGCCGTAGAACTCAATGGGGCCATAGAACTCAATGGGGCCATAGGGATCAATGTGGCCATAGGAATCAGTGGGACCATAGAACTCAGTGGGGCCATAGGAATCAATGGGGTTATAGGTATCAATGGGGCCATAGTTATCAATGGTGCCATAGATCTCAATAGGGCCATTGGGATCTATGGGACCATAGGAATCCAAGGGGCCATAGAACTCAAAGGGGCCTAAGGAATCAATGGGGCAATAGAACTCAGTGGGGCCATAGGAATCAATGGGGTTATAGGTATCAATGGGGCCATAGTTATCAATGGTGCCATAGATCTCAATAGGGCCATAGGGATCAATGGGGCCATTGGGATCGATGGGGCCATAGGGATCAATGGGGCCATAGAACTCAAAGGGGCCTAAGGAATCAATGGGGCCTTAGGGATTAATGGGGCTATAGGAATCGATGGGGCCATAGAACTCAATGGGGCCATAGGGATCAATGGGGCCATAGGGATCAATGGGGCCATAGGATTCAATGGCGCCATTGGAATCAATGGAGCCATAGAACTTAATGGGGCCATAGGGATCAATGGGACCATAGGAATCAATGGGGCCATAGGAATCAGTGGGGCCATAGGAATCAATGGGGCCATTGAACTCAATGAGGCCTGTCACGGTGTTATCCGTGACAGTAACCCAAGAGGGAACCGAGAAGGGTAAAAGAAAGGGAGAGGGAAAAAAAACTGCCGCGCGGCCGCCTAAGCAGATCCTCACGCTCCAGGGGGAGTGGAAAACTGTGGGGATTAAGGGTCTGTAAAGATAAATACAACAGCACGATCTGAGAAGGCACGGTAACTTTACGAAATCAAATAACTTTGAACAATTGAGAGAGAGAGACAAAATTTCCAAACTAGAAAATTGGGAGCTTACGTTACACGTGCTGAACTCCTCACAGCCACCCGGAGAGCGCGCCACCAAAAAGCGCCGGCCTGGTGTCTGGTGCGGAGCTCCGCCCCTCCCATGCTCCCACAGCATTAACTCCTTAACGGCCTGCATGATGTTCTGATGTGGAATACCGGCATCAAAACCACAAAACCACAACAGTGTCCTGCTGCCGTCTGTGGCCATTGGACCTGGCAAGCAGCAGCCCGTTTTCAAACACAGATGAGAGGACAGGCCCACGGGGCAGTGAGGGGCAGCCCCCCGTGAACACTGAGGCTGCTGCTCCTTGGTGCAGCTGGGCTCTTGGCCCCTGAACTGCTCCTGCATACGTGAGTTGCTCTCCCCGTTTCAGTGAAGATGGGAAAACAAAGGAATGGAGACAAATGAATTGCTGCTGGCTTCTTTATTGTATTTATCAACAGAGAGCCTTGATCTATAGGTACATGAGTTGAGTGTGCCAAAACATGAACGATATGCAGCAGGCCAAGAAGAAAACTTCTTATTAAATCAAAGTCGTGGCAGTGGAAACAATAATGGAGGCAAATATAAACAAGGGATTGTGAATTACCATGGGGATCCTGTTAGGCTGATGCGCATTTTTTGGGCACAGAAGTACGTATGGCTCACTGCAACCTTGAGCTCCTGGTTCCTCAGGCTGTAGATGAGAGGATTCACTGCTGGAGGCACCACCGAGTACAGAAATGACACCAGGAGGTCCAGGAATGGAGAAGAGATAGGAGGATGCTTCAGGTAGGCAAACGTGGCAGTGGAGACAAAGAGGGGGACCACGGCCAGGTGAGGGAGGCACGTGGAGAAGGCTCTGTGCCGGCCGAGCACAGAGGGCATCCTCAGCACTGCCCTGAAGATCTGCACGTAGGACAGCACAATGAAAACAAAGCACCCAAGATACTAAGAGACACTAACCACAATAAGCCAAACTTTCCTGAGGTATGGCTGCGAGTAGGAGAGCTTTAACATTTGGGGGATTTCACTGAAGAATTGATTCAAAACATTGCCTTGGCAGAGTGGCAGTGAAAATGTATTGGCAGCGTGCAGCAGGGAATAGAAAAACCCAGTGCCCCAGGCAGCTGCTGCCACGGTGACACAAGCTCTGCTGCCCAGGAGGGTCCCGTAGTGCAGGGGATTGCAGATGGCAACAAAGCGGTCATAGGCCTTGACTGTGAGAAGGGAATACTCTGCTGAGATGAAGAAAGAAGTAGAAAGAAAGAAAGAAGAAGACCTGTGCAGCACATCCCAAGTAGGAGATGGCCCTGGTGTCCCAGAGGACATTGGCCGCGGCTTTGGAGAGAGTGGTGGAGATGCAGCCCAGGTCGAGGAGGGCGAGGTTGAGGACAAAGAGGTACATGGGGGTGTGCAGGCCGTGGTCGCAGGCTGCGGCTGTGCTGCTGAGGCCGTTGCCCAGGAGGGCAGCCAGGGAGATGCCCAGGAAGAGCCAGAAGTGCAGGAGCTGCAGCTGCCGCGTGTCTGCCAACGCCAGCAGGAGGAACTCGCTGATGGAGCTGCTGTTGGGCATTTGGTACTGCTGGGTATCAGCACCTGTGGGCATGAGGACCTGGTCAAGGAGTACAAAAGTCAGTGACAGGTCTTGCAATGGGGAAAATGCTTCTTGAGGTCAGTGATGTAAGCTACACTTCCTGAGGTTGTGTCTGCCACGAAGGCCTCTGCCTTCCTTCTGGGAAGGAAACAGCCATGTCCCTGTGAGGAACGTGTTGGTGCTGTGGTCACAGGTTTTCTTTTCAGAGTTGGTCAGATGAGATCACTTCTACAGCAGAAGTACTTGTAGGCGTCTGTGCAACTGACACAAGAAAGACGTGCTTTGCAAATCAAAGTTGTAGGGATGCTTTTTCTCCTCCGTGGTCTCATCCTACTCATGATGCCCAAAGGGTGCTCGGTGAAGTCAGAAATCCTGAGCACTTCTGCTGCACTCAGTGTGAATGGCTGTGACTGAGACCTGAGAGGCAAAGGGATTCACTGCTGCTTCGTGCAGGATAAGGGGAGCTCGCTGGGCTTCTTTCCAGTTGCTGTGAAACAGCAAAGTTTGGAGATGGAAGGAGAATACACTCCCGTGTTACCTTTCAAAGAAGCCAGACCCTGCTGAGAGAAGAGGAAACGACTGCGCATCACACAACGCCCACCCTTTCTCAAGGGACGTGAGCAAGATCTCATCACTGCCCTTCTTACAAAGGACACCTAACATTTATTTCACCAACCCCACAGCATTTCCATGCACACAGCTCTCTCTGCTTCTTCCCTGGACTTTGTTCTTCAGGCTATGGGAAAGATTTGCATCCTGAAGGTCAGCTCACAGCTCTGAAGGACCTCAGGGAGATATTTCCTAACAATGGCATCTCACTGAGGGAAAGACAACTCCTTCCCAGCCTCACAGGCTGCACTGCACACAGCTCCAGGCATTCACTCTCAGCCACTGTGCTTTGCAGAGTGCGATGGACACGTGCCTGGGGAGATGCTCCTCTGCTCTGCAGGAGTTTGGCATGGGAATCATTCCTACAAGCTGTAGTTAAGTAGGATAAGACCTCCTCGACCAGTTACCAAGTGCAAGGAGCTACGCCAGAATTTTACGAAGTCTTGGACAGTTTGGAAAGCGTGAGAGGTTTTAAGAGTTGCTTCTCAGCTTAAATGAGCAAGGCCCAACCAGAGTAAGGCTCAGCTCTGTACTTTTTAAGTGACCAAGGACGAGGTCAGGCGTCTGTCTGGTCTGTGATGACACGCTACTGATGGAGAACACAAGTGATAGCCTGTAGGACTAAGGGACTAACACTCGCCCTAAGTCTGTGCCTAAATTAAGCAGGAGTTTTCTAACAATATTTTCAACATGTTGAATGCGGACTGCAGTCCAGTGGAGGATTTTCTTTTCCTCTGTCCCAGATTCTGCAATCCACCACAAGTAGTACAATACGCGCTTGTGTCGGACTCAAAAGCTCAACTAGAACAGCCCCTCCCTCTTCCCCAGAGGTAAAGAGGGTCCGAGTTACAGAGCAAAGTGATGCCGGCCAGCCAGCTTGTCTGCTTGTATTCCAAGATCAGCAGTTAAACCACTTTCACCCAAAGGAACATTAGTGGCAAGCATTAATGGCAACATCTCATTCCTGCAAAACTGCTGGTGGTGTCCAATCTCCAAATAATCTGATACTGACAGCAGCTCCTTGTGTTGTCCTCTGCTGCACAAAAATTCCTTGAAGAAGGACCTGTTTCCCAGATAAAGCAGCTGAAGGCTCATCACTACTAGGAAATTCATCTACTCTCTCAGAAGCATTTTCTTCTAACACACAAAAAAAAACCACCTCTTGATGTACTTCCACTTCAAGCTGCGAAATGATAGCTAAAAAATATTAAAATTTGAGTGCAAGTGCTGCCTTGATAGTCCTAGGACAGTGTTTCTTCCCAGCCCTTAATCTTTTCTGTGGGCTGGTCACCCTCCCCCAGGGTATCCCCTGCAGTATCACACTGGGGTAGCTGTAGCTGTTGCAGCAATGTCCTGAGAAAGTCTGGTTAAAATGCCAACGAGGTGGAGTTGAACCTCATGTTCTGAAGCTGAGAAAACAAAAACAACGCATTGGAAGAGCTACAGAATTGTATTTGTCCTTACAAGTTTCTTTGATCAGAAACCCAGAGGCCTGTCAAGTCACAACAGAAAAACAAATGCTGTGAACAGCGGCAGCAGGAAGAACTCGGGCAGCAGGAATGCTAGGCTCCGGATATCTAATGCTTTGATCATTCCACTTCACCTTTCAGAAGTGGAAAGGAATTCTACGTCCTGGTATATTTGTTACAGTAAAAATAAATTGCTGTTTGACCCCCTGCCATCCCTAGGTCAGCTTACTTTGTAAAGCCTTTGTAAAGGCTGCTGTAGGCCAGAAGACTGGCTCTAACCCTTGTGTGATTACACGAGGCCTCAAGGAAGCAAATCAAGAGAAAAATAAATAAATAAAAGCAGTATAATGTTTTCTACCACTCACTCTCTTTCTAATCCTCAGCATCTCCGGAGAAAGCTTAGCCTTGTGTTCAAAGCCAGGCATCACTGTCCCTTCCCTCAGGTGCTTCTGTTTCTCCTCGATTTGCACTCGTCCATCTCACCAAGCATCCAAGTCCTCCATCAGAGAAATGCTGCCGTGTCCCGGAATGGCTCTTTGTGAATTCCTTCCCCTCAAGTCATCTGGGGAAACACGGAGCACGTCTGTTACAAAGCCCCTCCAGTCAGAGGGCCTGCCACTCCTCCTTCTGCTGCGGAGCAGTCTGCCCAAGGCTCTTCTCCAGTAACATTCCTACTCGGAGAACGGAAAATTTCAGGCACGCATTTTCACGAAGTTTGAGTGAAATAAAAGCAGAGGAAACAAACAGCGCCTGATGCACTATTTCCGAATCCCTCGTCCCCAGTATAACTTCTTGCTAGAACACTCAGTGCAAAGATTGATTTCCAAGCAAGTCAACACTGCTCCGAACAGTTTTCTGACACAGCTCAGACTAACCTGAGAACGTCAGCTGTTCTGCTTCTCCAAGAAGGCACAAAAGTGCCTCCGGGCTTTTGTTGATCGCATTACAGAAACAAAAGCACTTCCAGAGCTATTTTTTTTCCCCTGTATTTGCCTTTAAGCCCAGAATTCAGTGATTATAATCCATTTATTTTAGGAGAATCAGCACTGGAGGAGCATATCACTCAGCCAGTCGTCGATCCTCCCCTGCCTCCCTGCTGTGCTGTAGGGAAACTCGGTCTTCCCTCCTGAGCCTGTTGTAAATTATTCTGACCAAAAGCACGTTGCGCAGTCTGGCTTCAGGAATAATGGAAAAATCTGAAAGCAGCATTGAGACAAAGTACATTTTTTCCTCTCAGTAGAACAATTCATATTAATCAGAACGACTAAAACTTTAGATTAGTATGAAGCCTTAGCATCTCTTTATCAGTACCAAAAAGTAAACTACCTACTTCAGGAATACTCTGAAAACAATCACATTCACGGTGCTTCCTCTAACATTTAATTACTTGTAGGGCAAATAACCCCCAAGAATAGCACCCAAAAGAAATAGTGCCGAAGACGGTATATTTTAGATGGGCTTAAGTAGATGACATACAGATAACTAGTAAGGAAAGAGAGGCTCACCACGATGACGGTTGAGGCTCGCTGATTACTCCACTACAGAGGGATCCCCAACCAGAGATCCTTCCCTGGTGGTGGTCAGCCCTTCAATGGGGTCTGGGAGAGGTGGAGCCAGACCCCACCCCTTCCGATCGCACAGGCACGTTACCTTCACCTGTGCCCCTGCGGCTGACTCAGTGCTCGCCTCAGGTGATCCATCAGTGGTTCAGGCCGTGATCCAGCAGTTCCCACACAGTACCGAATGCCAGTCTCATGCCCTTGGGTTGGAGGGTAAACTATTCCACTTTGTTGATTAACTTCTGGTTATTAATCAGTCCGAGGCAACTTTTCTAGCAGTGAAACCCTTAATCATGTACTAGAAATAGAGGACATTTTGTCTCCTGGGTGTGACAGCGTTGTTAAACCTTACAGGTCCTCCGCAGCTCCTGGCCAAGCACCGTTATTTGCCTTTTTGCGTCCAAGCTGCTGGCTCCCCTTTTTATCTCCCCAAAGAAACTGCAATCCAAACTCGTCAATGTACCCACTTTCAAACCCCTTGGCTTGGAGATACTCACCCTGCCGTGGTTGTTTGCCCGCTTTTATACTGAACCTTTTTGGATCACAGCCCCTGGGAGCTGACAGATGTGAGAAATCCAAATTTGACCACGCAGACGTAGAGGGACCGCTGCAAGGCTGGGAAATGCTGATCCTCAAAGCAGCTCTCCCAGAACCCCATGGCGTGTTACTGCTGGTTTCTTCCTCAACCTCCGTGCCCTGAAGCTGTTTCCCATGCGGTGCCTGGCTCCCAGCCTCTGTGCTCCCATCCCCTGCTCTGCTGGACTTCACTTAGCGATGTCGTGTCTGTGTGTCTTCCCCAGAACTGGCTGCTGCTTGCGAACTGGAGAAAACACAATTAAAGGAAAGCTTTGAACAAATGCGGCCGTGCCTCCAGGTTAGCAGTTCTGTTATTTCCCACCCCACAGCGGTGCTGGCAGAGCACACTGGGTCCTCGCTTCCTCCCAGCTGTAGTTTGTGGTGCCCATTGCGAGGCCACGGCTCCCGTGGGTCCCCACACATCCCTCCAGCACAGGGACACTTGTGCCAGGCTCAGCTCCTCTGAAGGCCTCTTCTGCTCCATCCAAAGATGAGCAGCCACGCTGCCCCTTGGGCTCTTCTCCCTGCTTTGCCTGATTCGAATTATACAGCGTCTGGAAGGGAAGAGCAGGCAGACCTAGAGGGAGCGCAGCTGGGGTCCGTGTTAACTTTGGAAACCTTGTGTGAGCACAAAGTGCCAGCTCTGTTTGATTGCCAGCTCAGAGATCATTACGATTTAGAAAAACCCCAACTGGTGCGTACTGTTACTCGTCACTGTGCTCCTCGTGCAGCATTGGCAGCTCCAGGTGTGTCAGCCTATCCTGCAGCGCACACTGATGCAGTGTTACAGCTGAGAAGTGACAAATACAAAACATAGAACGTGGCCTCGCAGCGACCGCAGCTTTTGCAGGTGTATGGAAGGCGCAGGGATGCCTTTCATGGGAACAGAAATGAGACTGCTTAAAATTACACATTGTTCCCACCGGTAGCTCCGAGATGCCATTCAAAGCCCACTCCGTTAACTCACGGCTGCTCATTATCCTCTCAGGAGCCCCCGAGCAGGATGGAATGTTGCCTACAAAGGTAGAGGAAGCACGATGAGAATCTGTTCAGACCGCAGGAACTGTTCAGCAGATCTCTTTCACGCCCGCGCCATAAACACCCGCTGTCTGGAGGAGGCCTGGTTGTTCTTATTCATGCCGAGGTGACGGGGTGATTTAGCACTGAAGACACGTCACGGAGCAGTGGCAGCCGCTGCCAGCTAGCTGCAGGCATTGCAGGGATCTCGGGCTCCCCCGAGGCACTTCGTTACGATAAGCCCATTGTACGTTCAAGTGTCCTTGTGTTAAAAATTCGCCTGGCAGTGGTTTCTGAGCCGTGGTCATCTCCCCTGATGGTGGCACAGCTCAGACTGGGCTGTGTGAATGTGAGAGGGGTGATCGATAACACAGCAGTGTGCTCATTTCTCCCCTCGTCCAGGACCAGGTAGGCACCCTCCCCTTCCAGAGCCAGTCCCTGAAGGCCAAAGCAAACCCGTCTGAGGAGGCTTTGAACAAAAACAGTGAGGAGCAGGTGAAGGTAGTTGGCAACTATTGTTACGTAGCCATCGAGATCTGTGCTTCTGCGTATGGCACACAGCAGTGTTAGCAATGGGGTCCCACCCCGAGGCCGGGGGCTCACACCTCAGTCATGACCCCAGATCTTGAATCCTGTGGGAACATCGGCGCCGATGGCTTTGTCCTGAACACACCTCAGCGCAGGGCTGCTGTCAGTGGTCTTCCCTCTATCCTCTGTTCTCTCACCCAACCTGTGTAGCTCCGTTTCCAAAACATTCCCTGTGCTCTATCTCACGCGTTCATCTTCTTCCTCTCTTTCTCTTTACTTCTCGTCTTTTCACACTCGTCCTGTTCACATTCCGAGCAAACTTCTCTGATGTTCTCTGCACTGCCTCATTTTTTTCCTCGGCTTCTGTGGACGGACCTGTCTGGCCATTAAATATTTGTTCAGCTGCTGTCTACTGGGGCCAAGTTATTAATTTACAGTGTGCAAGCGAACACTTTCTGCGATTATTTATCTGAAATGAAAGAAACCTAAAATGGGTTTTCTTTAATTTGGGTCATTTCAGCGTGGTCACAGCACAGCCACGTTAGCAAGATGGTGGGGGATGGGGAATGGACATAGTAGGGTGGGTGAGGGGCTCTGGAGGCTTTTAGGGGGGAAAACTCCTTAGGAAAGGAGCACAAGTGTCTGAAAACGGCTTGGCCATGGAGACAGGTAGCGTCAGCGCCTTCCATGCCCGCTGCAGTACTTAGTTTATATAATGACAGGACAGATTTTGCTGTGTCACCGTGATGTCAACGCCCGCTACTCCAAGGCAGCTCACTAGTGTGGGTCACAGTCCAAGACGTCCAGAAAGCCATGGATCAGCAGCATCGAACCACGAGGCAGGCCATGAGGAAGGTTCCAGCGGCTGCCCACCGAAAGGGGTGTGCCACAGGAGAATGTCAGGGTTCAGATCGGCTGAGGGAGGCCGCCTCCATCTGCCCTTCATTGCACCATCAGTCCTAAACCGCTGGGTAGACTTTTGGGAATCTTCACCTCACGGCTGAAGATGCATTTGTGGCCGACACAGACAAATTGCTGGCATGTTTCCTAGATGGCAAAAGCTCCGTATCTGCCCTTAGAAGAAAATCTGAGGAGCTTCAGACACGTTCTGGAATTGAAGAACGATCAGATCCATGAACAGGACAGGAAGATCGTGGCGCGAGAGAAACAAGTGAGTTGTCATTTTTTGTTGCTGTTTTGGAGGAGAGGTAGAAAAGTAAAAGTTTGGTTACAGCAGGCGAAGTTAAAATGGGGTGTAATGCCGGAGGGATATGGTTCAGTTGGTTCCTGAGTGGCTGTGCTCTTCCACTGCCAAGCACACAGCTTCTTCCACCACAACATCTCAGTTTGTCACTTAGAAATTGGGATCTTTTCCCACCCCTTCACCTCCCCATGACAACTGGACTTCTCCCACACATCTCTTGGCCCGGATCTTCCTGAGGCTCTTTCCCTGCTCTGTATTTCAGCTGAGGTCGGCATAGACTGGAAGGGACTCAGCGGCGGCACGGGGCACGGTGGGGACGGCCAGGTTTGGTGGGCTGGGAGGCACTGCCGAAGCTGGGAGGGGAGCTGGGACATGCAGCAAACGAGGGCACTCTTGATTCCTTGCCTGCTGGAAATGAGGGTGTCAGGAGAAGGGCGCTGGAGGATGAAGGCTGCACTCAGGAGGGAAGGAGATGCAGCTCTCCTACGCTTTGTGTTGGCACAAAGTAGTTTGAGGCCTGGACGGATCAGTAGAGAGATGCAGCAAACGTTTCCAGGGCAAACATCTACAAGGACAAAAAATGAATGTCAGAACAATAGCCAGAATTAGGGTTCTCAAGGCAAAGACAGCAACGTGGATTCAGATCAGTATCGAGGTGTGATCCTTTGTTGATTATACCAGAGATGAAGTCCACGCCGTCCGCTGCTCCGGTCCACGGGGGTTGGGATCAGCATGCGCAGCAGGATGAGGGCTTCCCACCTCCCCCCGGTCCTGATACGCATGCATCATCAGGGCCCAGAAAATTCCATGAAACAAAAACATGTTATAAAGTAGTTTGGGGTTGAGGGGAATAACAAAATGTTATGGTCGGGGTTCAGGGGGAACAACAAGATTGGGGGAGACAACAGGAACAGCAGGAGGACGCAATCAACGTTTGCAGAAGGGAAGGGGAAGGGAAGGAAAAAGGGGGGAAAGGAAGGAAGGAAAAAGGGGGGAAAGGAAGGAAAAAAAAAGGGGAAAGGAAGGAAAAAAAGGGGAAAGGAAACTTAGCTGTTATATCGGTTATTGGCAGGGACTGATTTTGCTGAGGTGCTCAGATGTCATCGACATCTCAGTAATGTGGTATGTATATGTGCAAAGCTGCACATATGGAATTGACTGCTGACTGTATAAATCAATATAAACCAATTTTTCAGACAGATCTCCATACCTGCAAAGCACATGAACAACCCCGCGCATTATTTTATTGTGTCCTCTCGGTGAGATAATGTCAGGGCCTGAGGACTCAAACCGCTCTGTGTGACCCACTTGGGTATCCTGGAGCTGATCAGGCCCCACCTCATACCAGGACCATCAGCTCCTGCTTTAGTGAGGCTGCAGCCAGGCTGGGCTCCAGCTCCACACAGTCCTGCCTGGCTATGGGGCCACTGAGCTCACCCAGTGGACCAATTTCATAGATACATGAGGTTGGAAAGGACCTCCAAGATTATCTAGTCCAACCGTCCTCCCACCACCATCCCTACCCACCAAACTACTCAATCCAATCCCTTAGCACCTCATCTAAACGCTTCTTGAACAGCGCTAGGGATGGGCCCCTGTGGCTGCTCCGGTGCCCCTGGCTGCCCCGGTGCTGGCTAGGGTGATGGACCCCGGCCCTCCCCTTGTCCCCTAGAGAGCACCTATTGCTCCCAGCTCCTCTTCCCACAGGCCTTACAGCCGTACCTCAGCTTGTCTGCAAAGGCGTGCCGGTCTTCAAAAGCACTCAGACGCAACTCCAGGAGAATCTGCCTGAGGTGCAGACCAAGGGATGACAAACAGTTCAGCTTGCCATTGTGAGCGTTCACTGCTGGCATGCATTTGTTTTTGTTTTTTTCTTTTTTCTGTGCAGTAAACACTTGTGAAAAAGCTGGTGTTTCTTGTGTGGCGTTAGGTATTTTATATCACTGTGTGTACGTAGGAGAGCGCAGTGATAAAGCACTGTTGGACAGCAGCAGAGAGCACTGAGCTGTTGCGACACAGCAGCTGTGTATTCTGGGATGTCCTGCATATGCATGCAGACAACATATACATCCTATACAGGATAACATGAAAAAAAAATATGTGCAATTGTGAAATATTAGCCAAACCACATGCCTTCAAAATAGGCACATGGCAGCTCAATGGAGCAGCAGTTCCAACAAACAAGATGTTGGGGCCATTGCGTGGTTATCCTTCCTTCACTGTTTTACCACAGAACTGTTCTCTTTGTAACGCGTTTCTGGCACGTCACATTTACCGTCGTCTCATAACTCAGCGTCTTGCCTTCGTTTGGCAGAGGTAACGGTGCATCAAACACGAAGAAGTCAGAAATCGTGCAGGTTTTGGGATTTCTGATCCGGGTGTGCCAAACCTGGCATTCCCGCTGAGCATTTTCCTGTCGTCAATTTCTGCCTAAGTAATAAATGGGTAATTCCTAAGAAGCGCCGAGTCAATCAGTGTGGCTGTCGTGGTTTTATGATTTTTTGGTACTGGTATTCCACATCATGGCATCATGTGGTGCATTGGGAGTCAGGGAGAACTACATTCCCCAGAGGACTTTGCAACGCTTTGTATTTTTAAACGTGTTTTCCGCTCAGAGGGAACAGATAAAAACCCTCTGCAGTCACGGGACGTTCTCTCTCTTTCCTCTAGGATCACTCAGCAGTGGGTGCTCGCTGCCGTCTGCCTTCAGCGTTAGCGTAAGGCCTTCGTTTTATCGGGCACTCACTCTCTCTCTCTCTCTCTCTCGTTTTGTTTGATTCATTAGGCTTAATTTCAAATTGTATTGCATTATATTGTGTTATTTACTTCCTGATGTCTTATTTAGTAAATTAGCTTTTCCCCCTCAGATCGTTGCCGCTGTTTTGTATTGGGGCTTCTCTCCCTTTTTCCCTTTCCCCCTTCCCCTTGTCCGGGGTGTGGGCCTGTGGGTCTCCTTCCTCGGTTGTTGCGGGGCCGGGCCGAACTGGCCCACAAACCCCTGACATTTTTGGCGCCCAACGTGGGGCACAACCAGCTGCCTTAGCCGGGCAGAGACAAACTTTTAGAGTGAATCTCTGTCTGTTGTTAACAAGCTTATCTGTACTGCAAGTGCTGTACAGCAAAACACGACCTTGAAGTCCGGGCGTACTGCCAGTTGTTTTGGGATATCTGTAAACTTCTTTTGGGTACTGCCAGATTGTTTTAGTACAAGAAAAGAAAATAATAATAAAAATGTCTTTTCTGTTTCTGTTAAAACTGCCCTTACAGGGATTGTACTTCACCGCTTTTTCCCTCTTAATGCTCAAAACGTACTGGAACTTGGTTAAGTTTGCCATTCTGTTCCATTGGTTCTGGTCCCTATATGATAAATTAAAAGCAATGATAGAGGCACCTGCCAGATACCAGGGCACCCCAGCTAATGGAACAAACGATAGCATATTAACGAACCATGTGATGTTTGAATGGGTATCCAGGTTCCCCTCTCCGTTTTTTATGAATTTTCAAGATCACAACTTAGGGATGGTGTTAATAATTGGGATATTAGTCCTCCTGCATGTAGTAGCACTTTACATCATGTGCAGGAAGCTTCTCCCAGAAACAGAGAATGTTGAATGGCAGGGAGAGTGGAGAGTTTTAGGAAAGAAATTAGAAGCATGGGGACACCCGGTGTCATGGGATTTTTCTCCCGAACAATTGCAGGATCCTGAGGAGCTAGGCCTGTATCTGAGTAAAGGGTGTTGCGGCTCAGAAAGATCTGAGGTGGAACAGCTTATTTGGGGCTTGGCTTATGCTACCCGAGGTTTATATACTATTGTGAAGGGAGAGAGTGTCCAAACTGAGGCCCAAACCAAAGAGGAAAACCTCCCGGTCACACCTGACCAGCCAAAGGAAGCACCAGTATCAAAGTCAGTTGCCCCTGTGGAAGGCAAGAAATGGAAACGTGTGTCCTCGCGCCTAGAATGCAAAGAAGAGGTGCCGAAAGAAGAGGAAGATATAGGTGAGGGGGTGGCCACAACCCCCCCACCATCGAGAAAGGCAACAAAGAAAAGTGAGAGACATGGAGAAGAAGAAAGTGATGATGAAGGTGAAGAGAAAGTTAAAGTTACGACGTTTCGTCGGCCCATGAAAATGTCTGAGATCCAAGGCTCAAGAAAGGAGTTTGTTCGACGTCCGGATGAGAGTATTGTCACTTGGTTGCTTCGGTGTTGGGACAACGGGGCCAACAGTGTGTCCCTTGATAGTAACGAAGCTCGCCAACTAGGAAACATTGCCCGAGATCCGGCTGTCGACAGAGGAATCAGCAGGTATATGGATGGAATCGCCAGCCTCTGGCAACGAATGCTAGTAGCTGTGAGGGAAAGATATCCCTACAAGAGTGACCTGGCACCTAAAGTGAAAAGGTGGAAAACTATTGAGGAAGGCATCCAGTATTTGAGAGAAACAGCTGTGGCGGAAATGCTGTATGATCCCACCTTTGATCCTGACGATTGGGACCATGATCCGGAGAAAGTAAGGAGTACACCCGAAATATGTCAGAAGCTTTCAAAGTCAGCACCAGAAAGGTACGCCGGTACACTAGTGACAACGTTCAACAGATATGAGGACCAAGACAGAAAACCCCCAGTTTTTGAACTAATTCTTACACTTCAAAACATCGAACAAAAATTTCTACCACCATACGCGTCCATTTCAGCCATATCAAAGTTCGAAGGACAAATGGCAGATATACTGGGAAAATTATCCCAACTGATTGATAGGGTTGAATCAATTGTAGCTATCAGTAGCAGACGCCATCCTGCTCGAGCAAATGACAGCACTAACTTCATGTTGCGCACAGCTTTGTGGAGTTACTTACGTGCAAATGGATAAGATATGAAGGAATGGCATCAAAAACCCACCCCTGCACTGCGAGCACGGGTGAGAGAATTACAACACAGAGCAACTACCAGCGAAGTTGTTCCTGTCACTACAGGTAATGAATAGAGGGGCCCTGCCCTCAGCCAGAGGAGGGAGAGGGATAATAGAGTGTATTGGACTGTGTGGATTCGGTGGCCTGGCACATCAAACTCACAGAAATATGAGGCACTGGTGGATACTGGTGCACAATGTACTCTAATGCCTTCAAGTTATAAAGGGGCAGAATTGATTCATATCTCTGGAGTGACTGGGGGCATTCAGGAATTGTCTGTGCTGGAGGCAGAAATAAGCCTCACGGGTAAAGACTGGCAGAAGCATCCTATAGCGACCGGACAGGGGGCCCCATGCATACTTGGTATTGATTACCTCAAAAGGGGATATTTTAAGGATCCCAAAGGGTATCGATGGGCTTTCGGAATAGCTGCTGTGGATGCAGATAATATTAAGCAGCTGTCTGCTTTGCCTGGCCTGTCAGAAGATCCGTCTGTTGTAGGGTTACTACAAGTGGAGGAGCAACAGGTACCAATTGCTACAAAAACAGTGCACAGACGGCAGTACCGCACCAACAGGGATTCCTTGCTCCCCATTCATGACCTGATTCGTCAGCTAGAGAGCCAGGGAGTGATCAGCAAAACTCACTCCCCGTTTAATAGCCCCATATGGCCAGTGCGTAAAGCCAGTGGAGAATGGAGACTGACGGTAGATTACCGTGGCCTGAATGAAGTCACACCTCCACTGAGTGCTGCTGTGCCGGACATGCTTCAACTCTAGTATGAACTGGAGTCAAAAGCAGTCAAGTGGTATGCCACGACTGACATTGCTAACGCCTTCTTTTCAATTCCCTTGGCCACAGAATGCAGGCCACAGTTTGCCTTCACCTGGAGAGGCATTCAGTACACCTGGAACCGTTTGCCCCAGGGGTGGAAGCACAGCCCAACCATTTGCCATGGGTTGATCCAAACTGCATTGGAACAGGGCGGTGCTCCTGAGCACTTACAATACATTGATGACATCATTGTGTGGGGCAATACAGCAGGGGAAGTTTTTGAGAAAGGAGAGAGAACAATCCAGATCCTCCTGCGAGCTGGCTTCGCTATTAAACGAAGCAAAGTAAAAGGGCCTGCACAGGAAATTCAATTCCTAGGAATAAAGTGGCAAGATGGACGTCGTCACATCCCAACAGATGTGATTGACAAAATTATTGCTATGTCTCCACCCACTAGTAAGACAGAGACCCAAGCTTTTCTGGGTGTAGTGGGCTTTTAGAGAATGCATGTTCCAAACTACAGCCTCATTGTGAGCCCTCTCTTTCGGGTGACGCGGAAGAAGAATGATTTTGTGTGGGGCCCTGAGCAGCAGCAGGCTTTTGAGCAAATTAAGCAGGAGATAGCCCGTGCCGTGGCCCTGGGGCCAGTGCGGATGGGACAGGATGTAAAGAACATCCTCTACACTGCTGCTGGAAAGGAAGGTCCCACTTGGAGTTTGTGGCAAAGAGCTTCTGGAGAGACCCGAGGCCGACCCCTTGGTTTCTGGAGTCGAGCATACAGGGGGTCTGAGGAGCGCTACACTCCAACTGAAAAAGAGATCTTGGCCGCGTACGAGGGGGTTCGAGCTGCTTCCGAAGTAATCGGTACTGAAGCGCAGCTCCTTCTGGCACCTCGACTGCCAGTGCTGAATTGGATGTTCAAAGGAAAGGTTCCCTCCACCCATCATGCTACTGATGCCACTTGGAGTAAGTGGATTGCGCTGATTACACAGCGAGCTCGGATGGGGAACCTCAGTCATCCAGGAATCCTAGAAGTGATCATGGACTGGCCTGAAGGTAAAAAGTTTGGAACAACACCCGCAGAGGAGGTATCACGTGCTAAAGAGGCCCCGCCATACAATGAACTACCGGAAGATGAGAAGAGATACGCCCTGTTCACAGATGGATCGTGTCGCATTGTGGGAAAGCACCGCAGATGGAAATCTGCTGTGTGGAGCCCCACGCGACAAGTTGCAGAGGCCACTGAAGGAAAAGGAGAGTCAAGCCAATTTGCAGAGGTAAAGGCTGTCCAACTGGCCTTAGATATTGCTGAACGTGAGAGGTGGCCAGTGCTTTATCTTTACACTGACTCATGGATGGTGGCAAATGCCTTATGGGGGTGGTTACAGCAATGGGAACAAAATGGCTGGCAACGGAGGGGTAAACCTATTTGGGCTGCTGAACTGTGGAAAAATATTGCTGCCCGAGTAAAGAATATGGTTGTAAAGGTGCGCCATGTAGATGCTCATGTTCCTAAAAGCCGAGCAACTGAAGAACAACAGAATAACCATCAGGTAGATCGAGCTGCTAAAGTTAAGGTGGCTCAAGTAGACTTGGATTGGCAACACAAAAGTGAATTATTTCTAGCTGGGTGGGCCCATGAGACCTCGGGCCATCAAGGAAGAGATGCAACATATAAGTGGGCTAGAGACCGAGGGGTGGACTTAACTATGGATGCTATTGCACAGGTTATCCATAACTGTGATACATGTGCCACAATTAAACAAGCCAAGAGGATGAAACCTCTCTGGGGGGAAGGACGATGGCAAAAGTATAAATATGAGGAGGCGTGGCAAGTTGATTATATCACCTTGCCACGATCTCGCAATGGTAAACATTATGTGCTCACCATGGTGGAAGCAACCACTGGGTGGCTTGAAACATATGCAGTACCCCATGCTACCGCCCGAAACACCATTCTAGGTCTCGAGAAGCAAGTCCTATGGCGACATGGCACTCCAGAAAGAATTGAGTCAGATAATGGGACTCATTTCAAAAATTCTCTTGTAAGTAATTGGGCCAAAGATCGTGGCATTGAGTGGATTTATCATATCCCCTATCACGCACCAGCTTCCGGTAAGATTGAAAGATACAATGGGTTGCTAAAAACCATGTTGAAAGCAATGGGTGGCGGAACATTTAAGCACTGGGAGAAGCATTTGGCCGAAGCCACCTGGTTGGTCAACACTCGAGGATCCATCAATCGTGATGGTCCTGCCCAATCCAACTCCCTACCTACTGTAGAGGGAGATAAGGTCCCTGTAGTACATGTAAAGAACATGTTGGGGAAAGTGGTACGGGTCCTTCCAGCTTCTGGGAAGGACAAACCTCTCCGTGGAACTGTCTTTGCTCAGGGACCTGGGTCCACTTGGTGGGTGATGCAGAAGAATGGGGATGTTCAGTGTGTACCACAAGGGAATTTGATGTTGGGGGAGTGCAGTCAGTAATTCCATGTATATACTTGTATATATGTTGTGTGTGTGTGTATCTAATGCATGTTAATCATTGTTTTTCTGTATGTATCAAGAATGATGTAGTGATGTGGAATAAGGGGTGGAATGTCATGGTTTTATGATTTTTGGTACTAGCATTCCACATCATAACATCATGTATTGCATTAAGAGTTAAAAAGCTAATACTCCAGCTCCATAGATCATTGATAATTCCAGGTATACCTGTCTCAGAAGAGAAGAAGCACTACATTCCCCAGAGGACTTTGCGATGCTTTGTATTTTTACGTGTCTTCCGCTCAGAGGGTGCCGCAATGAAGGGACGGGAACCCAGCTTGATGCAAGCTAATGTTCAGTTTATTAAGCAACAACTCAAAACTTATATACACAGAAAGGCTGCGCGCGCTAAGATCTGACTGGGAGAACGCCACATTCCTCAAGACAAAACACCTTAACAACTCAAAGCACTCTTAATAGTCTGAACAAAACAGTTCCCGATCGCTTCCTATTCCTATATTCTATTTCTTTACACAGCCTGCATCCAAGGCTAATGGTCAAATTCCTGCATAGCCAGCAGCTCAATCTGGCTAGCATTTTTGCCGTTATCCACATTTCCCCCTTTCTGTTGCACTATGAATATTTTCTTTGTAGCATTTTCAATCATTTTTTGCACACACTGCAAAATACAAGGAAGTAACAGCAAAAACACTACAATAGTCATTACAATATAACACATCATTTTTAAGGCATTGTGAAGCCATCCGGTGAGACCCCATCCCGAGAATAATTTGTCCAACCAATCCTGTAACCTGAATGAGTGGTGCTGCTGTGGGTATGTTTGGATCTGGGAGACAGAATGTCTCAGGAACAAAGGCAAGCAAACTACGCATTCAGAACAACACAGAGGGTTAGAGTTTTAGTAAACATACACTCACACACACACACAAATCATCCATTTTAGACAAGTGTAAGCATGAAGCAGAACCATCCTAAGCAAGCGCATTATTAGCTATTGGCCCCTGAGAAATGGCAAGTCGCCAGAGAGGAGAGACAGAAGGAACATGCTGGTGATGGATGCGATAGGCAGTGCCAACAGGGCGTCCCCTGATTCAAAGTGCACTTTTCCTCTCTCACCCACCACAGATTCTCTCCTGCTTTTACTCTTCTCAGGGTCTGCAGGGTTTCTTCCATTTGTACACTGCATCCACGTGGCCAGTGCATGATACAGAGCCCAAATGGAGTACCTGCTTGCAAAACAATAAACTACTAAGATTAGCTCTCTCTAAAAAATGCTAATAACCATAAATTCCAAAAGCGGAAACATCAAATCCTGTTCATTTTTATATTTAATCTACCACTAAAAATAGAAAAAGCAGCACACAATAACCTAAATAATAGCTAATGACAACCTAAATAATACCTAATAATTCTAATTCTAAAGCCTACATTGGTAACACACAGGAAAATCACACATGACCTGTGTTGTTACTAATATACCGTCCAGTGGGTAATTTAGCTGTTTTTCATCATTCACTATGGCATGCATAAGTTATTTACAATAAGAAACACACAATCTCAGTTATTTTGAAAGCTGGATGATATTTTTTGTCTTGAGATGAGGTCAAACATATCACACTGGAACCCATATAGGGCTAGTCCCTGTGGAAACACAAGAATATCCCGAACCCTAAGTTATCAGTGGTAAGGGATATTCCCAATGTCCTGTGGCTATATTCCAAATATTAACCATCAACCATTCTTTGAGCATTGAGGAGGCCCCATGACAGTCTACTCGAGGTGTATTTGAATTGACATTGAGTGATCTGATAGGTTCATGCAGCACATCCCTTCAAAATCCTCACAGCCATGGCAGCAGCTGGTCTCATCCTTCTTCGGTTGTGTTTTCTTCTGTTGTCGGAGAAATCTGTTCTTCCCGGTATGGTTTCACGTTTTTCGCAGGAATCCACCTGGGGCCTTTTTCTGTGGAGACACAAGCATAACCTCTCCCCCATGTGACAAGAGGATATGGCCCCATTATCATACCTGTTTCTGGGTCTCGAATCAACACTGGAGCCTTGACTCTTGTTTCAAATGTGGTGTTCGAGCTAAAATGTCGGACTATCGGAGGATTAGCATCTAGCAGGGAACAATTTAAGAAATTAAAAACATAAAGAGCTTTATGTAGTCGCTCTTCAGGAGGGGAAGCTCCCATTCCCCCCTTTTGTTGTGCTAATAGACGCTTCAAGGATTGGTGAGACCCCTCAATCAATAATTGACCTGTAGGGGAATGAGGGATCCCGGTGATAATGCATAATGCCCCAGGAATCCAGGAAGGCCTTTGTCGCAGCAGAGGTATATGCAGGACCATTATCTGTTTTTAATTGGGAGGGGATACCTAATGTAGCAAAAGCACGCATCAGATGCTTGCGAACGTCTCGTGCCTTTTCTCCTGTATGGCAAGAGGAAAATAAAGCTCCAGAAAAGGTATCAATAGAGGAATGTATATGTTTTAGCTTACCAAACTCTGGATAGTGTGTGACATCCATTTGCCATAGCTGGAGGCTCTGCAGGCCTCTGGGGTTAACCCCCCTGCTATCAATGGGAAAGAATGCCTCTGGCAGTCAGGACATACCGCTATAATGTTCGATGCTTGTTGAGAGGTAAGCCCAAATTGTCGTTTGAGACCACCAGCATTCTGATGAAAGAAGGAGTGACTAAGTTGAGCTTGCGCTATTCGGTCTGGTAAAACATTAACTGATAATGTCAACATATCAGCTTGACGATTCCCTTCTGCTATAAAACCAGGTAGAGATGTGTGTGAACGGATGTGCATGACAAAATAAGGATGATCACGAGAGTCTAAAAGAGAAATAAGTTCCTGTAATAAAATAAACAATGCAGAATGAGAAATATTGCGTAATATGGATGCTTCTGCTCGCTGAACAATCCCTGCAACATAAGATGAGTCAGTAATGAGATTAAAAGGCATAGACCATTTTCGAAAAACTTGGACAACCGCGGCTAGTTCCACTATCTGTGGGGAACCAGGAACAGTTTCAATATCTGAATTCCATTGCTTATGTTGGTCATCCCACCATAAAATAACTGATTTGTGTGATTTTCCAGACCCATCCGTAAATATGGTAAGGGCCTGCAGTGGCTGATCGCTTCTTTTTGGCGCGGATATCAAGTGAAAATTGAGGTTAAGTAGTTTATGTGACGGCGCATGGGATGTAAGGCGGCCCGTATAGCCTGCCAATGCCATGTTAAAGGCATCTGATTGTTGATAGAGCCACTGTAAATACACATTTGTCACAGGCAAACAAATACAAACAAAATCTAACCCAGATAACATTAGCAAACGCTGCCTGGCTTTGATGATCAGGGAGGCAAACATCTCATGCTGTGTCAGGATTGTCTTTGTAGATTGATTTGGCAAAAAAAACCATTCAATAATTAGCAGAGGATCTGGCTTTTGAAAATCCCACTGAAAAATTAATGCATGAGGTTGTCGAGCAGGATTCAGGATAATTAGAAAAAAGGGTAACTCCGGGGCACAGCAGTGAGCTTGTCTGTTTGAGATAGCTGTGGCAACTTTTTGCAAAGCATTGGCAAAGCTTCAGAGCCAAGACTGCGGGGAGAGCGCAAATCAGAATCCCCTTTTAGGAGTTCAAAAAGGGGATATAAATCCGCACTGGAGATACCCAACAGCGGTCGGACCCAATTAATTGCTCCCAACAATTTTTGTACATCGTGTAAATTTTTTACATGAGTTTGTATTTGTAAGGGATGGGGAATTACAGTCTGGGCTCTAATGCGCCAGCCTAAATATTTCCATGGTGGTGTCTTTTGAATTTTTTCAGGTACAATACAGAAACCTGCTGCATTAACAGCAGTTGTAACAAAGGCTACAGCTTCCTCCATGATCTCGTGATGTTGTGCAGCCACTAAGATATCATCCATATAATGATACAATAAAACATTTGGCATTGTGTCTCGAATGGGGCTAAGCACTTTAGCTACATACCACTGACAAATTGTGGGGCTATTTTTCATTCCTTGTGGCAGCACAACCCACTGGTATCTCTGCAACGGGGCTTGCATGTTGATGCTTGGAACTGAAAATGCAAATCGAGGGGCGTCATCAGGGTGTAATGGAACATTAAAGAAGCAGTCTTTAAGATCAGTAACAGTCAAATGCCAATCTCGGGGAATCATTGTGGGAGATGGGAGACCTGGTTGAAGGGCTCCCATATTTTCCATAGCATCATTAATTTTTCTGAGGTCATGGAGCAAGCGCCATTTACCGGTTTGTTTCTTAATTACAAATACAGGTGAGTTCCAAGGACTAGTGGAAGGTACAATATGTCCTTTTGCTAGTTGTTCTGCTACTAAATCTTGGAGGGCGCAAAGTTTTTCTAGCGGAAGGGGCCATTGATCCACCCATACAGGGGTATCTGTTTTCCATATTAGCTTAAGGGTGTCGCGCCTCTCAATGGCCCCTTCAAAAAATCTGACTTTATAGTAACTCCCCACTGAGCCATAACATCACGGCCCCATAATATCATTGGAATTGGTAACACAAATGGTTTGATGGTAGCTATTCGATCCTCAGGTCCTTTGATTTGGATAAATTCAGCGCTTTGCTGGCTGTTCCTCGCACCTCCCACCCCCGCTAATGTATGTGATGCCGATGTTAGAGGCCATAGGGGTGGCCATTTGGATAGAGAGATGACAGTCACATCAGCTCCTGTGTCCAAAATTCCTGTTAAGATAATTTGTTGCTGGTTTCTTTGTAAAGTACATTGCAAGGTCGGTCTGGACGAGGTTACAGATTGTGTCCAAAAAATAGCCGGGGGTCCTGTAGATCCAAAACCCCCCTTTCTTTTTTCCTGGGATACACCATTGCTAGTAATTGCTGGGAAAAGAATCAATTGGGCTATGCGGGTACCCTTTACCACAGTACATGGTGGCATGGGTGTCCACGCCATAATTTTTATAATTTGTGAATCAGAGTCAATAACCCCTGGTAAAATAAATAAACCTGTTAAAGTTGTAGATGATCTTCCTAGAATTAAACCGTGCGTCCCCGGGGGTAATGGACCAGTAGCATTTGAATCTAATAAATGCACGGAGGAATCAATCAGTGTTACTGTATGTGAGGTTGCCAGGTCCAAGCCTGCGCTTCCTGAGGTGGCTGGGCTCCCCCTGTCGAGGGCATCGAGATTGCAGGCAGGGTCGCAGATGCGGCTGTCTGAGCATTCGGCGCGGCAATTTGTGTCAGAGCGCGGGGCCGTCCCGCGCTCCTCTTCAAGTTTCCCGAAAGCGACTGTCCTTGCCAATTAAAGCGTGAGTGACATTGGTTCGCAAAGTGTCTCCCTTTTTGGCATCGCGGACAGACAGAAATGTCCTTAGGTTTTCCTTCATAGTTTTGCTTAGAAAGGAGACAGTTCTTTTTAATATGCCCTTGTTTACCACATCCAAAGCACACCACCCGACTGGAAGCAGGGCTCTGCCTCCCCACATTTATGGCAGCAAAAGCAGCGGCCATCGTTTCATATTTGTAATTTGCAGTTCCTAAACGATTGCATGCTTGTATCATCTCAGAGAGAGTGGGGTGTGGATTAGGTAAAGAGCGCAACAACTTTTGACAATCATCATTTGCATTATCCATCGCAAATTTCAGGAGTATGATTTCCCGTGCATCAGCATTGTCAATCTGCCTATCCAGGGCTTGTTTTAGTCTATCTATGAAAGACATACAAGGCTCTTTTGGCCCTTGTATCAAAGAACGAAAAGATTGGGCTGGAGTCTGACCATCAGGAATAGAATTAAAAGCCTTTCTAGCAGCCTCTTTTCCAGCTTCCAAAGCCTCCCGGGGGCAATCACACGCGTGGGCTGCAGGATCCGTATGCATTCCCGTGCCCATTATCTGATCTAAGGTTACAGCTTGTAAAGCTTGATCGTTCTGTGCAAGGAAGCGAGCACGGATTTCCTCCAAGCCTCTTCTCCATTCACTTTCCCAAACCGTTAGTTGGGCTGGTGTTAACAAAAGTTTGGCTAAAGACTTTAAATCATATGGAGTCATAACATGTGTATCAAAGACCGAGGCTAGCATAGTCACAAAATAATGAGATGAGATCCCGTACTGTTGCAAAGCCTGTCTGAGCTCCTTCACGACCTTAAATGGCAAGGGCTCCCACACCCCATGTTCTGCACGACCCCGATACACCACCGGCGCAGCTATCAAACTTGCCATTTCTCCTTCACCTTCTTGCAAGGCTTGGCGTTTAATAGCTGCCCATGCTGCACGAGGATCTTTTGGGTCTGGCTCAGATTCGGGTGTAAAAGGATCCTCAGAGCCTTTAGAGGTCCTCGGGCGAGGGGTGGGGATAGGAGCAGCTGAAACAGGGGGTCTTAAGGGAGTCGTATCAGGGGAGAATTCCCCCTCTATACTAAGGGAAGGAGCACACGATTTAGATTCCTTAGATTTAAGAGTCTCAAAAATTATTCTCCAAGGGGCCAAAAGTTTCTGCGCATCAGAATCGCCTTGGGTGGATGCGTCCCACAACTTAACCCCAGCTCGATCCCATAATTCTAGCGTAAAAATGGTAGAAGAATCTGTATCAGGGATTTTATCCCGTACTGTCATGGTTTTATGATTTTTTGGTACTGGTATTCCACATCATAACATCATGTATTGCATTAAGAGTTAAAGAGCTAATACTCCAGCTCCATAGATCATTGATAATTCCAGGTATACCTGTCTCAGAAGAGAAGAAGCACTACATTCCCCAGAGGACTTTGCGATGCTTTGTATTTTTACGTGTTTTCCGCTCAGAGGGAACAGATAAAAACCCTCAGCGGTCACGGGACACTCTCTTTCCTTCGGGATCGACTCAGCAGTGGGTGCTCGCTGCCGTATCGCCTTCAGCGTTAGCGTAAGGCCTTCGGTTTATCGGACACTCTCTCTTGCTCATTTTATTTGATTCATTAGCCTCAATTCCAATTACATTGTATTATACTGTGTTATTTTGCTTTCTAATATCTTATTTAGTAAATTAGCTTTCCTCCTCAGATCGTTGCCGCTGTTTGTTTCTAGGCCCATCTCCCTTTTCCCTTTTCCCTTTTTCCTTGCCCTTTCCTGGGGTGTGGGTCCGTGGGTCCCCCGCACCAATCGTCACGGAACCGGGCCGATCCAGCCCGGTAAAGCGTTGACATTTTTTGGTGCCCAACGTGGGGCAAGACGAGCTGCCTTAGCCGGGCAGAGACATACTTTTAGAGTGAATCTCTGTCTCTCGCTAGCAAGCTTATCTGTACTGCAGGTACTGTACGGCATAACACGACCTTGAAGTCTGGGCGTACTGCCAGTTGTTCTGGGATATTTGTAAACTTTTATGGGTGCTGCTAACTTGTTATAGTAAAGAAAAAAAAAATGCTCTCTCGTTTTAAACTGTTCTTAAAGGGGCTGCATTTCATTGTTTTTTCCCTCTTAATGCTCAAAACGTACTGGAACTTGGTTAGGTTTGCCATTCTGTTCCATTGGTTCTGGTCCCTATATGATAAAATAAAGGCAATGATAGAGGCACCTGCCAGATACCTGGGCACTCCAGCTAATGGAACAAACGATAGCATATTAACGAACCATGTGATGTTTGAATGGGTACCCAGGTTCCCCTCTCAGTTTTTTATGAATTTTCCAGATCACAGCTTAGGGATGGTGTTAATAATTGGGATATTAGTCCTCTTTCATGTAGTAGCATTTTACATCATGTGCAGGAAGCTTCTCCCAGAAACAGAGAATGTTGAATGGCAGGGAGAATGGAGAGTTTTAGGAAAGAAATTAGAAGCATGGGGACACCCGGTGTCATGGGATTTTTCTCCCAAACAATTGCAGGATCCTGAGGAGCTAGGCCTGTATCTGAGTAAAGGGTGTTGTGGCTCAGAAAGATCTGAGGTGGAACAGCTTATTTGGGGCTTGGCTTATGCTACCCGAGGTTTATATACTATTGTGAAGGGAGAGAGTGTCCAAACTGAGGCCCAAACCAAAGAGGAAAACCTCCCGGTCACACTTGACCAGCCAAAGGAAGCACCAGTATCAAAGTCAGTTGCCCCTGTGGAAGGCAAGAAATGGAAACGTGTGTCCTCGCGCCTAGAACGCAAAGAAGAGGTGCCGAAAGAAGAGGAAGATATAGGTGAGGGGGTGGCCACAACCCCACCACCACCGAGAAAGGCAACAAAGAAAAGTGAGAGACATGGAGAAGAAGAAAGTGATGATGAAGGTGAAGAGAAAGTTAAAGTTACGACGTTTCGTCGGCCCATGAAAATGTCTGAGATCCAAGGCTCAAGAAAGGAGTTTGTTCGACGTCCGGATGAGAGTATTGTCACTTGGTTGCTTCGGTGCTGGGACAACGGGGCCAACAGTGTGTCCCTTGATAGTAACGAAGCTCGCCAACTAGGAAACATTGCCCGAGATCCGGCTGTCGACAGAGGAATCAGCAGGTATATGGATGGAATCGCCAGCCTCTGGCAACGAATGCTAGTAGCTGTGAGGGAAAGATATCCCTACAAGAGTGACCTGGCACCTAAAGTGAAAAGGTGGAAAACTATTGAGGAAGGCATCCAGTATTTGAGAGAAACAGCTGTGGCGGAAATGCTGTATGATCCCACCTTTGATCCTGACGATCGGGACCATGATCCAGAGAAAGTAAGGAGTACACCCGAAATATGTCAGAAGCTTTCAAAGTCAGCACCAGAAAGGTACACCGGTACACTAGTGACAACGTTCAACAGATATGAGGACCAAGACAGAAAACCCCCAGTTTTTGAACTAATTCTTACACTTCAAAACATCGAACAAAAATTTCTACCACCATACGCGTCCATTTCAGCCATATCAAAGTTCGAAGGACAAATGGCAGATATATTGGGAAAATTATCCCAACTGATTGATAGGGTTGAATCAATTGTAGCTATCAGTAGCAGACGCCGTCCTGCTCGAGCAAATGACAGCACTAACTTCATGTCGCGCGCAGCTTTGTGGAGTTACTTACGTGCAAATGGAGAAGATATGAAGGAATGGCATCAAAAACCCACCCCTGCACTGCGAGCACGGGTGAGAGAATTACAACACAGAGCAACTACCAGCGAAGTTGTTCCTGTCACTACAGGTAATGAATAGAGGGGCCCTGCCCTCAGCCAGAGGAGGGAGAGGGATAATAGAGTGTATTGGACTGTGTGGATTCGGTGGCCTGGCACATCAAACCCACAGAAATATGAGGCACTGGTGGATACTGGTGCCCAATGTACTCTAATGCCTTCAAGTTATAAAGGGGCAGAATTGATTCATATCTCTGGAGTGACTGGGGGCTTTCAGGAATTGTCTGTGCTGGAGGCAGAAATAAGCCTCACGGGTAAAGACTGGCAGAAGCATCCTATAGCGACCGGACAGGGGGCCCCATGCATACTTGGTATTGATTACCTCAAAAGGGGATATTTTAAGGATCCCAAAGGGTATCGATGGGCTTTCGGAATAGCTGCTGTGCATGCAGATAATATTAAGCAGCTGTCTGCTTTGCCTGGCCTGTCAGAAGATCCGTCCGTTGTAGGGTTACTACAAGTGGAGGAGCAACAGGTACCAATTGCTACAAAAACAGTGCACAGACGGCAGTACCGCACTAATAGGGATTCCTTGCACCCCATTCATAACCTGATTCGTCAGCTAGAGAGCCAGGGAGTGATCAGCAAAACTCACTCCCCGTTTAATAGCCCCATATGGCCAGTGCGTAAAGCCAGTGGAGAATGGAGGCTGACGGAAGATTACCGTGGCCTGAATGAAGTCACACCCCCACTGACCGCTGCTGTGCCGGACATGCTTCAACTCCAGTATGAACTGGAGTCAAAAGCAGCCAAGTGGTATGCCACGATTGACATTGCAAACGCCTTCTTTTCAATTCCCTTGGCCACAGAATGCAGGCCACAGTTTGCCTTCACCTGGAGAGGCATTCAGTACACCTGGAATCGTTTGCCCCAGGGGTGGAAGCATAGCCCAACCATTTGCCATGGGTTGATCCAAACTGCATTGGAACAGGGCGGTGCTCCTGAGCACTTACAATACATTGATGACATCATTGTGTGGGGCAATACAGCAGGGGAAGTTTTCGAGAAAGGCGAGAGAATAATTCAGATCCTCCTGCAAGCTGGCTTCGCTATTAAACGAAGCAAAGTAAAAGGGCCTGCACAGGAAATTCAATTCCTAGGAATAAAGTGGCAAGATGGACGTCGTCACATCCCAACAGATGTGATTGACAAAATTATTGCTATGTCTCCACCCACTAGTAAGACAGAGACCCAAGCTTTTCTGGGTGTAGTGGGCTTTTAGAGAATGCATGTTCCAAACTACAGCCTCATTGTGAGCCCTCTCTTTCGGGTGACGCGGAAGAAGAATGATTTTGTATGGGGCCCTGAGCAGCAGCAGGCTTTTGAGCAAATTAAGCAGGAGATAGCCCGTGCCGTGGCCCTGGGGCCAGTGCGGATGGGACAGGATGTAAAGAACATCCTCTACGCTGCTGCTGGAAAGGAAGGTCCCACTTGGAGTTTGTGGCAAAGAGCTTCTGGAGAGACCCGAGGCCAACCCCTTGGTTTCTGGAGTCGAGCATACAGGGGGTCTGAGGAGCGCTACACTCCAACTGAGAAGGAGATCTTAGCCGCATACGAGGGGGTTCGAGCTGCTTCCGAAGTAATTGGTACTGAAGCGCAGCTCCTTCTGGCACCTCGACTGCCAGTGCTGAACTGGATGTTCAAAGGAAAGGTTCCCTCCACCCATCATGCTACTGATGCCACTTGGAGTAAGTGGATTGCGCTGATTACACAGCGAGCTCGGATGGGGAACCTCAGTCATCCAGGAATCCTAGAAGTGATCATGGACTGGCCTGAAGGTAAAAAGTTTGGAACAACCCCAGCAGAGGAGGTATCACGTGCTAAAGAGGCCCCGCCATACAATGAACTACCGGAAGATGAGAAGAGATACGCCCTGTTCACAGATGGATCGTGTCGCATTGTGGGAAAGCACCGCAGATGGAAATCTGCTGTGTGGAGCCCCACGCGACAAGTTGCAGAGGCCACTGAAGGAAAAGGAGAGTCAAGCCAATTTGCAGAGGTAAAGGCTGTCCAACTGGCCTTAGATATTGCTGAATGCGAGAGGTGGCCAGTGTTTTATCTTTACACTGACTCATGGATGGTGGCAAATGCCTTATGGGGGTGGTTGCAGCAATGGGAACAAAATGGCTGGCAACGGAGGGGTAAACCTATTTGGGCTGCTGAACTGTGGAAAAATATTTCTGCCCGAGTAAAGAATATGGTTGTAAGGGTGCACCATGTAGATGCTCATGTTCCTAAAAGCCGGGCAACTGAAGAACAACAGAATAACCATCAGGTAGATTGAGCTGCTAAAGTTAAGGTGGCTCAAGTAGACTTGGATTGGCAACACAAAGGTGAATTATTTTTAGCTTGATGGGCCCATGAGACCTCGGGCCATCAAGGAAGAGATGCAACATATAAGTGGGCTAGAGACCGAGGGGTGGACTTAACTATGGATGCTATTGCACAGGTTATCCATGACTGTGATACATGTGCCACAATTAAACAAGCCAAGAGGATGAAACCTCTTTGGGGGGAAGGACTATGGCAAAAGTATAAATATGGGGAGGCGTGGCAAGTTGATTATATCACCTTGCCACGATCTCGCAATGGTAAACATTATGTGCTCACCATGGTGGAAGCAACCACTGGGTGGCTTGAAACATATGCAGTACCCCATGCTACCGCCCGAAACACCATTCTAGGTCTCGAGAAGCAAGTCCTATGGCGACATGGCACTCCAGAAAGAATTGAGTCAGATAATGGGACTCATTTCAAAAATTCTCTTGTAAGTAATTGGGCCAAAGATCATGGCATTGAGTGGATTTATCATATCCCCTATCACGCACCAGCTTCTGGTAAGATTGAAAGATACAATGGGTTGCTAAAAACCATGTTGAAAGCAATGGGTGGCGGAACATTTAAGCACTGGGAGAAGCATTTGGCCGAAGCCACCTGGTTGGTCAACACTCGAGGATCCATCAATCGTGATGGTCCTGCCCAATCCAACTCCCTACCTACTGTAGAGGGAGATAAGGTCCCTGTAGTACATGTAAAGAACATGTTGGGGAAAGCGGTATGGGTCCTTCCAGCTTCTGGGAAGGACAAACCTCTCCGTGGAACTGTCTTTGCTCAGGGATCTGGGTCCACTTGGTGGGTGATGCAGAAGAATGGGGATGTTCAGTGTGTACCACAAGGGAATTTGATGTTGGGGGAGTGCAGTCAGTAATTCCATGTATATACTTGTATATATGTTGTGTGTGTGTGTATCTAATGCATGTTAATCATTGTTCTTCTGTATGTATCAAGAATGATGTAGTGATGTGGAATAAGGGGTGGAATGTCATTGTTGTATGATTTTTGGTACTAGTATTCCACATCATAACATCATGTATTGCATTAAGAGTTAAAGAGCTAATACTCCAGCTCCATAGATCATTGATAATTCCAGGTATACCTGTCTCAGAAGAGAAGAAGCACTACATTCCCCAGAGGACTTTGCGATGCTTTGTATTTTTACGTGTTTTCCGCTCAGAGGGAACAGATAAAAACCCTCAGCGGTCACGGGACACTCTCTTTCCTTCGGGATCGACGCAGCAGTGGGTGCTCGCTGCCGTATCGCCTTCAGCGTTAGCGCAAGGCCTTCGGTTTATCGGATACTCTCTCTTGCTCATTTTATTTGATTCATTAGCCTCAATTCCAATTACATTGTATTATATTGTGTTATTTTGCTTTCTAATATCTTATTTAGTAAATTAGCTTTCCTCCTCAGATCGTTGCCGCTGTTTGTTTCTAGGCCCATCTCCCTTTTCCCTTTTCCCTTTTTCCTTGCCCTTTCCTGGGGCGTGGGTCCGTGGGTCCCCCGCACCAATCGTCACGGAACCGGGCCGATCCAGCCCGGTAAACCGTTGACACGTACCCACTGCAAGATGAGGTCTAAGTCAGCGCTAGAAAGAGTCTTTTCATGTTTTGAGATTAAATCCCGCATAATATAAAATACGTCCTGCTCTTCACAAGATATGTGATTTCCCATAGTTACCCCAAGCTCACCTACCAATCGCGAGGAGGTGATTGTACGGATCCGTTTTCCTGCTTCCTTTCAGCAGCTGATTCTCAAGGTATTCCTTGTTGTCCTGCTTCCTTTCAGCAGCTAATTCTAGAGTTCTTGGGGTCTTGCAGCCGGATTATCCAAAGTCCCGAATGTCGGGGTCACCATTTGCTGCAATGAAGGGACGGGAACCCAGCTTGATGCAAGCTAATGTTCAGTTTATTAAGCAACAACTCAAAACTTATATACACAGAAAGGCTGCGCGCGCTAAGATCTGATTGGGAGAAGGCCACATTCCTCAAGACAAAACACCTTAACAACTCAAAGCACTCTTAATAGTCTGAACAAAACAGTTCCTGATCGCTTCCTATTCCTATATCCTATTTCTTTACACAGCCTGCATCCATGGCTAATGGTCAAATTCCTGCATAGCCACCAGCTCAATCTGGCTAGCATTTTTGCCGTTATCCACAAGAGGGAACAGATAAAAACCCTCAGCGGTCACAGGACACTCTCTTTCCTTCGGGATCGACGCAGCAGTGGGTGCTTGCTGCCGTATCGCCTTCAGCGTTAGCGTAAGGCCTTCGGTTAATCGGACACTCTCTCTTGCTTATTTTATTTGATTCATTAGCCTCAATTCCAATTACATTGTATTATACTGTGTTATTTTGCTTTCTAATATCTTATTTAGTAAATTAGCTTTCCTCCTCAGATCGTTGACGTTGTTTTGTTTCTAGGCCCATCTCCCTTTTCCCTTTTTCCCTTTTCCTTTCCCCTTTCCTGGGGCGTGGGTCCGTGGGTCCCCCGCACCGGTCGTCACGGAGCCGGGCCGATCCAGCCCGGTAAACCATTGACAGATTCCTACGGCCCCATTGATTCCTATGGTCCCATTGATCCCTATGGCCCCATTGAGTCCTTTGGCCACATTGATCCCTATGGCCCCATTGAGTTCTATGGCCCCATTGATTCTAAGGCCCCATTGATTCCTGTGGCCCCGTTGATCCCTATGGCCCCATGGATCCCTATGGCCCCACTGATTCCTATGGAACCATTGATTCCTATGGACACATTGATTCCTATGGCCCCAATGATTCCTATAGCCCCATTGATTCCTAAGGCCCTAATGAGATCTAAGGCACCATTGATTCCTAAGGTCCCATTGATCCCTATGGCCCGATTGAGTTCTTAGGCAACTTTGATTCCTATGGCCCCACTGAGTTCTATGGCCCCAGTGATCCCTATGGCCCCATTGATACCTATGCCACATTGAGTTCTACGGCCCCATTGAGTTCGATTCCCCCATTGATTCCTATGGCCCCACTGATTCCTATGGCCCCACTGATTCCTATGGCCCCATTGATTCCTATGGTCCCATTTATCCCTACGGCCCCATTGAGTTCTATGGCGCCATTGATCCCTACGGACCCGCTGATTCCTATGGCTCAATGATCCCTATGGTCCCATTGATTCCATTGGCCCCATTGATTCCTGTGGCCCCATTTATCCCTCTGGCCCCACTAAGTTCTATGGCCCCACTGATTCCTATGGCCCCATTGATTCCTATGGCCCCACTGATCCCTATGGCCCCATTGATTCCTAAGGCCCCATTGATCCCTATGGCCACATTGATCCCTATGGCCCCATTGATACCTATGGCCCCATTGATCCCTATGGCCCCTTTGAGTTCTGTGTCTCCATTGACTCGTATGGTACCATTGATTCCTAAGGCCCCATTGATCCCTATGGCCCCATTGATACCTATGGCCCCATTGATCCCTATGGCCCCTTTGAGTTCTGTGTCTCCATTGACTCGTATGGTACCATTGATTCCTAAGGCCCCATTGATCCCTATGGCCCCATTGATTCCTATGGTCCCTTTGATCCCTATGGCCCCATTGAGTTCTATGGCTCCATTGACTCCTATGGTACCATTGATGCTATGGCCCCCAAGATCACTATGGTCCCATTGATCCCTATGGCCTTATTGACTCCTATGGCCCCACTGACTCCTATGGCCACATTGATCCCTATGGCCCCATTGATTCCTATGGCCCCACTGAGTTCTATGGTCCCACTAATTCCTAGGGCCTCATTGATCCCTATGGCCCTATTGAGTGCTATGGCCCCATTGAGTTCTAAGGCCACTTTGAGTTCTATGGCTCCATTAATTCCTATGGTCCAATTCATTTCTATGGCCCCATTGATCCCTAAGGCCCCACTGAGTTCTATGGCCTCACTGATTCCTATGGCACCATAGATTCCTAAGGTCCCATTGATCCCTAAAGCCCCATTCAGTTCTATGTCCCCATTGAGTTTTATGGCCACATTGATTCCTATGTCCCCTTTGATCCCTAAGTCCGCAGTGCGTTCTATGGCCCCATTGATCCCTATGGCCCCTTTGAGTTCTATGTCTCCATTGACTCCTATGGTACCATTGATTCCTAAGGCACCATTGATCCCTATGGCCCCATTGATTCCTATGCTCCCTTTGATCCCTATGGCCCCATTGAGTTCTATGACTCCATTGACTCCTATGGTACCATTGATCCCTATGGCCCCCTAGATCACTATGGTCCCATTGATCCCTATGGCCTTATTGATTCCTACGGCCCCACGGACTCCTATGGCCACATTGATCCCTATGGCCCCATTGATTCCTATGGCCCCACTGAGTTCTATGGTCCCACTAATTCCTATGGCCTCATTGATCCCTATGGCCCTATTGAGTGCTATGGCCCCATTGAGTTCTATGGCTCCATTAATTCCTATGGCCCAATTCATTTCTATGGCCCCATTGATCCCTAAGGCCCCACTGAGTTCTATGGTCTCACTGATTCCTATGGCACCATTGATTCCTAAGGTCCCATTGATCCCTAAAGCCCCATTGAGTTCTATGTCCCCATTGAGTTTTATGGCCACATTGATTCCTATGTCCCCTTTGATCCCTAAGTCCGCACTGCGTTCTATGGCCTCATTGATCCCTATGGTCCCACTGATCCCAATGGTCCCACTGATCCCTATGGCCCCATTGATTCCTATGGCCCCATTGATCCCTATTGTCCCATTGACCCCTATGGCCCCATTGATCCCTATGGCCCCATTGATTCCTATGGCCCCATTGATTCCCAAGCTCACATTGTTCCCTATGGCCCCATAGAGTTCTATTGCACCATTGATCCCTATGGCCCCTTTGATCCCTATGGCCACATTGATCCCTATGGTCCCATTGATTCCTATGGTCACATTGATCCCTATGGCCCCATTGAGTTCTATGGCCCCATTGATCCCTATTGTCCCATTGATCCCTATGGTCCCATTGATCCCTATGGCCCCATTGATTCCTATGGCCCCATTGATTCCCAAGCACACATTGATCCCTATGGCCCCATAGAGTTCTATTGCACCATTGATCCCTATGGCCCCTTTGATCCCTATGGCCACATTGATCCCTATGGTCCCATTGATTCCTATGGTCACATTGATCCCTATGGCCCCATTGATCCCTAAGGCCCCATTGTTACCTATGTCCCCATTGAGTTCTATGGCCCCATTGATCTCTATGGCCCCATTGATTCCTATGGCCCCAATGAGTTCTAAGGCCCCATTGACTTCTATGGCCCCATTGAGCACTAAGGCCCCATTGATCCCTATGGTCCCATGATTCCTATGGCCCCATTGATCCCTATGGCCCCTTTGCTTCCTATGGCCACATTGATCCCTATGGCCCCATTGATCCCTACGGCTCCATTGAGTTCGATGGCCCCATTGATACCTATGGCCCCATTGGTCCCTATGGCCCCATTGAGTTCTATGTTCTTATTGATCCCTATGGCCCCATTGAGTTTTATGGCTCCGTTGGCTCCTATGGCACCAATGTTTCCTATGGCCCCATTGATCCCTATGGCCCCAGTGAGTTCAATGGCCCCGTTGATTCCTATGGCCTCATCGATCCCTATGGCCCCACTGATTCCTATGACCCCATTGATTCCTATGGTGCCATTGATTCCTGTGGCCATATTGAGTTCCATGATCCCATTGATCCCTATGGTCCCATTGATCCCTATGGCACCTTTGATTCCTAAGGCCCCATTGATCCCTATGGCTCCATTGATCCCTATGGTCCCATTGATTACTATGGCCCCATTGATCCCTATGGCCCCATTGATTCCTATGGCCCCATTGATTCCCAAGCTCACATTGTTCCCTATGGCCCCATAGAGTTCTATTGCACCATTGATCCCTATGGCCCCTTTGATCCCTATGGCCACATTGATCCCTATGGTCCCATTGATTCCTATGGTCGCATTGATCCCTATGGCCCCATAGAGTTCTAGTGCACCATTGATCCCTATTGTCCCATTGATCCCTATGGTCCCATTGATCCCTATGGCCCCATTGATTCCTATGGCCCCATTGATTCCCAAGCTCACATTGATCCCTATGGCCCCATAGAGTTCTATTGCACCATTGATCCCTATGGCCCCTTTGATCCCTATGGCCACATTGATCCCTATGGTCCCATTGATTCCTATGGTCACATTGATCCCTATGGCCCCATTGATCCCTAAGGCCCCATTGATACCTATGTCCCCATTGAGTTCTATGGCCCCATTGATCTCTATGGCCCCATTGATTCCTATGGCCCCAATGAGTTCTAAGGCCCCATTGAGTTCTATGGCCCCATTGAGCACTAAGGCCCCATTGATCCCTATGGTCCCATGATTTCTATGGCCCCATTGATCCCTATGGCCCCTTTGCTTCCTATGGCCACATTGATCCCTATGGCCCCATTGATCCCTACGGCTCCATTGAGTTCGATGGCCCCATTGATACCTATGGCCCCATTGGTCCCTATGGCCCCATTGAGTTCTATGTTCTTATTGATCCCTATGGCCCCATTGAGTTTTATGGCTCCGTTGGCTCCTATGGCACCATTGTTTCCTATGGCCCCATTGATCCCTATGGCCCCAGTGAGTTCAATGGCCCCGTTGATTCCTATGGCCTCATCGATCCCTATGGCCCCACTGATTCCTATGACCCCATTGATTCCTATGGTGCCATTGATTCCTGTGGCCATATTGAGTTCCATGATCCCATTGATCCCTATGGTCCCATTGATCCCTATGGCCCCTTTGATTCCTAAGGCCCCATTGATCCCTATGGCTCCATTGATCCCTATGGTCCCATTGATTACTATGGCCCCACTGATCCCTATGGCCCCATTGATTCCTATGGCCCCATTGATTCCCAAGCTCACATTGTTCCCTATGGCCCCATTGATTCCTATGGCCCCATTGATTCCCAAGCTCACATTGATCCCTATGGCCCCATAGAGTTCTATTGCACCATTGATCCCTATGGCCCCTTTGATCCCTATGGCCACATTGATCCCTATGGTCCCATTGATTCCTATGGTCACATTGATCCCTATGGCCCCATTGATCCCTAAGGCCCCATTGATACCTATGTCCCCATTGAGTTCTATGGCCCCATTGATCTCTACGGCCCCATTGATTCCTATGGCCCCAATGAGTTCTAAGGCCCCATTGAGTTCTATGGCCCCATTGAGCACTAAGGCCCCATTGATCCCTATGGTCCCATGATTCCTATGGCCCCATTGATCCCTATGGCCCCTTTGCTTCCTATGGCCACATTGATCCCTATGGCCCCATTGATCCCTACGGCTCCATTGAGTTCGATGGCCCCATTGATACCTATGGCCCCATTGGTCCCTATGGCCCCATTGAGTTCTATGTTCTTATTGATCCCTATGGCCCCATTGAGTTTTATGGCTCCGTTGGCTCCTATGGCACCATTGTTTCCTATGGCCCAATTGATCCCTATGGCCCCAGTGAGTTCAATGGCCCCGTTGATTCCTATGGCCTCATCGATCCCTATGGCCCCACTGATTCCTATGACCCCATTGATTCTAATGGTGCCATTGATTCCTGTGGCCATATTGAGTTCCATGATCCCATTGATCCCTATGGTCCCATTGATCCCTATGGCCCCTTTGATTCCTAAGGCCCCATTGATCCCTATGGTTCCATTGATCCCTATGGTCCCATTGATTACTATGGCCCCACTGATCCCTATGGCCCCATTGATTCCTATGGCCCAATGGATCCCTATGGCCCCATTAATTCCAAAGGCCCCATTGATCCCTATGGCCCCATTGAGTTCTATGGCCCCATTGATCCCTATGTCCCCATTGGTTCCTATCGCCCCTTTGATTCCTAAGCTCACATTGATCCCTATGGCCCCATAGAGTTCTATTGCACCATTGATCCCTATGGCCCCTTTGATCCCTATGGCCACATTGATCCCTATGGCCCCACTGATTCCTATGGTCCCATTGATTCCTGTGGCCCCATTGATCCCTATGGCCCCTTTGAGTTCAATGGCCCCATTGATTCCTATGGCCCCATTGATTCCTATGGCCCCATTGATTCCTAAGGCCCCATTGATTCCTATGGCCCCATTGATTCCTATGGTCCCATTTATCCATATGGCCCCATTGAGTTCTGTGGCCCTATTGATCCCTACGGCCCTGTTGATCCCTATGGCCCAATGATCCCTATGGTCCCATTGATTCCATTGGCCCCATTGATTCCTACGGCCCCATTTATCCCTATGGCCCCACTGAGTTCTATGGCCCCACTGATTCCTATGGCCCCATTGATTCCTATGGCCCCATTAATTCCTATGTCCCCATTGATCCCTATGGCCCATTGAGTTCTATGGCCCCATTGATCCCTATTGTCCCATTGATCCCTATGGTCCCTTTGATCCCTATGGCCCCATTGATTCCTATGGCCCCATTGACTCCTATGCTCCCATTGATCTCTATGGCCCCATAGAGTTCTATGGCACCATTGATCCCTATGGCCCCATTGATCCATATGGCCCCATTGATTCCTATGGTCTCATTGATTCCTATGGCCCCATTGATCCCTATGGCCCCATTGAGTTCTATGGAACCATTGATTATAATAGCCCCATTGAGTTCTATGGCCCCATTGATTCCTATGGCCCCATTGATTCCTATGGCACAATTGATTCCTATGTCCCCATTGATTTCTAAGGCCCCATTGAGTTCTATGGCCCCATTGATCCCTATGGTCCCATTGATCCCTATGGCTACTTTGATTCCTATGGCCCCATTGATCCCATTGGCCCCATTGATCCCTATGGCCCCATTGAGTCCTATGTTCCCATTGATCCCTATGGCCTCATTGAGTTCTATTGCTCCATTGATTCCTATGGCCCCATTGAGTTCTATGTTCCCATTGATCCCTATGGCAACATTGATTCCTATGGCCCCATTGATCCCAATGGCCCCGTTGAGTTCAATGGCCCCATTGATTCCTATGGCCTCATCGATTCCTATGGGCCCATCGATTCCTATGGCCCCATTGATTACTACGGCCCCATTGATCTCTATGGCCGCATTGATCCCTATGGCCCCATTGATTCCTATGGCCCCATTGATTCCTAAGGTCCCATTGAACCCTATGTCCCTATTGAGTTCTAATGCTCCACTGATTCCTATGGCCCCACTGGTTCCTATGGCCACACTGATTCCTATGGCCACATTGATTCCTATGGTGACATTGATTCCTGTGGCCCTATTGAGTTCTATGATCCCATTGATCCCTATGGTCCCATTGATTCCTATTGTCCCATTGATTCCTAAGGCCCCACTGAGTTCTATGGACCCAGTGATCCCTATGGCCCCATTGATCCCTATGGCCCCATTGAGGTATGTGGCCCCATTGAGTTCGATGGCCGCATTGATTCCTATGTCGCCAGTGATTCCTATGGCCCCATTGATTCCTATGGTCCCATTTATCCATATGGCCCCATTGAGTTCTGTGGCCCCATTGATCCCTACGGCCCTGTTGATTCCTATGGCCCAATGATCCCGATGTTCCCATTGATTCCATTGGCCCCATTGATCCTAATGGCCCCATTGATCCCTATGGCCCCATTGAGTTCAATGGCCACATTGATTCCTATGGCCTCATCGATCCCTATGGCCCCATCGATTCCTATGGCCCCATTGATTCCTATGGCCTCATTGATCTCTATAGCCCCATTGATTACTATGGCCCCATCGATCCCTGTGGCCCCATTGATCCCCAAGGCCCCATTTTTTTATAAGGTCACCTTGGTCCCTATGGCCCCATTGAGTTCTAAGGCTCCATTGATTCCTATGGCCCCAATGATTCCCATGGCCCCACTGATTCCTATGGCCCCATTGATTCCTATGGTGCCATTGATTCCTGTGGCCCTATTGCGTTCTATGATCCCATTGATCAATATCGTCCCATTGGTTCCTATGATCCCATTGATTCCTATGGTCCCATTGATCCCTATGGCCCCACTGAGTTCTATGGCCCCACTGATTCCTATGGCCCCATTGATTCCTATGGCCCCACTGATCCCTATGGACCCATTGATCACTATGGCCCCATGGATCCCTATGGCCCCATTAATTACTATGTCCCCATTGATCCCTATGGCCCCATTGAGTTCTATGGCCCCTTTGATCCCTATTGTCCCATTGATCCCTATGGTCCCATTGATCCCTATGGCCCCATTGATTCCTATGGCTCCATTGCCTCCTATGCTCCCTTTGATCCCTATGGCCCCATAGAGTTCTATGGCACATTTGATCCCTATGGCCCCATTGATCCCTATGGCCCCATTGATCCCTATGGCTACTTTGATTCCTATGGCCCCATTGATTCCTATGGCCCAATTGATCCCTATGTCCCCATTGATTTCTAGGGCCCCATTGAGTTCTATCGCCCCATTGATCACTATGGTCCCATTGATCCCTATGGTCCCATTGATCCCTATGGCTACTTTGATTCCTATGGCCCCATTGATCCCTATGGCCCCATTGATCCATATGGCCCCACTGAGTTCTATGTTCCCATTGATCCCTATGGCCTCATTGAGTTCTTTGTCTCCATTGATTCCTATGGCCCCATTGAGTTCTATGTTCCCATTGATCCCTATGGCACCATTGATTCCTATGGCCCCATTGATCCCAATGGCCCCGTTGAGTTCAATGGCCCCATTGATTCCTATGGCCCCATTGATCTCTATGGTCGCATTGATCCCTATGGCCCCACTGATCCCTATGGCCCCATTGATTCCTAAGGTCCCATTGATCCCTATGGCCCTATTGAGTTCTAAGGATCCATTGATTCCTATGGCCCCACTGATTCCTATGGCCACACTGATTCCTATGGCCCCATTGATTCCTATGGTGCCATTGATTCCTGTGGCCCTATTGAGTTCTATGATCCCATTGATCAATATGGTCCCATTGATTCCTATTGTCCCATTGATTCCTATGGCCCCACTGAGTTCTATGGCCCCATTGATTCCTATGGCCCCATTGATCCCTATGGCCCCATTGAGCTATGGCCCCATTGAGTTCGATGGCCGCATTGATTCCTATGTCCCCAGTGATTCCTATGGCCCCACTGATTACTATGGTCCCATTTATCCCTACGGCCCCATTGAGTTCTATGGTCCCATTGATCCCTATGGTCCCATTGATTCCATTGGCCCCATTGATTCCTGTGGCTCCATTTATTTCTATGGCCCACCTAAGTTCTATGGCCCCACTGATTCCTATGGCCCCATTGATTCCTATGGCCCTACTGATCCCTATGGCCCCATTGATCCTAATGGCCCCATTGATCCCTATGGCCCCGTTGATTCCTAAGGTCCCATTGATCCCTATGGCCCCACTGATTCCTATGGCCCCACTGATTTATATGGCCCCACTAATTCCTAAGGTGCCATTGATTCCTATGCTGCCATTGATTCCTGTGTCCCTATTGAGTTCTATGATCCCATTGCTCCCTATGGTCCCATTGATTCCTATAGTCCCATTGATCCCTATGGCCCCACTGAGTTCTATGTCCCAGGGATCCCTATGGCCCCATTGAGTTATACGGCCACATTGACTTCGATGGCCCCATTGATTCCTACGGCCCCACTGATTCCTATGGCCCCACTGATTCCTATGGCCCCTTTGATTCCTATGGTGCCATTGATTCCTGTGGTGCCTTTTATCCCTATGGCCCCACTGAGTACTATGGCCCCACTGATTCCTATGGCCCCATTGATTCCTATGGCCCCACAAATCCCTATGGCCCCATTGATCCCTATGGCCCCATGGATCCCTATGGCCCCATTAATTCCTATGTCCCCATTGATCCCTATGGCCCCATTGAGTTCTATGGCCCCATTGATCACTGTTGTCCCATTGATGCCTATGGTCCCATTCATCACTATGGCCCCATTGAATCCTATGGCCCCATTGATCCCTATGTCCCCATTGAGTTCTATGGCCACATTGATCTCTGTGGACCCATTGATTCCTATGGCCCCATTGATTTCTAAGGCCTCATTGAGTTTTATGGCCCATTGATCCCTATGGCCCCATTGACCCCTATGGCACCATGGATCCCTATGGTCCCATTAATTCCTATGTGCCCATTGATCCCTATGGCCCCATTGAGTTCTATGGACCCATTGATCCCTATTGTCCCATTGATCCCTATGGTCCCATTGATCCCTATGGCCCCATTGATTCCTATGGCCCCATTGATTCCTATGCTCCCATTGATTCCTATGGCCCCATAGAGTTCTATGGCACCATTGATCCCTATGGCCCCATTGATCCCTATGGCCCCATTGATTCCTATGGTCTCATTGATCCCTATGGCCCCATTAATCCCTATGGCTCCATTGAGTTCTATGGCTCCATTGATTATAATGACCCCACTGAGTTCTATAGCCCCATTGATTCCTATGGCCCCATTGATCCCTATGGCCCCATTAATCCCTATGGTCCCATTGATTTCTATGGCCCCATTGATCCCTATGGCCCCATTGATCCTTACGGCCCCATTGAGTTCTAAGGCCCCATTGATCACTGTTGTCCCATTGATCCCTATGGTCCCATTCATCACTATGGCCCCATTGAATCCTATGGCCCCATTGATCCCTATGTCCCCATTGAGTTCTATGGCCACATTGATCTCTGTGGCCCCATTGATTCCTATGGCCCCATTGATTTCTAAGGCCTCATTGAGTTTTATGGCCCATTGATCCCTATGGCCCCATTGACCCCTATGGCACCATGGATCCCTATGGTCCCATTAATTCCTATGTGCCCATTGATCCCTATGGCCCCATTGAGTTCTATGGCCCCATTGATCCCTATTGTCCCATTGATCCCTATGGTCCCATTGATCCCTATGGCCCCATTGATTCCTATGGCCCCATTGATTCCTATGCTCCCATTGATTCCTATGGCCCCATAGAGTTCTATGGCACCATTGATCCCTATGGCCCCATTGATCCCTATGGCCCCATTGATTCCTATGGTCTCATTGATCCCTATGGCCCCATTAATCCCTATGGCTCCATTGAGTTCTATGGCCCCATTGATTATAATGACCCCACTGATTTCTATAGCCCCATTGATTCCTATGGCCCCATTGATCCCTAAGGCCCCATTAATCCCTATGGTCCCATTGATTTCTATGGCCCCATTGATCCCTATGGCCCCATTGATCCTTACGGCCCCATTGAGTTCTAAGGCCCCATTGATACCTATGGCCCCATTGATCCCTATGGCCCCATTGAAATCTATGGCCCCATTGATCCCTACGGCCCCATTGATTCCTATGGCCCAATGATCCCTATGGCCCCATTGAGTTTTATGGCCCGATTGAGTTCGATGGGCCCATTGATTCCTATGGCCCAATGATCCCTATGGCCCCACTGATACCTATGGTCCCATTGATCCCTATGGCCCCACTGATTCATATGGCCCCATTGATTCCTATGGTCCCATTGATCCCTATGGCCTCACTGAGTTCCATGGCCCCATTGATCCCTATGACTCCATTGATTCCTATGGCACAATGATCCCTATGGTCCCATTGATTCCTATGGCCCCATTGATTCCTGTGGCCCCATTTACCCTATGGCCCCACTGAGTTCTATGGCCCCACTGATTCCTACAGCCCCATTGATTGCTATGGCCCCACTGATCCCTTTGGCCCCATTGATCCCTATGGCCCCATTGATCCCTATGGCCCCATTGATTCCTAAGTTCCCATTGATCCCTATGGCTCCATTGAGTTCTATGGCCCCATTGATCCCTATGGTCCCATTGATTCCTATGGCCCCAGTGATCCCTATGACCCCATTGATCCCTATGGTCCCTTTGAGTTATATGGCCCCATTGAGTTCGATGGTCCCATTGATTCCTATGGCCCCACTGATTCCTATGGCCCTATTGATTCCTATGGTCCCATTTATCCCTATGGCCTTATGGAGTTCTAAGGCTCCATTGATCCCTACGGCCCCTTTGATTCCTATGGCCCAATGATCCCTATGGTCCCATTGATTCCATTGGCCCCATTGATTCCTGTGGCCCCATTTATACCTATGGCCGCACTGAGTTCTACGGCCCCACGGATTCCTATGGCCCCATTGATTCCTATGGCCCCACTGATCCCTATGGCCCCATTGATCTTTATGTCCCCATGGATCCCTATGGCCCCATTGATCCCTATGGCCCCATTGATCCCTGTGGCCCCATTGATCCCTATGGTCCCATTGATCCCTATGGCCCCTTTGATTCCTATGGCCCCATTGATCCCTATGGCCCAATTGATCCCTATGGCCCCATTGAGTTCTAAGGCCGCATTGATACCAATGGCCCCATTGATTCCTATGGCCCCATTGAGTTCTAAGACTCCATTGATTCCTATGGCCCCTCTGATTCCTATGCCCCAACTGATTCCTATGACCCCATTGATTCCTGTGGTGCCATTGATTCCTATGGTTCCATTGATCCGTATGGCCCCTCTGAGTTCTATGGCCCCAGTGATCCCTATTGCTCCCCTTGATCCCTATGGCCCCATTGAGTTATATGGCCCCATTCATTCCTATGGTCCCATTTATCCCTATGGCCCCATTGAGTTCTATGGCCCCATTGATCCCTACGGCACCGTTGATTCCTATGGCCCTATGATCCCTATGGTCCCATTGATTCCATTGGCCCCATTGATTCCTACGGCCCCATTTAAACTTATGGCCCCACTGAGTTCTATGGCCCCACTGATTCCTATGGCGCCATTGATTCCTATGGCCCTACTGATCCCTATGGCCCCATTGATCCCTATGGCCCCATTGATCCCTATGGTCCCATTGATCGCTATGGCCCCATTGATTCCTATGGCCCCATTGATTCCTATGCTCCCATTGATCCCTATGGCCCCTTTGATCCCTATGGCTCCATTGATCCCTATGGTCCCATTGATTCCTATGGTCTCATTGATCCTTATTTCCCCATTGATCCCTATGGCCCCATTGGGTTCTATTGCACCATTGATTATAATGGCCCCATTGAGTTCCCTGGCCCCATTGATTCCTATGGCCCCATTGATTCCTACGGCCCCATTGATCCCTATGTCCCCTGTGAGTTCTATGGCCCCATTCATCTCTAGGACCCCATTGATTCCTATGGCCCCATTGAGTTCTATGGCCCCATTGATCCCTATGGCCCCATTGATCCCTATGGTCCCATTGATCCCAATGGTCCCATTGATCCCTATGGCCCCTTTGATTCCTATGGCCCCATTGATCTTTATGGCCCCATTGATCCCTATGGCCCCATTGAGTTCTAAGGCCGCATTGATACCAATGGCCCCATTGATCCCTATGGCCTCATTGAGTTCTATGTTCCCATTCATCCCTATGGCCCCATTGAGTTCTATGGCTCCGTTGATTCCTATGGCACCATTGATTCCTACGGCCCCATTGATCCCTATGGCCCCATTGAGTTCAATCCCCCATTGATTCCTATGGCCTCATCGATCCCTATGGCCTCATCAATTCCTATTGCCCCATTGATTCCTATGGCCCCACTGATCTCTGTGGCCCCATTGATCCCTAAGGCCCCATTGATCCCTATGGCCCCATTGATTCCTAAGGTCCCATTGATCCCTATGGCCCTATTGAGTTCTAAGGCTCCATTGATTTCTATGGCCCCACTGATTCCTATGGCCCCACTGATTCCTATGGCCCCATTGATTCCTATGGTGCCATTGATTCCTGTGGCCCTATTGAGTTCTATGATCCCATTGATCCCTATGGTCCCATTGATTCCTATTGTCCCTTTGATTCCTATGGCCCCACTGAGTTCTATGGCCCCAGTGATCCCTATGGCCCCATTGATTCCTATGGCCCCATTGAGTTATATGGCCCCATTGAGTTCCATGGCCCCATTGATTCCTATGGCCCCACTGATTCCTATGGCCCCATTGATTCCTATGGCCCCATTGATTCCTTTGGCCCCATTAAGTTCTATGGTCCCATTGATCCCTACGGCCCCGTTGATTCCTATGGCCCAATGATCCCTATGGTCCCATTGATTCCATTGGCCCCATTGATTTCTGTGGCCCCATTTATCCCTATGGCCTCACTGAGTTCTATGGCCCCACTGATTCCTATGGCCCCTGTGATTTCAATGGCCCCACTGATCCCTATGGCCCCATTGATCCCTGTGGCCCCATTGATCCCTATGGCCCCATTGATTCCTAAGGTCCCATTGATTCCTATGGCCCCATTGATTCCTGTGGCCCCATTGATACCTATGGCCCCACTTAGTTCTATGGTGCCACTGATTCGAGTGGCCCCATTGATCCCTATGGCCCCATTGATCCCTATGGCCCCATTGATTCCTGTGGCCCCATTGATTCCTATGGCCCCATTGATCCCTGTGGCCCCATTGATCCCTGTGGCCGCATTGATCCCTATGTCTCCACTGAGTTCTATGGCCTCACTGATTCCTATGGCCCCATTAATCCCTATGGCCCCATTGATTCCTATGGTCCCATTGATCCCTAAGGCCCCATTGAGTTTTATGGCCCCATTGAGTTCGATTTTCCCATTGATTCCTATGGCCCCACTGATTCCTATGTCCCCATTGATTCCTATGGTCCCATTGATCCCTATGGCCCCATTGATCCCTATGGCCCCATTGATCCCTATGGCCCCATTGAGTTCTATGGCCGCATTGATTCCTATGGTCCCATTGATCCCTATGGCCCCATTGATTCCTATGGTCCCATTGATCCCTAAGGCCCCATTGAGTTTTATGGCCCCATTGAGTTCGATTTTCCGATTGATTCCTATGGCCCCACTGAGTCGAGTGGCCCCATTGATCCCTATGGCCCCATTGATCCCTGTGGCCCCATTGATTCCTGTGGCCCCATTGATTCCTATGGCCCCATTGATCCCTGTGGCCCCATTGATCCCTGTGGCCGCATTGATCCCTATGTCTCCACTGAGTTCTATGGCCTCACTGATTCCTATGGCCCCATTGATCCCTATGGCCCCATTGATTCTTATGGTCCCATTGATCCCTAAGGCCCCTTTGAGTTTTATGGCCCCATTGAGTTCGATTTTCCCATTGATTCCTATGGCCCCACTGATTCCTATGTCCCCATTGATTCCTATGGTCCCATTGATCCCTATGGCCCCATTGATCCCTATGGCCCCATTGATCCCTATGGCCCCATTGAGTTCTATGGCCGCATTGATTCCTATGGTCCCATTGATCCCTATGGCCCCATTGATTCCTATGGTCCCATTGATCCCTAAGGCCCCATTGAGTTTTATGGCCCCATTGAGTTCGATTTTCCCATTGATTCCTATGGCCCCACTGATTCCTATGTCCCCATTGATTCCTATGGTCCCATTGATCCCTACGGCCCCTTTGAGTTCTATGGCACCATTGATCCCAATTGCCCCGTTGATTCTTATGGCCCAATGATCCCGATGGTCCCATTGATTCGATTGGCCCCATTGATTCCTGTGGCCCCATTTATCCCTATGGCCCCTTTGATTCCTATGGCCTTATTGATTCCTATGGTCCCATTGATCCCTATGGCCCCATTGTGTTCTATGTCCTCATTGAGTTCTATGGCTCCATTGATTCCTATGGCCCCTTTGATTCCTATGGCCTTATTGATTCCTATGGTCCCATTGATCCCTATGGCCCCATTGTGTTCTATGTCCTCATTGAGTTCTATGGCTCCATTGATTCCTATGGCCCCATTGATCCCTATGGCCCCATTGATCCCTATGGCCCCATTGATCCCTATGGCCCCATTGATTCCTATGGCCCCATTGATCCCTATGGTCCCATTGATCTTTATGGACCCATTGATCCCTATGGCCTCATTGTTCCCTATGGCCCCATTGATCCCTATGGCCCCATTGATTCCTATGACCCCTTTGAGTTCTATGGCCCCACTGATTTCTATGGCCACATTGATCCTTATGGCCCCATTGATTCCTATGGCCTCATTGATTCCTATGGCCCCACTGATTTATATGGCCCCATTGAGTTTTATGTCCCCGCTGATCCCTGTGGCCGCATTGATCCCTGTGGCGATATTGATTCATAGATTCATAGATTCATGAGGTTGGAAATGACCTACAATATCATCTAGTCCAACCATCCTCACACCACCATCCCTACCCACCAAGGTACTAAATCAAATCCCTCAGCACCTCATATAAACGCTTCTTGAACAGCGCTAGGGACGGTGCCTCAACCCCCTCCCTAGGCAGGTTATTCCAGTGCCGGACCACTCTCTCAGAGAAAAAATTTTTCCTCAAGTCTAATCTAAATCTTCCTCGGCACAACTTGTGGCCATTCCCTCTCGTCCTGTCATTAGTTACCTGGGAGAAGAGGCCGACCCCGTCCTCACCACAGCCTCCCTTCAGGAAGTGGTAGAGTGTGATGAGGTCTCCTCTGAGCCTCCTTTTCTCCAGGCTAAACAATCCCAGCTCCCTCAGCCGCTCCTCGTAATACTTGTGCTCCAGACCCCTCACAGCTTTGTCGCCCTTCTCTGAACACGCTCCAGGGCCTCGATGTCTCTCTTGTAGTGAGGGGCCCAACACTGAACACAGTACTCGAGGTACAGGGGATGATCCCCTCCCTGCTCCTGCTGGCCACGCTGTTCCTAATCCAGGTCAGGATGCCGTTGGCCTTCTTGGCCACCTGGGCACACTGCCGGCTCACGTTGGGCATCAACCAACACCCCCAGGTCCTTTTCCTCTATACACTCCTCAAGCCGTTCTGCCCCAAGCCTATAGCATTGCATGGGGTTTTGGGGCCAAATACAGCACCCGGCACTTGGCCTTATTGAACCTCATCCCATTGAGCTCAGCCCAACTGTCTAGCCTATCCAGATCCCGCTGAAGGGCCTCCCTGCCCTCAGGCACATCCACACATCCTCCCAACACGGTGTCATCTGCAAACTTACTGAGGGTGCACTCAATCCCCTCATCCAGGTCATCAATAAAGAGATTAAACAGTATGGGCCCCAATACCGACCCTTGGGGGACACCACTCGTGACAGGATGCCAGCTGGACTTAACACCGTTCGCCACCACGACAGTATAAACTTATATATCTTTACACAAATATACAAATTTAGATTTTTTTTATATAAATATATAAATTTATCTTTCTATATGAATACATAAGTTCATCTTTTGATGTAAATATATAAAAGTATACTTCTCAAAAGAGCTGTCAGGCTCCAGAATGTGCGGCCCGGGGAGGTGTTGCAGACACCGACCCCGGGGCTGTGAAGGAGCATTTCGCCCTCGCGCTGAGGGCCACGGTTCAGTTCTATTACCCCACTGATTCTTATGGCCCCATTGATCCCTATGGACCCATTGATTCCTATGGTCCCATTGATGACTATGGCCCCATTGATTCCTATGGCCCCATTGATTCCTGTGGCCCCATTGATCCCTATTGCTCCATTGATCACTGTGGCCCCATTGATTACTATGGCCCCATGGATCCCTATGTCTTAATTGATCCCTATGGCCCCATTGATTCCTATGGCCCCATTGATCCCTAAGGTCACATTGATCCCTATGGTCCCACTGAGTTCTATGGCCCCACAGATTCCTCTGGCTCCACTGATTTTTTTATATAAATATATAAATTTATCTTTCTTTATGAATACATAAATTTATCTTTTGATGTAAATATATAGAAGTATACTTCTCAAAAGAGTTTTCAGGCTCCAGAACGTGCGGCCCGGGGAGGTGTTGCAGACGCCGACCCCGGGGCTGTGAAGGAGCGTTTCGCCCTCGCGCTGAGGGCCACGGTTCAGTAGAACTGCTGGGGACGGCGTGACCTTGTAGGTTGGGTTCTCCGAACGCTGCTGCCAATTGCCCAGCCCTCCAGTTTGGTGAGATCTCTCAGCAGGACGTCCTAAGGGAGTCAGGAGCTCACCCCAAATCCGTGCGATCCGCAAACCTGCTCAGTGTGTGCCACGGTTTTATGATTTTGGGGCATTGGTATTCCACGTCGTAACATCATGGAGTGCATGAAGAGTCAAAGAGTCAGGGCTCCAGCTCCGCGGATCATCAGTAGTTATGGGTGTACCTGTCCCAGAAGAGAAGAACTCCATTCTCCAGAGCACTGTGCGATGCTTTGTATTTTTACGTATTTTCTGCTCAGAGGAAAAGATATCAACTGCTCGTGTGTCACGGGACGCTCTCTTTCCTTCGGGATCACTCGGCAGTGGGTGCTCGCTGCCATTCGCTTTCAGCGTTAGCGTAAGGCCTTCGGTTTATCAGACATTCTCTTGCTCATTTTATTTGATTCATTAGCCTCAATTCCAATTAGATCGTATTAGATTGTGTCATTTTGCTGCCTGAGATCTTATTTAGTGAATTAGCTTTCCTCCTCAGATCGTTGCCGCTGCTTTGTTCCTAGGCCCATCTCCCTTTTCCCTTTCCCCTTTCCTGGGCCGTGGGTCCCCCACACCAATGGTCGCGGAACCGTGCCGACTCAGCCCGGTAAACCGTTGACAGCGTGCCTTCAGGTCCCGCACCCAGGTCAATTATGAAAGCATTACGAACCACTGGCCATGAGATTTCTGTTCTCCCACGGCTAGCTGCCGTCGCAAGGCCGGCCCAGCTCCGTGCTTCGTTAGCGCCAGGGACTTGCTGGAGCAGATTATTGGAAGCCACGGTTACAGGTTGACAAAGAACTGTAATGGTGGCTGTGACGCTGAGAAATCCCTTCTTTGTCTCACGAAGCAGAAAGGCCATGCCCTGATCCCCGGAGCCATGGAGGGGAGATCCTGTCCCTCATGCTGGCACAGGGCCCTTCCTGGGGCATTGAGATGGAGGTTTGTGTGATGTCAAATGAGAGACAAGGGAACAGCAGCACTCTGCGTGGGGTGCAAGATATTGCGAGGCCCAAGTCCCACGTGGGCAATGTGTCTCATCATAGGATTTGGATGTGAGAAGGGCCCAGTCTGAACAAGCACTCAATCACAATGGAACTTTGAACTTCAGATCTCTCAGGCCCAAGGTGGAGGGATGTATGGGAACTGCTGAATCACGGCCTGAACCACTGATGGATCACCTGAGGCACTGAGTCAGCTGCAGGAGCGCAACTGAGTGTGATTGGAAGGGGTGCAGTTTGACTCCACCTCTCCCAGACCCCATTGAAGGGCTGACCACCAGCAGGGAAGGATCTCTGGTTGGAGATCCCTCCCTGGTGGAGTTATCGGCAAGCCTCAACCATCACCAAGGTGAGCCAATCTCTTCTGCTATTTGTTTGTATACCATCTACTTAAAGCCTACCGAAAATATACCACCTTTCGCACCATTTCCTTGAGTGCTTTCCTCGGGGTTATTTGACCTACAGAGGTGGTTTGTTTTCCTGCTCCAGCAATTAATCGGACAGGCCTCGGTGCCCCGATCCTTTAAAAAAAAAAACCCTCCAATCTTTCAAACTTTGCGTGGACCGCTCCTCATCTTTCTGCATCACTTAGAGAAAAAGAAGAAGTCATTCTCTTTACGGGATTACTGTCGCCATATTAAGAATCCTTTCCATCTCACACGTGCGGAAGAGCTCCTTCACCTCCTTGAATACTTTGAGCCCTCCTTTTGATGCCTAATTAAGTTGCAATCAGTCCTTTGCAGCATTGCATCTCCCGCTTTGTCATCCTGTGATGCATGAGGGCAGCTGAGCCTTATGGTTTTAGGTAAGCGAGAAACAGTTCTTGTCGTTAAGGGCACGCTTTTCTTTCACACTTTGAAATGCCGTTTCTCAGTCCTTAAAAGCATTCCCTTCTTCACCGACCGTGGCTTGTGAAGAAGGAAAGTCAGCTTTAGGATGTTTGGGATTTTGGTTTTAGGCCACACTGATCGACTCGGCGCTTCTTAGGAATTACCCATTTATTACTTAGGCAGAAATTGACGACAGGAAAATGCTCAGCGGGAATGCCAGGTTTGGCACACCCGGATCAGAAATCCCAAAACCTGCACGATTTCTGACTTCTTCGTGTTTGATGCACCGTTACCTCTGCCAAACGAAGGCAAGACGCTGAGTTATGAGACGACGGTAAATGTGACGTGCCAGGAATGCGTTACAAAGAGAACAGTTCCGTGGTAAAACAGTGAAGGAAGGATAACCACACAATGGCCCCAACATCTTGTTTGTTGGAACTGCTGCTCCGTTGAGCTGCCATGCGCCTATTTTGAAGGCATGTGGTTTGGCTAATATTTCACAATTGCACATATTTTTTTTTCATGTTATCCTGTATAGGATGTATATGTTGTCTGCATGCATATGCAGGACATCCCAGAATACACAGCTGCTGTGTCGCAACAGTTCAGTGCTCTCTGCTGCTGACCAACAGTGCTTTATCACTGCGCTCTCCTACGTACACACAGTGATATAAAATACCTAACGCCACACAAGAAACACCAGCTTTTTCACAAGTGTTTACCGCACAGAAAAAAGAAAAAACAAAAACAAATGCATGCCAGCAGTGAACGCTCACAATGGCAAGCTGAACTGTTCGTCATCCCTTGGTCTGCACCTCAGGCGGATTCTCCTGGAGTTGCGTCTGAGTGCTTTTGAAGACCGGCACGCCTTTGCAGACAAGCTGAGGTACGGCTGTAAGGCCTGTGGGAAGAGGAGCTGGGAGCAATGGGTGCTCTCTAGGGGACAAGGGGAAAGCCGGGGTCCAT